>OX463755.1:143903790-145103790 GCA_949824845.1 Rhingia rostrata | reverse complement strand
CTCGATATAGAAGACAGCTGCAATGGAATGTGCAGAGAAATATAGAACTCATCTCTAGAGGTCAAAAAACGCATAACAAGAGCCTTAGTAGGACCAATACTCACACATCACTGCTTGGTATGGTGGGATGATAGAAAAATGAAATATCTGGCATTGACAGCCCATACAGACTTTCGCAAGAGGTTAAGCAGTCAAAAAAACTTAGATGTTGTCACCTCCGGGATTTGAAGAGGAAACCGCAAATCGTCTAATTCCTTAGGAAAGCTGGAGCAATTCATCATAACACAACTAAACTAACTTACATCAGTGGCATTACAGTCCGGAATGAACCTGGGCCGCAACAAACATGCCTCTCCGGTTAGCTCGATCCTTACCTTACTGCCTTCAGTTACGCACTCCAAGTCTGTTGAGGTCGGTTTCTACTTTTGCTCGCCACTTAAGGCGACGTCTTCCTCTACTGCGTCCGACGTCTGGCTGGGAATCGAAGACTCTTGGAGACAGAGTTTTGGTGTCCATTCATTGTACACGTCCTAGCCATCTTAAACTAGCCATCTGACTAGGGACATGTCGCTGCACAGCTCGTATAGTTTTTTGTTGAACCTACGTCTCCTTAGTTCATGCTTCAGCGCCACAGAGCAAGCTGGGATGATCAGGATCTTATATAAGATCTCCCAGTAGTTCGAGTGAGGGCTTTACAACTAAATTGCCATCTTAACCCAAGAAACAGCAGTTGGCGGGAGTAATTGTTCGTTGAATTTCTGACAAGATGTTGTCGTCAAAGCTAATAGCGGAGCCGAAGTAGACAAGGTTCCTCACTACCTCAAAGTTATGTCTGTCAATTGTGACGTTCTGTCCAATTCGTCAATGTTGTGTGTCCATTCGTGTTGACAGCATATACTTAGTCTTACCCTTATTACCCTGCTAAGCCCATTGTCTTGGTTTCTCGGGTTCCTTCTCTATACTATTAAACGTTGAATCCTACCAGTGCTGGCAATATCGTCGGCGTAGGCTAGTAGTTGCACCGATTTTTGGAAAAGTGTGCCTCTGGTGTTGGCTCGGGAATTTGCAAAATCCTATCAAGAATCAAATTTACGAAGTCACATGATAGCGCATTGCCATGCCTAAATCCTTTTTTTGGTATCGAATGTGTCGGTGAGGTCGTTTCCGACCCTGATAGAGCAGCGAGAATTCCCAATCTTCATATTTGGTTTGGGCGGTATACCAAAACTAGCTATGGCTCTGTATAGTTCGTCACTATTACTGCCGACCTATGCGGATTTGAAACCGACGGTGGGATTCGATTTGGATTTCTAGGTCCTTTCCTAGATCTACCGAAGTGTGAACATTTTATAATTTTTCGATTTTCGCGGCCTTAAACCAAGGGCCGATAAGGTTGTTGTTAAACGGTTTTAGGTGCTCCCATTATATTAAGGCAGACAGTATCTCGTAGGCAATGTTAAGGAAACGTTTATGCCTCAGTAGTTGCCGGAGTTCAGAAGGTCTCCTGTTTTTGTGGATCGTGCAAACGATGCAAATCCGACCAGATTTGGCTTATGAGTTGGTTGATGTTACTAACCAAGTCATCATCGCCGGCTTGACAAAACTAAGCGGGAAGGCCGTCATTTCCGGCAGCCAAATTAAGCTTGAGCTTAGATATTGCTTTCCTCACTCCACTTAGGTCGGGGGTGTCGGTTTTCGTTGTCGTTGCCAATACTGAATGTTCCGTTCTGCCTAAGAGCGGAATGTAATTCGTCATCGCCCTTTAACAGTCTGCAGAAGTGGTTCTTCCATATCCTCAGCATCGAATGTGTCTCAACAACGATATTTCCTTATTTATATCGAAAGGATTTTGTTCGTGCCTTGTATCCTAGCCTTTGATAATTAACACTTTGGTAAAACTTGCGGTGCGTCGTTCCTTGAGTGCCACCTCTCTATATCCTCGATCACGACCTTTTCTGGCTCTTTTCTCTTCTTTCTGAAATCCGGTGCTCAATGGCAGCTCTCGTCTTCAGCTGAAGCTTAGCCTTGTAGGATTCGTTCTTGGCTCGGCTTAGCACATCAGTTGCAGCTGATCCAATGACTTGTTGGAATCGCTGCCATTGTTCTTCGACATCCTGTTCTGGTGGTATGGTTTTAGTCGATAGGGATACACGTTGCGCGAAGGTCTTGGCGGTCTCTTGCGATTTTAGTTGTTCATGATCAAATTTTTTCACAGTATTTCTGGGTTGTTGTGGTTCGGTAGATATCTGCATTTTCTCTCCGAGTCGATGTTATGGTCCCTCGGAATGTTCGGACATCCAAAGTATTGGAAGAGTGCCTCTTGTGTACCGTAATGTGATCGAAACGCTCGCTGATCTGGAAACTGCCATGTCGCTCTATGGATATCGAGGTGGGGAAACCGTGTGCTGGCTATAGTAGCATTTGGTTCCGTAGCAAAGACAATTAGCTGAAGTCCGTCGCCAGACGTGTTGTCGTGTAGACTTTGTTTCCCATGCTAAGTATATTTTCTCTTCCTACCTTTGCCTTAAAATCTCCCAGCATGATTTTAACATCGCACTTCGGTACTCGCTCATTGGTTTTGTGAAGTTCTATGAGCACCTTCACAAAACCAATGAGCAATCCATAGCTATATCATCTTTTTTTTCAGTTGGGGCGTGAGCGCATTTAGGGCTTATGTTGACGAATTTGGCCTTGATGCGATTTGTAATGTTCTTGGAAAAACTAATTTCTTTGAAAAACAAGACTTCTTGCCTAAGTCTGGCACTATTAACCAATCCTCATGCGAATAGTCGCTGATTATGCTCACTATAACACGCTCCGTAGTAGATGTCACAGTTTTTCATCCACTTTTTGCTCGTCCCATCCCATCATATTTCCTGGGTGGCAGTAATTTCTGCTTTGTAGAAGTTTTTCGCCTGCACTTCACCTACATAATGCTCTCTTATTTCAGGTGCAGATACGAACGTCGTTGTCCCTTTCTCGTTTAACAAAGGCGGAGCAATAGAATCCGTCCTTTCCACGGCAATTGTTTTTTCCCAACCTGTATGGTCAGAAACCATTTATTGTATACCTATAGTGCACGAGACCATCAGTATTCGCCACGGGATTGAGTGCTGCCGTTGGGGTCTCAAGGGGCCTGACTAGCACTTGAGGTTCCTTAATAACCGGTTATCCGAATATGTCGAAGTAGCGCATCTAGGTACTCCGTGTCATTCTTAGCAAGCTGTTTATAATGTTTTTTTTTTTCGTCTTACTATCAACACTCGGACTTCTAAGATTAGCAAGTGTAATCCGGTTGGATGAGACCAGTATCCGATGGTTACCACTTGGACTTAAAATAAGCACAAAGTTAAAACGATTGGGCTTTGTCTAGTTAAAGCCAATCAGAGTTCTCCCTCGTTCACAACATCTGACCATGTACCTCGCCTTGATTGGTCCGAAGGAACAGATGCCCACCTCAAAAAAATTATAATGCTCATCTGGATATAGTTGTGGTGGAACATAGACTACAATTGTTGCAAAAATGCATGACAGCAAAAGTTCGTCGAATAAAAATTCGAGAGGTTGGAGAAAGGACTACCACGCCAAAGGAACCGTCTAAAAGCAAACACCACCACAGGAAACCGTAATTTATTGGTCTCATTGATAGTGAGATCTTGAATCCGTATAGCTTTTAGTCTTGAGGTCAAACCATATAACCAGTGGGAAGTTACGATATCTCTCGATGAGACTCAAACCCTCCCGCTAGATGAAAGTCAAAACCAGACTAACTTGTAGCGAAATGGGGGATTCAAACATATATTGCAAGCAATCTCAAGATATAAAGAACAAGCTGCACCTCAGTGTCCGCAACATACTCCCATATATGCTCAGCAACATAAAATTATTTAATTTTCAACAGCGCCAACTATTTGCCTTCCTGTCGACAGAGATACCTACACATGCCTCATAGCCATAAAAATAACACGAAACCAATGCAACTTCAAGGCCAATGTAAAACCACCGTACCTGCTTATATGCAAAAGCAAAAGTGATCGTGACTGCTTCTGTCAAATTCCTACTTTGACATTTCCATACTCTCTGCAATCCAGTCAAGCGACAAATCGTTAGTCTTTCCGTCGACAGGAGTTGTCAATAAAGGAGTCAAATTCCCTGCCGAGATTAAACTCAATTAACTGTGCGACTGGCCGAGCTACCCAGAAGCACATGTCTGCTGGAATGAAAAGTAGATTACGGGATGATAGGTCTCTATAAGGGCAACTTCCCACCGAGAGTGTACGTGTGTGTGGACAGTGGACGATCTAAAACGCTTATTATTCCCATTCATACAACATGCATCTGATAGGGGAACGTGCAAATAAATACGAGAAAGAGAAACTGCAAACTCCGATAATGAATTAATGGCATTGCCATCCCGCCCGCCGTAAGGCCGCCTGGCGAAGACCCAATGGCGACCACTTTGCCCCATCAGTGCAACAAAAAAAAAAAAAGAAACGTAAATACTTGATACCGCGCCGCAGACGACTCCTGATTCCTGAACTTCTGTCAAAGATCTCGTCGGACTGGAAATGATGCACACTGCACACACCCTCGACCATCATCACCTCAGTTGACGAGTGGTGGTGGTGCTGTTGCACATATCTACAGCTCGGTAAGCATCGTGGGATACATTAGAACCAACAGCCATCAGCAGCAGCACCACCACCACAGCTTCTGTGTATGCCAGGATACTTAAGAGATTTTAGGGATCCCATGCATCGGTGCAACTGCAACGCGACGAACTCACATGTGGTTACGATTCGTGACTTGTCCTCCATCCAGATACCATGCAAATCTCTCTCCCGCAAAAAAAAAAAGAAGAACAAGAAACACACCCAAGCGGGATGTAATCAAATCACAGAATGAAGCATTCTCTGCAGTCAGATACCTTCTTACGCGTTCTCCATGCGCTTATCCATCATCCAGTCGTTGAGGTCCAGATCTTTCGCTTGGATTTTTGCACTTCTTTTCCCCATTTGAACTTCTGGGGTTTCTTCTGGTCGCCACACACCATGTGCACACAACTCGAAACATATATACCTGTTGGACAAAATGGCCAACCTAGTGAGCCGTTATAAAATTTGTATCGACATCTTAATACGAAACCCGATCCATGTGAATTAGCCACAAGAGTGTGTTGCTTGTCAAAGTCGTACCAGCACAAAAAAAAAAAACGAAACAGCTTTGCTCAAGCGTTATCATCGTCTTCCTCGACAGATACAATGAATGCGGGACAGCGCCATCATCACCACACAACACAACCACCAATGGGCCGTCCACCGAGTCAGGCTTTTTGAAACTCAATAGGGTGCAACCTTTTTGACCCGTTTTGGGGTGGTGTTCGCAATCATCTGCCCATTCAGGCGGAAAGCCAATGGATTCGTCTTGGTTTTGGGCGGCCACCAAACATCGTCCTGTTGGGGTTTTAAAGGTGAAAAACCTTCGTGACACTCATCTGACAACAACTTCGACACCAGGACACCGTCTGTTCGAAGGCAGACGTCTGACATGCCATCTTTTTGAAAGTTTTAAAATGGAGATGCACTGCCTTCAGGTGGACATCACGTTAGTAATTGGATAGGGTTTGGTTCGACTTTCGGTGCGGTTTGATGCCATCAAGCACTACGCTGAGGGGCAGACATCTTTGTTTGTTGCTGCTGCTCCGCACTTTGGATATACAAGTCGTGCGACCGCGATGGTAGGTCGATGGGTATCAAATGTTTGGCATTTGAAAATCGATTCTCGTTATATACCAATGGCTTTGGGCCCTAAATAGCTTTACGCAATATGTTTGATAACGGTAGATTGACCGAAATCTCACCACCCAACACTAATGTGGCAAAGATTTGACATTGATTTGTGACACTCCAGTACACCGGTTCTCGGAAAGCTATTCAGAGATTCAATGTCAAGGCGGTGCTTTCGAGAAAGTGCATGCATAAAGTGAATGTCAAATTTTTAATCGAAGATACTCGATACTGGTAATGACATTGACACAGAATCGTTTGCGGTAAATACGGCTAGGGTTGGGGTGCTCCGGTGCGACTTTGTATGAAGATAGCGTGGGGACTGTTTTGCATTGCAGTTAGGCGCCATAACGTGGTGTAACGAAAATTCTTGGACAAACAAAATTTTGAAATGATGGATTGGGTGCGAAATTTTTTATTCTTAAATAAAATTCTTGTGAATTGGGCTTCCGAGAATCTTTTCAACAGAAGAATAGTTCAGATGGTTGGGTGTTGTAGAACGAGGGTAGACTCTGAATGGCTTTAACTTGGCAATGCAAAGTGGTTGTAACTCTGACTACACATCAAGTGCTTGTTTTTAACCCCCAAGTGGTAACCATCGGGTACTAGTCTCATCCAACCGGATTTGACTTGCTAAACGATAAGCACGAGTGTTGATAACACGACGAAAAACAGCAACACGATAAACAGCCAGGTCAGAATGGCACGGAATGGATACCCGACCTGCTGTCCCAAGCCAACCTAAAAAAGCAGCTTGGACATATTCGGACAACATGTTGTCTAGGAATTTCAAGGATTAGTAAGGCCCCTTGAACAGAAAAGGTTGGCGCATTAACTAAAATTGCAATGGCAGCGCTCAATCCTGTAGTGGATACTGTCCTAGGAGTATCTAATTAATTGGAGCTGGCCCTCCAGGTTAGGGGTTGTGCTTTGGGTTAACTACCCAACCATGCAAAAAATATTATGTTTCGAATCAACCAATAGCCTCGGAAAGGACAGATTTTATTGTTGACGACCCTGCTAAACGAAAAAAGCACAACAACGTTCGTATTTGCACCTGGAATGTGAGAACATTAAACAGGAGAGGTGCAAGAAAACAACTGTGGGGAAGCCATAAACTGCTACAAAGCTGACATTACTGACATCCAGGAAATGCGATGCGATGGGCCGGGCAAAAAGAGGATGAAAACCTGTCATATCTAGTACCGACGGGGTAAAAGTGAGCGGAAACAGCGACTATTTGGATGCGGATTTGTTATAAGTGCTAGACTCAGGCAAGAAGTCTTATGTTTCCAAGACATTAGTGAACGCATTGCAACAATACGCATCAAGGCCAAATTCGCAACATAAGCCTTATATGCACTCACGCGCCAACGGAGGAGAAAGATGACATAGCTAAGGATTGCTTCTATGAGCTCCTTGACCAAACCTATGAGCGACTACGGAAGTACGATGTTAAAATCGTGCTGGGTGATTTTAACCCATAGGTAGGAAGAAAAGATATCTATAGCAGTATTGTCGGAAAACATAGCTTACACGACAACACGTCTAGTAACGGACTTAGGCTAATTGACTTCGCTACAGAACGGAATGCCACTATAGCCAGCATGCGGTTTCATCACCTCGATATCCATAAGCAAGACACCGCCAAGGCCTTCGCGCAACGCGTATCCCTATACCTCTCGATTAACTTCATACCCCCAGCATCGAATGTCGAAGAACAATGGCAACGATGCCAACAAGCCATTAGATCAGCGGCAACTGATGTGCTAGGTTATTCGCGCCCAACAGCAAGAAACCCCTGGTTTGATGAGGAATGCCGAAATATGCTCGCAGCAAAGAACGATGCCTACAAGGCTAAGATGCATTTGAAGACGAGAACTGTGATTTTAGGCAGAGAATAAGGAAAGAACACCATCCTTTCAGAAAGAAGAAAAAAGAGCAAGAAAAGCACGCGATCGAGGATATAGAGAGGTGACACTCCAGCAACGATGTTCGCAAGTTTTACCAATGCGTACCGCCCAACCTCATCCGTTTGTGTAGGATGAGATTGGAGAATTCTCGCTGGTCCATCAGGGTCGGAAATGAAATCACATACACATTCGATAACAAAAAAGGAATTAGGCAAAGCGATGCGCTGTCATGTGACGCTTTAATTTGATTCTTGAGAGGATTGTGCAAAACTCACGATCCAACACCAGAGGCACAATATTACAAAAATCGGTACAACTACTAGCATACGCCGTTAATATTGACATCATTGGTCGGACCCAACGTGATGTCATAGCCACGTTTGCTAGTATAGAGAAGGAAGCGGCAAAATGGGTTTAGCAATAAATGAGGGCAAGACGAAGTATATGCTGTCAACACGAAAGGACACACATCTATGAATTGGACAGAACGTCACCATTGACAGATATAACTTTGAGGGAGTATGGCACTTTGTCTACTTTTGACAACAGCATCTCGTCAGAAACTAAACGAAGAACCTCCAACCGCTGTTTCTTCGGGCTAAGATGGCAATTCAGTAGTAAAGCCCTCACTCGATCTACTAAGGAGATCTTATATAAGACCCTGATCATCCCAGTCCTGCTCTACGGCGCTGAAGCATGGACCGTCTCAAAAGCGGTTCGATCCGTTTGCGTTGACGGGCTATGGAGACGAGGATTCTACCAAGAACTATACGAGCTGTACAGCGACATGCCCCTGGTCAAAAAGATCCGCATTGGACGTTTAAGATGGATAGGACATGTAGAACGAATGGACACCAATACTCCGGCTCGCAGAGTCTTCGATTCCCAGCCAGACGTCAGACGCAGTAGAACAAGACCTCGCTTTAAGTGGCACGCACAAGTGGAAACCGACCTCAACCAACTTGGATTGCGCAACTGGAGGCAGTTAGCTAAGGACCGGGCTAATTGGAGAGGCATGTTGGTTGAGGCCCAGGTTCATTCCGGACTGTAGCGCCACTAAAGTAAGTAAAGGGTGATCCATTTCGAGGTTCCCTACTTTTTTAAAGAAAAAAACACAGAAAATTCAAATTTAATGGATAGAATGTTTATTATCACTTGAAAGAACATTCTTTGGCATTTATTTTTTGAAGATTATGTCTATCAAATGTTGGCCGTTGCTACGTCGCAGATGGTCCATCCGTTGAGTCCAATTTTCGATCACTCGTTCGAGCATTTCGACTGGTAACTGGCGAATGACACGCGTGATGTTTTCCTCCAAGGCCTGAATCGAAGCGGGTTTGTCGGCATAAGCTTTTGACTTTACATATCCCCACAGGAAAAAGTCTAACGGTGTGATATCACACGATCTTAGTGGCCAATCGACCGGCCCAAAACGTGAAATTATGTGCTCACCGAAATGTTCTCTCAATAAGTCCATTGATTGATGCGATGTGTGGGAAGTGGCGCCGTCTTGCTGAAACCAAATGTCGCCGAGATCACGAGCTTCAATTTCAGGCATCAAATCAGTCGGTTATCATGGCACGATAACGGTCGCCATTGACGGTTACGTTCGCACCGGTATAATTTTTAAAGAAATATGGACCGATGATTCCACCGGCCCACAAACCACACCAAACCGTTGTTTTTTCTGGATGAAGTGGCAGTTCTTCAATCTCTTCAGGTTGCTCTTCGTCCCAAATGCGGCAATTTTGTTTGTTTACATACCCATTGAGCCAGAAATGGGCCTCATCGCTAAACAAAATTTGCCTCGAAAACGTCGGATCTTCTTGGAACTTTTCAAGAGCCCATAGAGCGAAGCGATGTCGCTTGGGAAGGTCGAGCGGCTTCAGTTGTTGCACAAGCTGTATTTTGTACGCTTTCAATTTTAGATCATGGCGTAAAATGCGGGAAGTCGTTCCATACGTCAGTCCGAGTTGCTGCGAACGGCGCCGAATCGACTCTCTACGGTCTTCGTGTACACTCTCAGCTACGGCCGCTATATTTTCTTCACAGCGTGCTGGACGTGGTCTATTCGGTCGAATATTATCCAATAATGAATGCTGGGTCTCAAAATGGGTGATGGTGTTCGGAATAGTACGCTTAGTAGGCCGATTATGTTGACCATAAGTTGAGCGAAGTGCACGAAACACATTCCTCACAGAACGGTTATTTTCATAATAAAGTTGAACAATTTGTAAACGTTGTTCACACGTAAGTCTTTCCATTATGAAATGCCAAACAATATTAAACAAAAATAACATGACAGCATGACACGACTCACACGTGATCTGTCAAAAAGTCTATTGAAAAAAGTATCTCTACTTGGATCACCCGTTATGTAAGTATGTATGTAAGTCATTTTTGCTGACTTTCCTACGTAAATTGAATTCATTCACTGTCCCACCTCGAAGGAATGTCTGACAAACATCTAAAAGTATTAAACTGTCAGAAGACGCTTCGGATGCGGTGTGCAACGCGGTGTCCCACCGGAAACAAAAAAAAAGAAAATGACAACATAGGTACAAGTATTATAATCCATATAACAGAACTTAACATTTTTACCCTGGGTGTAGTCCCGCTTGCCCGGACCGAGCCGAAGCACACTTCCTTGCGTGATAGTCTGACAAATCATGCAACGAAGATCTACGCAGAGATCTGGGTATTCTCGCGGTTAAAGATGAAACGAACAATTTTGCACGAAAACTTAAAAAGTGTTTATTAGGACACGTTAACACAACGGTCCTCCGAATTCTTGACGAAACAAATTCTTCAAAGAACTAAACCCTTGAATTTAGCCGGTTAATCACAAACTGCGCGGATAGAGCAGGAGCTCTCAAAGGAAAGTTACCTGCCAAACATTTATACGAGTGTATATCAAAAAAATTGCTCGATAAGTCGCATATTTAGTTGCAATACAAATACAAAATGTTTGGTGGTTTTAGTGAGTAAAAATCTCACAATACCTTGGGCACGTGCTCATCGTGTCTATGAAGACTTCTACCGTCCCCCGGAAAAAGCAAATCATGCAGTTAATTTCCACTGTCAAGAAAAGCTTCACTCAGGTGTTTAAACATATATGCGACTGTAGGACCTGCCATATAGGATAAATGGTTGTGAAAAAGGTAGATCCTGGTTCTTAAAGAGACTGTTGTGTCAATAATTTGAGTACCCTGGTGTCCTTTTTGGAAGTTCTGGAAATCCAAAGAACAACATGCCTGCCTATTTCTAAACGGGACACCCGTACGATGTATGAAAAAATGTTGTCATACTTGGGACCTGGTCCATAAAGTTCGCTCCCAAATTGAAACCTCACATTTCCATTTGCCACAATCATATTAAAACACCACCAACCCACACCTTCAGAGTTCATAATCTGCCATCAGTTTTAATGGTAAGGTAGGTGGCCCAATCAAATGCGCATCGAGCCCGTCCTTGACATGACAAGAAATAATTTCATCGTTTCCTCCGACACTTAAGAGCCAGGCACACTGATTAAACGCCAAGATCGTCCGTGCACACCGACAACGACAACGACAACGACAACAGCGACCACGACAGTGATGATGAATACAAAAAAAAGGATGAAATGCATGAATGCATTTCATGAAATTTAATAATTTTCTCCTCTGTCCCTAAACGAACCGAGAAGACCTAAGAAACAGAAGACCGATGTCTCAATTAAGCATAAAGCATTCTACGTTTCACAAACCATGACCAGATGACGTATGATGAGATGACCAAACGATGAAGACAACGCAGGCGTACCACAACAAGTACGGGAGGTCTACCTGCTGAATTGATATGCAGTGCATCGAAGGGGCGGTCGAAACAAGGAGCGGACAACGACCAAAGTGGAAACAAATTGAATTCAAGAGGATCACACGCATTTTGATGTACCATTGTCGCTGATATCGAGAGTAGGATATAAGGAATGATGGTGGTATTTCAAATTTTTTTTTTTTTTGTATGGATTCAGTTAATTCAGGATCAGGACATTGAGGACGATGACATATCATCTGTTGTGTACGATCTATTATCGAATATCCTTTTTAAATTGTGTTTCCCTTTGCCACTGTGGAAATCAAAACAATTGTGATGATTGAGATTCTCATTGTGACGTGCTGTCTCTTATGTGTTTGGGACGGGTACGGTTTCATTGATCCTCGGCAGGAGGACGTGCATATTATGATCAATGATTGCTTACAATGTGAAAGGATTGAGAATGGTTTACGTCGGATGTTTCGAATGGAAATTTGAGATACACCGCGGTCTGATCTGCAAATTATTTGAATAAAACAAAAATCCCAACGAACGAATGAGGATTGAAGTTTTCTTAGGTTGGCTGCGTGTGGCATCGGAGGAATTCGTTTTGTTTCGAAAGCGAATTTTTTTTATTTTTTAATTCTTTTGCGATGAGTGTGGTATTTGGAATTTTATTCGTTTTGGCATTGTAAGAGATAATTTGAGCACAAAAACACGGCTGATATCCATCACGTAAATGACCATAAACATCACCACCTCTCCGTTAAGGTTGATGTTAAGCGGTGATGCAACTGTTGTCAAAGCATCGATTCGGTACATTGACGCTCCGATTATAAGCTGCGTAAGTCTAGCTTTCACTGATGAGTTTTTTTTATAACGTCTGCAAGCGACTTATCCGCTTTAGACGTGGTGTCGGGAAAGGAGTCGCCAGAGCATTGAACCTACTCCGTTACCCAGCACAAAGAAGATGTTTGCTTCTCTTTATACTTCACGCGCGTTTTATGATTACGGACAATCATTTAAAATCAAGGCTGGATTATGGTTTTAGGCAATATGGGACGTTTAGGACGTTGGGAGTTCATTGGGCCACATCCAACACTTTTAATATGGTGATAAGAAAGCTGGAAGGGTAACCAGAGACTTAACCACCCGTACTCATAGGTGCTTAGTCACATAGGCGCAAGCACGAAACCCTACACGAAGTCGACCCCGATGTATGATGAGGGAGAATACAGACTGCGGAGTTTTTCTCTTATTTCATAGCCAAACTTTCGGATCGGACCAGTTTCTAAAACCAATGCCTTCGTCAACGGAATAGATGCCCAATCAGCCATAGGGGTTTGACCTCTGCTGCACAAGTTCCGACTTTCGCTTTGACTGGGATTTCCCGCTGTCTTTGTATTAGCTGAGGACGAGCTTCCAGGGGTGGATGGACCAAGATGTGCGATAGAAAATGGTGTGATCCATCTTCGAGAGTAAATGCGGTATGACTCGGAACCGAACAGGCTGGGTCAACAGGCTGTTAAGGGTTGAGAACGGTGTAGGATGTTGTTCTCGAATATTTCAAGGTTCTAGTTTTAAAACGGGCCTTTTGGCCAATGTATTCACTCCTGTCTTGGACATATAGGAAATATCTGGTATGACCTTCACATAAAGGGCTTACCTTATCAATTACTGTTTGAATTTAGGAGAGTAAGTCTTGTTTAACACGGACTCCGAAGCGCCCTCTCGTATCTGGACCTGGAACAATAAACATGAGAGATGCTAGCGAGCAACTAGCTTAAGACAAAAACTGCTACAAAGCAAACATTACTGCCAGGAAAAACCATGGGATGGGCTGGGCAAAAAGATGATGAAAAACTATGACATCTGCTACGGACCATGTTATAGAGAGCAGAAACAGTGAGTTTTCCGATGCGGATTTATTATAAGTGCCAGACTTATGTAAGAAGTCTTATGTTTCCATGACATGAGCGAACGCATTGTAACAATCTGCATTTAGCCCAACATAAGCCTTATATGCGGTCACGCCCCGACGGGCAAAAAATATGATATAGCTAAGGAATACTCCTACGGGTTCCTTATGAAAACCTATCAGCGACTACCGAAGTCCGATGTTAAAATCTCACATAGGTTTTCATGCAAAGACATCTTTAGCAGTATTGTCGGCAAACAAAGCCTACACAACAACAAGTCTGGTAACGGACTTAGGCTAATTGCCTTCGCTACGGAACGAAATGCCACTATAGCCAGAACACGGTTACCTCACCTCGATATCAATAAGAGGACATGGCAGTCTCCAGATCAACAAACGGTCAACTAAATCGATCATTTTGCGATAGGCAAGAGGCACCCATCCAGTATTTTGGACTCGGGCCACTACCTTGTTGAAGCCAAGATAAGAATACGGATATCAACAAAGCTGCAACAATTCAGAAATACTCTGAAAAAAAATTTACATCGAAAGAATGCAATAGCAACAGACCGCTAAGATCTTCTCGAAACGCGTATCCCTTAATCTCTCGATTAACACCATACCACCAGCATCGAATGTCGAAGAACAATGGCAACGATGCCCACATGCCATTAGATCAGCCGCAACTGATGTGCTAGGTTTCTCGTGCCCACCAGCGAGAAACCCCTGGTTTGATGGGGGATGTCGACAAATGCTCGCAGTCAAGAACCAGGCTTACAAGGCTAGGCTGCAGGTGAAGACAAGAGCTGCCATTGAACTCTATAGGCAAAGAAGGTGGGAAGAACACCAGCTTTTCAGAGAGAAGAAAAGAGCACGAAAAGCGAGCGATCGAGGATATAGAGAGGTGACACTCCAGGAAGATTTTCGCAAGTTTCACGAAAGTGTAAAACGTCAAAGCCAGGGATACAAGGCTCGAACAGAATCCTGTCGAAATGAACAAGAAAATATCGTAGTTGCAACACAGTCGATGCTGAGGATATGGAAGAACCACTTCTGCAGACTGTTAATCGTGCGATGACGAACAACTTTTCGCTGTCAAGCAGGACGAACCATTCAGTATTGGGGCAACGACAGCGAAAATTCTTCGAAAAATATTCAGTCCTGTTTGCGTTGCCGGGCTATGGATATAAAGATTCAACTAACAACTGTGCGAGCTGTATAGAGCCATGTCCCGAGTCGAAAAAAAAAACACCGCATTGGACTTTTAAGATGGCTAGACATGTAGAACAAATGGTCACTAATACTCCGGCTCGCAGAGTCTTCGGTTCCCAGCCAGCCGTCGAACGCAGTATATGAAGACCTCGCCTAATGTGGCGCCCACAAGTAGAAACCGACCTCAACCGACTTGGAGTGCGTAACTGAAGGCAGTTAGCTAAAGATCGAACTAATTGGACCGTAGCGCCACTTAAGTAAGACGTTAACCTAAGGCACAACCCTCAATCTAGACAGAAAACGTTACCAATAATGCTTTGACAATAGCTTTTTTTGGTTGATTAAAAGTATTCACGGCCTTTTTACACAACCCCGTCTATGGTTTGGCAAAAATCAAATATTCATATCAACAGACATTCATAGGGGTTTACATATCTACCCTCCTGTTACCACAAACTTCCCCTTCGGTTCACATTCAAACGATTTCTCATATCTCCCATTCCCGAATGCACAAACAAATACACATCCAAATAAGCAGCATTCAGCAATAAAGTCTTCGACAAATATGCGATGAATCCTGAACAGCAATCCGCAAGATTTGCGAACTTCTTCACAGATTGCAGAAGTCAGATTTGCGCCCTGTACTAGTGTCCAAGTCGCACCATACACCAGCCAGCACCGGCAACGCACTGGGACTGGGACTGGGACCCAAAAGATGGTGCTTGGACAAATAAAAAAAAAAAAAAACAAAAAAAAATGGTGGCACCCTGCGGCGAACATTCCTTTACGATTAACCATATGACAAAAGCGCACTAATATCGATGCCGGACAATGTGGTACCACATTGTTCAGCTCTGTGCGAAGCTCTTCGAAAAGAGTGTGGACACCTCTGCCGGGATAACAGCTATCACCTCTCCAGTTTGGGGTCAACTCTGGAGACTCCGCAGCTTGCGGGAATTATAAATGTTATCAGCATAATAGCGATATATTGTGTGGACGGAGGATGCCAATCTCTGCCTACACATGCTTCCCAAGAGGCGCAGTCATACCGCAATGGTGTTTGGATTTGTGCATATGTGCTGTGGAAGGATCGGGTGGTTTTAAGGAAAAAAAAGGCGCACGGACGACAACGACAACGACAACAACGACAACGAGGATGATGGTTGATGTACGTGGTCAGAGGCAGGCAGGAGCTGTGTGGCAAGATCGGGACAGTCCTCCGTCCGGTTTGGAAGATGACAAAAGGTAAATTATTTTCATGGTTCACATATCTGATGTTATTTAAATGCATAAGTGATTGTGTAGCATTTAGGATTGAATGCGCCATCCGCTCAATGAAGTTCCACAGGCATCTCTACTCGTATGTGGTCATAGATGCTTATCAGCAGGGACCATGGACAAAATGAAGTAAGTATTGTGATGTTTGTTTTATTGTTGAAAAATCGGTGTTTCAGAGACACATACACAAGGGAATATGGTTGTACACGTGCTGTGCAGTTTTGTATCGCCTTTTGTTGTTAATAAACTGGACGAGGTCTTCAATCCAAATGAGGTAGAATTTGAGGTGCAACATTGCAAATTACTCTGGTGGAGCATGTTCATTTATCAAATGAGTGGATATTTAGGAGAAAAGGTCTTACTATCCATTCCACAGGGCAATTGGAGGAAGAGCAGGTTAACTATGCATAATTGCTACGTCCAAAGTTTATTTTTTCAGCGTTAGCGGCCATGCAGTTACAAAATTCACATCCCAAAATGGAACAAAATCATCATACATACCATCAGGATTCGTCCTACCCGATACTACAAGGTGGGCCAAAAGAGATCACCCTATTGGAAAATGCTCTTATTTTTGCAAATGGCTGCCAATGTCAAATCTGTTTTGACATTTGTGGACTAGACAGATGTTGAACACAAGTCAACAAGCCATGGAGCGATACACTCCCGAAGAACGCGGAATAATCGAAGTGGACGATTTTTCGGCCAAAATCATAATGAGCGATGAGGCTCATTTCCACCTCAGCGGGTACGTCAACAAGCAAAACTATCGCTTCTGGGGCACCAACAATCCACGAGTAATGCACGAGGAGCCATAACACCCGCTCAAAGTTACTGCATGGTGCGCTGTTCACGCTAGAGGAATCATCGGGCAATTTTTTTCGGTAACACCGCTGGTCAAACGACAACAGTGGACGCTGCGAGCTATAGGGCCATGTTAACCAAATTTTTGGACATTGGACATCACAGTACTTCGCACATGAATGCAACGAACTACAGACACGTAACAGCACTGGCGACTGAGGCCATCGGCTGTAACGGAGTTTTTTTTCTGCCGCAATTGGACGAATTAGGACTGGAGGACATATGGTTCTAACAGGACGGAACAACCGCACACACTGCGCGAGCCACAACCGATATTCTCAAGACCAAACTACATCGGATGACTTCTTTTGGCACACCTTGTATATTGAATGATGGGAAAGTAATCATGAGACAGAAGAAGTTTGGAAAAGCCAACCAACTAACGCAGTTCTCTTCTCTAGCTATGGTGGTTGTTGTTGTGACAACGATCGGTTTGACCTCAAAGGCCCACCATATTATCCAGACTATTTGCGATGCATAAACAAGACGTGAAACGATATCGGCATATGGGTTGAATATAATAGTGCGATCTAGGAATCTAAATCTAGAGAGGTGTTGTGTAACACATGGATTTACATACCGATCTGAGTCAGGTGGAAAGTTAAAAAAGATCGAACCTTCCCAACTATAATAAGATTGTCCGAATATAATACAGAAGGACCGTTCCGGACAACAGCTCCAATCTACTGAAAGTTTGGTCAAGTTAGTAAGAGCTGGGTTTGGTTAAATGGGTTGTTTGGGCTCGGATGTGTTGTTAAACTCGCATTGGCCTGAAAACAATAATAGGCGACGAAAGGATATAATGATACCTACTAGCAGTTATGGTGTGACGTGTCCGATAGACACATCCACTTTGGCATTATCCTTTTCAGAAATAAACGATCTAGACCATATGGATGTCTGCCAGGTCCTCTTCTACTTCAGGGTCACTGAAATGCCTGCATATATGACGCATGCTGCTCAACCCTATTGAAATAAACAATTTAAGTTGGATCCCCCTTAATCTAAACGATCGGTTTCCAGATGAGAAAAAATCGAGAATGGACTTGTCTTATCTGTTTTTTGAAAGGCTAGGCCTATGTGGACCCATATAAACCATCATCGGAGAGAATTGACAAAACCCAATCGGGCTTCATCCGACACACCAAACGATGGAGGTGAGCATCTTGGAACAATTTTGTTCTCATAATTCTCTTCAAAGTAGAGAAACTCAAGAGCACCTTTACGGATCTTAGAAAGGGCCTTGACTCTCAAAACGAACCAAGGTTGGGAGTGCAACAACTGACGAAGGTGAATATTTAGTTACTTATAACGGAGGTGGATTCTATCACAAATTGTGTATCCTTTTCATAAAGAAGGTTGGGTCTGTGTATAAACAGAAGAGTGGTGTTAGATACCAATTGGAGCTACATACCAAGAGAGACCTGTGTAATCCAGAACTCATACAAGACTCAATCATTTCAGTCTTTCAACCTCGTTCGAACAGTTTTTGAGTTTTTTTTTTGTTTCCAGAAGGTTAAGAAAACAACTTATGGGTAGTCTGGGCTACCTCGTAATTTTGTATAGCTCGACAGGAAGGCCGTCAAGTATTATTCTAACTTCATTTAGGTTGGGTGGCCTGTAGTTATCGCTGTCATATGCCTAATATTTTCGACTGTGCCTGAAATACAACCTTTCCTTGTTCATCTTGACAGGATTCTGTTAAGTTTTGTATCCCTAACCCCTATTTTCAATCACGAGTTTCTTTTTTCCATTTTTCTTGTTTTTGAAAAAGTGGAGCCAAAGAATTAAACAATTTTATTCGAACGCCCTAATGACAATTCTAACTATCGGCTAGGTATACTTAAGGGCATGCATATTCGACTACTGTACATCGCCTCTACTGCCGAAACAAAACTTTAACATTGCCAGCAAGCATTTAATCGTTCATTTTGTTAAACAGAAACCCCTTACATATCTCAAATCAAGCCTTTTGGCTAAGAGTTGCGCCAAGAAAAAAGTTTTTCAAGGATTGCACTTAAAAAGAACGGAAGCCGGCGTTTATTGACTAATTACAACGAAAAATCTTGTATTGTTCTCCACTAGGACCCCCAGTGGAGCTTTTCAGTAGTTTCTGTAATATCAAACATCCTTAATCATATGCACCTTATCCACAGACCAAAGTTTCAGACTTTCATGTAGAGATGTCCCTTCCATTAAGCGACATTAACACAACCTCTAGAAGTACTATGACTCAAGTTTCTGTACTTTTGCAATGCCAACCTCCACAAGACCATGTTGAAGATCAGTCAAAACCCCCTAGGGTTTGACCAAACATTTACTATTAAAAAAGTCTTAAGAGAAGGGTGCAATCGTTTGGGGAGGCTCGTTTGGTTTTCAGTTATTCCTCCAATTGGGTATACGCGCAATCTAAATGGCCAGCCCATAACATATACCAAGCCTGGGCATAACCCTCGGATCAACCTTGTATTACCTGCACAATGCGATACTCCTTACGGGAGGACTAATGATTCTCAAAAAGTGATCTTAATATTAAATCTCTCAAAAAAAAAGAGGGTCAGTGCTCGTTTGAAGAATCTCAGGGATGACACCTAAAGCCGATGACGAAGCCAATGCTTTAATGACTTTGGTAAAATCTTACCTGAGCTGAACAGGCAGCTGTAGAACGAAAATAACACCAAGAGTCTGTGAGCTCGCATAAGTGCCATAGCGGCAAGTACGTTAGACTACCAGATGGCTGGTTCCTGCATCAAGTACCGAAGGTAACAACCTCTTTATTTTTTTCACTGGTCCATCTCTTGCGAAAGTCTGTTAAATATCCAACAGCATAAAACGGATATTAGTTAGAACAGCTGTTGCTGTTCGTACTACTTTAGCTAAATGGCGCTACAGTCTGGAATGAGCATCAACCAACATGCCTCTCCAATTAGCGCTGTCCTTAGCTAACAGCCTCCAGTTGCGCACTCTAAGTAAGCTGTGGTCGGGTTCTTCCTGTGCGCCCCACTTAAGGCGAGGTCTTCCTCTGCTGCGTCTGTAGTCTGGCTGGGAATCAAAAACTCTGCGAGCTGGAGTATTAGTGTCCATTCGTTCTAAATGTCTAGCCATCTTAACAGTCCAAAGCGGATTTTTTTTGACTCGGGAAATGGCGCTGCACAGTTCGTACAGTTGTTGGTTGAGTCTTAAGAATTTATTCATCCATCAGGACTGGGTTCATCAGGGACTTATATAGGATCTCCTGAGTAGTTCGCGTGAAGGCTTTACTGCTGAATTGCCTTGTTAACCCGTAAAAACAACGGTTGGTATGAGTAATTCTTTGTTGAATTTCCGTACTATAGTTCAATCCAATGTTGTGTGTCCTTTCGCGATGACAGCACATACTTGGTGACCCTCAATCTTGTTTACTGTTAAACACAGTTTTGCCACTTCCATCTCTATACAAGGAAACGTGGCTATGTCGTCACCTTGAATCCGACCAACGAGAAGTCTCCATCCTCATCCTGCACAGACTGCACAGACTGCATAGGCCAATATACCAAAACTAGACATGGCACTGTATAGTTCGTCTCTATAAATGCTGTAATCGATCGATTTGGACTTCTTGGGTTTTTTTTTCAGGCTCTGCCGAATTGTACGAATTTGATCAGTTGTGGACTTTCCTGTCCCTCAACCACACTGATAAAGCCCGATCAGGTTGTTGGTAAACGGTTTCAGGCATTTGTGTTGAGGAGACTTGTTGGGACAGAACAGAGGGACTCCTTTTTTGTGGGTCGGTCGAACGATGCTGCCGTTTCATTCTTCAGGCATACTTACCAAATCATCTCCATCGGCTTATTAAGGCTGTTATGCTTAAGTTTAGATATTGCTATCGTCACTTCAATCAGGTCGGGTGGTTGGAAGTTTTCGCTGTCGTCGACGGTACTGAATGCGCCCGTAGTGAATGCGCCGTTTAACAATCCGCAGAATTGGTTTTTTGCATGTCTTCAGCAGCGACAATGTCTATGATACTTCCTTGCTAATTTGACAGGACACAGTTCGAGTCTTGTATCCCTGACTTCGACGTTCTACGCTTTTGTAAAATTAGTGAACATAATTTCTGGAGTAGTACCGCACTATAGCCTGGCGCCCTTTTCATGCCTTTTCTCTTCTTTCTGAAAATCCTTTGTTCTTGCCTCATTTTTTGCTACTAGAGCTCAATGGCAGCTCGTGTCTTCACCTGCAGCTTTGCCTTATTGCCCTTGTCTTTGCTGTAAGCATCTGTATTCTTCATGAAACCAAGGGTTTGTTGCTACTGGGCGCGAAAAACATAGCAAATTGGTTGCGGCTGATCTTATGTTGACATCGTTGCCATTTTACTTCGACATTAGATGCTGGTGGTATGGTGTTAGTCGCGTGGTTACTGTATACGTGCTTAAAGAAGGCCTTGACGGTTTCTTTCGATTGAAGTCTTTCGACTCAGAATTTTTTCACAGTTTTTCTAATTTTCTATAGCATGTTGGACAACCGCATTCTTACTTTGGCTGCAACAAGGTAGTTGTCTGAGTCCAAAATCTGGATGCGTGCCTCCTGTCTATCGCTATGTGATCAATTTGATTGACCGTTCGTTGTTCTGTCTTAATTTATATAGCAGTTCGCTAGACGGAATTATTTTGTCCATCTACTTACATGTTTCCATAGCGCTCTCCATTGACGGTAACGTTCTAGTCATCATTGTACCTACAGAAATGTGGGCAGATGATTCCACCAGCCCATAAAGCACACCAAACATAGATATTAATGATTGTAAGGGTAACTCGACAAGGCTTCTGTGTCTTTCAACTCCGAATTCGGCAATTGGCTTGTTTTCATAGCCATTAACCCAAAAATTGGACTCATTGGAGAATAAAATTTTGATTTGATAATGAGGATCAAGCTGCGTCATGTTTTCGCCCATTCACCGAACCTACCTAATAGTCACGCGGTTTCAAGTCTTACACAACCTGAATTTCATAAATTTTTAAGCCAAGATAGTCCTTACTTTCACAAAGTGCATGGGCATAGCTCCAATTGCTGTGCTCCAAGCCGAATCGACTCATACGGATTCTCATCAAAACTGCGCTCCACAAGTGCAAATACTTCTTCTGTCCGCACTGTTTGTCATCATTGGGGATGCGCATTGTCCACTAGAGTGGTGGTGTGCAAACGATTCCTCGTGTTCCGAATAACTTGTTCAGATGGACGATTATGTCGGCGAAAAATTGACTTAGCGCACGTAAGTTTGGCAAACCGAACCATGGTTTTCAAAGTAAAACAAATACAGGGCCAAGCTTTGTCACAACCATTAATGTGTACTTCTTGCATGATAATGGGACCTCCTGTTTTATGCCGAGTCCGAACGGCGAATTTGAGATAAGCTTTAAGGTTTAAAACAAGTTTACATAATATGGAGCGTTTCCAAAACGTGTTAACCACAAATAAACGTTCAACTGTCAAATTGAGAATCTGTAAACACAGTGATGCCAGTCTAAAAATCCAACCTCTAAAAAACACCCTTAATTCTATCAATAAAAAAAATATTATCTGCACCTTAACACACGAATTGGTACTGTTCACCAACAAAAGATCCGTCTCAGAGCTTGTGGCACCGACTCTGGGATGGTCCACCCTCTCACTGTCCGCAAGTGCCAAATACCATGGGGTGATACTTAATAGCAAGCTCTGAACATAGCTTCCATTTCAATTGGGTAAGCGCTGCCATAGAATCGGACTTGCTTACTCACACGACCCTGTACAAGAGGAGGACATACTATACCTACTCTGTTACTGTCCCGCGATCTGCAATAGCCGCAACAAACTCCTAGGCAGCTTCTACTACGAGGACCTGATGGAGCTAGCAACGAAACCTATATGGCATATCCTCCGTTTCTGCTGCAAATGAGGTTGGAGCAAACATCTGCTTGAATCGGATGGAACAACGCAGATCGCAACACAAGTATCACACCTATTTTTCAGATACTTTTACCCTTTTCAGATACTTTTGTCTCATCAAAAGGTATCGCTATAGGCCCACGTAGGCCTATGCTAGTTTGACGACTCACCTGAGCGTCAACAGCCCATCAAACCTAACCTAACACAAGAGTTATGAAGCTTGCGGATAGTGAACTTATCCGTCTGCTTACTTTTGTTATTTAAAAAAAAGTATTTTGTATCAGAGTTAGCTATCCCACAGTAGGCCATCTAACAAATCGATATTCCCCAAGCAAAGTTAACTTAAACGACAATGACCTCTTCAACCCTCAAAGAATTTAATTGCCTTTGAGCAAGGCAATGGCAAAAAGCTTGGTAACAATCTTTAGCTATCTATATAATGGCAAGTTCAACAGCACTACGGCATGTCCAAAACTTAGCAAACAAATAAATCAGTGAGTCAGAACAGCGTTAAGACTAATTTCACCCCTAATACGAAGGCAGTTCCCTTGCCTTGGTTACCACCTTGCGCATAAATCCACTTCATGCAAAAGTGTGGTATTTTACGATGATTCATAGAAAGTCTACCCAAACCAGCAATCTAACCAATTTTAGAGTGTCTCACCAAGAAGATATGCAACATTAGATTGTTGGGTCACTGCATGCGGATAACAATAGGTCACCCTCGAAAAGACAGATGAACCGTTTATCTACTCTTAACTTTGGCATCATCCATCGTTCTCGGAACACTGTTAACAGATGCCTTCCCACTACAAAGGAAACAAAGACAACCCTAATGTGATTAAGAAATTTATGATTGACCATGTCATACCATTCATTCATAATCCGATGTTAACGATTCCATTCGCACGGAAATACCGAAGACCAAACTAATCCACCACCGTAACAAACTATGACAGAACTAGTGCTGATGAAGGACAAGGTCCCAACTTTTTGGTGGTATCTACCATAAGATACCATGTATCTGTGAATACACCTATAGTTCGAGGGGGGGGGGGGGTTCCTGTATCCTGTTAAGCTTGAATGAAACACTTGCCACACATATTTTGATCAGAATTATCATCCCGAAAAAAAAAAACATAAGCACCAAAATCTTCAGCTCTATTGTGAGCGTGTCTTGCCCCTGTTTCTCCTCCTTCCGTGGGTCATTCAAGTGGAATTGTATGACGGCGCCAATTGGTCGTCTGATCGAAAAGGCGATCGATTGATCGCATTTCTTACTTTGATTCCTTTCATTCCTATCCGTTCGCTTTCGGTTTGCCCTGTTTCGTCATGGTGGTGTTGGTGATGGTGTTAGTATTTGGTAGCCCAAGCCCCGAGGGCAATATCGCCCTCGCTATAGTTTCCCTTTGTGTTAACGTTTGGTAATATACTTTTCGAATCGGTGTGTGATTGCGGACACCAATGAGAACAGCATTTCACACACCGGGAGAGAGGTCAAAATAGAGCGAGCGCGTACAAGGACAATGAAGCAATAAATAAATAAAAAACACAAAAAAAAAAATAAAAGGAACTCTCAACAATGGTAGAAAATCACAGTTATTCCTGTAACAACAAACGATTGAAAGGATGTTTACACTGATGAATTATTGCGTACTTGAGATAAGTCGGCAGGGGTTAGTTAGTAGAGAAGAAAGAGAGAGTGGTCGAGTTCTAAGGACCTTTTGCGGCAAGCGGTTACGGCGGCAACTTGTCAAAATGTGAGAAAGTATAGATGGTCATCGAATGGAATGGTGGGAACGTTTCTAATTTTTTTTTTCCTGTTTGTCATAGATGGGTGGCAAATCGTCCACATCTACTAAATCGATAAGGAGTGTAAGTAGTAAAAAAAAAGAGTGGTTTCCTTTTCTTTTATGATGCGAGTGATACGTGATGGAATTTTCCTGAGAATACGGTTGAGGTATCAAGTGAAAGTGTGGGACTCTATGGGAATGAGTTCGGGTTGAGTTTATGGCTAGCTAGTGCAAGTTCGGAGTAATTCTTCGGTTGATTTATAAGATCACAGATTTCTATCTTCTTGTAAATTCTTTATAGTAGCATGTTGTTTTTTTTTTTTTGGGACGTGATATTTTTGTTTAAGGGTCCGATTATAATATAACAAAAATGCGTTGATAATTATTAACATTAAATTATTATGCACGTGGAAAGGAAGACAAGGACATGAAAAAATATCTCGTCAGTTGTATTTATTTATTTATTTATACGTTGAAGATATTTTTCCAGTGACATACCAAGCGGACAAGTGGTAATACCAGATTACTGACTTACTTAGTGTAGCTCCATTGTCCGCGCCACTTAAGACGAGGTCTTTCTCTACTACGTCCGATGTCCTACGTCTGGCTGGGAATCGAAGACTCTGCGAGCCGGAGTATTGATGTCCATTCGTTCTACATGCCCTAGCCATCTTTAACGTCCAATGCGGAGATTTTTGACCAGGGGCTTGTCACTGTACAGCTCGTATCTTGGTTGAATCTTTGTCTCAATAGCCCATCAACGCAAACGGGACCGAAGATTTTTCGAATAATTTTCCTTTCGAATCGACCAAGGATTTCCAGAATTCAGCTCGTCATTCTCCACAGACAGATGAGTTTGGGTAACATACAAAAACTAGACATGGCTCTGTATAGTTGTTCTTGTTGTTACTCTCTATAAATGTTGTCGTATGCCTCGTATAGTTCTTGGTTGAATTTTCGTTTCCATAGGCCGACAACGCATATGGGACCGAAGATTTTTCGAAGAACTTCAATCTCGAATCGACCAAGGATTTCTTCATCCACTTTAGATACGGTCCATGCTTTAGCGCCGTAGAGCAGGACTACGATGATCAGGGTCTTATATAGGATCTCCTTAGTAGTTCGAGTGAGTGCTAGCCCGAAGAAACAGCGGTTGGCAGGAGTAGTTTTTTGGTTTAATTTCCGACGAGATGTTGTTGTCAGAGTTGATAGCGGTGCCGAGGTAGACAAAGTCCCGTACTACCTCAAAATTATATTTTTCAATGGTGACGTTCTGTCCAATTCGTCGATTTTTGTGCTTCCTTTCGTGTTGACAGCATATATACTTCGTCTTGCCCTCATTTACTGCTAAACCCATTTCTGCCACATCCTTCTCTATACTAGCAAACGTGGCTATGACATCACGTTGGGTCCTACCAATGATGTCAATATCGTCGGCGTATGCTAGTAGTTGTACAGATTTTTGGAAAATTGTGCTTCTGGTGTTGGCTCGTGAGTTTTGCACAATCCTCTTAAGATTCAGATTGAAGAAGTCACATGACAGCGCATCGCCTTGTATAAATCCTTTTTTGGTATCGAATGTGTCAGTGAGGTGTTTTCCGACGCTGATGGAGCAGCGAGAATTCAGAATCTTCATATTTGGTTTGGGCGGTATACCAAATCTAGAAATGACTATAGGTACAGTTGGTCTCTATAAACGCATTAGTATGCGGCTTTGAAATCGATGAATAGGTGGTGGGTATCGATTTGGATTTCTTGGGTTTTTTTTCCAGGATCTGCCGAAGTGTGAAAATTTGATCAGTTGTTGACTTTCCTGGCGTGAAACCACACTGATAAGGCCGATCAGGTTATTAGTAAACGGTTTCAGGGGTTCACATATTACGGCAGATAAGATCTTGTCGCGATATTGAGGGGACCTATGCCTCTGTAGTTGGCGCTGTTCAGAGGTTCTCCTGTTTTGTGGATCGGATGCTGAGGTTTCATTCTTCAGGCATACTTTTATCCGACCAGGTTTGGCTTATGAGTTGGTGGATGTTACTTACCAAATCATCTCCGCTGGCTTTAAAGAGCTCAGCTGAAAAGCCGTCATATCCAGCAGCCTTCTTAAGCTTGATTTTAGATATTGCTATCCTCACTCAGGTCGGGTGATCTGCAGTTTTCCCTGTCTTCTTCAATATTGAATGGTACTGCTCGACAGCAGAAGATTTTTCGTCATTACCGATTAACAGTCTGCAGCAGTGGTACTTCCAGATTATCAGCATCGACTGTGTCTCATTGTTTATGTCATCAGGTTTCTGTTTAGGCCTTGTATCCCTGGCCTTGAGGTTTCGCACTTTGGATGCCTGTCTCTTGTATACTATGATCAGTTTGATTGACCATTCGATGATCTATGGACCGCCATTTCCCATTAGGGATATCGAGATCAGGAAACCGAGAGCTGGCTAAAGTGGATCTCGTTTCACAGCGAAGTCAATTAGCCAAAGTCCCTAGACATACGTGTTGTCTTGTAGGCTGTGTTTTCCGACAATTCTGATCAAGCTGTTGCATGGTCATTTAGCATGGTCGTCAACAATAAAGTCAGTCCTTTCCGAGGCTCTTGATTGCTTCGTGAAATTATTTTTTTATGTAAGTGAGTAGTTGCCGCAATCCATTAAACCCAACCCGGAGGCAAAAAAAAAAACAAATTCAAATTTTTGGCGCAACAGGCTTGTTAGTAATTAGTTTCAAGTTTTCTCACGACCATTCATGTGTGCGTGTGTACTTCTTGCATGATGGCGGGATCTCCTTCTTGACATTTGGTACTACTTGGATGATTTGTCAGATCATCACGAGAGGAGGGCCAATGATGGAAGGCCAGCTCCAATTAATAAGGCTCGTAAGACACGATCACATCAGTATCCACTACGCGACTGAGCACTAACGTTGGCCATTTGGCTCATGCGCTACCATCTCTGATCAATGGACCTGGGTTTACCTTTTAGATTTCTAAATTACCTGTGTTGTCCAAATATGTCGAAGCAGCTCATCTTGGTTTTTCACTTTGTCTAGCTTATTTTTGTCTGTAGATGCCAAGGTTGACTCCATCTTGCGAGTTCCTTCGCTATCCTCTTGAAATAGAACACGTTCCTGAGTGTCAGTACTAGTCTTCGTCCCGCTCTCATCTGTTGCAGCTGAGACTTTTCTCAGGGATTGTGAACCTATCCACGTTCCAGGTACTAAGCACTCAGCGGTCGCCACGACCAGCCTGAGAGTCGGAATTGCTAGGCATTAGCTAGATTAAAACTTGCGATTTCAAATAATCGCGTTGCCTGCCATTTGGCCACAAGGGGTTAGAGCCCAATATATCGTCCGGTACTAGGCTGCTAGGATTTCTACTTTCAACAAGTTGTGCTTTCGTTAAAATGTTGTTAAGACTAATGCATGAGAAAGGGTGTATTTACACCCTTCCCTCATGATTACATTTATAGAAAACCACAAGCAAACCTGTCGGTTTATTCACCAGTTCTTAAAATTTTACTAAGGCCATGAAAATTAATGAACTCTTCACAGAACATATAATTTCCCAACATTTGACTCAAGATCTACATTCCCAACTGATCATTTCTTACGAAAGTCACTTTATTGACCTCAATGCAAATATACGCTAAGTATTACCTTTAGTTGTACTTTTTCTATTAATAACTTTATAAAACAAATAAATACCTATGTAGGTTTTTTTCTATTATCATCCACTAACCCTTTGTCAGTTTTTGTTAAAAAAAAATTTGTTTTCACGCCTAAATGGGAAATCTCAAGACCCAATGAAGGTAATTTTCCCGACTTTAATAACACGTATTACAACATCCCAATTATAATATCGTAAAAGTAACTGACTGTTGCATTTGTAATCATAGTTGTGGATTACAAATTGACAGCAATAGGCACACCCTTAGGACATTAACATTTTACAACCCTATAGCTATAAATAAAATATCATTAGAGCGCTTATGATAATTACGCGGCGCAATTGTTTTTTTCCACCCATTTTATGCTAATTATTGTTCCGATACGCGTGTAAAATACAATTTCGATTGCATGGCTTATAAAAAAAAAACTGAGGAGCTGCTTATTTGCTAATGCATATAATTTGTTTGTCTTATTTGCTAATGTATATAATTTGTTTGATTTATTGGAATTTAATTTCTTCGATTTAGTTATACGGTTTTGATGTGTTAATTTTATAGATGAGATATTATTTAGATCGGTAATATGAGGAAAGATTTTTTTTTCAAATCCAAATCTTGACACGTCTTTCATAGAAATTCCTTCTCTGTTATGATAAAGTGATACTATTTGATGTTCTACTGGAGATCCTTGCAATAATATTCATAAAATTCGTCGCAGGTTGACGTTGTTCTGTTTTAGTGCTTTTGACGTAGCGTGGGTTGGTGTCGCCCGGTGCAGACCCAATTTATGCCACCCTGCGTAATTTTTTCATAAACCAACCAGTTATACCTACACAAAAAGAGGGTCATTAATTTTTTCGATTTCGAAAGTAAGGCTAAATAAAACACACACAGCGATATTTTTTTGATGAATATTTTATCTATCTGCATAGTAAAAACAAGGACGTTCGTATCCGCATCTGGAATGTTACAACATTAAACAGGAGAGGTACAAGCGCCCAACAAGCGGAAGAGCTATACTGCTACAAAGCAGACATTACTGCCATCCAGGAAATACGATGGGATGGGCCGGGCCGGGCAAAAAGAGGATGAAAAACTGTGACATTTGCTACAGACTGTGTAATAGTGAGCAGAATAAGCGACTATTAGGATGCGGATTTGTTATAAGTGCCAGACTTAGGCAAGAAGTCTTATGTTTCCAAGACATTAGCGAACGAATTATAACAATCCGCATCAAGGCGAAAATTGCCAACACAAGCCTTATATGCGCTCACACCCCAAGAGAGGAAAAAGATGATATAGCTAAGGATTGCCTCTACTCCTTGATAAAACCTATGAGCGACTTCCGAATCGTGCTGGGAGATTTAACCGCAAAGGTATGACGAGAACACATCCTTCGGAACAGTGTTGTCGTAAAAGACAGCGTACAAGACAATACGTCCTTCAACGGCCTTAGTCTAATTGACTTTGCTACGGAACGAAATGCCAGTATAGACAACACATGGTTTTCTCACCTAGATATCAATAAGGGGATATGGCGGTCTCCTGATCAACGAAAGGCAACCAAATTCATCATATTGCGGTAAACAGCAGGCACACATGCAGTATTTTGTATGTCCGAACATTTCGAAGTCCGAACATCGACTCGGACCACTATCTTGTTGCAGCCAATGCAAGAATGCGGATATCCACCACGCCACATCAATCCAGAAATACTGTACACAAATTTAATGTCGAAAGACTGCAATCGCAAGAGACCGCTAAGACCTTAGCGCTACGCGTATCCCTGAACCTCTCGATTAACACCATACCGCCAGCATCGAATGTCGAAGAACAATTGCAACGATGCCAACAAGCCTTTAGATCATTCGCTGTCAGACAGAACGACCATTTCAATATTGGCAACGACAGCAATATCTTAATAAGGCTGGCGGAAATGACGGATTTCCCGCCGAGCTTTATAAAGCCGGTGGAGATGACTTGGTAAGAAACATCCACTATCTCATAAGCCAAATCAGGTCGGAAGAAAGTGTTCCTGAAGAATGGAACATTAGCATCGTTTGCCCGATCCACCAAAAAGGAGACCCTCTGAACTGCGCCAACTACAGAGGCATAGGTCTCCTCAACATCGCCTACAAAATTCTATCTGCCGTAATATGTGAACGGCTGAAACCGTTTACCAACAACCTGATCGGCCCTTATCAGTGTGGATTCAGGCCAGGAAAGTTCACAGTCCGATCAAATATTCACACTTCGGCAGATCCTGGAAAGAACCCAAGATATCCAAATCGATACCCACCACCTATTCATCTATTTCGAAGATGCATACAACAGTATTTATAGAGACGAACTAAGCAAAGTCATATCTAGTTTTGGTATACCGCCCAAAATTGTCAGTCCGTGTACAGGATGACGATAAAGAATTCTCACTGCACCATTAGGGCTGGAAACAACCGTACTAACTCATTTGATACCAAAAAAGGATTTAAGCAAGGCGTTGCTCCTTAATCTGATTCTTAAGAGGATTGGGTAGAACTCTCGTGCAAACAACAGAGACCCAATCTTTCAAAAATTGGTGCAACTACTAGCATACGCAGACGATATCGACACCAGTGGTAGGACTCAACGTGATGTCATATCCACGTCAGCTGGTATAAAGAAGGGAGTGGCAAAAAATGCAAAAATTAGCTGTTAATGAGGGTCAGACCATTTATATGCTGACAACACGAAAGGAGGCATAACATCGACGAATTGGACAAAACGTCACCATTGACAGATATGTACGACTTAACTCTGAAAAATAACATTTCGTCAGAAATTAAACGAAGAATTACGCTTGCCAACCGCTGTTTCTTCGGGCTAAGAACGCATCGCAGCAGTAAAGCCCTCACTCAAACTACTAGAGAGTGAGGTCTAACCCCGTTAACAGATGTTATGCTGTCTACCTTGTCGTTGAGATCACTTAGCTTGTGACATCAACTCTGTACTTTGGCAGTTGCTTATAAGTTTTGTTTTAAGAGTTCATAGAAACGGCCTTCGGGCTTGCATCTTTGAAATTCATAAAGAGGAGAGCTTGGAAACCATCGACAAAGTGCATGGGCCTATTTTTTTGTAATGCTGACTTCTACTAGTTGTAAGCTTGTAAACATTCAACCAATGGTATAGAAAAGTGCCGCCAAGTGCCCTATGTATACCAGTGTTTGCAAAAAATAAAAACCAGCCTTAGATGGAACATATACCTCATCCTGTCACCAACTCACTGCATAGCCCTTAACATGCAAAAACCACAAACCATCTACTCCACAAAGACTATCCGATAAGGACAAGATCACCGACTGTCGATGATTTTATCGATTGACTACAGCACCGCAATATTAGCATAAAATCACGTCTACATCCCAAAAACAGAGGTAAAACTACACCAAAGGTGTCATGGACTTAAGGTCCAACGCGAGACCAAAAGCATTCCAACACAACAGACAAAACGAATTCCACGATGCAATAATTTTTTTTTTTTTCGTTAGCCATACCTTTACAAAACCCTGCTACGCTCTTCAAATCTTCTTCGGAATTTCTTTTATTCGATTTAAAATTAAAAAAAAAAAAACACAGGCAAACAAAAGACTCTCCACTAACGAGGATGGTCGTCACTTATCTCTAAACGCTAAGCATGTGTTAACACAGATCAAATGGTGACCACAAAAACCACAGGAAGACTAAATTCATTCATGTTCTGGCTCGTCTTTGATCGAACAAAAGTTCCAAAAAGTTCGACACATGCAAACAGAAAAAAAAAAACGAAATCGCCAACGAGCAGGAAACCGAAATTCAAATCAATGCCCGAAATCAAGCGCGAGACTGACGCGATACCAGGGTAGCACAGCGCCGAAAACCACAAAAAAAAGAACAAACGGATGACCCGGACAGTCAGTCGGCTGGGCCTATTGGTTGGGCTGATCCAAAATCCTCAATCCACAATCCAAAATATAAGGTGAACAAGAAGAAAGAAGCATCATCACCACCATGACAGGCTTGCCATCTAGTTAGCGTATAGCGTGCTTACACATTACGTTGGCTCCGATATCTGCGGACTCTCATTATAGACCGCCAGGCCGGAAACGGCCCGAATACCAATCCGCGGAGCGAACATTAATCCGGCTTGCGACCGCACGTTTGGCTTAAATTAGATCAAATGAGATAGCGCCACAAACAGCGCCTCTGCTGGTCCAAGAAAAAAAAAATCGAAATTCGACAAACCTCGCAGTTATTTGTTATATGGGGTCGTCCATGTTTATTTTTTTTCCCGTTCCATGTCGTTTTTTTTTTTTTTTTTTTTTTTGTTTGGATTGAGTGGGTATTTTGAATATAAAAGGCGTCGCGCGGCTATTTTACGGATTCACATCTCATTCCCATTATCTTGTTGTTAGGATTGGTATACACAGGTACCCTTCCATCCGCGTGTCCTTTGTTATGGCTGTGCATCCTTTCAATTGACGGGACAGTCACTATATACGGTCCTATTGTGCGTTCCTGAATGAGAATTATGGCCTACATTTCTCTGAGGTGGTGTCCTTTATATGTTAAATGATTTGAATCCTAATTTAGACCGTGATGCTACCGCAGTGAATAGACGCACAGACGAGATTGAGATGACTGTGGAATGTGCGCGCAAATACAGAATCACTCACTCATTCGAACATCTAAGAAGGACGTGGTTCTTGTTGTTCCCCCATTGGTTTTATCCGCGTAGGGTATTGAAGGCAAGGACACTTGTTGTACCTGCACCGCGCTTGTAGGACAAAGGAATTCTCTTATCCGATTATTACATTGAATTCCTTGATTTCTTGTGTGTCGTTTTTAGATCTTTATCGGGTGGAAGCATAAATAGATCTGCAAGGATGATTCCATCTTAAGGTCCACCTCGGGGTTGAGGGTGACTTCTGTTGGGTGTGGAACGATGTGATATTTTTCCACACTCACATTCATTTGTTTCGCTAATTAGGAGAATTAATTAATGAAGCTTATAGGTGGTCGACGGAAATAGTTCCGTCGAGTCGGTAGGCGAACAAAGGCGGCGACAAAATGTCAATCCCTGAGGTGATCATTTTAATTTTAATAGCCGGCAGCGTGATAATCTGTGTCTGTCTAGAGATACAAGGTTGTTTTGTAATTAAGAAAACAAGTCGATTATTGGGGGAGGCGGGATACATGTTTTCGCGGTTTCTTTTGTTTTTTTTATTTTTATTTTGACACGGTCGCTTAATTTTAAGTTGCCAATGGATGAAATCTTAACAAGATCGGCGGTTAATATTGAAACAAATTAGTCCGTTCTGGTGGCCGATAAATACTAATCAGGCAAACGATTCGGTAGGGATAAAATTGGTCTGAAAATTACGAGTATTGGTCGTCGTCATCTTGATTATGGAATGTGGTTCGGTGTTTGGTATTGATTCGGTTGACACCATGAAGCCGTTTAGTTGGTGTATGAATATTAAGATAACGTGACATTTTATATTGCCATCATGGGCTTTGAACAGGGAACATTGGTGGCTTAACTTTTCGTTATTATGTCTCTTGTCTCTGTCTGGAAGTTCCCTGTTCCAACTTTTGCTCTGCTGGGCACGTTAATTCCAGTTACTTATGATATTAGTAGCCACTGTAAGAGACATAGAATATGACTAAAATGTGTAGAACCTTTTTCTTAACTAGCAGGCTGCCAACCCCCTGAGGTTGTTTGTCTACCGTTCTCTTTGATTCTAGCATGGTACTTTCAAATATTCGCTTGTTCATTTCAGAATGTTTGCTGATGATGAATAATCTTCCTGTCAGGCAGCATGTACCATTCAATATTGGCGACGACAGCGAAAACTACCCAATCAAGTGAGGATAGCAATACCTAAACTTAACACTCTAACCGGCCAATTCGTTTTCCGTTAAAAAAAATTTAACAGACTAATTTGTATGCTAGAAAGCCGAATTGGAGGTAAGATTTTCAAAAAAATGGATACTTTACCTCTGAGCTAAGCCTTTATACTACCCGCCTTTAGGCGAACTGGCCTTGAAACGGGACCTTCCCAACTAATAATGTTTTTCAATAAGGCATACATTTTGATTTAAGAAGCTTTTTTTGCACTCGTGCAGAGAAGTCCTGCATATAACAATAACTCTTTCAGGTAAATGCAGAGGTTTTTTAGAAGATTAATTGGTATAAGGCTTCTTAAGGATTTTTGGGGATGTCTGTGTATGTGCCAGTTGAAAGGATATTTTGGTAGAGCCTCTTTTGAAGTAATATAGAAGGATTACATGCATAGAGCTTGCGACTAAAGGATCACATCAACTGTGACTACTTATTTTATTTTGCAATGAACAATAAAACGGGTGTTGTAGAACGAGGGTAGACTCTAATTGGGTTTAACTTGGCCAATGCCAAGTGGTATAACTCTGACTACACATGAAGTGCTTCCTTTTACCTCCAAATGGTAACCGATAAGCACGAGTGTCGATACCAAGACGAAAAACAGCAAAACTATAAACAGCCAGTTCAGAAAGGCACGGAATGAATACACGGCCAGCTGTCCAAGGAGAACCTAGACAATCTGCTTCGACATATTCAGACAACAGATTGTCTAGGAATTTCAAGGGTAAGTCAGACATGATGGCGGAGGAACAGAAAGGCCAACAAATTGATCAGATTGCGATAGACAAGAGGCACGCATCCAGTACTTTTGATGTCCGAACATTACAAGGAGCTAACATCGACTTGGACCACTACCTTGTTGCAGCCAAGGTAAGAATGCGGAATTCCACCACGCCTCAACAGTCAAAAACTACTGAGAAAGAATTTAATGCGAAAGACTGCAATCGCAAGAGACCGCCAAGACCTTCGCGCTACGCGTATCCCTTAACCACTCGATTAACACCGTACCACTAGCATCGAACGTCGAAGAACAATGGCAACTTGGCATCGTTAGATCAGCCGCAACTAGGTTTCTCGCGCCCACCAGCAAGAATTCTCTGGTTTGATGAGGAATGCCGACAGATGCTCGTAGCCGAGAACGATGCCTACAAGTCAAAGCTGCAGGTAAAGACGAGAGCTGCCGTTGAGTTCTATAGAAGGGAAAAATACCGGCTTTTCAGAGAGAAGAAAAAAAGAGCAAGAAAAGCGCTCGATCTGATATAGAGAGGTGCCACTCCAGGAACGATGTTCGCAAGTTTTACCAACGTGTATAATATCAAAGCTAAGGATACAAGGCTCGAACAGATCTTGTCGAGATGAACAAAGAAATATCGTAGGTGAAACACAGTCGATACTGAGGATATGGAAGAACAACTTCTGTAGACTGTTAAAGGGCGATGACGAACAAAATTTCGCTCTCAAACTGAACGAACCATTCAATTCAATAATTCAATTCAACGATAGCGATAATAAACATAATTGTGTTGCCAGAACTAGGAAACGGACACCAACTTTTTGCGTGGTACTTACTTACTAAAAAGGTGATACAGTTCGAAATGAACCTGGGCCTCAACCAACATGCCTCTCCAGGCCGGTCCCCTTACCTAACTGCCTCCAGTTGCGCACTCCAAGTTGGCTGAGGTCGGTTTCTACTTGTCTTCCTCTACTTCGTCCGCAGTCTGGCTGGGAATTCGAAGACTCTGCTAACCGGAGTATTGGTGTCCATTCGTTCCACATGTCCTAGCCATCTTAAACGTCCAATGCGGAGATTTTTGATCAGTCGCTGTCGCTGTACAGCTCGTATAGTTCTTGGTTGAATCATCGTCTTTATAGCTGGTCAACGCAAACGGGACCGATGATTTTTTGAAAAATTTTCCCCTCGAATCGACCAAGGATTTTTCCAGCCGCATTTGATACGGTCCATGCTTCAGAGCAGGACTGGGATGATCAGGATCTTATACAGGATCTTCTTAGAAGCGAAGGCTTTACTACTGACATGCCTTCTCAGTCCGAAGAAACAGCGTTTTGCAAGAATAATTTTTCGTTTCATTTCCGACGAGATGCTGTTGTCAGAATTTATAGCGGAGCCGATGTAGATTAAGTCCCGTACAACCTCAAAGTTATATCTGGCTCTGGTGACGTTCTGTCCAATTCGTCGATGTTGTCTGTCCTTTCGTGTTGAAAGCATAGTCTTTGCCCTCATTTACTACCGAACCCATTTTTGCAGCTTCTTTCTCTATACTAGAAAACGTGGCTTTGACATAACGTTGGGTCCTACCAATGATGTCAATATCGTCAACGTATGCTAGTAGTTGTACAGATTTTGGGAAATTGTGCCTCTGGTGTTGGCTCGTGAGTTTGCACAATCCTCTCAAGAATCAGATTGAAGAAGTCACATGAGAGGGCATCGCCTTGCCTAAATCCTTTTTGTGGTATCGAATGTGTCGGTGAGGTCACATCCGACCCTGATGGTGCAGCGAGAATTCTCCATCGTCGTCGTACACACACGGATGAGTTTGGGCGGTAAAACAAACCAATCCATGGCTCTGTATAGTTCGTCTTCAAAAATGTTGTCGTATGCGGCTTTGAAATCGATGAATAGGTGGTGGGTATCGATTTGGACTTCTCAAGTTTCAGGAGGATCTGCAAAAGTGTGAAAATTTGATCGGTTTTGGACTTTCCTGGCCTTAAACCACACTTATAAGAGCCGATCAGGTTGTTGGCAGATAGGATGTTGTAGGCGATGTCGAGAATGGAGGTTTGTATTTCATCTATGACTAGCTGCATTTTCAGATTTAAAAAAATGAGGAAATAGAGTAATTAACTGTACATTTTGTTGCATTTTTTCGATATTATTTTCTCGAAAAATTCTCTAAAGATTTCTTTAAATTTCACCGCTGAGATGTGCAGACATTTTGGAATAACATCTTGATCTACCTTTGAATGATATTATTACAAAAATGTAAACGAGATGCTCATTGACGTTAAACACCTCATATGTGTTCCCTACAACATCATACGAGCTGTGGCTAATCTGAAAAAGCTACACACATATCCGTGATGTCACGCATAAGTGTTAGTAGTTGCAGGATTCAACATCAAAACGAATTTTCTTCGTTTCATTCGAATTGTACCTTCGATCTGATCGATGTATCAAAGTTGGAGTAATTGATTTCCGACCGCACCCTGCAATTAAAGTCAATAAATCTTCACTAATTTGCTTAACATAGTTCCAATGTTTTGGAAGGACCTCCATCAAAGAATCACAAACATCAAATCAACTGATAACAAGTCTTGACTGATTGCATGAAAACTCTCAGATATCCTTATCGTGTTACATGCCATCCTCTCAGAACGACACACACACATACTACAGAAGCGCCATTTAATTTTCGATTAATATCAAACAAAAAGAAGTAACAAAAAAGAAAACCCTCAGCATTCTCGCACCACTTAGCAATTGAAAGGATCCCGTCGGTCGTCCCAGCTCCGACGCGGTAAGGGGCCACAGTGTCAAATCAAATATCCAAACAATAGAGAACTTGCTACAAAGGAGAAACCCATTTACTCTCTCTAAAGAAGGAAACCGATCGATGGAATTATTGATGAATGATGCGACATTAATCCTTACTAATCCTTACAAGAGGCTCAGATCGACTGAAATCGGCATCGAAATGAATTATGTATCCTCCCGAAGTGCTACAAACCGTCCACCCGTACACGAAGAAATTCATCACCACTGCTGCTGCTGGTGCTTGTATGATCTGATGTCCCTTTGGGATCATCATCTAATACCCGAAAAAATGACGACTCACAAAAATCCCATCATCTGATCTGGCGGCAGTATCAAATATTGTTGTGAATTTTTTTTTCCACCATTTGTTGTTGTTTTTTGTCGATTTTTTTGATTCCCTTTGGTTTTTTTTTTTTTTTGTTTTCTTCGGATGACATCGAGTAAATTTATTGATCCGTCACTGATTGAGGTCCAGATTTGAAAATCCCAATGGAGAAACAACCATAGAACCACCAGACCGTACAACCGTGTACAACGTCGGAAAACAACGACCGCACAGCAAAGTTGATCAAGTGACTTCATCTGTCACTTGACTGCTTGTAGATGATGGCACTTGATCATTGATTGACTCCTCCCTGACAAGTGTTGGTATTTATTATTCTTATCATTATGAGCGTGCGAGTAAGCAGGCATACCAAGCCAGGCGACTCCTCTTCTCGTCATCTGATGTTGAAAATAATAAAAACCCCTTAAGAAGGCACATCGATTCTTAACGCAGCCTTCGCAAAGCCGAAAAAACTTCTTGATCATCGGGTCGATCTTCACCATACTGGTCGGGCCGGGCGCTCTTTGTCCAGCCACACCAAGGCCATGCACCGCCACGCCGGCCGCCTCTCAGTTGTGTTCATCCGCGGACAAGTGGTGCTTCATAGGTGTTCCAAATATTGGGAAACCAAACAAATGCTGAAGCAGCCACGGATTTGACATATTTGGTGGTGGAATTAACACAACACAGAGCATACGGCGCGATCATAATCGTCATCTTCTCATCTCTTGAGTCCCCGATCTCCTTGAGATTGATTTGGAAGTTATTTGTGTGTGCTGTGCACACATTTGGAGCGGAATTATTTGACTGCATTATGGGGGGACTTATGCAGCGGGCTCACCGAGCCACGAGAAGATCGTTTGTACTTTGTGTGTTTCTACCTCTTTTGTGTAAAATTTGTTGGGGGGAAATGTTGGATCGAGATGACGTGGGATTAGCTATTACTTTGATCTTTTGTGTCACAAAGGATTGGGTGAGTTGGCGGAATTTCTCAAGGAATGTGCTGTGTAATTTGTGCGTTTGGAATAATTTGTTGACATTGTCATTGTCAGAGATTGGTGGAGTGATGTATTGTATACATATCCACCTTGAAAAAGTTTTTTTTTTTTAGCATAACAAATCCTACATTACCATATCAAAATTGTGGGTAGTTTTCGATTGTACCCATAAAAAGTTAAGGATTTTAGTAAAAATATTAATTTTGTCACCAGTTTTGGTTTTCATAGATGATTTACATTTTTTTTTTTAAATGTTGTTTAACCACTGTATGACTCACTTCTGATTTAAAAAAAAAAGAAAACAAATTTAAAGTAAATTTCGTATCTGAATAGTAAAAACTGGATCGAATTACCATTGAACAACGTTAGCAAATATATAAAAATTTTATCAAAAGTGGATGGATGTTGTTCACATACGATTGAAAAAATGGCGTAAGTTATATAAAAAGTTTGTGCCATCACAATTTCGTTCGGGGTTATCATTTTATTTTTCAAAAGTCGGCTTTTCAAATTATTTTTTTTAAATCATGGCTTTTAGGAATATATTAAACGAAACTTGAACGCATTTTTACATATTTCATAACCATCGTACTTACTTACTTAAGTGGAGCTACAGTCAGGAAGGAACCTGGGCCTCAACCAACATGCCTCTCCAATATGCCCGATCCTTAGCTAATTGCCTCCAGTTGTGCACTCCTAGTCGGTTGAGGTCGGTTTCTGCATGTGCGCTGCACTTAGGGCGAGGTCTTCACCAACTGCGTCCGACCGACGTCTGGCTGGGAATAGAACCTGAAGTATTGGTGTCCATTCATTCCACATTTCCTAGGCATCCTAACCGTCCAATGCGGAATTTTTTGAACCGGGGCATGTCTCTGTACAGCTCGTATAGGTCTTGGTTGAATCCTCGCCTCCATAGCCCATCAACGCAAACAGGAGTAAAGATTTTTCGAAAAATGTTCCTCTCGAATCGACCAAGGATTTCTTTATCCGCTTTGAATACGGTCCATGCTTCAGCGCCATAGAGCAGGACTGGGGTGATCTGGGTTTTATACAGGATCTCACTAGTAGTTCGAGTGAGGGCTTTAGAACTAAATTGCCCTCTTTGCCCTAAGAAACAGCGGTTGGCCAAATGATTCTTCGTTTAATTTCTGACGAGATTTTGGTGTCAGAGCCGATAGCGGAGCCGAGTTAGACAAAGTTACAGAACGTTACGTTCTGTTCAATTCGCCGATGTTGTGTGTCCTTTCGCATATACTTTAGTCTTACCCTCATTTATCATCCTTCTCTATACTATAGCAAACGTGGCCTTGACATCACGTTGACTCCGACCAATGATGCCAACATCGTACGCGTATTCTAGTAGTTGCATGGATCTGGTGTTGGCTCAGGAGTTTTGCACAATCCTCTCATGAATCAAATTGATGAAGTCACATGACAGAAGTCACATGACAGCCTTGCCTAAATCCTTTTTTGGTATCGAATGTGTCGATTAGGTCCTTTCCGAATCCGATGGTGCAGCGAGAGTTCTCCGTCGTCATCCTACACAAACGGACGAGTTTGGTCGGTATATCAAAACAATTATTGCTCTGGATAGTTCGTCCATATAAATGCTGTCTTTAAAATCGACTGTGGTGTTAAAATCGATGAATAGGTGGTGGGTTTCGATTTGTACTTCCTAGCTTTTTTTCAGGATCTGCCGAAGTGTGGAAATTTTATCGTTTGTGGACTTTCCTGGACTAAGACCTCACTGATAGGGGCCGATCAGGTTGTTTGTTGGGAAATGGCTTCAGACGTTCACAAATTACGACATTTAGGATCCTGTAGGCGACGTTGAGGAGACTTATGTCTGTGTAGTTGGGGTAGTTCAGAGGGTCTCCTTTTTTTGTGGATGCTGAGCTTCCATTCTTCAGGCATACTCTCATTTTAACAGACTTGGCTTATGAGTTGGTGGACGTTTTGAAGTCATCTTCATCGTCTTAATAAGCGGGAAAGCCATCATTTCCAGCAGCCTTACTGAGCTTGAGTTTAGATATTGCTAGCCTCGCTTCACTCAGGTCCGGTGGTTGGCAGTTTTCGTTGTCGTTGCAAATATTGAATGGACTGTTCTGTCTGAATGTTGGTCATCATCGCCTTTTAACAGTCAGTCCTGTCATCACGACAAGACTCTGTTCGAGTTTTGCATCTTTGGATTTCAAGTTTTGCAGTTCTGTTAAGCTTGCGAAAATCGTTTTTTGGGCGACACCTCTCTATGTCCTCGATTGCGCGCTTTTTTGCTCTTTTCGCTTCGTTCTTCCCTTCTTCTCTATCAATAGAGCTAAATGGCACCTCTGGCTTTCACCTGCAACTTAGCCTTGAAGGACTCCTTCTTGCCTGCTAGCATCTCTGATCATTCCTCAAACCAGTGGTTTCTTGCTGGTGGGCGCGAGAACTCTGGCACATCAGTGACGGCTGATCTGATGGCATCGTTGGCATCGTTGGCGTCGTTGTCATTGTTTTTCGACATTCGTTGCTGGTGGTATATGGTTTTAATTGGCAGGTTAATGTTGGACCTTGGCGGTATCTTGCGATTGCAGTCTTTGGATAATAAGTTTTTTTCGAAGTATTTCTGTGTTGTTGTGGCGTGGTGAATTTCCGCATTCTTACATTGGCTGCAACAAGGTAGTGATCCTAGTCGATGATTGGGCATGCAAAGTACTGGATGAGTGCCTCTTGTGTATCGCAATGTGATCAGAACATTCGCTGATCTGGAAACCATCATCTCCTCTTACAGCTATTGAGGTGTAGCCACCGCTAGCTATAGTAGCATTTTGTTCCGTAGCGACAAGACTACCTATGCGTTGAAATCTCACAGCACGATTTCAACTTCGTACTTCGGTAGTCGCTCATAAGTTAAGAGAAGTTAAGGGATACGTGTTGCGCGAAGGCGTTGGCCGTTCAGCGATACTTTACAGCTCATAGAAGCATAGTGTGTTAAATCAACTCTTAATAACAGCTAAGAAGTTCGCGGTTAGGGCCAACGCAATTAACGATTTCTCTAGTTCACGATAGCCCACGCTAGTAATAAACCCTCTCACTAGTTGCACCTAGTTAACTTGAAAATCAGAGGTTTTGATTTAAAAAAATTATAATTGTGGAATATCGCGAAAGAAAAAAGCGTTATCTTCGACCACGTTATTGATTACCAAAACATAAGAATAACTACAGCACTAGTGCGAAATTGAGCCGCCAAAGCTTATGAACATTCGTCGTAATCGCGGCCGACGAAAGAGAAGAAGTCGAGGATTTGGAGAAGAAAGTTAAACGCAACACAAAACAACACAAAACGAAGCCGAAAAAAACTGAAATTGTGTATATTTCTGTTATTGCTATTTATGAAAAAAAAATTATTAGTAAAAAATTAATTTTTAACGTAGTAACTCAATAGTTTGTAACATGAACCAAAACTCTTTTTTAAAAATCCAGATTTTTATTTAACCTAACCTCTCATTTTTTACACATTTTTGACTAAATGTGTTGACTGTGCATCGGTCGTCATCATTAGACCGTACCTTACGAAAACGAAGTTAAGGAGGTCATTACCGTCAACGGCAGATGCCGTTCAGACCAACGATAGCCGATTTCTTTCGTTCCGCAGGCCTATGCCAGTAAGGCGCATTAGATTGATGCCCTTAAAATATAACACAGACCATAGCTCAAATCTAACCGGATCTATATTGCAGATCTCTTCAAAATTGGACCTCTCGATCTGTGCCATCGTGAGAAGCTGGCAAATAAAAGGTTTTTCGTTAATACCTCACACACAGCTTGTTTTATTTTATTTTAACAACGATTCGTCCTTCTTGGAAAACCCTTCAAAATTAAAAAAAAAACTGAGGAACCACAAAGGCCTTAAAAAGTTTGTCCGAGTCATATTGACCCTTTGTTTTACTTTTGCACACGATATATTTTAAATTGCTTGGTTTACTTTTTTTATTTTGAATTTTTTTATAGGTCGTACTTTTTTTTGAAAACGCCAAACTGTTGCCCGTGAAACATTTTCTCGAAAACGGCTCAAAAAGTTTTGCTGAATTTTGTTTGCAAATAATTCTGACGAAGGTCTTCCACTTACTGTTTGATTTTCCATCGACGTGTCTATTGAGATTTCCACCAGCCCAAGTAAATAAAAAGTCTTCGGATTTCTGTTAACTTAGGACATACCGCCAGGAAGTGAAATATAGCTTCCCTTTGGCTGAGGTTACACAAGTTGCATATGGGGTCAATATCAACTTTATGTGGTCTATAATTTAGTTCGAGCATTTCTGTGCGAATTTAAAGGACTAGACGCATTTCCACGATTCAGAATCTGCTGTTGAAATAATTAACTGGGCCAAGAAAATGGTGAAGCTGTCTGTAAATTAGTCTTGACGATGATGATCTAGCTCGATCAAGGCAACTTTGATACAGTCAATCATATACGGCAGATAGACAGTCGTAGAACAAATGTTTCCATTCGTCCAGATTATTTACCGACAGGGTTAGTGGTAAGTTGTTTGCTTCGGCGATATCATACCATTCCTTGAAAAGTGATTCAGCACGGGAGAAAGCAATTAGCAAAATTTGTTTTTGAAAATTTGTGCTGAGTCTCCGAAATTCTTTGACGTTTCTTTTTATGTAGATAAAAGGAAGTCCAGACTCAAAGTAAAGGGTGATCCATTTCGAGGTTCCCTACTTTTTTAAAAGAAAAAAACAAAGAAAATTCAAATTTAATGGCGAATGTTTATTATCATTTGAAAGAACATTCTTTGGCATTTATTTTTTGAAGATTATGTCTATCAAATGTTGGCCGTTGCTACGTCGCAGATGGTCCATCCGTTGAGTCCAATTTTCGATCACTCGTTCGAGCATTTCGACTGGTAACTGGCGAATGACACGCGTGATGTTTTCCTCCAAGGCCTGAATCGAAGCGGGTTTGTCGGCATAAGCTTTTGACTTTACATATCCCCACAGGAAAAAGTCTAACGGTGTGATATCACACGATCTAGGTGGCCAATCGACCGGCCCAAAACGTGAAATTATGTGCTCACCGAAATGTTCTCTCAATAAGTCCATTGATTGATGCGATGTGTGGGAAGTGGCGCCGTCTTGCTGAAACCAAATGTCGCCGAGATCACGAGCTTCAATTTTAGGCATCAAATAGTCGGTTATCATGGCACGATAACGGTCGCCATTGACGGTTACGTTCGCACCGGCATAATTTTAAAAGAAATATGGACCGGCCCACAAACCACACCAAACCGTTTTTTTTTTCTGGAAGAAGTGGTAGTTCTTCAATCTCTTCAGGTAGCTCTTCGTCCCAAATGCGCCAATTATTTTGTTTACATACCCATTGAGCCAGAAATGGGCCTCATCGCTAAAAAAATTTGTCTCGAAAACGTCGGATCTTCTTGGAACTTTTCAAGAGCCCATAGAGCGAAGCGATGTCGCTTGGGAAGGTCGAGCGGCTTCAGTTGTTGCACAAGCTGTATTTTGTACGCTTTCAATTTAAGATCTTGACGTAAAATGCGCCAAGTCGTTCCATACGTCAGTCCGAGTTGCTGCGAACAGCGCCGAATCGACTCTCTACGGTCTTCGTGTACACTCTCAGCTACGGCCGCTATATTTTCTTGACAGCGTGCTGGACGTGGTCTATTCGGTCGAATATTATCCAATAATGAATGCTGGATCTCAAAATGGGTGATGGTGTCGCGAATAGTACGCACAGTAGGCCGATTATGTTGACCATAAGTTGAGCGAAGTGCACGAAACACATTCCTCACAGAACGTGAATTTTCATAATAAAGTTGAACAATTTGTAAACGTTGTTCACGCGTAAGTCTTTCCATTATGAAATGCCAAACAATACTAAACAAAAATAACATGACAGCATGACACGACTCACACGTGATCTGTCAAAAAAGGCTATTGAAAAAAGTATCTCTGCTTAGATCACTCGTTATATGACATAATTTGGACAATTGCTTGAAAGTTTAAATATACGTTTGAATAGGTTGAATTGCTTCGATCGCCTCTAAGTATGTATAGCCATACACTTCAGTTGCATAGCAAGGAAGCTATTTACCGTGGCGTTAAAAACTTTGAACTTAGGGACAAGATCGACGAAACTATTTAAACAGAGTTTATAAGATCGTATCAATTGCAGCTTTAGCTCATGTTGTATCTTAAAAGAAAACCATGATATTTGAACTCGTTTATTACTTCGATGTTATTACCATCAAGTGTCCAAGTTCCTTCACACCTACCGACACGATTTTGGTTTCGGCAAACCATTATCTTAGATTTGCTGATAGTTTCCCTATTTTCTGGTATTGATCGCATTTTTCGCAGTAGTCTTTTAGTCTGTTTATTTGAAGTTGTAGTGTCGATGGGCTTTGGGAGAGAATCACCAAGTCATCTGCATAGAGAAGTACCTTGACTTCCACCCCGCCATAGTTTAAATCACCTGGTATATTTTCGCAGATATCATCGATGTACAAAGATATGAGAACCGGAATTAGGATGCATACTTGCGGCACACCATAATTTTTGACGAACGTTTTTGACCTCTGACTACCATTCAGCACAAAAGCGGAGCTATTTGAGCAAAATTTTTCGTGAGCTCTCATAAACTTTGCTGAAAGCCCTAAGGTTGACAGCTTAAATAGGACAGACTTTATCAAACGCAGCTTTAAAGTCCACAAAAAATGCGTGTATATTTTTTTTATAGAATTGTTTGCTAATGGAGTGGAGTAGTACTCCACATTTGCGGTCTGTTTTTATTGAAGTCTTATATTATGCATACATTTACAGATTCATCTAAAAATGCCGAACAGAGGAATGCAAATGAGAAAATGGGACCCCGCTGCTGTGAAATATGATCTTCTTGCAATCAGGAATAACGAAATGGGTGTGAAGCTGGCTGAAAAAAACTGCGGGAAAAGATTGGCTTTATGGCTTTTTTGACACAAAAACAATCTAAGTTTTCGACTTCCCACGGGTACTTCAATCGATAGAGCTAAGTGCTTTAATCAAGAAAGCGTAGATAGAGCTAAGTGCTTTAATCAAGAAAGCGTAAGCAAATTTTTCGATATCTTAATAGGGGTGTATGAAAAAAAAAACTTCCCAGCATCCAGTATATGGCATGTGGATGAAACTCGTCTTCCCCATAGTTCAAAGTAAGCAGCCATTGATTTTAGCGAAAAAAAGGAAAACGGCAAATAGGAGCTTTGACGTCGGCGTGGTTCTCTGGTAACTGTGGTGAATTGCATGAGTGCAGGTGGAAATTGCAATCCACCATATTTTATATTTCCGCGAAAAAGACAAAACCCACTCTATATGAACAATGCTCCTGCTGACTCCAAGACCACATTCCATATTTCCGGATAGATTCAGCTGCCCATTTTTACGGAGTGGTTCCGTCATTTCCTGGAGTTCTCCATAAGCCTTCGGAAGAAAAGCCAGTCCTTTTAATATTCGATGGTCACTATAGCCACACCAGAAACCAGGAAGTTATCGACTCGGCGTGTCAAAACTTTGTTATTATTGTTTCGCTACCCCCAAATTGCACCCGTAAGATTCAAACTTTGGATAGGACATTCATGGGCCCTCTTAAGAAGTCTTATAATGTGGAAATCAGACGATTCATTAGAGAAACTGTGCGAAAAGTGGCCTTGGGTGACATAGCTCAGCTATTTAAAAATGCTGTCGAGTACAAACTGAACAGGTTGCAGTAAGCGGGTTCAAATATAGCGGAATTTTTCCTTTCAACTTACTTACTTGGTTAAGTGGCGCTACAATCCGGAATGAACATAGGCCTCAACCAACATGCCTCTCTAATTAGCCCGGTCCTTAGCTAACTGCCTCCAGTTGCGCACTACAAGTTGGTTCAGCTCGGTTTCTACTTATGCGCGCCACTTAAGGCGAGGTCTTCCTCTACTGCTTCCGACGTCTGGCTGGGAATCAAATACTCTGCGATCCGGAGTATTGGTGTCCAATTAAACGTCCAATGATGAATTTTTTGACCAGGGGCATGTCGCTGTACAGCTCGTATAGTTCTTGGTTGAATAATGTCTCCATAGCCCGTCAACGCAAACGGGACCGAAGATTTTTCGAAGAATTTTCCTCTCAAATCGACCAAAGATTTCTTCATCCGCTTTTAAGGCGGTCCATGCTTCAGCGCCGTAGAGCAGGACTGGGATGATCGGGGTCTTATATAGGATATCCTTAGTAGTTCGAATGAGGGCTTTACTACTGAATTGCCTTCTTAGCCCGAAGAAACAGCGGTTGGCAAGAGTAATTCTTCGTTTAATTTCTGATGAGATGTTGTTGTCAGAGTTAATAGCGGAGCAGAGATAGATAAAGTCCCGTACTACCTCAAAGTTATACCTGTCAATGGTGGCGTTCTGTCCAAATCGTCGATGTTGTGTGTCCTTTCGTGTTGACAGCATATACTTCGTCTTGCCCTCATTTACTGCTAAACCCATTTTCGCCCCCTCCTAATCTATACTAGCAAACGTGGCTATGACATCACGTTGGGTCCTACCAATGATGTCAATATCGTCGGCGTATGCCAGTAGTTGTACAGATTTTTGGAAAATTGTGCCTCTGGTGTTGGCTCGCGAGTTTTGTACAATTCTCTCAAGAATCAGATTGAAGAAGTCGCATGACAGCGCATCGACTTGCCTAAATCCTTTTTTGGTATCGAATGTGTCAGTGAGGTCGTTTCCGACCCTGATGGAGCAGCTAGAATTCTCCATCGTCATCCTACACAAACGGACGAGTTTGGGCGGTATACCAAAACTAGACATGGCTCTGTATAGTTCGTCTCTATAAATGGTGTCGTATGCGGCTTTGAAATCGATGAATAGGTGGTGGGTATCGATTTTTACTTCTTGGGTTTTTTCCAGGATCTGTCGAAGTGTGAAGATTTGTGGACTTTCCTGGCCTAAAACCACACTGATAAGGGCCGATCAGATTGTTGGTAAACGGTTTCAGGCGTTCACATATTACAGCAGATAGAATTTTGTAGGCGATGTTGAGGAGACTTAGTTGGCGCAGTTTAGACGGTCTCCTTTTTTTCCTTTCAATAGATATATTTTTTCCGAAGCTGATTTTATAGCGTGTGAGCCTGAGCCATTACAAGAAGTTGACGTCGAAAATCTCAATATGGATCATATTTTGATGCAGAATCCGAGTTTAGATAAAACATTCACTCCGATTGTGAGCCAACCTGAAGCCCTACCAAAGTTAAAAAGGATGGCCACCACAAACAGGGGAAGAAAAATCGAAGCCGCAATTTTAACTGTATCACCATATAAGAATCAGTTAATAGCAAGCCTAAAAAAAACTCGAAAGCGTGGTCAAAATAAAAAACCTGTAAGACTTAAGGAGCGAAAGTCTGTAAAATCTAAGATCTTGGTTAGCAAACCATCTACTTCGAAACGTCGCCGTCAGTCTTCATCATCAGATGATAGCCTTGCTCCTCACGATATTTTATTTGCTGAGTCTGAAGACAATACGGTTGAATTTCCGGCTTCAAAAGATTCTAAATGCAACTTCTGCGATTTGCTTTGGGGTGATGACTTCACTGAGGATAAATGGGTTCAGTGTCTCCGATAAGAAGTGCTTTTTTATCTGCAGTTCGTGCAACAGCTCAAGCTAAAACTGATAAAACATGCATTCAAAGTTATGTGTATGTATGTGTAGTTATAAATACTAACTAAGTAAATATGCCTATTACTGTTATGGCACCTACCTCCTTGCTCGATATTATGCGAATAGGATCCTAATATAATAAAATCACGTTTAAACGTGTTGGTATTGTATTGCTCGTTTATTTTATCAATCGCCCATGAAGCCTCTGCGCACACCTCAGAGTCCTTACAAAATATATAAATCATCGAACAAAGGATTTTTAAAAAACATCGAGATCCTTTTGCCTCAATAATAATGTTTTTGTTCTCAAAACAATAGAGGAGACACAGTGTCGCCAAATATAGCCATCAATATCTTTAAATGCTTAAAGGACACCACCAACAACGTTCTATAACACCAATAAAAACAACAACAACCAAAAAAGGACCACAACATCGTATGTATAGTGCAGAGCAACATCACAGCCCCAGTAGAGAGGTAGTCAAATAAACTTCTTGTACAACAGCAGCTCATCGATTCGATTGTCCAGCTGAAAAGGACACACACGCTTAAGCCGAGAAACCAGTTGTGAACCAGAAAAAAAAACGAAAAGCAAAATGAAGAAAATTGTCCTTCAGGGACACCTTTGAGATACGAAAACATCTTTACTGTGTCAGAGGCAAAGAATTAAGTCTTAATTCGAGGCTAACAATATGAATGTGAAACTGTTGCCACTATCGGGATGTGATCTCTCAATTTGGTCACAGGACAAAAGGACATTTGGGCTGTGACTAGTGCACACTGCACACACATCGGTGGGATACGAAGTGTACCTATAAATGAACAGTTAAGTTATGCTTGCATACACTTTGTTCGGCTAGGTAAACGTGTGTACTTCGTTTGATACTCGATTTTTGTTATTGGAACATAAAAGAGCAGGAAATGTCCTTTAGGAAAACATGTCACATTTACAATGGCCCTTTGTTGTGTTGGTATACAATGTAAGCGGTGTGATTTGTGAATGGGATCATGAGAGGTACCGTTTTGTTGGTTTGGTCTATCTCGCTCTCGGATGCACATCGGGTTGATCCTTTTTTAATGAACCCATTCATGTTTTGATGCTTTGATCGGTTCCGCCACCGCCGCCACAATCAGCCAGAGTGTCATCATTCATCGGCTTAGTGCAATGAATGTGCGTGAGTGTGTGTGCATAAGAGTTTGTTGTCATGTTTTATTGACTCTCGCAGAGAGTACATCAGATTGACACAACAAAATGTTCCTTTTTTTTGTGTGTGTTGTTGTTGGATGGTTGGTTGGTTTCATTTTGTATTCAGGATTTAACAAAAAAAAAACCTCTAGATATGAACATCTTTGTGGATTATCACTGCCGAGATGTGTGGTTCCAATCGATTTGTTGTGTTAAGTACATGCATTCCAGTTGATTAAGACATCACAAGGTACGGGCGTATTTGGTTGTTAGTGCGTAAGTGATACGAAAAAGGATTACACATTTATGGATCATTAGTTAATTAGTAAAAAATAAGTTAATTTAATAAATGAAATGTATGTATTGTTCGCAAGGATATTAAATTCTGCTAACCCTTTTCAAATGCTGTCACTTTTAATACACCAAAAGGTGATTACCTTTCATATTTTACTTAGGACTTGGAAATACGTTTTATTTTTTCTGAAATTACACCTTTTATAACCTATTGGGGTATAAATCAAGGCCAAAAATTAAAAACTAGTCGTAAGCTCTCTTTCAGCCCTTGAGTTTTCATTGTATGCACAAGCACTTTGTTGAGCATAGCTCAACAAGTGCCTTTTTTACTACCACACCCATTTACTTACTGATGAAACAAGAAAACTTGAAAAACTGTCTTAACAAAACATCGTTATCCTTATCCTCCTTTTACACAATTGAAGGTTATTACTTCTTATGTATTTCAAAGCTCATATGGTTAAAAATTCGCTTCGCCTGATACAAGCTCAAACGAAATACGGTCTCCAAGGCTCTCACTACTGTGATTAGTAATGGAGAGCAAGTAGCTATTATTTATTTATTGTACATACAAATAAATTGTTGTGAAACGTTTAACTATACCGAAACGGGATTTGCGAATTTTTATATTTAATCAAAAGAGTTCATATACGAACTGACATTTTACGGTATAAAAATATATTCACAAAGTTCAACAACGACACAAACATAATTTCCGTTATATAATAATTTACTTACAAACCCTTAACGGTAGGTAATAGAAATTCCTTCAGGGATTTATGATAAATTTGATATTTAATAATGCAATGTCAACTTATTGTAAGTTGTATTACATACTTACTTAAGTGGCGCTACAGACCAGAATGGACCTGGCCTTTAACCAACATGCCTCTCCGATTAGTACGGTCATTAGTTAACTGCCTCCATTTGCATCCCCCCAGTTGGTTGAGGTCGGTGTGCGGTTTTTAAGGCGAGGTCTTCTTCTACGGCGTCAAACATCTGTCTGGAAATCGAAGGCTCTGCGTGCCAGAGTATAAGTGTCCATTCGCACAACATGTTCTAGCCAACTCAAACGTCCAATACGGATTTTTTGTTTGACTAAGGGCATGTAGCTCTACACATCGTATAGTGTTTGGTTGAATCTTCGTCTCCATAGCACGTCAACGCAAAGAGGACCTAAGATTTTTCGAATGATTTTCGAAATTTCTTCTTTCGCTTTTGATATGGTCCATGCTTCAGCGCAGTAGAGCAGGGCTGATGAATTTCCTTAGTAGTTCGAGTGAGAGCATAACTACTGAATAGCCTTCTTAGCCCGAAGAAACAGCAGTTGGTAAGAGTAATTCTTCGTTTAATTCCGATGAGATGTTGTTGCCAGAGTTAATAGCGGTGCCGAGAGACTTAGTCTCGTACTACAGCAAAGTTGTATCTATCAATTGTGACGTCCTGCCCAATTCGTCTTCCCTCATTTATTGCTAAAACACCGTTTTTTGACACTTATACCTCTATACTAGCAAACGCGGATATGACATGACGTTGAGTCCAACCAATGATGTCAATATCGTCGGAATATGCTGGTAGTATCACCGATTTTTTAAAGAGTGTGACTCTGATGTTGGCTTGAGAGTTTCGCACAATCGTCTCAAGAATTATATAAAAGATGTTACTTAACAGAGCATCACCACGCTGCCTCCTTCTCTATACTAGCAAACGTGACTATGACATCACCTTGAGTATGCTAGTAGAAGCACCGATTTTTTTAAGAGTGTGCCTCTGGTGTTGGCTTGAGAGTTTCGAACAATCGTCTCAAGAATTATATAAAAGATGTTACTTAACAGAGCATCACCACGCTGCCTCCTTCTCTATACTAGCAAACGTGACTATGTCCTACCAATGATGTCAATATCGTCGGAGTATGCCAGGAGTTGCACCGATTTTTTGAAGATTGTGCCTCTGGTGTTGGTTCGAGAGTTTTTCAAAATCCACTCAAGACCTTTGACAAGGCTTAACCCTGCCTAAATCCTTTTTTGGTATCGAAACTGCCGGTGAGGTCATTTCCGACCCTGATGGAGCAGCTAGAATTCTCCATCGTTATCCCACACAAACGGATGAGTTTGGACGGGATACCAGAACAAAACATGGCTCTGTATAGTTCGTCTCTATAAATGCTGTCGTATGCGGCTGAACAGGTGGTGGGTATCGATTTGGACTTCTTGGGTTTTTTCCAGGATCTGCCGAAGTGCGAAAATTTGATCAGCTGTGGACTTTCGTGGCCTAAACCCAAACTGATAAGGGTCGATCAGGTTGTTGTTGGTTTAAGGCGCTCACTTATCACGGCAGATAAAATCAGGTAGTCGATGTTGAGGAGATTAATTTCGCTGTAGTTAAGTCAGAGGGTTCTTTTTTTTTGTGAATCGGGCAAACGATGCTGAGGTTCCATTCTTCAGGCATACTTTCATCCGACTAGATTTGGCTTATGAGTTGGTTGATGTTACTTACCAAATCAGTGCAGCTATATAAAGCTCGGCGGGAAGGCCATGATTTCAGCAGCCTTGATTAGCTTGAGTTTGGATATTGCTATCCTCATTTCACTTAGTTCGGGTGGTTGGCAGTTTTCGCTGTCGTCGCCAATATTTAAATTTTCGTTCTGCCTGACAGCGGGAAATTGTTCCTTATCGTCGTTTTACAATCTGCATAAGTGGTTCTTCTGTATGCTCAGCATCGATTATGTCTCAACTAAGATATTTCCTTGTTCATTTTTACAGGATTCTGTTCTAGACTTGTGTCCTTGGCTATGAAGTAATAATCTTGAATAAAACATTCGAACATCTTTCCTGTAGTGGCACCTTCCTATGTCCTCGAACTAGCTTTGTTCTTTTTTCTTTTTTCTGTTTTTTGAAAAGCTGGTGGTCTTTCACCCTTTGCCTATTGGGCTCAAATTGATCTTTTGTCTAACACTGCAAGGCCGTGTTCTTTGCTGCGACAATCTGTCGGCATACTTTATCAAACCAGGGGTTTCTGGCTGGTGGGCGGGAGAAACCTAGCATATTAGTTGCGATTGAACTAATGGCCTGTTGACATCGTTGCGATGTCTCAAAAAAATTGAATTTCTAGCCGATTTTCAGTTCCAGTTTTGGGGCTACTAGCTTCACGAAAATGTTACAAAATTCCTTGACTAAATCCTTTTTTGGTATTGAATGTGTCGTTGAGGTCTTTTTCGACCACGACGGAGCAACATACGTATTTGGGCGTACACCAAAACTTGACATGATTCTGAAAGTTCGTCTCTGTAAATGCTGTCGCAATGATATCGAACTATTTGCTGTTGGATATATAAAAAAACGCCTCTCCAGTTGAACTTCTCCGCACAAGTACAAAAAAGCTTAACGCATGTAATTGCTTCTTGAAATTGGAAATTTTAACTTTATAGATGAAAAATTGTTAGTTGGGCTGATGTCATACCTTATAATTTATTTTAAGATATTATTTATAAAAAAATTGATTAAAAAGGGATTGACACAGAATTATGTGTGTCTAACATTAGAAGATATTATTTGGCTCACCTAACAGTTGGTAACTTGATTCGATTGTAACCGTCTCGGTATTAATATCACTATGCTTGGTTAGTTATTAACTGCATAAAAACTTCGTTTCTATATAACAGAAATTTAAATCAGATATTTACTTGCTTTACATAACGGCATTTGCCTGAGCTAAGGCAGCTTTCCACCGTCTTCCATCCTTGGCACATTTATTGCAATGGTTCACCGCAAGCGCCATGCATTCGAATTCGCTCAATCCTTAATCCGAAAGTTCTGTCTTCTTCATCGTTTCAATCTTGAAAGCAAGGATTTAAAGATTATCTTGGCTGTTAAATCAATTTAATTGTTATGATTGATTGTGAGTCGGGACGTATAATGTAAAGGAAGAATCGAATTGAAATTTTAAGAAAATCACGAATTTTTTTTTTCTTTAAGGCCGAATTCCATGTTGGCCTTTTTACTATGCCTGATGATTGTAACATCTCAAATCATTTTTTCATCAATTATTTGTAACTAAATGAATTTTTAAATAATTTGGAATCAAAAGAGTCGATGCACGAACTGACAAATTCGGTTAAGGATTGCATTATCGTGTCAAAATACATTGCGAACTGCGACAACGATACCAATGTGCTTTCTTATTTGTACTGCCTTACCAAACAATGTTGAAAGCTATTATTGCATCTACAAAAATAATTTGTCATCATACTTACATACTTTCCACTTGATATACCCAACCAATAACCTTTTCAACATTTTTTTTTTCAAATGGAAAAGCCGCCGCCACAAATTAGCGGTTTCATTTGGCTTTAACCAACGTTTCATTTTCACTCCATCAAAACGGTTTCAAATTCGAACCCCTATCGAACTTAATGTGATCGCACCCCCTATTCCCTCGGCGCTCCCCATCAATACGTACCCATAGATGTATGCACTCCAATCGAAGCCGCTTATTATATGCGGATACGAGACGTGGCTTTCGAATTTGGCTCCCACCTCGTGAACACCCCTTTAGGTGATTGATTGACTCGAAAAGTCGAAGAGATGCTCCTGCGTCGCCGCCAACAAATTCACAGATACCAAACCAACTCCAACATAGAAGACAACATACAAAACACGAGTTAAAACACGCGAAAAAGGTCCATATACCTATCTGGTTTGTGCGCCGGCCAAGTCCGAGTGCAATGTCGAACGTTCCAAAACCCATCCAGGGGCAATCATTAATAGCTGTGGGAAACTGAATGGCGCGCTTGTTTAGTTATAAATAAGTTAATAACATGGCGGAAGCGCACCTTTTTGGTGCGCTGTTATTAGGCTTTCGGACTGTGGTTTGCTTTGTGTGTCCAGGATCGCGGCGCGGTAAGGCCCTCTGGTAACTGTGCTGCGAAATTTTCGTGTTCGCACCATTGAATTGACGATCAGTGCTGTGCCGCGCAACCGCCCTCCAGCGAAGGAAGCGCAGTGCACACACACACACACACACACACTCTCGAAGATAGAAAAGATACATATACCGATGCCAGCATATATCGAATGGAACCTGGCTCGGATCTCCTTGCTCAGGAACGCAGCCATAATTTTATATCAGAATGAGCAATAACACACCGTTCAGGCGGGTTATTGTTGGCGGGACCGCTCTGTCAGTTGACTGTTATGTAGTAGTCGATGGTGCCGCTTCTGATGAGGCTTCCGTTGCCGCCGCCACTGCTGTCGGTTGTTGGAGTCGCCATGCATGGACTTCTACTTTCATATCGTGTCGTCATCCTAACACGTTGTTTGGCCGTAACGACCTGTGATCACAATGTGATCACAAGTAACAAAATGAAAAAAAAAAAAAAAACCAACCAACACAAAGCAACAACAACGAAACGTGGACCCGAAATCAAATAAAAACGAGAACAAGTTTGCGGTTTAAGTTTTATTCGACGGACGGTTGTTGCTGGTTTTTTTTTTTTTTTTGTCGTCGTTGATCTCTGGTTCATGGTTTGGACAGTATGGAGAGGAGCAGCCTGATTTTATGAGTATGTCCCAGGCCTTGCAATGCCGAAAAGTCCACTGGCTGTAGGTGTGTGTTGATGGCCATACTTAGAGGTGATTTTTTTCGCACGGGTTGGTTTTTGGGGTCTTAGCCGCTTGTAATCTTGTTAACTCGCAATATTCATGGCGTTCTGTGTGTCATTTTGTTACTTTGACTACCTTCATCAGCAGGATGGGGGCAACATTATTTTGTCATTTAGTTCTTTACTTGTTGGTTCCGCAATGGAATATGGAATGGGTGTAGAAGGTTTTTTTTTTGGCAGAGAGTTATATTCTGTTATGTCTCCTTGGGTGCTTAGAATTTAAGAATGTCCCTAGTAGGAACGTTACTTCAACGATTAGGTTTTCAATGTTTCAATGAATAGAAAATTAAGTGATAATGAAATATTGACATTACCGGCCCATCGAGGAGATCAAATCTTGCTTTGGGGAGCGTGATGTGATGTTACGTTTTTTTTTTTTATCAAAAACAATGTGACCTTTAGTTTAATGGCGATTCAGAAAAGCGAATTACAGAAGCTTATCATGGAAGTTTTGTAGGCAGAGAAAAAAAAATAGGAATTGCTACTTTCGATATTTTCAGCAACAGAACCCTTTATGAAGAGAGCTTTGATTTAAATGAGTTTAATGATTATCGAGAGATCCCTGCCTTCGTGCAAATCAAATCCAATTCTGGCCAAAGCATTCAAAAAGGGGCCTCTTGCTACTGGCAAAGTCACTACGAAGTCGTTTTTAACTGAAACCAATGAAAAACTTGTTCGCATTGTTTATTAAAGCATGCCTTAGTGGAACCTCAATTTTGGAACAAATATTTCAGTACCAAAAGGTATGAAATCTGAGCTTCAGATAGTCGTGATATCTGTGAATGAATGCATTAAAATGAATGAATGCATCAAAAAACAATTGAAGAGATTAGTCCATAAGCTACTGCATGCATCATCTCAAGGCTCTCACCTCAACAGAGAAAAGATATAAACAAAATTTACTTTTCAAAGCGATTTTGATCTGAACCTAGTTCTCAAAGTAAATTAATGCATTCGAACGGTCGTTATTAATTAACAAAAAAATATCATCTATCTCACCAATACCCTTACGTACTTACTCACTTACTCGCTGGACCTTTACATGAAAGAAACTGCGGCCAAAAGTGCTCTAAGAATCAGCCAACTCAACTGCTGGATAACAAACTCAGGAGGACATGCTCAGATTCATTGACAACATTCTATCATGAATTCCAAAGAGCATTCTTCTGCATCTTTCCAAGCAGAAGTTGGAGAGGAACGAACTGGGCAGCGGAACCATATCCATCTTCTTGGATGGTTCAAAACTGGATGTAGGCGTTGTAGCTGAAGTGTTTTCAAAGACACTTAAGCTTAACAGCATTTTTTGTCTCCCTGAGCACAGCATTAACTTCCAGGCCGAGATATTGGCCAAACGACCTCAATGCAGGCGACACCAGATGATGATATCACCATCTATATTGACAGTCAGGCTGCCAAAAAAGCCATCTCTGCTGTCGAAAAAAACTAAACTTGTGAAGCGTTGTCATGAAGAGCTAAAGGTTCTTGGCGTTCAACATAATGTTAAGCTCTGCTGGGTCGCCGGACAAAGAGCAATGAATTGCTCATGAACTGGCGAAAAAAGGATCTGTCTCCAGCATTGACCAGGAAGACCAGTCTGTCAAACTACCACTATGTAGTCTGAAATCTCGACTGAAACAGAATACACTGAATATTGCCAAAACAGGTGGTACTCCATCTTCACATGTGAAACTTCCAAAAGGATGTGGCCTGAGTATGAAAAAGGCAGAACCCATAAGCTACTTCGAAGAAAGAGGAAATCTGTCTCGATTCTAGTAGAGATTCCTACTGGACACAACTTCTTAAAAGGCCACAAACTGAAAATTCATCTTAAAGATGATGACCTCTGTAGCGGCTGCGATGATGAAGAAACATACACTCTCTCTGCCACTGCCCAGGCGAGAACCTTAGGAAAATACTTTTTCCATGACCTTACGGATCTCTTCGAAATCCTTCTGTGCAATCTTTTCAGATTTGCAACAACATCTGAATGGCTGGGAAGGGACTAACAATAATGGACAGTAACGGGATAAAGAAGGAAAAAACCACACACGTGGACCCCAACGGGCATCACAAGGGTTATGAGGATGACGCAAACCTACTACCTCATCAACCCATCAACCTAACCTAACCTAATCACTTACTGAAGTGTTGCTACAATCCGCAATGAACCTGGGCCTCAACAAAACATGCCTCTCCAATTATCCCAGTCCCCGGTCCTTAGCGAACTGCATCAACTTACGCTGATCAAGGCGGCTTAGGTCGGTTTTAACTTGTACACGGGCTGTATGAAGCCATATTATTGGGTATGTAACATTCAGCAACACATAAGCCAAATCTGTTCGGATGTATGCCTGAACAATGGAACCTATCCACAAAAAAAGGAGATCCTCTGCACTGCACCAACTGTCATAATATGTGAACGCCTGAAACCGTTTATTAACAACCTTATCGACCCTTATCAGTGTGGTGTTAGGCCTGGAAAGTCCACAACCCATCAAATTTTCACGCTTCGGCAGATCCTGGAAAAAAAACGCAAAAAGTCCAAATCGATACATACGACCTATTCATCGATTTCAAAGCTGGATACGACAGCATTTATAGAGACGAACTATACAGAGCCATGTCTAGTTTTGGTGTATTACCCAAACTCATCTGTCTGTGCAGGATGACAAGCTGAATTCTGGAAATCCTTGGTCGATTCGAGAGAAAAATTCTTCGCTCTCGTTTGCGTTGACGGGCTAAGGAGACGACATTTCAACCAAGAACTATGCGAGCTGTACAGTGACATGCTTCTGGTGAAAAATTGCCGCGTTAGATTTTTCAGATGTCTAGGTTATGTAGAACGAATGGACACCAATACTCCAGCGCGCAAAGTCTTCGATTCCAAATCAGACGTAGGACGCAGTAGAGGAAGACCTCACTTTAAGTGGCGCGCACAAGCAGAAACCGACCTCAAGCAACTTGGAGTGCGCAACTATAGGCAGTTAGCTAAGGAACGGGCTAATAGGAGAGGTTGGTTGAGGCCCAGGTTCATTCCGGACTGTAGCACTACTTAAGTAAGTAAGTAAGTATGGTGTCAGGGGTAATTCCCGTTTCGAAAAGAAAATAAGCCCCAAGGGAGCTATTCCGTTTTTTTTTTTTGCAATTCAGTTCCATGGACTTAATTCCGCGGAGGTTGTTGGACTGCACCGGAGAGGTGTAGGCCTTGTGTTGCTTCTTTTGGGGCTTATTTCGTTTTCGAAATTTGAAATTGGTATTCTACTAAAATTTTGTTGCCGCTCTATCAAGGAATTTAATATGAGTGCTGCACCCGTACCCCCTCCCCTCCTCACTCCATATGGGGCTCACAGTAGGATTTCGGTTGCTTGCGAGTTCCGCTGCATGCCGAGGGACTTTTACATTTTCAAAAAGAATTGAGCCCTGCGGGTTCTATTTCCGTAACTTTGGGAATTCAGCCTAACAGTGCTTAATACCGCGACGGTTATTGCACAGCACCGCTTAAAGGCTTGTGTTTAACCACATAGCGTGGGAAAACCGTGATACGAAATTCGCGAAAATCACTGACGAATTAGTTCTCAAAAAAATTACCGTTTTCCACAATCTTGAGAAGTTAAGCGTTGTATGGCTTGTTACCATCGACTGACAGTTTTCGCCATTTGCATGGCCCACAATGTATAAGCCATCATTCGATAGGCTTATACATTGTGGTTCACCATAACCTGCATCTGCGATTTTTTTTTATTTAGCATATCTAAACATTTAGTACCTCTACTACACGCGTCTTGTTGGTTTCCTTGCAGGACAACATCTGGAAATGTTTCAAATCACTCCTTGGACATGATTCCAAGGCTTACATATGAAGCAATCTGCCTTTCAATGCTTCATTTTAATTTTTCCATATACCACCTAATTACTATGGTTGTATATCACCTATCCAAACCACCCGAAGGTCTAGAATTAAACCCCAAAAACCCAAAGATTACCCATAATGGACATTAAAACCTCCTTTATCTGAACTTAATTCACAGTTATATGGAAAAAAAAATTTAATTTCAACATGACCCTCCCATTTCCCATGTCGGATCATCGAACGCACTCTCGTTAGCGAAACAAAGACAATTGGGCCGTTTTATCACATCACCTTCTTCGGATGTGCTCTACACGAATACACGCGAGTATTTTACTTGTGTCTACAGATCATATAAATGCCCACTGAACGACCACCATCAGTGCTCCAAACGAGACGAGTTGATGGTCTGCTATACCTCTACGATCGCGATCATGCGGTGATCATGATCGTCACCATTATCATCATCAACATGATGATGATCGTCGTCGTCGTCTGTCGGGGCATCCTCCAAATGAAATTATTAAGCCCCGGCAAAAGTTTAAGTTATTTTCGTTACGACTCTCATAAATCTTGAAAGCGGTCCCGATTCGAAATCGCCTCCGTTGTGCGTTTCCCTTTTGCGTGCGTGTGAGTATGACCGGCGAATTGGTAGTAAGTCTGTTGTTAACATGTCTTGCCGCCGACGATCAGCGATAGAGCTTAAAGGCCATGAATGGAACCAGGGTGTACCACTGAATGAATCACAATGCTGCTCTCTCAGCTTGTATAGCCCTCAGCCTCGCTGGCTCTTCTTCGCGGGTGTATTTATGTGGCAATTATCCACTCTTTAGACCAAGTTCCCAGCGATACTTGTTTTTTTCGCGCCGGCTATACGCTGCCACCTCTTCCCTCACCTGACCGGCTTCCCAGTCAGGTAATAATTTGGACTTTTTTGTAGCCGGCCGGCGACTTTTTTTTGCAAATTAATTATCTTATCTTGTTTGCGGTGTGTTCTTACTGACGCGGACGGAGCGGTACGGCGGCGTTATAGTGCAAACTACTCATCGCGGTTTTGACGATAGAAGGTCATTAAGTTGATCACCCAATTAGACTGCGAATGCGCGACGGTTTGTTGTTATGTGAGGGCAATCTACCTTATCTGCGGCAGCAATTAGTTAAACGCATGTCTCAGATAAGTCGCTTTCGATTGGAGTACGTTCTGGCTTCGTCATAAGTTCAATGGTCTTTACCGGACCAGCATGACCGCGCTTGTTAGAGTTGAGTTTCTTTTCCTCTGTTCGGGAGTGTCAAACACTAGTAATTATCCGCAGGGGTAATTTGCCGTCCTCTGACCAAATGTGAGGTCTAACCTGGCGTCAGATTATGTAAATTTTTTTTTAGGAAACTTTAAAACCCCGCGATGATGGAGAGGTATCCAAATGGTAATGGGGACAAAGAGTGGCGGTATTTCGTCGAGAACTCGTGTGGGTGGTAGAGTGATCGGGTTTATGAATGGAAATTGTTTTAAATTCGAGATCAATGGTGTGGGTAAGTGGAGTACAAATTTGTAGTTTCAAATTCTAATTGGAATTGAATATTACGATCAGTTTTGTAAGCCCTTAAGGCGTATCAATTGAATGGTACTTAAGTACAATCGACTTTTTGTCGATTGGGTGTATTCTCTTGAACGATTGTCAATTACCGTTCGCACACATATCGCACACAGAAGTACAGATTATGTAAGGGAGAAGGAAATCATCTGGACCGTAAGATGAATTTGTAAAGGTTAGCTCTTTGAATGGTCAGATGTTTGGTTGCACCCGGTGCAAATGTCTCGTGTGGTCCCTTCTAGGTTCCAGGTGTAAATGCGAACAAAAGGCGCACATAAACGAGCCGATTACTTCGAGAGTCTGTTAATTGAGAGGATGGTCAGACACACTTTAGTTTTCGTGTGATCTTATTTGGACACATGATAAAGGCGTCCTATTCATGTGTCACATTTAATGGAGGCCACTCCAATGTGGCATGGCTTATGATATTTTAGAAAATACTTTTATGTCTATGAATTATGTACTGGGATACTCGTTGGAGGTGTCATTGTATCTACTAGGATGAGGTTTTAAGTGAGTTGGGGGTATGCTATTGTAAGGACTACATACTATCCAGCAAGAGTGGTCATGTTGTGTTTTATCCGAGAACAATTAATATGTGGAACCTAGAATAGCGACCTAAACGTCTACCTAAACGACAATATCGAAGAAAGTAAAGCAGTAGCAACAAAATTAAATATCTGGCTTTATCAGAGCTTCAAACTTAATTTGTAGATCAACAACACGTACCTTCAAGGAAGGATGAAGTCAAATTTCGACCTCCGAAAATCTGACGAGTCCTGAGCAATTTCGATTGTAAAAAGGCCACTAGATTCAACATCCGATTAGCTCGGTCCTTAGCTTACTAACTTCAATTGCGCACTCAAAGATGGTTGACATCGGTTTCTACGTGTGCGCGCTACTTAAGGCCAGGATTTCTTCATCCGCTTTTGAGATGATTCATGCTTCAGCGCATTAGAGCAGGACTGGGTTGATCAGGGTCTTATATAGGATCTCCTAAGTAGTACGAGTGAGGGCTTTACTACTGAATTGCCTACTAAGCCCGAAGAAGCAGCGGTTGGCGAGAGTAATTCTTCGTTTAAATTCTTACAAGATGTTGTTGTCAGAGTTGATAGCGAATCCGAGGTAGACAAAGTCGTGCGGGATTTTTTCTACCTCGGCCTCTGTCAATTGTGACTTTCTTTACGTTTCAGCGACTTTGTGTGTCCTTTCGTGGTGACAGCATATACTTAGTCTTGACTTGATTTACTGCTAAACCCATTTTCACCGTTTCCTTGTCTATTCGAGCAAACGTGGCAACAACATCACGTTGAGTCCTACCAATGATGTCAATATCGTCGGCGTGTGCTAGTAGTTGCACCGATTTTTGGAATATCCTGCCTCTGGTGTTGGCTCTGGAATTTTGCACAATCCTTCCAGAAATCAAATTGAAGAAGTCACATCGCCTTGCCTAAATCCTTTTTTAGTATCGAATGTGTCGTTGGAGAATTATCGCCGCTGCATCAGGGTAGGAAACGACCTTCCTACCCTGAAGGAGCGGCGATAATTCTCCCTCGTAATCCTACCGACTTGGCTCTGTATAGTTCGTCTCGGCTTTGAAATTAGTGAATAGGTGGTGGGTATCGATTTGGACTTCTAGGGTTTTTTTCCAGGACCTGCCGAAGTGTGATAATTGTATCGGCTGTGGTGGACTTTCTTGACCTAAGACCACACTGATAAGGGCCGATCCGGGTTTTGGTAAACGGTTTCAGGCGTTCACATATTACGGCAGATTGGATCTTGTGTTGCAATGTTGAGGAGACTTATGCCTCTGTAGTTGGCGCAGTTAAGAGGGCCTCCTTTGCTGTGGATCGGGCAAACGATTCTGAGGTTCCATTCTTCAGGCATACTTTCTTCCGACCAGATTCGGCTTATGAGTTGGTGGATGTTACTTACCAACTCATCTCCGCCGGCTTTATAAAGCTCGACGTGAAAGCCGTCATTTCCGGCAGCCTTGTTAAGCTTGAGTTTTGATATTGCCATCCTAACTTCACTCTGGTCGGGTGGTTGGCAGTTTTCGCTGTCGTTGCCAATATTGAATGGTTCGTCCTGCCTGACAGCGGAATGTTGTGCGTCATCGCCGTTTCACAGTCTGCAGAAGTGGTTCTTCCATATCCTCAGCATAGACTGTGTCTCAACTACGATATTTCCTTGTTCATCTCGACAGGAATCTGTTCGAGCCTTGTATCCTTGCCTTTAACGTTTTACACTTTGGTAAAACTTTCCAGGAGTGGCACCTCTCTATATCCTCGATCGCGCGCTTTTCTTGTTCTTTTTTTCTTCTTTCTGAAAAGACGGTGTTCTTCCCTTCTTTTCTGCCTATAAATCGCAGTTCTCGTCTTCACCTGCAGCTTAGCCTGGTAGGCCTCGTTCTTGGCTGCGAGCATCTATCGGCATTCCTGATCAAATCAGGGGTTTCTTGCTGGTGGGCGCGAGTAACCTAGAACATCAGTTGCGGCTGATCTAATGGCTTGTTGGCATTGTTCCTATTATTCTTCGACATTCGATGCTGGTGGTATGGCGTTTATTTAAAGATTAAGGGATACGCGTTGCGGGGAGTGCTTGGTGGTCTCTTGCGATAGCAGTCTTCCGACAATCATTTTTTGGATCCGCATCCTTACCATGGCTGCAACAAGGCATTGGTTCGAGTTGATGTTAGCTCGTCGCAATGTTCGCACATCCAAAACACTGGATGCGTGCCACTTGTCTATCGCAATGTGATCAATTTGTTTAACCGTTCGCTGATCTGGAGACCGCCATATTCCCTTTTGGATATCGAGGTGAGGAAACCGTGTGCTGGCTATAGTGGCAATTCGTTCCGTAGCGAAGTCAATTAGCCTAAGTCCGTTACCAGACATGTTGTCGTGTAGGCTATGGTTTCCGACAATACTGCTAAAGATGTCTTCTCTTCCTACCTTTGCGTTAAAATCTCCCAGCACGATTTTAACATCGTACTTCGGTAGTCGCTCATAGGTTTTGTCAAGGAGCTCATAGAAGCAGTCCTTAGCTGTATCATCTTTTTCCTCCGTTGGGGCTTCAGCGGATATAAGGCTAATGTTGGTGAATTTGGCCTTGATGCGGATCGTTCACTAATGTCTTGGAAGCATACGACTTCTTGCCTGAGTATGGCACTTAAAACAAATCCGAATCCGAATAGTCGCTGTTTCTGCTCACTATAACACGGTCCGTAGTATATGTCACAGTTTTTCATCCTCTTTTCACCCGACCTATCCCATCTTATTTCCTGGATGGCTGTAATGTCTGCTTTGTAGCAGTTTAGGGCTTCCGCTAGTTATTCGCTTGCACCTCTCCTGTTTAATGTGCTCATATTCCAGGTGCAGATACGAACGTCGTTGTCTTTTTTCGTTTAGCTGGGTCGTCAACAATAAAATCAGTCCTTTCCGAGGCTATTGGTTGCTTCCTAACCGTTAATTTCTTCCACGGTTGGGTAGTCAACCCAACGCACAACCCCCAACCTGGAGGGCCAGTTCTAATTTATTAGATACCCCTAGGACACGGAGCCATCAGTATCCACTACGGGATTGAGCGGTGCCGTTTGCTTTTCACTTCATCCACCACTATTTATGTTCAAGGGTAGTCAAGCCCCTTGAAATTCCTAGACAACCTATTGTCCGAATATGTCGAAGCAGCTTGTCTAGGTTTACCTGGGACAGCTGGCCGGGTATTCATTCCGTGCCATTCTGACCTGGAGGTTTATCGTGTTGCTGTTTTTCGTCGTGTTATCAACATTGGCGCTTATCGTTTAGCAAGTCAAATCCGGTTGGATGAGACCAGTACCCACTTGTAGGTTAAAAATAACCACTTGATGTGTAGTCAGAGTCACAACATTGTCAAGTTAATGCTAATCAGAGTCTACCCTCGTTCTACAAAGGTTTTACGTTGCTTAAGAGTTTAAATTAATTGAAGCTGATCAGGTTGAATTATCAATACACTGAAAGTAATCAGAGAACTTATCTGCGATATCTTTAGGGTTACTAGGTAGGTTCATCATTGCTGGAAATCTAATAATTTTTTCTAAAAATTGTACGGACTAATTTTAAGATTTGTTTCTACTGATGGACTAGAATTACAATACAGGATTTTAGACAAGAAAACAAACTCTTTTCTCATGCGCGAAAAAATATCAGCGAATTCGATTGCTTAGAGTTTTTTTTTAAATTCCTTTTTTTGTGAATCATAGGCAAACATCATTTTTTAAGGACATTGTCAACAAAAAAGTTTGAATGTGTAAAATTTGTCTGATATATTTTTGCTCACAAATTCATTTTACCAATTAATTTTTTTTAAAGCAATTATTCACAAGCGATAGGTTTTAGCATCGAATATATACAACATTTTGAAATTATGATTCAATTAACTCGCATTATATCATCGAATATTATTACCGCAATTAAAACCTACAAATACACAAATATTGTAATTTTCATAGTCAAGCACTGCGGTAACCCTATCAATATTCTCCAGTGGTAACACATTTCCCATGTGGGGGATGTCAGTTATTTCTCTGAAAGTTAGGTGAACGAAATAAACAATAGAACGCCTCGTCCTGCTGTTCGTGCAAAAAGATGAACTCCTGGACATCTTGGTATCACTAAAAAATAAAAAGTCGGCATGAGAGGACAGTGTCCCAAACGTCGTATTGAGACACCTGCCAGTGGAAGCAGTCGATATTTTCACCACGCTGTTTAACAATGCACTGAATAATGCACATTATCCGGTGCACTGGAAAACGGCGGTGGTACATCCTATCCCCAAAAAGGTCAAGGACAAAACAAACCCTGCAAATCTTCGGTCAATAAGCCTTCTGCCGAATGTAAGCAAGGTATTTGAGAAAATAGTCAATAGGGCTCTGCTTAAGTGGGTCGAGGAAAACAAAATTATTCCGGATAATCAGTTTGGTTTTCGAGCGAGGCATGACACCATTCATGCCGCGTCGAAGCTAGTGTCCGACATCCAATGGAATAAATCCAAAGGACAATGCATAGGGGCCTGTCTGGTTGACTTTGAAAATGCCTTCGACACCGTATGGTTAGAGGGGCTTTTCTACAAGCTGACCAGACTGGGCATGCGTAAACCCATGCTGTATATGATTTATGAAATGCTTATGGGAAAGAAGTTCGTTGTCAAATGTGGCAACGTAACTTCGACTAAAGTCTTTGAAATTAAAAACGGTTTACAACAGGGGGCGGTGAACTCCCCGATATTGTTTAACATTTATACAAGTGATCTTGTAGGTTCTCTCAGTCACGGTATAGCGTACGCAGATGATCTAGTGGCGTACAGATCAGGTCCGAAAATCGGAGTCATCAACATACTTTTGCAACGTGACTTTGATCACATTAAGGGATATTGCGATGATTGGAAATTGAAGATCAATTTCCAAAAAACCGAAACGATTCTGTTCAGGACCCCAGTGCAGGGGGCTTCTTACGATACCAGAAAAAAACTGGAAAAAATTGTGTATCCTGGGACAGCATGGACGGCGGTGAGAAGTGAAGTCAAATACCTTGGCATCTGGCTTGACAAGTTTCTGTATTTTAACAAAAATGTGGATGCTTGTCTGGCCAGGGCTAGAGGGGCTTATGCTCTGACAAGAAGATTGTTTCATAGCTGTCAACTTGATTCAAGGGTGAAAGTCATTTGCTACATGGCCCTCATGAGGCCGATCATCGCTTACGGTTGTCCCGTGTGGTTCAATGTATCACCATCCTACATGGAAACGATACGACTGTTGGAGAGGCGTTGTCTCCGATCCTGCTTAGGATTGTACCGAACGCCGGACTCCAAGTACATAAAATATTATCGCAACGAGGTCCTTTACAATGGGGCCCAGCTGAACAGAATCGACAATTTCCTTATTAAGGTGACTCGAAGGCACGCTCCCAGGGCGATGAGTAGCGACAACAGCCTGATATTCGGGGCTTATTACCCCAATGAAGTGTACATGGAGAGTGCGCTCATGTCCGGCTTTATTCCACCAGAGGCATTCATTTACATCGATTCGTTAGGGATAATACAAGACAGGAACGGTATCCCGGTTTTATACCATCGCTACCGTGACGCGCGGGACAAGCGGCTAGACCCCGATGGGTACGTCGACAATGCTCCGGAGCTCCTCCGCTTTAGCACGGCGGTATCGGATCGCGATAGGACCGACGCTGAATAGCAGCGCACCGAGTTTTGGTGGCTAAACGAGGAAAGTATTTCTGCAGTTCCTCAGGACTTTGCGGACTTTTAGTCCACTCCTTAGTACTTAAGTAAATTAAATTTAGGTACAAGGTCTGGGGCTGGGCTTATGCACCATATGCTATTTAATATGGTTGCATAAATGCTTGCTGGACCCAATGACGCAATCGGGATGGCAAATCCTCGGGGCATATGCAACGAGTGCTTGCCACCCCGATTATAATTAAGTTAGGATTAAGTAGTTAAGTAGTCTTAAGTAGTGTTAGTTAGGTTTAACTAGTCTTAAGTAGTTTAAGTTAGTTTTAGTCTAGATTAAGTTTTTATATAAAACAAAAAAAAAATGGTTACTGTTTAAAGTTTTAATTTTTTCTTTGAAAAATCTATTAAATGTCTTTATATTAATAATAAGAAACAAATGACAAATTTAGGCTGAAAAGCAAAAGAAAAATGTTAGTTATAAGCTTACAGCGCCCGCTATGGGCCGATAAGTTAGATTTAAGCATTTTTGTCTAGTATTAAGTTAATATTTTAAGTAAATAAAAAATGAATTAAAAAGTAAAAAAAAAAAAAAAAAAAGAGTGTCCAACGTAGATTTAGCCGTTTTGCTATACGCGGCCTCCCCTGCGTAGATAGTTTGTATTGACTCCCCCACGAGGATCGTTTGAAATAAATAAACCTTCAATCACTACAAAAGCGTCGTGAAATAGCCGCCATTGTTTTTGCACATCAGCTTCTTGCAGGTCATATTGATTGTCCCGCTCTGCTAGAAATGATTTCCCTCAACGCCAACTCCAGAAATCTAAGATCTGTTCCTCCCTTCCGACTCAAATTCCACCGAACCAAATACGGTAATAACGAGCCAATGACTAGAATACTACGCCTGGCTAATGGGCATAGCTCCTTTGATTTTCACTGTAGCAAACTTGCTCTACGAAACTCCCTTATGTCCTCCTCATCTACCACAACTCCTTAACACTTCTTCTAATAATTTCATTTAATTAGGTTAATTTAGTCTTAAGTTCAGCTTGCACTAAGCTTAAATAAATAAACCTGTAATAAAAAAAAAAACATTAAGGTATTGCTACGGCTGGGAATCGAAGACTGCGCAGAAGTTCATAGCACCAACCATTGCACCACAAGAGCCAAGGTCTTCCTTTACAGCATTCGACGTTTTGCTGGAAATCAAAAACTCCGCGAGCTGTAGTTTTGGTGTCCATTCGCTCTACACGTACTACTCTTCCAAAACATTCAGAGGTGCTTTTTTTTAGCAAGTCTGTGTTGCTTTACAGCTGGTAAAGTTTTTTGATTGAATTTCCGTCAGCGCAATCGGTAACGAAGATTTTTCTAAGATTCCGTCAAAAAGTAGAAACAAATCTCAACCGAGTTGGAGTGAGCATTTGATGGAGGCATATAGCCAACAAATGGGGTAATTGGAGCGGCATGTTGGTTGAGACTCAAGTACATTCCGGACTGTTGAGCCACCTAAGTAAGCAAGAAAAGCTTTAAAAAAAATGAATAGGTAGGTACATCTTACTCAATTTTTTCCAAAACTCCATCTAACACGATTTAATATTTATGTTCCGTGAAAATCCGACTGTCAATACTGTTAAGCATTAAGGATAATACAATCTTTTTTTTTATACTGAACTGAACAAACCTTATAAACCTCCCATTCATGTTGATAGGGATAATCTCTTAAATCCAATGCATACACTGATTTACTCGTGCACATCGCTCAATTTTAATTGTACACCGCAAGCATGCTTGGGAAGCTGAATATCTCTATTCACGGAACCTACAAGTGGCGCCTACACTCAACATGCGTTAATTTCTCCCGTCGACATCTTCCTAGCGATACATGCGTGATGGACATATTTCCAACCTGTTCCTGTGCTTCCGTGGAGTACACATTACCACTGCTGACTCACTACACTGCCTGTTGCTTCCTGCCACCGGCACTATGGCCATTTTCACGCAGGTGCCTTCCCAAGCAAATAATCGCTCAGCTCATCACAATTTCACAGCTCGCCAGAGCGTGTAAAAGCCAGATATACCTACTCGACAACAAAAACAAGTTCCAATGGGGGCATTACGTTTCAAACCACCACTCATGCAGTCAACTAACACCAACACCACTAACGGGCACCACTACCAACAATCTTATAGGAGTGTGTTGGTGCGCCAAGAGTTTTTGATTGAGTTTTGCTAGTGTTGGAGGACTAATACCCAACCTCAGATCCGAGTATATAAGCCGAGCCGGCGTTTTTCGCCACGCCTTCCTCACCACATGGGGTAGTATAAGTGGATAAACAAACACACGCCTCTTTAACCAACACTATGACACCAATCATCAGTAGTATTTCCCATTCCCAATCCGATTGCCACAGCAGAGCAGCAGGCTTTGATGACGTACTTTCAGCGATGACTGTGCGCTCCCGCTACAGTGTAATGACATTTCGCGCGATTGTTAGGGTTGGTTAGGGGTGAAAATGTTTACTCATGCTATTTATAGGCACGTACGGCTTTTGAAAACTTTCCAAGTTTTCACTTTTAAAAATGTGTGCGTGTGTGCAAATTCGAATGTGGTGCTGCTGGTGGTGATGAGCACGCGTTCGTCGCCTGCGGGCAACTGGACAGGAACAGGATATGACACTTTTTATTGATAAACACCAGCGAAGGGGCATATTCACTTAATTGCATCGCACTCGAACCCGACTGCCGAGCGTATGACATAACACCGATACGCGGTATCGGCGCACTTTTCATTGGAAAGCTTGCCGCGTAATCGTTTGGGGAAATCTTCTTTGGAGGGACGACGTCAGACAATTGCTGTCCGAAGTTGTAAATTACTTGTCGCGCGTCGCTTTTCTTGGTAACTCTGAATAGTCTCGGTACTCGCGCGACAAGTATCTAGAACTTGCAAGCCTGGGGGTGTAGGGTACACTTATAGTCACTCGAATGGGAAATTTGAAATTCAAAATAAAAAAACTTTTCGATTTCACAATTGTTTGTGGATACAGTCAGTGGAGAGCAAGATACAATTCGTGGGAAGAGTAACTTGTTTCCTGTCAGATGGCCCGTACTTGTAGGACGGTATCTATTTTTCATGTATGGTGGGGTCTTGGTACGGGGTGACTTGGCTTTAAAGAGAATTTCCAATCAATACTAGTCCAACGACGTCAATGCTTGGTTACTAGATATCTGACGAGAACATGGATTCGTCTGCCGACTGGGGTTTTACTGAATGCATTGTAATTTTATTGATTACTCAAGATTACAGTTAAAGCTAAAGATAATGCCGCATGGAGGGTGAGCCCATTCATAGTGAAGGAATGTGTTCGTCACCGTGTTTCTAGACTTGCTGGCCTTAATGTCTAGAACCAGGGGCACGCAAGTAGATTACAAGCTAGCGTGCCAATTATCACAGATAAGAAAACGAGTTAACAGTAACATCCTGTTTATAGTCATAGTCACCTTTGGCAGTGGTTGAATGACTTTTTTTTTTTTTTGGATTGAGGAGATGACTGTGGATAAGGTTACTTGGGAAATTCTTGCGAACTTTATTTGTATAAACCGAATATTCGGGGGAAAAACAGAGATTTTTACGCCAAGATTATTATTTTATGGATGTATACAGCTATTGTAAGACCTATATTGACATAATGGAGGATTTTTCTTATGGCAATACACAAATTAAAAGGTACTCATCTGAAAAAAAATTCACGGCAAAGGTACAAATGATAGCATGTGCGCTACTTGTGCAACGAGAACCACAGCAACAGCGGCACTGGAAACCATCCTGAACCTTTTATCCCTAATCCTGCTTTGCATGTTATAGTCTGGAGTCAAAAGTGCACTAAGAATCAGCAAGCTCAACTGCTGGAAAATTAACTCAGGAGGACACGTTCAAATTCTAAACAGATACTAGCACTCAGCTGTATCTTCTGACTAGATGCTACCCCACCCTGTTTTTCGTAGACCATTCTCCTACGTCTTTTCAAGTAAAAAGGAGTGGAAAAGGAACGAACTTGGCACCGAAACCATATCCATATCTATACTGATGGTTCCAAAATGCATGTAGGCATTGGAGCGGTAGTGTTTTCCGGAGCACAATAGCTAAACAGCACGTTTCGTCTTCTGGAGCACAGCAGTCTCTTGCAGGTGGAGATATCGGTAGTGTTTTCCGAAACACAATAGCTAAACAGCACGCTTCGTCTTCCAGAGCACAGCAGTCTCTTGCAGGTGGAGATATCGGTAATATCAGAGGCAGACAAAGCTACCTTAATGGTGATACCAACCAAAGATGATATCAACATCTTCATTGACAGGCAGGCTGCAATAAAAGCAATCTCTGCTGTTTTAAATGAAATCTAAGCTTGTAAAACGTTGTCGTGAAGAGCTGAAGGTTCTTGGCGTCCAACATAATTTTAAGCTCCACTGGGTACAGATGAATACAGGCCACCAAGGCCGTCGCGCATCACGTATCCCTTAACCTCTGGACTAACACCATACCACCAGCATCGATTGTCGAAGAAGGCCCTTAGATCAGCCGCAACTCATGTGCTAGGTTTCTCACGCCCACCAGTAATTAACCCCTGATATGACGAGGAATGCCGACAGACGCTCGCAGCCTACGTGTTTAAGCTGCATTTGAAGACGTAAGCTGCCATTGAGCTCGATAGACAAAGAAGAAGGGAAGAACACCGGCTTTTCAGAAAGAAGAAAAAGAAGCAAGAAAACCGAGCGGTCGAGAGGTAAAACGTCAAAGCCAAGGATACAAGGTTCGAACAGAATCTTGTCGAGATGAATAAGGAAATATCGAAGTTGAGACACAGTCTGAGCATATGGAAGAACAACTTCTGCAGACTATCTGAAGGCGATGACGAAAAACATTCCGCTCTTAGGCAGAGCGGACCATTCAAAATTGGCATCGACAGCGAAAACTGACAACCACCCGACGTGAGTGAAGTGGGGATAGCAGTAGCTACACTCAAGCTTAAAAAGACTGTCGGAAATGACGGACTTCCCGCTGAGCTTTATGAAGCCGGAGGAGATGACATCCACTAGTAAAATCCACCAACTCATAAGCCAAGGCTGGTCGGATGAAAGTATGCCTGAAGAGTGGACCCTCAGCATTGTTTGCCAGATCCACTAAAAATGAGACCCTCTTAACTGCGCCAACTCAATAGGCATAAGTCTCCTCAACATCGCCTACATGATCCTATCTGCCGTGATATGTGAACGCCGTGATATGTGAACCGTTTGCCAACAACCTCATCGGCCCTTATCATCGCGTTTTTAGGCCAGGAAAGTCAACAACCGATCAAATTTTCAAACTTAGACAGATCGTGGAAAAAAACGAAAGAAGTCTAAAGAGATACCCACTACCAATTCATCGATTTCAAAGCCCCATTTGACAGCATTTATAGAGACGAAAAATACAGAGCCATGTCTAGTTTTGGTACACCGCCCAAACTTGTCCGTTTGTGTACGGATGACGATGGAGAATATGTGAACGCCTGATACCGTTTACCAACAACCTGAACGGCCCTTATCAGTGTGGTTTTAGGCCAGGAAAGTCCACAACCGATCAAATTTTTAAACGTCGGCAGATCCTGGAAAAAACCCAAGATTGCCAAATCGATACCCACCACCAATTCATCGATTTCAAAGCCGCATACGACAGCATTTATAGAGACGAACTGTACAGAGCCATGTCTACTTTTGGTATACCGCCCAAACTCGTCCGTTTGTGTAGGAAGACGATGGACAATTCCCGCGCTACATCAGGCTCGGAAACGACCTCATAGACACATTCGATACCAAGAAAGGATTAAGGCAAGGAGATGCGCTGTCATGTCATTCAAATTGATTCTTGAGAGGATTATGCAAAATTCCTTAGCCAACACCAGAGGCACAGTTTTCAAAAAATCGGTACAACTATATTGACATCATTGGTAGGACTCAACGTGATGCCATAGGCACGTTTGCTAGTATAGAGAAGGGAGCGGCAAAATGGATTCAGCAGTAAATGAGGACAAGACGAAGTATATGCTGTCAACACGAAGGACACACAAAATCGGCGAATTGGACAGAACGTCACCACTGACAGATATAAGTTTGAGGTAGTACGGGACTTTGTCTATCTCGGCTCCGCTATTAACTCTGACAACAACAACAACCTTTGCCAACCGCTGTTTCTTCAGGCTAAGAAGGCAATTCAGTAGTAAAGCCCTCACTCGAACTACTAAGGAGATCTTATATAAGACCCTGATCATCCAAGTCCTGAACGTCTCAAAAGCGAATGAAAAAAATCCTCGGTCGATTTGGGAGGAAAATTCTTCGAAAAATCTTCGGTCCCGTTTGCGTTGACGGGCTATGGAGACGAAGATTCAACCAAGAATTATACGAGCTGTACAGCTACATGCCCAGGGTCAAAAAACTCCGCATTGGACGTTTAAATTGGTTAGCACATGTTGAAAGAATGGACATCAATACTCCTGCTCGCAGAGTCTTCGATTCCCAGCCAGACTTCGGAAGCAGTAGAGGAAGACCTCGCCTTAAGTGGCGCGTGTAAGTAGAAACCGACATCAGCCAATTTGGAGTGCGGAACAGGAGGCAGTTAGCTTAGAACCAGGCTAATTGGACAGGCATGTTGTTTGTGGCCCAGGTTCGTTCCGGACGGTAGCGCCACTTAAAAAAACAAACAAAACAGGTGTCAGCCTGCATGATAAAATCATTTCCAGAAGGTCTGGGTTCGATTCTCAGCCTTAGCAACACCTACACTATTTTTTTTACTGGTTCTACTCTCACTGTGATGTCGCTCTAGGTACCCATGATCCCGTTGCGCTAATAATAATTAATAGATGTCAGCTCAGGAGTTCCTTTCAATGAAATGTAAGATTGAACTTGCCAGTCATGGCACTGCAATACCAACTTTAATAACTTCACTTGGTATTCCTATCACTAATTTTGTTTGGTTCAGAAATCTATCACCAGATCAAAATTAACATACAGAACAGCCATACCCTTGGGAAGCTTCCAAGGAGATTTGTTCAGAGCCGAATCTGAAACGGAAAAATATATGTGGCTCGACAGTCTACATTTTAGTGCCAAAATAGGTGTCAACAGGTGACACTTTTAAAAAGCCAAGCTTCTAACAAAAGTTGATCTTCAGGCAGGATAATTCAGCAGGAGCTGTTTTGACCAAGAGCAGAAAGAGACGCCTCCGTCTTTATTTTACTTTTCTGGGAATTTAAAAGACAATCCGGATAAGGTCAGATTTGAGATAGAATCCAAGGCGGTTTGCTACCTTCACATTTTTCTTACAATTTTTCGGAGTTTGTAAATTTTATTCAAAATCCAGCAAGTGATTTGTAATAACATCCTTCTAGCGACCCATATCGACAATCAACATCCCTTCAATTAAAATCTATAACCATCTTCCAGAGTCCTTTTCCAGAGTCCTTTCCCCCCCTAAATTGTCGCAAATATTCACTTTCTCCACACGATCAATGAATAAACGAGCGAGTCCTCATCCTCGTTATGATTACCTACCACATTCATCTGCCACCTGTGTGCTCAACAAATGAAATATCCATTTACGACCCACCAAAGGATGCCCTTCACCTTCACCAAATGCGTCCAACTTAGTAGTGGGCAATAAAAAAATAAAAAAAAAAACTATTCAAATCCATCCTGTGGCAGGAGGAGGTGCAAACTGCCAGCCAAGTAATCGGGTGCTGCGCTTCGTTATTGCTGCTTGCTGCTGTTTCACTGTTTTACTGATACACCGATACACGGCCTCATTAAGGTCGAGGAGTATTGTTCGTCTAAAAACCTTCCTGCTGCAGGTATTTTCCCGTCCTTTCTTGACATTTTTGTGTTGCTGCCCCGCTGCCTCGCTGCCATGCCATTTCATTTCAGTGGTGATGATGCTCTCGGAGTGTCGATCCAAACTATAGGGGGCTTTATTAAGACATCTCTCCTACATGTATATGGCCCAAAGGGAGAAGCGTTCAAGGTCTTGGCACGGTTAGGTGAGTGTTTATTTATTTTTTTATTCCTAGGGTTTTATGGGTATTGTTTCTGATGGTTATTCTGTGTCCGAAATGTTGCATACCACAGGATTCTATGCTCACAGACGGGGGCAGAGAGATAGACAGAGAGAGAGAGGACGTTAATGATGTTATCACCAGCGGATGGCTAAAGGTATATGCATTCGAATGCATGCAGAGTACGTCAGTGCTCTACAGGAAACGAGGTGAGAAAATGGCTGAGATATTTGGGTGGTCCTGTTAAAATGGGCTACCACCTTCGAAGGCTCTTATTTACGGATTCCTTTCAGGTGAGTTGTTGTTGTTGTTGTTTTGTGTTTTTGCATCCATCATCGTTTAGCATTTTCCTGTAGGTAGTGCAAATTATGTTGTTCGCATTCGCATGCGTTGGGTAATTATTGCTTTTAGTCGACTGGAAATCATGTCCAAGTCGATTGTGATCACTTTGTCGGTGTCATTCGGTCACAGCTGCGTACTGTGCAAGAGCATGATGCATGGTGTACCGATGACGGTTGTTGTTGTATGATTTTTTTTAAATTTTTTGTTGCTGGGGGTGGAAGGGGGAAATTGTCGTTTTGACTCATTTAGAAAGTGAATTACCTGATGGTGTAATATAAGCGTATTGATGATGGAAAGAGCAGACTTGGTGGAATCGTGACGGGTGGGGAATTTGAATTTATCAATAGTGGGATTTTTCGATATAAAGTCCATATTGGTATTTACCTACCTTTAGTGAATTACATTTATCTGAATTTGTATTTTGTATCTCTTGAGGGGGCTGGATATGGAGAACCCAATCATTATATATCATATGATGGGTTTAAGGGAAATTCGATTTCATGTTATATTTGTCATCTTGGAAAAAAATCCAAAAATGGTGTTAAGGTCGAAAATTTAATTAAAAAAAAAACATCGCATTTATTTAAAAATATTAACAAATGCTAATATTTTATATTATAATGCATGTGGTCTTACCTCTACAATCCTAAAAGTCCACTTGGTATAATTTTTTTTAAATAACCTCGAAAAAACATAGATTGAGGTAATAAATCGGAAAAATAGAATTTGTTCACAGAGTCTATAGGGCGATATTTATTCTTAAAGACAATCGACAACACATTCGAAAAATGTAGCTTTTATATATGGTATTTGAAAAATAATATTGTTAAAATAAAAAACATAGAATTTCAGTATTTTAAATTTCTATCTTAAATATGAACAAAGGGTTACATAAAATCAAATTTTGCAAACAAATAAAATTTTCAATAAATTTTTTATTTTTTATTTAAAAAAAAAACATCGCATTTTACAAAACTTTGATATTTATCGTGCTAAGTAAATTAGCCAATTTTACTATAAAAACCCATGCCAAATCCTTATGGATAACCATCTCAATCTTCAACATTACTTTATGAGCTGGTTGAAAAGTAGAATAAAAAAACATCGCATTTCATTTGATTACGATATTAATGGCTGAAAGTGGACCAACTTAATAACAACACTTTTGGAGTATTGGAAGCTTGTTTAAATAACGTCTTCTAATTTGGGTGACTTGAAAAAACATATGGAAACATGACACAGTTGTCTACAATTATTTTGAAAATTCGAAAAGCGTATGTTTGGTCAGGGCCCGGCTTGGACCATGTTTTGAACTGCTATTTAACAAAAATAGACATTTATGTTGTCAAATTTAGGTACTAACCACGGCCAAGGAAACAAGGCTCGAACAGAATCCAGTCGAGATGAACAAGGAAATATCGTAGTTGAGACACAGTCTATGCTGAGGATATGGAAGAACCACTTCTGCGGACTGTTAAACGGCGATGACGAACAACATTCCGCTGTCAGGCAGAACCAACCATTCAATATTGGCAATGACAGCGAAAACTGCCATCCAATCGACCTGAGTGAAGAAAGGGCAGCAATATCTAAACTCTAGCTTAATAAGGCTGGATATGACAGTCTTTCGCTGAGCTTTATAAAGCCCACGGAGATGACTTGGGAAGTGGCATCCACCAACTCATCAGCCAAATCTGGTCGAAAGAAAGTATGCCTGACGAATGGAACCTCAGCATCGTTTGCCCGATCGACAAAGAAGGAGACCCTCTGAACTGCGCCAAGTACAAAGGCGTAAGTCTTCTCAACATCGCCTACGAGATTCTATCTGCCGTAATATCCTGATACCATTTACCAACAACCTGAACGGCCCTTATCAGTGTGGTTTTAGGCCAGGAAAGTCCACAACCGATCAAATTTTTAAACTTCGGCAGATCCTGAAAAAAACCCAAGATGGCCAAATCGATACCCACCACCTATTCATCGGTTTCAAAGCCCCATTTGACAGCGTTTATAGAGACGAAAAATACAGAGCCATGTCTAGTTTTGGTACACCGCCCAAACTTGTCCGTTTGTGTACGGATGACGATGGAGAATATGTGAACGCCTGATACCGTTTACCAACAACCTGAACGGCCCTTATCAGTGTGGTTTTAGGCCAGGAAAGTCCACAACCGATCAAATTTTTAAACTTCGGCAGATCCTGAAAAAAACCCAAGATGGCCAAATCGATACCCACCACCTATTCATCGAATTCAAAGCCCCATTTGACAGCATTTATAGAGACGAAAAATACAGAGCCATGTCTAGTTTTGGTATACTGCCCAAACTTGTCCGTTTGTGTACGGATGACGATGGAGAATTCTCGCTGCTCCATCAGGGTCGGAAACGACCTCACTGACACATTCGATACCAAAAAAGGATTTAGGCAAGGCGATGCGGTGTCATGTGACTTCTTCAATCTGAATCTTGAGAGGATTGTGCAAAACTCACGAGCCAACACCAGAAGCACAATTTTCCAAAAATCTGTACAACTACTAGCATACGCCGACGATATTGACATCATTGGTAGGGCCCAACGTGATGTCATAAAGCCACGTTTGCTAGTATAGAGAAGGAAGCGGCAGAAATGGGTTTAGCAGTAAATGAGGGCAAGACGAAGTATATGCTGTCAACACATAAGGACTACATCGACGAATCGGACATACCGTCACCATTGACAGATATAACTTTGAGGTAGTACGGGACTTTGTTTCGGCTCCGACATAGACATCTCGTCAGAAATTAAACGAAGAATTACTCTTGCCAACCGCTGTTTCTTCGGGCTAAGAAGGCAATTCAGTAGTAAAGCCCTCACTCGAACTACTTAGGAGATCATATATAAGACCCTGATCATCCCAGTCCTGCTATACGGCGCTGAAGCATGGACCATCTCAAAAGCGGATGAAGAAATCCTTGGTCGATTTGAGAGGAAAATTCTTCAAAAAATCTTCGGTCCCGTTTGCGTTGACGGGCTATGGAGATATAATTCAACCAAGAACTATACGAGCTGTATAGCGACATGCCCCTGGTCAAAAAACTCCGCATTGGACGTTTAAGATGGCTAGGACATGTAGAACGGATGGACACTTATACTCCGGATCGCAGAGTATTTGATTCCCAGCCAGACGTCGGACGCAGTAGAGGAAGACCTCGCCTTAAGTGGCGCGCACAAGTAAAAACCGACCTCAACCAACTTGGAGTGCGCAACTAGAGGCAGTAAGCTAAGGACCGGGCTAATTGGAGAGGCATGTTTGTTGTGTCCCAGGCTCATTCCGGACTGTAGCGCCTTAAGTAAGTAAGTAAGTAAGTAACCGCGGGCTGTTCGTCAAGCATCAACTCTGTCACTGATTTGCAGCAGTAACAGCACCCAATTCTAATTTTACTAGCCCTGCTCTCACGATGATCTGACAAGTCATTTATTTAGAAGAGCTTATCGTTACTCAGGTATACTTTATAAAACCGGCTCTGGGTTCTAACAAGACTGTGGCACAAAAACAGTGATTTGTCAGATTGTGGTGCCATAAAGCGGAGAACAGTATCAAAAATGTTATAAAAAAGTTTGCCTGATCGCAGCTACAGCGCAAAAGTAATCCTCCTATCAGAAAATGCACATTTTGCGATTGGCCCCTAATGTCAGTTCTGTTTTGACATTTGTGTAGTAAACACATGCGAAATACACGTCAACAAACAATGTTACGCTACACTGCTCCAGAACGCGGAATATTGGTGACTACTTATTTGAGCAATAATCGGTCGGTGACTTTGGCACAACGTGAATTTCGTCGCAGATTTCCTAGCCGTCCAACGTCTACTGGTGAAACACTGCGACGTTTAGCCGCTCGCCTCGAAGAGACTGGCACAACACGAGATGCTGCCAGGCGTGGCAGACCCCGGAGTAGCCGTTCTGCAGAGAATATTGCTGCTGTAGCCGAAGATGTCATGGAAGCGCCGCCGTCGACTTCGACCAGACGACGTGCCGCGCAAATGGGTATCAGTCGACGGTCTTTACAGCGAATTTTGGTACACGATTTGAAGATGTTTCCGTACAAAGTCCAGACGGTGCATCAACTGTTAGCTGCTGACCGCCAATCGCGTCTAACATACGCTCAAGCCATCCTTAATCACCACCAAGAGGAAGATGATTTTTCATCAAAAATAATCATGTCATGAGTGATGAGGCCCATTCCCATCTTAGCGGGTACGTAAAAAAGCAAAATTTACGCTTCTGGGGCACTGAAAATCCGCGTGTAACCCACGAAGAGCCATTACACCCGCTCAAAGTCACTGTATGGTGTGCTGTTTTCGCTGGAGGAGTCATCGGACCTTTTTTCTTCGAAGACTTCGCGGGCCAAACAGTTACTGTGAATGGTGAGCGCTACAGAGCAATGATCAACGAGTTCTTTTTGCCGCAACTTGATGAATTGGGATTGGAAAACATGTGGTTCCAACAGGATGGTGCAACGGCACACACTGCACGTGCCACAACCGATATGCTGAAGGATGCATTTCCCGGGCGCCTGATCTCCCGTTTTGGCGATTTGCACTGGCCAGCAAGATCGCCTGATTTGATCGCTCCAGACTTCTTTTTGTGGGCTTTTTTGAAGTCGCGGGTTTATGTCAACAAGCCTCAGACTCTTGCAGCTCTTAAAGACAATATCCGTCAATAATGTGAGGACCTATCGCCGGAAGTTTTGGCCAAAGTGATGGAAAATGCCATAAAAAGGGCTCAAATGACAATCAACTGTGGCGGCGGCCATTTACATGACATCATATTCTCGACTTGATGTAAAAAAAATTAAAAGACCAAATAAAAATAATCCACAAGAAGAATCAAAGTTTTTCTTTTTTTTTAAATTACAGCCAAAAAACATCGGAAGGTTATTTTTGCGCCACCTTGTAGTTCAATCGGCATTAATCTGTAGGTCCCGCCATTTGCAAAAAAAAACTGGACATTAAGTCCTAATATCTAGCGTTATCTATTGGGGCGTGTTAACCTGAATCAGATTCTAGGCCATGTGTTATTGGGAGGCATATTGATGTGGTGCTTGAGATTGAGAAATACCAATATACGCAAGGAGCCAAAAACTAAGTAGCTACTTCGAGGGAATAAATTTAGAAAAATATGGCTGGAAAAATAAGGCAAAATGGAAATAAATACAATTGTTCTTAAGAAATGTGCAACTGCTCTCTCTGAGTGGAGATTTTTTTTCAGAGTGGAAAAAATCCTTTATTATTCCAATTCACAAAACTGGTCCGAAGCAGGAAATATCTAACTATCGTCCAATTTGCAAACTATCGTCTATACCAAAACTTTTTGAAAAAATTGTATGCACTAAGTTGGCTTTTTTACTCAGGAAATATATTTCACCGTTTCAACATGGCTTTGTCGCAGGAAAATCTACAACAACCAATCTTGCAATTTTTTCAAATTTTATTCTTAATAAACTCGAGGAAGGTTACCAAATCGATGTAATTTACACCGACTTTGCAAAGGCCTTTGATAGAGTCAGACACCTTATTTTAATCAAAAAATTGGAAAGATTGGGTTTGCATTCAAGTATGTTGAAATGGTTAATATCCTACCTGGAAGAGCGTATACAATTTGTATCTATTGACCAAATACTGTCAAATACCGTTTTCGTGTCATCAGGTGTTCCCCACGGAAGCCATCTTGGTCCACTTCTTTTTCTTATTTTTATTAATGACATGCCTGAAATCTTTAAAAATTCAGTTCGACTTCTGTTTGCAGATGATTTAAAATTTCTTAGATGTATAAAATCGATTGATGATTGTCTCCTTTTACAGGATGACCTTCAAAGGCTAACAGAATGGTGTTTTGTCAACCAATTATTCTTGAATGTCTCTAAATGTCAATGTTTTTGCGTTTTTTCGAAACATGTCACCAGTTTTCTTTGAATACAAAATTGAAAACAATGTTCCTGAAAGAGTATCAGAGAAAAAAGACCTCGGTGTAGTCTTTGACCAAAAATTGAACTTTGTGAAACACGTGGAGTGTATTGTAACCAAAGCAAACTCAATGCTAGGTTTCATTAAACGCAATTCCAAAGACTTTAAGGATCCATTGACTATAAAATCTCTATTTAGCTCTTATGTTAGATCAATTTTAGAATACTGCTGTGTGATTTGGAATCCATATTACAACGTTCATTCGAAAAGAATTGAAAATATACAAAAAAAAAATTCACTAGATTTGCTATATGGAAACTAGGTTGGAACATCGAAACTCCTTCCTACTCTACTAGATGTCAACTTCTCGACATTCAGTCGCTTGAAAATAGACGGAAAATTTACTCAATTATGTTTGTAAGTGATAACTTTCTGTAGTCTAAATGTAGATTTAAAAGATCTCGAATTGATGTAAATAATAAACTAAACAAAACTCATAATTACAATAAAATATTAAACGCTGTTCGATAGAGCTCCCTTAGGGTTAAATTAGTTTCTAGGACGATCTCAGACAGGTTGATTTATGGTCATATGACCACGACGACTTGTCGGAAATCATGTAGGTTTTGAATTCGACGTATAGATCAAAGTCAAAGACTGTTTATCAAAAGCAAAGCTGGGAATAATCGAAAAACCAACATTTTAATAAATATCGCGGCCATCAGAAGTGCGATCGGATCTTGCACACCCAAAATCAAATGTAAAAACCTATGCCCAAGCCACGGTATCCGATAACGCTCCAAAAAATGTCTCACCTGACCCCGTTTCTAACGTTTTTTTTTTCGATTATTCTCCTAAAACTTGAGGAAAAAAGCGAAATGAATAAAATTATTTTCGACAGCCTAGTTAAGCTTGAAAAGAGTAGGAGTAACAGACGTACTCCTCCTCCAACATGAATGGTTTCTTAAAATTCTAACGTGGAATGCCAACGGCTTTTGTCAGAAACTTGGAGAACTTGAATTCTTTAATCACACAAAAGATATCCACACGTCTGTTTAATATCCGAAACTCACGCACAGAGTTATTCTAACTCAAATATTTAAGGTTACCCCGCCTATTATGCTCTACATCCATCGAATAAGGCTAGAGGTGAAGCATCGCTATATTTAAAAGAGTGTATCGAACATTCGATTGATTTTTAATTTGAAGTCGAAACAATGCAAGTTTGCTCTAGCTATACCAGTCAAAAATAGAAAATCCTTTCTGACGATATCTTCTATTTGCTGAACACCACGATGCAAGGTAGAGAAAAATTAACTTTGAAAACTTGCTTAATTCCCTTGGACAGCGTTTTGCCATCGGAGGGAACTTTAATGCAAATATACATTCTGGAGATATAACGGGTGATCCAAGTAGAGATACTTTTTTCAATAGCCTTTTTTGACAGATCACGTGTGAGTCGTGTCATGCTGTCATGTTATTTTTGTTTAGTATTGTTTGGCATTTCATAATGGAAAGACTTACGCGTGAACAACGTTAACAAATTGTTCAACTTTATTTTGAAAATTCACATTCCGTGAGGAATGTGTTTCGTGCACTTCGCTCAACTTATGGTCAACATAATCGGCCTACTGAGCGTACTATTCGCAACACCATCACCCATTTTGAGACCCAGCATTCATTATTGGATAATATTCGACCGAATAGACCACATCCAGCACGCTGTGAAGAAAATATAGCGGCCGTAGCTGAGAATGTACACGAAGGCCGTAGAGAGTCGATTCGGCGCCGTTCGCAGCAACACGGACCGACGTATGGAACGACTTGGGGCATTTTACGTCAAGAACTTAAATTGAAAGCGTACAAAATACAGCTTGTGCAACAACTGATGCCGCTCGACCTTCCCAAGCGACATCGCTTCGCTCTATGGGCTCTTGAAAAGTTCCAAGAAGATCCGACGTTTTCGAGGCAAATTTTGTTTAGCGATGAGGCCCATTTCTGGCTCAATGGGTATGTAAACAAACAAAATTGCCGCATTTGGGACGAAGAGCAACCTGAAGAGATTGAAGAAGTGTCACTTCATCCAGAAAAAAAAAACGGTTTGGTGTGGTTTGTGGGCCGGTGGAATCATCGGTCCATATTTCTTTAAAAATTATGCCGGTGCGAACGCAACCGTCAATGGCGACCGTTATCGTGCCATGATAACCGACTATTTGATGCCTGAAATGGAAGCTCGTGATCTCGGCGACATTTTGTTTCAGCAAGACGGCGCCACTTCCCACACATCGCATCAATCAATGGACTTATTGAGAGAACATTTCGGTGAGCACATAATTTCACGTTTTGGGCCGGTCGATTGGCCACCACGACCGTGTGATATCACACCGTTAGACTTTTTCCTGTGGGGATATGTAAAGTCAAAAGCTTATGCCGACAAACCCGCTTCGATTCAGGCCTTGGAGGAAAACATCACGCGTGTCATTCGCCAGTTACCAGTCGAAATGCTCGAACGAGTGATCGAAAATTGGACTCAACGGATGGACCATCTGCGACGTAGCAACGGCCAACATTTGATAGACATAATCTTCAAAAAATAAATGCCAAAGAATGTTCTTTCAAATGATAATAAACATTCTCTCCATTAAATTTGAATTTTCTGTGTTTTTTTCTTTAAAAAAGTAGGGAACCTCGAAATGGATCACCCTTTGGATGCATATCACAGAATGGTAGGATGCTTCACAAGGTTGGTAGAAAGTACATTACCGAATTATATTCTGCGGGATAATCCACTTACTGGCCTACTGATGTTACAAAAACACCGGATTTGATCGATTTTTTCATCGTAAAAGTTCTGCAGTCCAATCGAATAAAGGTTGAACAATCCTTTGATCTTAGCTCTGATCATTCTCCGATCATTCTAACAACGAGCGAGTCAATCATTAGAAATGAAAACACACTCAGACTAACTAATGGGAGAATCAACTGGGCTTCAAAACGGTATTGAAAATAAAATTCGATCTCCATTCGAACTCGAAGACGCGGTTGACTCCTTTTCAAAAAGCAGCATGGAATAATACTCCTCACCAACGCAAAATGGGTGGCCGCGGTGTAGTGGTAATGTGTTCGTCTGTTGAGTGGAAGGTTGCGCGTTCAATCCCAACCAAAATCCATTTCACTTTTATTTAAAAGAAATAAAAGGTCGGTGTAATACCTAAAAGTATGCACACCATCTTGAATTTCTTCAAATTTAACGAACACAAAAAAAAGTGACTCCCCGAAGATAGTTCGGACACCACCCATGGAGTTTAAGTCTCCACTAAATCCAAAATCTTTCCTATCCTCTCTTTCTTCCCCTTCTCTAACGATCGGACTATGGTAACATATAAAAGGGTATTCATAACCCCTTGAGTACGTGTAAATTATAAAAAAAAAAAATAAATAGAGAGCTATAATAATCCTTCTATATATAATCCTTAGTCTGATACCTACAACCCGATTAATCTATAAGATCTGACTTAAATAAAATTGAAAATTCAAAATAATAACACACCCTGTGCATTTGACAACATGCAAGTACAGTATTTTATTGGATTTCATACGCTTTCGGCAACCTCATCGCTCATCGCTAAAATTATCTATTTTCGTGCGTTAATTTTATTTAATTTATTTTCGTACATTTGCCAAACAAAAAAAAAATTGGAACACAAATATTCAAAAATAACATTAAAAGTGTTTAAGCATTCTTTGTATGGTAAATCAATCAATTTTGACACTGGATTACGATTGTATGCGGCATTTTATATGAACACTCAAAGAACACCCGACACCAACAACACAATCAATACAATAGCTGGCAGCTATAAGCCTTTCGTTTTATCCGTTTTCTAAGTCCTTTCTGTGTGAGGAAATCTGACACCAGATTTCAAAATGTACATATGTATCTTTTGGCATTCCTTTCGGTGCCGGCAGAGGTGTTGATTTCTTTACATTTCGGACAGATCTCACAATGACAACATCGGGAGATGGTTTTGCGATGATAAACATTCCAAATATTTCGACATATTTGGCATTTTTATTATTCGCTGTGATGTGTCTCTGTTTTATATGACAGGGCATATCTTATCGACTTATCGTTGTTTTTTGTCGGACTTTTGTACAAAAGATAAAATTGGAAATATTCAATCGTATGATGGGTATCATTCAGTGGGGTCTTTAAGCCAAATTTATTGGCACTTAAAATTTTAGTTTATTGATGGGAGTTCTTCAAACTAATTTTTAATTTTGACGAACTATTCGAATAGTCAACACATAAGTAAATCAAATGGGAGCATTATAGATTTTGATAATCGCAATAAAATGGTGGTGAAGTTTTGGCTTCTATAGGATTTTTGAATGGATTTACTGAGACTTATATGAAAGGTATAATGCAAACATAACCTTTTGACATTGAGCCGAAAACTGTTTTTTTCCCTAATATTGGTACAATTTTCATCGAAGTTTATCCAAAAATGTTCAGTTTCAGAAAACTGCCTAAGCCCGCTTACTAGACCTCATTTTGTTGGAGGTTCTCCATGCAAATACACTTTTTGATATATTCCACATGTCCATGAAACATGCAGCATTTCAGTTTTGTAACTTTCTTGCGACAAATTTCGTAAAAAAAAACCTTACCCAATGTTTTCAACGGCAAATTTGCGATTAGAATTTTTAAATGTGCCTTAAAGAATAAATGGATGCATACAACTTTTTGACCTGAGTGAAGTGAGGATAGTAACATCTAAACTGAAGCTTAACAAAGGCTGCCGAAAATGACGGCCTTCCCGTCGAGCCTTATAAAGCCGGCGGAGGTGACTTCGTAAGTTACATCCACCAACTCATAAGCCGAATCTGGTCGGAAGAAAGTATGCCTGAAGAATGGAACCTCAGCATCGTTTGACCGATCCAAAAAAATTGAGACGCTCTAAACTGCGCCAACTACAGAGGCACAAGTCTCCTCAACATCGCCTACAAAATTGTATCTGCCGTAATATGTGAACGCCTGAACCCGTTTACCAACAACCTGATCGGCCCTTATCAGTATGGTTTTAGGCCAGGAAAGTCCACAGCCGATCAAATATTCACACTTCGGCAGATCCTGGAAAAAACCCAAGAAGTCCAAATCGATACCCACCACCTATTCATCGGTTTCAAAGCCGCATACGACAGCATTTATAGAGACAAACTATACAGAGCTATGTCTAGTTTTGGTATACAGCCCAAACTCGTCCGTTTGTGTAGGATGACGATGGAGAATTCTCGCTGCTCAATCAGGGTCGGAAACGACCTCACTGACACATTCGATACCAAAAAAGGCGATGCGGTGTCATGTGACTTCTTCAATCTGAATCTTGAGAGGATTGTGCAAAACTTACAAGCCAACACCAGAGGCACAATTTTCCAAAAATCTGTACAACTACTAGCATACGCCGACGATATTGACATCATTGGTAGGACCCAACGTGATGACATTGCCACGTTTGCTAGTATAGAGAAGGAAGCGGCAGAAATGGGTTTAGCAGCAAATGAGGGCAAGACGAAGTATATGCTGTCAACACGAAAGGACAACATCGACGATTCGGACATAACGTCACCATTGACAGATATAACTTTGAGGTAGTACGGGACTTTGTTTCGGCTCCGACATAGACATCTCGTCAGAAATTAAACGAAGAATTACTCTTGCCAACCGCTGTTTCTTCGGGCTCAGAAGGCAATTCAGTAGTCAAGCCCTCACTCGAACTACTAAGGAGATCATATATAAGACCCTGATCATCCCAGTCCTGCTCTACGGCGCTGAAGCATGGACCATCTTAAAAGCGGATGAAGAAATACTTGGTCGATTCGAGCGGAAAATTCTTCAAAAATCTTCGGTCCCGTATGCGTTGACGGGCGATGGAGACAAAGATTCAACCAAGAACTATACGAATTGTGCATCGACATACCCTTGGTCAATAAACTCCGCATTGGACGTTCAAGATGGCTAGGACATGTAGAAAGAATGGACAACAATACTCCGGCTCGCAGATTCTTCGATTTCCAGCCAGACATCTGACGCAGTAGAGGAAGACCTTGACTTAAGTGGGGCGCACAAATAGAAACCTACCTCAACCAACTTGCAGTGCGCAACCGGAGGCAGTTACCATGATTTCTGTTGATATCAATATTCGAGTCCGCCATGAAAATTTGATCATTTATGGTTCCATGGCCGCAAAAAATTGAGATCCTCTGATCTAGGGGGCCAATTCTGATTACCGAAACGAAAGAGTACACGGTCAGCAAATGTAATGTTCACCGGGTGTATGACACTTACTTACTTACTTACTTAAGTGGCGCTACAGTCCGGAATGAACCTGGGCCTCTACCAACATGCCTCTCCAATTAGCCCCGTCCATAGCTAACTGCCTCCAGTTGCGCACTCCAAGTTGTTTGAGGTCGGTTTCTACTTGTGTGCGCCACTTAAGGTGACGTCTTCCTCTTCTGCGTCCGGCTTCTGGCTGGGAGTGTTGGGTTCCAATCGTTCTACATGTCCTTGCCACCTTAAACGTCCAATGCTGAGTTGTTTTACCAGAGGCGTGTCGCTGTACAGCTAGTATAGTACTTGGTTTAATCCGGACCGAAGATTTTTCGAAGAATTTCATTCTCGAATCGACCAAGGATTACTTCATCCACTTTCGATTCAAGGCAGTAAAGTAGGACTGGGATGGTCAGGGTCATATATAGGATCTGCTTAGTAGTTCTAGTGAGGGCTTTACTACAAAATCGACTTCTTAGCCCGAAGGAACAGCGGTTGTCAAGAGTAATTTTTCCTTTAATTTCTGACGAGATGATGCTGTCGGAGTTAGTAGCGGAGCCGAGACAGACAGAGTAGCGTACTACCTCAAAGTAATAGCTGTCACGTTCTGTGACATTCTGACGTTCTGTTCAACTCGTCGATGTTGTGTATCCTTTCGTGTTAACAGAATATACTTAGTCTTGGTCTTATTTACTGGAAAACCCATTTTTACCGCTTCCTTGTCTATACTTGCAAATGTGCAGTGACATCACGTTGAGTCCTATCAATGATGTCAATATCGTCGGCGTATTCTTATAGTTGCACCGATTTTTAGAAGATTGTGCCTCTTGTGTTGGCTTGGGAGTATTGCACAATCCTCTCCAGAATCGAATTGAAAAAATCACATGACAGCGCATCGCCTTGCCAATATTGGTGGTTGCCAATATTGTATGGTTCGCTTTGCCTAACAGTGGAATATTGTTCGTCATCTGTGCTTAACCGTCTTTGGAGGTGGTTCTTCAATATCCTCAGCATCGACTTTGTCTCAACTACAATATTTCCTTATTCATCCCGACAGGATTTGGTTCGAGCCTTGTATTTTTGGGTTTTGATGTTTTACGCTTTGGTAAGACTTACGAATTCTTGTGGCGAGGTGGATATCCGCATTATTGCATTGGCTGCAACAAGCTAGTTGTCGATGTTAGCTCCTCGTAATTGTCAGACATCCTCGAATAGGTTTTGTCAAGGAGCTGGTAGAAGCAAGCCTCCATCGGGTGTGAGCCTATATAAAGCTTATGTTGACGAATTCGGCCTTGATGTGGATTGTTACAATGCGTTCGCTTATGTCTTGGAAACATAAGACTTCTTGCCTAAGTCTGGCACTTATAACAAATCCGCATCCGAATAGTCGCTGTTTCTGCTCACTATTACACGGTCCGTAGTAGATGTCACAGTTTTTCATCCCGGTTTTTTGCCCGGCCCATCCCATCGTATTTCCTGGATGGCAGTAATGTCTGCTTTGTAGCAGTTTAGGGCTTCCGCTAGTTGTTCGCTTGCACCTCTCCTGTTTAATGTTCTCACATTCCAGGTGCAGGTACGAACGTCGTTGTCCTTTTTTTCGTTTAGCCGTGTCGTCAACAATGACGATTGTATGACGATTGTATGACGATTGTATGACACCAAACTTTCATAATTTTGGGAGGAAGAAATGGTTATAACTTCGTGATATCGACTTCCAGTACTTTTTCGAAGAACATATTCCAAAGATGCACCCAGCCCAAAATCTGCAGTCACACCTTGTATTTCAATATAAATGAATTGCCCTTCATGTTTGTAACACATAAATGAACAGTTAAATCTTTTTAACTTCAAGTCAAAACATTCCCGTTGTTTATTGCTTCCATTAATATTAATTTTATTGAATGAACCAAATTGCATATTTTTGTGAAATACATAGATAAATACTTAGAAATATTTGTTCGATAGTTTATGGATGTATAAGTCGATAAGCATTTTTTTTTATTCTTTAATTAACATACGGTGGATTTTCCTTTCATCTTTATTTTCTTAGACCGCAAATATATTAACATTTCGCATTTTAGATTATTTGATGTGTCGTCTAGCTATTGGCCAGTCACGTTCTCGGATTTGAATTTCAATGAGGAATTTCAAGCCAAGCCAATCATATATGATGACGGTAAAATTCCAATAAGCCCTTTGAATGGCCAATGATATGAAAGTATGAAAGTTCTAAGGCAGTTGAACATTGAACCCGGATTAGGCGTTGTTGCCGCTGACGATTCAACACGTCAACTGTCGGATGGATGACTCAACATTTTCATCTTTTTCCACATTTATGATCGAAATAATTTCCCGAGAGAGTAGTATTCCAGGTAGCTAGTCAAATCGATTGCAAAAATACCAAGGATTCAATCAGCTGTGCAAATCGTTGAATACACTATCAAGTTGCCATCCTTAAAATTAATAACCTCAAAAAGTTGGCGAGGCTAAAACCTTTATGGCGGCGAAATGTAGATAATACTGACTTACTTAACGAGCTTCCGACCTGTTGAAGGTCTTTGCCTGAGACAAGACAGCCATCAGCATCCTGTCCGATCCAAGACACGTTGCTTCATGTTATTCTATCCAAGCACTTTACTGTCCGAGTTCGTTTGATTCTTTAACCGCAGTTTCGTTCCGTCTTCCTTGTCGCATCTAACCTGAAGACTGGGATTCGATGATTCTTCTGCCTGAAGCATTATTGTTCCTTCGCTTGATGCGACCGAGGTAATGTAGTCTACGTGTTCTAACGTTTCCAACTAAATCCACATCTTGGGACAACTTGATACAGTTCGCGGTTGTATCTTCTCATCCATTCGCTTCCTAGCATGTAAGGCAAATATCCGATGATGAATTTTCCTTTCAGAAGTGCCTAATATTTGCTCCAGTTTTCTGCTTATTGGAAGCAGAACTCGGAACCGTAAAGTGGGACTGGTAGGATACGGGTTTGGTAAAGTAAGCATTGGGACTTCGGGTTAAGATTGTTTACCCCATTTGTTTTGCTAAACCGAAATAGCATCGATTTCCAAGAGCGCATCTTCTTCGTATCACAACTAATCTGACATTCGCGGGGTGGATGTTGGGAGATGAAGTCTCTAACTACCTCCAAATTGTTACTAAGAATGGCACATTGTCCAAGGTAGTGCGTCTATAGTAACCGATGGGCCAAGTACAAGTTTTTTTTAAGTATTCGATATACAAATTTTTCCATGGAAATAAGAGCAAACATTTCCATTAATTATGGAACACAACGTTGTTCAGGTGGCTGCCTCGGATGGCTTCGCAGAAGTGCATTCTGTCACTCCGAATTTCCAAGACCTTGTTGATGGTTTCGGGCTCATGAAAAGGCTCATAAAGTGCTTGAAGCGTTTCCGTATTGCTGGTATTACATCAATCCTTCACGATTCCTTACAACAAAAAGTCCAAAGGGGTCAAAACTTAGCTCCGAGGCATCCAATTGACATCGCCAAGACTACTGATAACACGATTTGCGAATTTAGTGCGCAAGAGATCGATTGTGACATAAGCTGTGTGACATGTCAAGCCATCCTGCATTAGCCAGAGGTAGTTCAAATTATTGTCTTCAATTTTGACGGGCTTTGTGGCACGATGCTAAAAGCGGTGAACTGCCACGCAGAAGGTCTGGGTTCGATTCCCAGCCGTAGCAACACTTAAATGATTTTTCAGTGGCCCTCCTTATGTGATGATCCGACTAATCATCCGAGTAGTATCAATAGCTTCTCTCAAATTCGCCGTATGGAGTCGCCATAAACCAGGAGGTCGCGACATCGAGCAAGAAGTACACACGCGCATGAATGGTTGTGAGAAAGCTCGGCCATGGGTACTAACGAGCTAGTTGCGCCAAAAATTTGTTAGTCAAACAAAAAGTCGGTTAACATGGCTCTGTAACGGCCACTGTTGACCAAAACCATGTTCCTAACCTAATTTTCGAAGAAATATGGTCGAATAAGGCCATCACTACACAATCCCCACCAACCTGTCCCTCTCTGTGGATGCATCGGCTTCTCGATAATAACGTGCGGGTTTTCCGAGATAATTTTGTTTGTTAACGCAGCCGATGAATTGGAAATGCATCTCGACAGAAAAGATTATTTTTCGCCCAAAATTATTGTCCAATTCAAGTTGCTCTTAGGCCCAAACTGCGAAGCGATGACGAAGCGGGTGGTGATGAGCCTTCAACTGCTAAGTCAGTTGGACCTTGTAAGCGAAAAATCCGAGATCTTTGTGCAGAATTTTCCTCATCCTTGAGTTGTTGAGATCTATGTTGAGTTGATGCTCGTAAATTGAGTTTCACACTCTCGGCTGCAGCAGCTATATTCTGTAGGTAACCATGAGGGGACCATGAGTGTTATCCCCAAGCATACCATTCTCATGGACTATTTGCTTAAACTTGTGTATAGCAGCCGCGTTCAGTGCTCCATTTCGACGAGAGCTTCTTTTCAAAAAACGAACTATTTGGGCTACAAAGCCCTCACTTTGACTCATTTCGTTCCGCGGAAGTATGAAACTGACTTTCTGTAAAGTTCCCGAGCGGGAAATAGCTGTGTCAGGTATCAGTAACCTATGATTTTAAAATAAACCATTAGATAACCCTTTACTCTGCTTGTTGATAGCCCTTGTTAACTTCAAGACCAACGCGTATCGCCTCTTTCTCAATGGTCGTCAATTCTTTCAAAACTGCACGACGGAAGTGATCAATGATATCGATGTCGTCTGCGTACTCCAGGACGAATTTGTTGAAGGCAGCGCCTTGCGTATCAACTCCTGGCTTGTGTACTTTGACAACGCATCGCCTTGTAAGATCGCGTTACATCGTCAGACGCTAATTGTGGCTGTGTCGGGTATGGTTTGTATTTATTTGTGATTATTTGCTATCCAAGGAAGTTTTCTCTGTCATAGCTAGATATTTTAAAAAAGTTACGCTGACGGCACAATCCCAAACCTGGAGAGCCATAAGGCCTAACTTTTTTTTTCAATAAGCGTATATTCTGCTTGCACAAAGCGGGATATACGATTTACATATCTTTAAGGCAATCGCCTTTGATTTTTCGAATTATGACGTCAAACCTTTCTGCCACATTGAAAATAATCGTATCGCACCGCTACTTGTTGTTCCTTCCCGGGCTCATTAAAATAAGTTCAGCATAAAATTGTAAGCCCACCTAGGTACACCTAATCATTTTTCAATCGCTACCATATAATGACAAAACAAACCCACCATCCGCTCAAAATATCTACAAACACTTGTATCCCTTCTTCGCATCCCTATAGAATCAAAGTGAAACAAATCCATTCACTCCCCCAATGCCGACGCATTATATCCGTGTAATCTGTTTTTCACATAACCCATCGACACTTCCATGGGTCATTAAATCAATGCGTCGATTAAACATGTTTACGCACATAACAAGCGTGAAACGCAAACACACTATTGACCGGCACAAGGTTTTCCCAAATCATCTCCACACACACACAATCATAAATAATGTATCTGCCTTGTGCACGTCGAGCACATCTTAGTTTGTTATTACCGAAGCTGTCCGTTTGTTTTCCCCAGGACGGCAAGTCCAATTTTGCACGCTCAATTTCTGAGGATATCCGTGAAATCGGCCAATTCGCCACGGCCACATTCAGGACCCAATTCGAGGGCACACGCAACACACAGCACACAGAGTTTGTTGTACTTTTGTGTGTGATCCTTGTTTTTTTTTTTTTCTCTTTCCAAAAGTGAAAACAATCCAAAACACAGTCGCCGGGTGGTTGGTTGAATTGTGTTGTCATTTTGGCCGAAGGTTTCAAACCCAAATTTCCTTTGGTTTCACATCGTTTTGAGGCTGAGATGCCCAGCGATACCAACGGAGGAAATCGATTGTGTGTGTGATGGCAAAATTTTCACCTTCCTGGGTGATTATGTTGTTAGCAGGTATGTAAGTGTACACGTGGGCTATATCATCACAGGATACATATTGACGACGGTGGCGGCTGCGGCGGCATCCTAATAGAGATGTTTCTCAGTTAGGTTTGACATTTTACTGCAGCGCGCACAGGACGACCAACGACGCAGAGAATGTGAGTGAAGAGGTTTCACCTCAAATGCCAAACAATGGTGTTCGGTATCTGGGAACACCCGCCGTTCCGAATTACCTACCATCATCAGCGCAACGCAATTGCTGGCAGTAAAGTCCTTAACAGATTGTCCTTTATTGTGTTTGGCCATTGTCAGGCAGTGTTTTGTAAGCGAATGAAAATTATTTGTATATAATTTTTTTTTCTCACTCTTTTTTTTTTTTTTTTTTGTGTGTTTGACCTTTTTTGCGGGCCCCGAGGGTGCGTTTTTGTTAAGGCCAAGCAAGGCGATTGTAGAGCGATAGAGATAGATAGTAGCTTCGAGAAGAAAAAAAATGCTTCACGCAGTGGTGTGTCCACTATCGGGCAAAATGAATCCTTTGAGAATTGTCCGCCTTCAATAAATTTTCCCATTGGCATCGGCAATTTCACTAGGTCCTGTCTTGACTTGACATAGGAGAAGGAGAAAAAAAAAAATTAACTGACATAGTACGAACCGAATATTAAAAAGAAAGTTCAGATGACGAGTGAAAAATGAAGGCGGCACCTCTGTTGGGTTTGTTTGTGTTGACTTTTTTGTGAATTTTGGCAACACAGTCAAACACAAGTATCGTTTCCGTTGTTGTGAGGTCTCTTGATTATGATGTGAGTGCTGGTGCGAATTAATAAGGACATTGGGCCCGTTATGGCACCTTGCTGTGACAATCCATGTGGGAATTGCATTCAACAAAATGAGATTTATACCTTGTTCTCTGTTTTGCTCGGGCGTACTTCAAAGAGTGCGATTTTATTTACAGATTCCATCCGGAAGTTGATGTTCCCCATTGGACTTCGGGTTGGTCCATTTGACAGCTCGATTACTCATTGTATGCGGGGATACTAAGGCACTTTTGAAAGATGCTTTAGATTGGAAATATATTTACTTATGGGGGATTAAAGAATAGGGCGGACACTTCTGAAGAGGATTTGGTGGAGGGGGCCTAGCATGGGACAATAGAAGATCTAAAAGGATCACCATTTTAGTCTTCGTACCGATTGAAGAACAAACGTGCATTTGGCATGGCGTCGCACGGTGTTTAAAGTATGGAGCAGGAACTGATGATCGATGTTTGATCTGATTGTAGTGATTGTGCTATTTGTTGTTCTAGACCAATGGTTCCCAAGCCGGTGTTCGTAGAAATATGGATGTACATTCATAGATTTAAAAAAAAAAACTTCGCGAGCATGATGAGGAATCAAATTTCGAGTTAGAAACAAGAAAACGTTTTTGCAGCTTTTGTGGAAAAGGTAAATCTCTTGAGAGGTAATATGGGCAGAGGCAAATATACGAAAGTCTTCCACAACGTAGCAGCAGTGTCTGCCAAAGATGATGAATTGCTTAAGTACTGCGAACACTTGGAAAGGCTTCATGAAGATTTAAAAAAAAAAAAAACTATTCCCGGATATTCTCAATATGAGTGTACCGCACTGGCTGCTAGACCCTTTCGCAAATAACTCGGATGTGTCGTCTCATTTTGAAGAAGAGCTCATTTAGATAACAACAAATAAGGAGCTAAAAATAAAGCTAAGATGCGGATATCAGCAGTTCTGGCTCCAGAAACAAATACCAGCCTTGCACCCCAGTTTATGGCAAATTATTCAATTGATTATTGCACCTCCATTTTTATACTTAGCTAAGCGAGGCTTCAGTGCAGTATTTACCTTGTATAAAGGGTGTTTTTTTAGCCAACAATTTGGCTTTGTTGGAAGGATAATTTTATGCCATTAATCATTAAATATGATTTCGGGCATGTGTCAGCCGCGGCTGGTTTGACTAAATCCAAGTCTAGAGGTCCAATTTTCAACCACTTTTTCGAGCATTTGAGACCGTATGTCGGTAAGAACGCCATGAATGTTGGCTTCCAAGTCCCCTAACGTTTCTGGTTTGTTGGCGTAGACGTGCGCCTTCACATATCCCCAAAGAAAACAATCCAATGGTGTCAAATCACACGATATTGGTGGCCAATTGACAGGTCCATTCCGCAATTGAGTGCTGAATGAGCAGTTCGACCGCCTTTCAACAATGTAGATGCAATTCCTTACGAAGCAAGTGCAAGTGCAATGTCATTCTGAGCGTTTCGTTGCCAAAATCAATTCGAGCAAAAGCTCCCTAGCTCACAACTTTCATGAGAGTGTCGTTCGCATATTTTTGTTGTCGATTTAACAGTTGAACTGATTCCCTCAAAGCATCGCAATTATATTATTTTTCGCTTCGCAAATATTGGAATGATGTTGGGCCACGAACGTTGACTTATAATTAACGCCAACAGAAGCACTCGTTCAATCGTTCAAGGGGTTCATCGATTTAAGATTTATCAAAAAAGTGGGCGTTCAAATGGGCATGGTTCATTGCTTTTCCCTAAAAACACGAACATTTAAAAAAAAAAAACGGTCCAGGAGTTCTTCGATTTTAGATAAATCAAAAAAAGTGGAAGTAGAAGTGGGCATGGCCAATTAAAAACCTAAGTTATGACGAACATTTGTAAGAAATTATGCGCTCATTAAATGTTTCCTTCAATAAATCGATTGTGACGTGCGCTGTGTGGGATATAGCGCCGTCTTGTTGGAAACACATCTCATCCACATTCATGCCATCCAATTCAGGAACAAAATAGTCGGTTATCATAGCTCTATACCGGTCTCCATTGACGGTAACTGACTCCCCAGTATCATTTCGGAAGAATTATGGCCCAATGACTCCGCCAGTCCATAGAGCACAGCAAACAGTCAGTTTTTGTGGATGTAATGGCATCTCAAGGGTCTCATGTAGATTCTCTTCACTCCAAATGCGGCAATTTAGCTCGTTGACGTGTAGCCATTCAACCAAAATTGAGCCTCATCACTGAACAAAATTTTGCAATGGAAATCAGCATCGAAATTAACCTCATTTTCGGCCCATTCACCAAAATCACGACGCATTGCATGGTCTCGCGGCTTTAATTCTTGCAAAAGCTGAATCTTGTAAGGTCGTAAGCCAAGATCTTTGCGCAAAATCTTCCATAAAGTTGATGGACAAAGCTGCAATCGCTGTGCATGTTGGCGAATCGATTCATTCGGGTCCTCTTCAACACTTTGCTCTACAGCGGGAATTGTTTCTTCGGTGCGCACTGTTCGAAGTCTCTGCGGATGCGTATTATCACGTAAGGTAAACGTAGTGAGAAAATGATCCATGCTTAACAGAATTCATTGCTCGGAAGGACGATTATGTCGATCTTAAAATGGACGGAGCTTGCGGTTAACTGAATCATTATTTTCCAAATAAATTTTCACGATATGCAATCGTTGTTCATTTTTCAGCCTGTTTATGATGAAATGGCAAACCAAACTGAACATAAACCTTTTTAGAGTTGCCCGATTTGACGACAAAATGTCAGTCTTATCTCTTTTCGAAAAGCCAACCTCTAAAAAAAACACCCGTTACAAACAAAATGAATAACATTGCAAATAACAGAGCTAGGTGGCTAACGACTTCATTTAACTAAATATGAAGCAGATATTCAAAGCTCCAGTCAAACAGGAACACTACCCTAGAAAATTCTCGAAAAAAAAAAAAATTTAGAAAATAAATTTTTCCGTACATTTTGTATGGAACGATGCTACAACACAACGCCACATTCATGATAGATGACGTTTATGTTTACGTAACGTCATGACAATTTTTTTTTACAATTTTTTGCGAGAATTTTACTTCTTTCTGCAAAGCCAGTGTTCTTCCCTTCTTTTTTGCCTATAAAGCTCATTCGCAGCTCTCGTCTTCACCTGCAGCTTACCCATGGAAGCCTCGTTCTTGGGTCCTCGCGGAGAAACCTAGCACATTAGTTGCGGCTGTTCTAGTGGCCTGTTGGCTTCGTTGCCATTGATCTTCGACATTCGATGCTGGTTGTATGGTGTGAATCGAGAGGTTAAGGAGTACGCGTTGCGCGAAGGTCTTGGTGGTCTCTTGCGATTCTCTGGATTGTTGCTGCGTCTTCGACAACAACAATCTTACCGTGGCTGCAACAAAATAGTGGTCCGAATCGATGTTAGCTCCTCGGAATGCTCGGACATCCAAAATACTGTATGAGTGTCTCTTGTCTATAGCAATGTGATCAATTTAGTTGACCGTTCGTTGATCAGGAGATCGACATGTCCCGTTATGGATATCGAGGTATGGAAACGATGTGCTATCTAGAGTAACATTTCATTCCGTAACGAAGTCAATTAGCCTAATTCCGTTACCAGACGTGTTGTCGTGCAGGCTATGTTTTCCGATAATACTGCTTAAGATGTCTTCCCTTCCTACCTTTGCGTTAAAATCACCAAGCATGATTTGAATTGCATGACCAAAACCACAATTAAGCCATTTTTCCACAGAGAAGGCGAATCAGTCAATGGAAATCGATATCGGTGGATGTTCGCTGATAATATCTAGATACCAACAAATGTGTGAAAAAGTTGTGGACGCTTACAAGTTTCAAATTGACGGTGCATGATGTCACACTACAAATCCGAATATTCCCTAAACACTTGCTATAAAAAAAAATGGCGACATTAACTGACTACCCAGATCTACTGATTTGACCCCACAGTTCTTCTGGTTATGGGATTATTTGGAAAGCAAATTGTACGCCAGCAAGTCTCGGATTATTGATAGCTCAAGGCAAACAGTTGTACCGAAAGTGTACCCGAGATGCTCTGAAAAGTAAAAAAAGTACAGTATGGCGCTTGATTTCTGTTGTATTCAAAAATGAATCCAAATAATTCGTAGAAGACCAACTTAAATCAAAATACCTGATAGATATTGGAATACCGGTAGTTTATTTTTCAAAGCTACCCTCCGTTCACATACCTAAACAAAAGATGGCGCACCTTATGGATTTTCTTCTGACTAATATTCGTTTACTCTTACTATTTGTTAAATTATGGACCACGGATTGGGTATTTTTGGTCTTCATTCCGACAGCCATCTGCAATGGAATATTCAATGATCCGTGTTTACTTCACTTTCTGCCCTTTTCAGGGAAAAGGACGAGGTGTCATGAGTAAAACGATATCAGCATTTTTAAGGAAAAATAAATCGAAATTGAGTATGCAGTCGTGTATCATGGCAACAAAAAACCTCTATTGCCAAATTAGCAGCGTCAAAACTGCAAAGCCTTTGCTAACAGCAACTTGAGAATTTGTCGTGAATGTTAATATCGTAAGATGGGTCTTAACAGAATCTAAAATGGTTAGAGGTATTTTCTCCGGGATGCTTAACCTAAGCGTTGTGCTACCACAACGGACCATTATGGTCTAAGTGACTTCTTAAACTGTGACATCTACTACGGACCGTGTTATAGTGAGCAGAAACAGCGACTATTCGGATGCAGATTTGTTATAAGTGCCAGACTTAGGCAAGAAGTCTTATGTTTCCAAGACATTAGCGAACGCATTGTAACGATCCGCATCAAGGCCAAATTCGCCAACACTAGCCTTATATGCGCTCACGCCCCAACGGAGGAAAAAGATGATATAGCTAAGGACTGCTTCTATGAGCTCCTTGACAAAACCTATGAGCGACTACCGAAGTACGACGTTAAAATCGTGCTGGGAGATTTTAACGCAAAGGTAGGAAGAGAAGACATCTTTAGCAGTATTGTCGGAAACCATAGCCTACACGACAACACGTCTGGTAACGGACTTAGGCTAATTGACTTCGTTACGGAACGAAATGCCACTATATCCAGCACACGGTTTCCTCACCACGATATCCATAAGGGGACATGGCGGTCTCCAGATCAACGAACGGTCAATCAAATTGATCACATAGCGATAGACAAGCACCACGCATCCAGTATTTTGGATGTCCGAACATTCCGAGGAGCTAACATCGACTCGGACCACTTCCTTGTTGCAGCCAAGGTAAGAATGCGGATATCCTCTACGCCACAACAATCCAGAAATACTGTAAAAAAATTTAATGTCGAAAGACTGCAATCGCAAGAGACCGCCAAGACCTTCGCGCAACGGGTATCCCTAAACCTCTCGATTAAAACCATACCACCAACATCGAATGTCTAAGAACTATGGCAACGATGCCAAAAAGCCATTAGATCAGCCGCAACTGATGTGCTAGGTTTCTCACGCCCACCAGCAAGAAACCAGTAGTTTCATGAGGAATGCCAACAGATACTCGCAGCCAAGAACGAGGCCTACCAGGCTAAGCTGCAGGTGAAGACGAGAACTGCCGTTGAGCTCTATAGGCAGAGAAGAAGGGAAGAACACCGGCTATTTAGAAAGAAAAAAAAAGAGGAAGAAAAGCGCGCTATCGAGGATATAGAGAGGTGCCACTCCAGGAAAGATGTTCGCAAGTTTTACCAAAGTTTAAAACGTCAAAGATAAGGATACAAGGCTCGAACAGAATCCTGTCGAGATGAACAAGGAACTATCGTAGTTGAGACACAGTCTATGCTGAGGGATATGGAAGAACCACTTCTTCAGACTGTTAAACGGCGATGACGAACAACATTCCACTGTCAGGCAGAACAAACCATTCAATATTGGCAACGACAGCGAAAGCTGCCAACCACCCGACCTGAGTGAAGTGAGGATAGCAGTACCTAAACTGAAACTTAATAAGGCTGCCGGAAATGACGGCCTTCCCGCCGAGCTTTATAAAGCCGGCGGAGATGACTTGGTAAGTAACATCCACCAACTCATAACCCGAATCTGGTCGGAAGAAAGTATGCCTGAAGAATGGAACCTCAGCATCGTTTTCCCGATCCACAGGAAAGGATTCCCTCTTAACTGCGCCAACTACAAAGGCATAAGTCTCCTCAACATCGCAACACAAGATCCAATCTGCCGTAATATGTGAATGCCTGACACCGTTTACCAACAACCTGATCGGCCCTTATCAGTGTGGTTTTAGGCCAGGAAAGTCCACAGCCGATCAAATCTTCACACTTCGGCAGATCCTGGAAAAAACCCAAGAAGTCCAAATCGATATCCACCACCTATTCATCGATTTCAAAGCCGCATACGACAGCATTTATAGAGACGAACTATACAGAGCCACGTCTAGTTTTGGTATACCGCCCAAACTCGTCCGTTTGTGTAGGATGACGATGGAGAATTCTCCATCAGGGTCGGAAACGACCTCACTGACACATTCGATACCAAAAAAGGATTTAGGCAAGGCGATGCGCTGTCATGTGACTTCTTCAATCTGATTCTTGAGAGGATTGTGCAAAACTGACGAGCCAACACCAGAGGCACAATTTTCCGAAAATCTGTACAACTACTAGCATGCGCCGACGATATTGACATCATTGGTAGGACCCAACGTGATGTCATAGCCACGTTTGCTAGTATAGAGAAGGAAGCGGCAGAAGTGGGTTTAGCAGTAAATGAGGGCAACACGAAATGATACACAACATCGACGAATTGGACAGAACGTCACCATTGACAGATAGAACTTTGAGGTAGTACGGGACTTTATCTATCTCTGCTCCGCTATTAACTCTTATAACAACATCTCGTCAGAAATTAAACGAAGAATTACTCTTGCCAACCGCTGTTTCTTCGGGCTAAGAAGGCAATTCAATAGTAAAGCCCTCACTCGAACTACTAAGGAGATCCGATATAAGACGCTGATCATCTCAGTCCTGCTCTACGGCGCTGAAGCATGGACCGTCTCAAAAGCGGATGAAGAAATCCTTGGTCGATTTGAGAGGAAAATTCTTCGAAAAATCTTCGGTCCCGTTTGCTTTGACGGGCTATCTAGACGAAGATTCAACCATGAACTATACGAGCTGTACAGCGACATGCCACTGGTAAAAAAAACTCTGCATTGGACGTTTAAGATGGCTGGGACATGTAGAACGAATGGACACCAATACTCCGGCTCGCAGAGTCTTCGATTCCCAGCCAGACGTCGGACGCAGTAGAGGAAGACCTCGCCTTAAGTGGCGCGCACAAGTAGAAACCGACCTAATGAACATTTCAAACTTGGATAACTTTTATTTAATCGAATTAAAAATACATATGACATAACATAGATATTAACAAAAAATTGTTTTCGTTCGGATATACCGACATTCGCTTATAACGACCGAAAATTTGTCTCCCATTAGTGGTCGTTATAAACGGATTCTACTGTATACAATTTCCCACATTTAGTTTTTCCATTATTTCCTTCTAAAAAGCCAGCTTTAGTTTAAATACCTCCCAGAACAAAAAAAAGGTCACGAAATTACAAAAACTCAAAAGACACCATAATTCTCCCAAAAGTACAACAAAAGAATTCATCTTGTAACACGAGAAGATACCTAATCTGTCATCTAGAACCAAAAATAAAAACATCAAGGAAACCATACGTCAAAAATTATTTCCAACTCTCTCACCTCTTCTACATTACCGCTCTGCGCCAGCGCACCATTTACGACTCTCCAAACCAACCATTGGACATTCGATAAAAATCATCATTTCACCAAATTTTTAATTGTCCGTTCCCATAAAATTCCAGTGCGCATAACATCACATCCGACAGAAAAAATTTTTTTTTTTGTAAACCTCCTCTACCTGTCCTCTCTCTCTCTCACTCGCTTGAAAATTTAATTTACTACGCCCGGGGTGAAATGCACGTCTTCGTCGTTATCGGCCTTATCACCGCTCTAACTGGGTGAAAGATCAACTCACCGAGTCCGGTGTACACTGATACCAGAATCCATCGAAACCACACACATCACCATCAGCACTCCATCATCCCAGCGATTATATAAATGAAGCCACTTCAGTGAATTAGAACACCACGACGTCCAAGACCAAAATGTGTGCTCCTCAATGAAAGCATCGCAACCATTGCAACCATTCATTCTGGAGACATCTTAACCGGCAATCTGTGCATCTACCCCGCTCCGCAAGACGATTTGGAATTTAATTTTTCTTTTATCCAGCTCGACGACCCAGATAGACATCTCGCACCAGGGCCTATATGGCGGTTGCATTACTTGCATATTAAGTAACTAGTCGTCGGCTCTGGATAGCTGCTGCTGCTATTGCACTGCTGCGCATTCGTGATATTGATGAGGATGCTGAGATGGTAGTCACTCTCGAAGGTGGATGGATAATAAAACGTTGACCCATGCACTGGGTCCACGTCCAAGGTTTAAAAAAAGAACACGATGATTTGGTTTGTTTTTTTTTTTTGTAGGAGCCAAAGGAGGCGCTCTCTGAAGGCCATTCAATTAAACATGTCAACATAAATCGTAATTTTTATTCAGGCGCTCTCGCCTGTGTCGTCCTTCTCACACATACTCCCGGTCCGAAATTTGTACCGAAACAAATAAAATTTTTGGTTTTATTTCGTTTTTTTTTTAGGTGAAATGTTCCTCCACAACCGTAATTTTCTTTTTCCCTGTGAAATTTTGAAAATTTTCGAAATTTCTCTTTTTTTATGTTTTCGTGTTGTTGGTGTGTGGTTATGCTTTGGTATTCCTGTGGCTGTGTGTGTGTGTGTGGATTTTATTGCGTTATTTTGGTGCGAGCCGCAAAGGATGCACTGGGTAGAGCCCTCCATTCACATATATCTCATTACTCTGGACCGTGGTAAGTAATTTATACTAAAGCCAGAGTCACGTATTGGGATGGGATCCCTGACAATGGAAACATTACTCAAAACCAACGAGACAAAAAAAAAAAAAAAACCAGAACAAGCTCGGGATAATGAAAGAATATAATTTTGATACTTTTTTCTGGCCTGGTTGAGGGTACCTAGATGTGATATGACATGGAGATGAGTGGATGCTGGAGATAATGTTCTTGTTACTTTTTAGTTTTAATGGTCGGGAAGGTCATAACTCGGGGGCGACATTGTTATTGCATACTTACAATGAGAGGTTTTAATTAGCCAAGGTATATAAATGGGAAGTTGAAGAGTCGCGCATAACGTTGGGTAATCTCTTTTTAGAATCTTAAGTGGGCATTGCAAGATGGGTACAACTGTGAGAGTATCTATTCTTAGCAAGTGTAGGAACCTGCATTTTAATCACTGCCTCATATGAGATGAAGTATTTTTCATTGCGATTTGAACTGCGATAAGCGTAATTTCAAATAGCTGTACATATTTTTTGTCAACATTTTAGGACCTTGGAAATTTGAGTTTTATGGTATCATATTATCAAAACGTCGGAGGAATGAGAACGAAAACAAACGAATTTTATTCTGTCGTCTCTGACTGTTCATATGCTCTGACAAGAAGATTGTTTCATAGCAGTCAACTTGATTCAAGGGTGGCCCTCATAAGGCCGATCATCGCTTACGGTTATCCCGTGTGGTTCAATGTATCACCATCCTACATGGAAAGGATACGGCTATTCGAGAGGCGTTGTCTCCGATCCTGCTTAGGGTTGTACCGAACACCAGACTCCGAGTACATAAAATACTATCGGAACGAGGTTCTATACAATGGGGCCCAGTTGAACAGAATTGACAATTTCCTAATTAAGGTGAATCGAAGGCACGCTGCAAGGGCGATGGCTAGCGACAACAGCCTGATCTTCGGGGCTTATTACCCCAATGAAACATATATATAGAGAGCGCTCATGTCTGGCTTTATTCCACCAGAGGCATTTGTTTATATCGATTCGTTAGGGTTGGTACAAGACAGGAACGGTATCCCGGTTTTATACCACCGCTACCGTGACGCGCGTGACAAGCGGCTAATCCGCGACGGGTACGTTGACAATGCTCCGGAGCTCCTCCGCTTTAGCACGGCGGTATCGGATCGCGATAGGACCGAGGCCGAAAGGCAGCGCACCGAATTCTGGTGGCTACACGAGGGAAGTGATTCAGCACTTCCTCTAGACTTTGCGGACTTTTAGTCCAATAAATAGTTCAAAAAATTATTCTAGTACTAGGTCTGTGGCGGGGATTGTGCTCCATATTGGCGTACAATATGGGTGGTTGCATGCTGCCTGTGGACCAAAAGGCTCGATCAGGATGGCGACCCCTCGGGGCATATGCAGCGAGGGCTCGCCACCCAGATTATAATTAAGTTTAAGTAGTTAAGTTATCTTAAGTAGTTAAGTAGTCTTAAGTAGTTAAGTAGTATTAAGTATTTAAGTAGTATTAAGTAGTCTTAAGTAGATTAAGTTTTTTTTTTATATAAAATTGTCGGTAATCAAAGTTTTTTAAATTTTTCTTTGAAATATAAATTTATTTTAAAATAAAAAAAAAAGAAACTTGAAGCCGAAAGGCAAAATAAAAACTGTTAGATGTAAGCTTACAGCGCCCGCTAAGGGCCATAATTTAGTTTAAGTAAATATGTTATTGATAAGTTAGATTTAAGCATTTTTGTCTAGTACTAAGTTAATATTTTAAGAAAATAAAAAATGAATTTAAAAGTAAAAGTAAAAAAAAGTACAACTGAACTCTTTGGAAACCAATTCAACGTGTATAGATGTGATCGATGTTCGAGTTCTACTGGGCTAACTAGAGGAGGTGGTGTACTGATTGCTGTTCGATCGCAGTTTGTGAGTAGGCAAATAACTCTAACAAATTCTTCAGGTTTAATTGAACAAATTTGTGTACATTTAGTTTTGCCAATATGTAATAATGCAAATCAATCAAATGACATAAACATTTATTTTTTCGTTTCGTATATTCCTCCGAATTCCGAATTCGATATTTACAATCAGCATATAAACAATATTCAAATGTTTGCAACTGAATTAGATAATAATTCATATGTTATGGTATTAGGAGATTTTAATCTTAGTAATGTTAAATGGCTTTTTTCTGAGGATGATAAAAAATTACTTCCATTCAATGTTGCTAAAGATAATGAAATGATTGTATTGGACACAATGTCGGCACTAAATTTAATACAACAGAATAATGTAGTAAACTCAATTGGTAGAATATTAGATTTGGTTTTTGTAAATGAAGATTTAGATGTGGTTATATCGGAAGAAGAATTCCCACTTTTAAGTAATAGCATACATCATAAAGCATTAGGTATATTAATTAATTGTAATATGTTTGATATAATTAATAGTAATTGTTCTTTTGTGAATTATAGTTATGATTTTATTAAGGCCGTGTTCGGGCGTTGAACAAAGGAAAAAAAAATTATGGCAAGGGTTAACTTCTTTGTTTCAAGTTGCACCGTTTTTCTTAATGCTGTAAACTAACAAAATCCGTAAATTAAAACGACCCGCTCTTCTCAACGTTATAAAAAAAGCGTATTTATTTCATCTATTATTTTGACAACAATAATATATATATATATTGGTATGTACCCCAATGTAAACAAAGCGTTGTTGATTTAAGTACTCTGTACAGTGGTCAACAAGTAAATTTGCTTGCTGACCTCACGGGTGGGTATTGATGTTTATCATGAACAGGCCGATTACAATTTCATCAATAACTATTTATGCTCAATAGATTGGGATGTACTTTTAAGTCATACCGATTTATTATCAAATTATTGTTCATTTAAAAGCAAAATAGAAGACATATTTTCAAAATTTGTTCCTTTAAAGTGGGCAAAGCAAAATAACAAACCAGTTTGGTTCACCAAAAGTCTATCGCGCTTAAAAACTGCAATGACCAGATTAGGTGGTATGAGCAAGGTTGATTCAACTTATCGTAGTGAATATTGTCGTTTACGAAAATAATATGTATATTTAAAAAACTTTACGCATAAGCAATATCTATGGTCATTGGAATCTAGAATTAAAAATGATGCAAAGGCCTTTTGGCAGCATATAAATGTCAAAAGGAAATCATTTGGGATTCCTGCTAATATGTCGTATAAAACTAAAGTTAGTAGCGATCTTTCTAATATATGTAACATGTTTGCATAGTTCTTTCAATCAAACTTTACTTTGGATTCTTTAAAGTCGATGAACGCATTGAATGTCTCTAAAATTGTTGACATTGGTTCAATAAGATTAACAAAAGATGAAATTCTCAATGAACTAGGTAACTTAGACACCAATCTTAGCATTGCACCGGATAACATTCCAGCAATGTTCGTAAAGATGTATAGGTTTAATCTATTAAAACCTCTTGAACAAATTTTTAATGCGTCTCTAGATTCTGGGATATTTTTAGATTGTTGGAAGTTTTCATTCATAACGCCCATACATAAATCAGGATCCAAGCAATGTATAGAAAACTACAGACCCATTGCCAAACTACAATTGATCCCAAAGGTCTTTGAATCACTTGTCAAAAAAAGATTATATATTATGGTTCGAAATCACATTTCAATATTTCAGCATAGGTTTATGAGTGGAAGATCCACTTCCACAAATCTATCCCCGTTGACAAATTTTTGCACTAATAGCATGGAAAATAGGAAACAAGTAGATGTTGTATTTACGGATTTTTCAAAAGCTTTTTACCACTCAATTTTAGTTCAAAAACTTAAAATGCTAGGTTTTCATTCTACTTTATTAAAGTGGATTGAATGTTACATAACAAATAGAGTTCAGTTTGTTAAAATTGGTTCAAGCAAATCTAGAAAAATATTTAATTTTTCCGGTGTACCTCAAGGTAGCCACCTGGGACCTCTCTTATTTCTTCTTTTTATAAATGACTTGCCCTCACAAATAGTTTCTTCAAAGTGTCTAATGTTTGCCGACGATGTTAAACTATATAAAATGGTAAATTCCTTGTCGGATTGTATCGCCCTACAAAAAGATATTAGTAACTTATCAAATTGGTGTGATATAAACAAATTGCCATTTAATATATCTAAGTGTTCTGTCCTTACGTTCACAAGGTGTCATTGTCCTATTATCTTTGATTACACGATCTCAAACACTGCTCTTAAAAGAGTTTTTAATCAAACAGATTTAGGAGTAATTTTAGATTCAAAATTAGATTTTAAAATGCATTTTGATTACATTATTTCCAAAGGAAATTCTATGCTTGGGTTCCTTTTTCGAAATTCAAATGATTTTCGCTGCCCATACACATTGAAATCGATTTTAATTAGTTTTGTTAGACCTATACTCGAATATTGCTGCGTAGTTTGGTGTCCATGCTATAATAATAGCATGATTCGTTTGTTCTTCGTAAGTTAAATTGGTCTCTGCCTTTGCCACCTTATGTAAATAGATGCGCTCTTATAAAATTACAACCTCTTTATACAAGAAGGAAATTCTTCTTTATTTCACTTGCAAGGGATGTTGTTACGGGTCATATTGATTGCATCCCCTTACTATCTTTGTTTAATGTTTATCTTCCAGCACGTCCACTTAGACCTAGGCTGCAGTGTTATTTTGCCATACCAAGACATGGAACAAATTATGGTCGTAATGAACCTGTCACAAACGCATGTCTTTATTTTAACCAATATGCAAATGCAATCGACCTTAATTTGAGCAGAAATGCTTTTAAGATTAAGATTTTCGAAGCAATTAAATAATAAAGATTATGTATTACTTAATTTTATATATAATATTTTACTATATCATTCTAGTCTAAGAAAGTAAAATAGATGAAATAAATAAATAAATAAATAAATAAATAAATTTATTTATTTATTTATTTATGTATTTATTTATTTATTTCATCTTCATAAATAAATAAATAAATAAATAAATATTAGAGTTTTTAAATTAAACAAAGCAATTTTATATTTAAATACAAACGAACAGTTAAACCTTTTGTATGATCTGTTAATGTGCTTTCGCCTTCATCTTAGAAATTATCCCAACATTATCATCTGGCGACACCAGAGGAACAGTTTTCCAGCATCTTGTCAGATACTAAAGGAAGTATTTCTCCTGTCAACCGCTGTTTCTTCGGGCAAAGAAGGTAATTCAGTAGAAAAGCTCTCATCGTAGTCCAGCTCTACTGCGCTGAAGCATGGACCGTTTGAAAAATGGATGAAGAAATCCTTTGGCGATTCGAGAGGAAAATTCTTCGAAAAATCTTCGAAGATCCCAGTTTTAGCAACACCTACATATTTTTTGATTAGCTCTCCTTTCGCGAGGATTTGACACATCATTTGAGTAGTACTGAACTCAGCCCTTCAAATCCCGCATAAAAAGCTGGTCCCGCCATATCGCTGTGCAACAGAATGGTTGGTCCAGGGTAATAGCGATGCAAGATATCACTCTAGGTCGTCGAGCTGGATAGAAGACAAATTAAATTTCAAATCGTCTTGCGGGCGAAAACGCATCGTTTCCTCCACCCTGTGCCAGCTGGATAAAAGAAAGGTGAAATAACGACGAGCGTTGGATCCATCGGACGCATTGGTTGTAGATAACTGAGTTACCTTCTCAGGAACTAGGAGTAGGAGAAAACATGCGCTCTAAAGATCCAAGCCATTAAGATCTACTTTCGTCATGCACAGGCCTCACAGGCCGGTCATGAAATGGAAACATAATTGTGATGAAAAATGCAAAGCTTGCCTCGGATGAAAAATTCAAAATTTTGATGGTAGGTCGCGGTTGTTTTGGTGCGGATTCGCTGTAAGTTGAAGAGAGAAAACAAAGATCCATATGGAGGCCAAATTTAAGTGTGAGGCTGTCGACATTAGGATTCATAACCCGCCCTGGTCCCTGCAAAGCGAAGGATGACAATACCGTAGTGGATACAAAGTAAATGCTAGCCATTTGGAGACACTATTTCAACCGATTGTTGAATGGCGATGACAACCAACCAAGACCCCGACAATCATCGACCTGTATCAGTCAACCTAGATGGAGAGTTGCATCAGCCCGACCAAAATGACATCAAAGTAGCCATCACCAGACTAAAAACGAACAAACCTGCTGGATCCGAGGGGCTACAAGCGGAACTTTTTCAACACTCTGGAGATGACCTGGTTAGAAGCAAATGCCAACAAATCTGCTAAGTATGCCCGCAATTGGAATCTCGGTTCCATCTGCCCGATCCACGAAAGAGGAGATCATCTACAATGCACCAATTTTAGAGGCATAAGCCATTTAAATGTCGCATATAAGATCTTGTCCAGCGTGTTATGTGAACGTTTTAAGCCGTTTGCAGACGATCTTATAGGTTCTAAGCAATGCGGCTTCAGTCCTAGAAAATCTACGGCCGACCAAATCTTGGTCGAAGAAATTCCGATTTGGTCTTCCAGCCGGCTCGATCCCTAGCCTGCTGTCTCCAATTTCTTACTAACCTTTCAGGCGCAATATTGAAATTGCCACATAGCAGGAATTCCAAAGCTGGCCATCTTAAACGTCTAATGCGGAGTTTTTTTTGACCAGGATTATGTCACTGTATAGCTCGTATAGTTCTTGATTGAATCTTCGTCTCCATAGCCCGTCAACGCAAACGGGATTGAATTTGTTGTGAGTCCTTCGTGTTGAGAGCATATACTTTGTTTTGCCCTCATTTACTGTTAAACCCATTTTTTCCGCTTCTTTCTCCATACTAGCAAACGTGGCTATGACATCTCGTTGAGTTTTACCAATGATACCAATATTGTCGGCGTATTCTTGTAGTTCCTCTGGTGTTTGCTCTGGAGTCTTGCACACTCCTCTCAAGAATCAAATTGAAGAAGTGACATGACAGCGTATCGCCTTGCCTAAATCCTCCTTTGGTATTGAATGTGTCGGTGGGGTCGTTTCCGACCCTGATGAAGCAGCAAGAATTCCCCATTATCATCCTACACAAACGGACGAGTTTGGGCGGTATACCAAAACTAGACATGGCTCTGTATATGTCGTCTCTTTAAAGCTGTCGTATGCGGCTTTGAAATAGACTTCTTTGGTTTTTTCCAGGATCTGCCAAAGTGTGAAGATTTGATCGGTTGTGGACTTTCCTGGCCTAAGACCACACTGATAGGGGCCTATCAGGTTGATGGTAAACGGTTTCATGCGTTCACATGCAGATAAGACCTTGTATGCGATGTTGAGGAGACTTATGCCTCTGTAGTTGGCGCAGTTTGGAGGGTCTCATTTTTTTGTGGATCGGGTAAACGATGCTGAGGTTCCATTCTTCAGGCATACTTTCTTCCGACCAGATTCGGCTTATGAGTTGGTGAATGTTACTTACCAAGTCATCTCCGCCGGCTTTATAAAGCTCGACGGGAAGGCCGTCATTTCCGGCAGCCTTATTAAGCATGAGTTTAGATATTGCTATCCTCACTTAACTCAGGTTGGGTGGTTGGCAGTTTTCGCTGTCGTTGCCAATATTGAATGGTTGGTTCTGCCAAACAGCGGAATGTTGTTCGTCATCGCCGTTTAACAGTCCGCAGAAGGGGTTCTTCCATATCCTCAGCATAGACTGTGTCTCAACTACGATATTTCCTTGTTTATCTCGACAGGATTTGACGTTTTACACTTTGGTAAAACTTGCGAACATCTTTCCTGGAGTGGCACCTCTCTATATCCTCGATCGCGCGCTTTTCTTCCTCTTTTTTCTTCTTTCTAAAAAGCCGGTGTTCTTCCATTCTTCTCTGCCTATAGAGCTCAACGGCAGCTCTCGTCTTCACCTGCAGCTTAGCCTGGTAGGCCTCGTTCTTGGCTGCGAACATCTTCTTCTTCCTTCCCTATAGAGCTCAATGGCAGCTCTTATCTTTACCTTCAGCTTAGCCTTGTAAGCCTCGTTCTTGGCTGCGAGCATATGTCGGCATTCCTCATCAAATCAGGGGTTCTTGCTGGTGAGCGCGAGAAACCTAGCACATCAGTGGCGATTGATCTAATAGCCTTTTGTCATCGTTGTCATTGTTCTTCGATATTCAATGCTGATGGTATGGTGTTAATCCTGAGATTAAGGGTTGCGCGTTGCACGAAGGTCTTGGCGGTCTCTTGCGATTGCAGTCTTTCGACATTAATTTTCGACAGTTTCCCTTGCGCCTCTCCTATTAAATGTTCTCAAATTCCAGGTGCACATTGTCCTTTATTCGGTTAGCAGGGTCGTAAACAATACAAAATCAGTCCTTTCCTAGGCTATTGGTTGCTTCGTAACTAGTGGATTTTTTCCGTAGGTGGGTAGTTAACCCAAAGCACAACCCCCAACCTGGAGGGCTAGTTCCAATTTATAAGATACGCCTATGACACGGGGCCATCCGTATCCACTACGGGATCGAGCGCTGTTTTCGGTTCATCGGCCAGCATCTCTGTTCTAGCCTGACTTACCCTTGAAATTCCTAGACAACCTGTTGTCCGAGTATGTCGAAGCAGCTTATCTAGGTTCTCCTGGTACAGCAGGCCGGGAATTCATTCAGTGCCATTCTGACCTGGCTGTTTATAGTTTTGCTGTTTTTCGTCCTGTTATCGATACTAGCAAGTCAAATCTTGTTGGATGAGACCAGTACCCGATGGTTACCACTTGGATGTTCAAAACAAGTACTTGATGTGTAGTCAGAGTTACAACCACTGGGCATTGCTAAGTTAAAGCCAATCAGAGTCTACGCTAGTTCTATAATTCTCAACCAGGTCGCGCAGTTTAATTATCTTGACAGTTTTAAAGGACTCAATGGCTGAACGGACCTGGATGTTAACAATAGAATAAGCAAATCCCGTAGCGCATTTGAATTTTTTTTCCTGTATGGAACTCCAGAAAAATATCTCCGCACATCAAACTGAGACTCTTCCAATCGAACGTTAAATCTGTTGTATGCTTCAAGCACTGCAAGCCTTCGTAAGCCGTTGTCTGTGGTCCATTCTGAAGATCCGGAGGTCGCGAACCATAACGAATGATCAGCTATGGAATAGGACCGGACAGGAAAAATTGGATGTCTTAAAGGAAGCTGGGTCCCAGGTATTCAAACGTATTCACACAGCTAAAGCCAGTTGCGGCAAATCGGGACAGATGGAAGGATCTTGGTTCTGCCCTATGCTCCATGAGGATTTGAAGAGCTACTTTACAGTCGGATGGGTGCACCGGCCATCAGCAATCCTCCTTCTTTAAGAAATATGGTCTGATGATGTCATCGGTGTATATTTCACACCCCGCAGTATGAGGATGCAACATTCCTGAATAGATAGATCCGAGAAGTGGGAAATTTGGAAATTATAATCGGACGAATCAGTTGGTTCCCATGATAGCGAATAACAGAAGCTAGAGCTCCCCACTTCAGTTTGAATATATTTGAAAATTAATCCGTTTTCGCAATCAAAAATGAAATCTCGCAGTCCACTTGCAGACTTTTAATTATTCAAAACCTCGTTAAATTTTGATAGTTAGCAACATTTAAAGACCCTTAACTAATTAAAATTCCATTTGGAATGAATAGACTAAGACTACTTCGAGCGGCACTTGGTGTAATTCAATAAACCCAGCTCAGGACCCTCCACGTTAGCGAGGAGAGCACATAAAATCAGCGCCCACTTAATCGACAATGGGCCTGCAACGGCACGTCTTGTCATTTTATATGCGCACAATAAAAATGGGTAATGTGACCCTTGCGTCATATGTACTAGTAGCCACTTGTTGCACCCGATATAATAAAAACAATAACAACAACAACAACAACAATTGCACTATGCCAATGCAGGACAAATATTTTCATGTGGTAAAGTTTACAAACCCAAGGAACACCACCATACCGTGCGTCGCTAATCGTCTCTTCAACTTTGCAACAACCGAGTGACTTATTGTTATTTTGACTCGTTTGGTGTTGTTTTTGTTGTTGTTGCTGGTGGTGATGATTGAACGGACGAACGGACGGACCGTATCATTTCACTTAGGGCGCAGTCTTCAATTGTACAAGCCTGTCAGCCTGTTATCGGTATGCAGACGCACGAATCGCTTATGCGGAACAAAGTGAAACTAATTAGCTGTGGTCCATTGCGAAGGTCCACACGTGTGTAGTCCATGTGCGGAGCACACAAGTTCGCTGGGATATTGTTGTCACCTTGTCGATGGGCAAATAATACTGTGTCGGGAAGTTGTCATTCTTCGTCGCATAAAGGAATACCGCACGCGTATTGCTGTGCATACAATGGAACCTTGTAATGAAATGACAAGACCATGTGAAGCGATGTGGTATTATACGCCATTGACCTTGTAAATAGTACACGGGCTTGAGAAAATATGAACAGATTTACGTCAGAAAAAAAAGGATTTTATTACGTGAAAGGGAATACACAAGTGTACGACAAACGGGCATGTTGGTTATGCGGTTTCTTGACTTTAAAATCTAACCCTTAAAATACCTTAAATACTCTAGAAGAGATACAGCAAAAAAGAATTTAATTGCGGCCCAGAAGGGCTTCTAAATGTGGACTAGGTGTAAGCCCTCAAAAAAAAACACAACTTATCCTTTTTTGCAAAAGAAAAAAAAAAATGTATGGAGCAGAGGAATCGTTTGTGCCCAGGGTTTAGCTTTTTCTCACAACCATTCATGTGTGCGTGTATAGATAACAGGTGATCCAAGTAGAGATACTTTTTTCAATAGCCTTTTTTGACAGATCACGTGTGAGTCGTGTCATGCTGTCATGTTATTTTTGCTTAGTATTGTTTGGCATTTCATAATGGAAAGACTTACGCGTGAACAACGTTTACAAATTGTTCAACTTTTTTATGAAAATTCACGTTCTGTGAGGAATGTGTTTCGTGCACTTCGCTCAACTTATGGTCAACATAATCGGCCTACTGAGCGTACTATTCGCAACACCATCACCCATTTTGAGACCCAGCATTCATTATTGGATAATATTCGACCGAATAGACCACGTCCAGCACGCTGTGAAGAAAATATAGCGGCCGTAGCTGAGAGTGTACACGAAGACCGTAGAGAGTCGATTCGGCGCCGTTCGCAGCAACTCGGACTGACGTATGGAACGACTTGGCGCATTTTACGTCAAGATCTTAAATTGAAAGCGTACAAAATACAGCTTGTGCAACAACTGAAGCCGCTCGACCTTCCTAAGCGACATCGCTTCGCTCTATGGGCTCTTGAAAAGTTCCAAGAAGATCCGACGTTTTCGAGGAAAATTTTGTTTAGCGATGAGGCCCATTTCTGGCTCAATGGGTATGTAAACAAACAAAATTGCCGCATTTGGGACGAAGAGCAACCTGAAGAGATTGAAGAACTGCCACTTCATCCAGAAAAAACAACGGTTTGGTGTGGTTTGTGGGCCGGTGGAATCATCGGTCCATATTTCTTTAAAAATTATGCCGGTGCGAACGTAACCGTCAATGGCGACCGTTATCGTGCCATGATAACCGACTATTTGATGCCTGAAATTGAAGCTCGTGATCTCGGCGACATTTGGTTTCAGCAAGACGGCGCCACTTCCTACACATCGCATCAATCAATGGACTTATTGAGAGAACATTTCGGTGAGCACATAATTTCACGTTTTGGGCCGGTCGATTGGCCACCACGACCGTGTGATATCACACCGTTAGACTTTTTCCTGTGGGGATATGTAAAGTCAAAAGCTTATGCCGACAAACCCGCTTCGATGCAGGCCTTGGAGGAAAACATCACGCATGTCATTCGCCAGTTACCAGTCGAAATGCTCGAACGAGTGATCGAAAATTGGACTCAACGGATGGACCATCTGCGACGTAGCAACGGCCAACATTTGATAGACATAATCTTCAAAAAATAAATGCCAAAGAATGTTCTTTCAAATGATAATAAACATTCGCCATTAAATTTGAATTTTCTGTGTTTTTTTCTTTAAAAAAGTAGGGAACCTCGAAATGGATCACTTTTTACTTCTTTGCACGATGGCGGGACCTCCAGTTTTATGCCGAATCAAAACTGCTTAGTTGAGACAAGTTTTTCAGTGCAATTTCTGCTACTCGGATGATTTGTCAATCAATCCATAGAGGAGGGCCAGTGAAAAATAGTTTAGGTGTTGCTTCGACTGGGAATCGAATCAGACCATCTGCGCGACAGTTCATCGCACTAACCATCGCGCCACTGAGCCCGTTCTTTTTTTTTATAATAAATACAAAACAACGGGCTCAGTGGTCTGGGTTCGATTCCCAGCAGTAGCAAACACCTAAATTATTTTTGACTGGCCCTCCTCTCGTGATGATCTGACAAATCATCCGAGTAGTATATAAAACAGGAGGTCCCGCCATCGTGCTAAGAAGTACACACGCACACATGAATGGTTGTGAGAAAAAAGCTAGGCCTGGGTACTAATGAGCCTGTTGCGCCATAATTTTTTTTTTTTTTTTTTAAATACAAAACAATTCGTCATATTAACCTTAACAATTTTATTGGCTCACATTTGTAGAACCAACCAAGTACATGGGTCTGGCAAGAAATGGAACTGGAAGGTCAATAGCAAGGAACTCGAAAAAGAGAAATTATTTATATGTACAGGCGTTGATCACAAAAAGCAAAATAGTATCACTATAAAGAAAAGCCTGCAGCCTTCTGGCCTTTAGTGCAAAGCATGGGTCTGAAGCTTCTATGGCTGGAGACTGTGCTTTTTAACTGGAAAACAACTATTGTTACGAAAAAAACAAAAACCTTGAGAAAAATTATATTAATGTCGACAACTTCGATAAATGAAAAAAAGGACTTAAGGACACTGAAAAGAGGATGTAGCCGAATAACCACCGGAAGCCCTAAGTTGCTACAAAGCAGTTGGTACCGGCAAATGAAATGAAATTTCTGACATAAACGGCCCATACACACGCACAAACCTAGCTCCTCCCTTCATTTGTGTGTGCATACTTATTATTTCTGACACACAGAAGAGTTTAAGGCCGAATTTAACAGCAAATTTTAGAATCTTCTAACGACAGTGTTTGGATGTTTGAAAGTCTTCCGAAAAACGTGGAGCAGTGAAAAAAAGTAGCTCTACCCAATTTTGGTATTTGAATAAGAGACCCACGCCTTGTAGTTCAACATAAATATCGACTGTACGAAGGTGGACTTGGTAAAACTGATTGGCTTAAGCAAGAAAAACATTATCGGAGGCATAAAACACTTGCGATCACAAGAATGAGGACACATATTTTGTATTCTTCAAACCTGTTGGATATTTTTTACTCTGCAACGACGGTTTGCGCTTGCCGAGGCGATGCGGCTCAGTAGTATTGAGAGAAGATCGGTATACAACAATCATTCCGGTAATCGCAAGGTGAAGCAAAGTTCAACCAAATTCTCTGCGAGCCGGAGAATTGGTTTCCTTAGTAGTTCGAGTGAGGGCTTTACTGCTGAATTGCCTTCTTAACCCGAAGAAACAGCAGTTGGTGATTCTTCGCTAAGTTTTTGACGAGATGTTGCTGTCAGCGGAGCCAAAAAAAAAAACTTTGTCCCGTACTACCTCAAAATTATATCTGTCAATGGTGACGTTCTGTCCAATTCGTCGATGTTGTATGTCCTTTCGTGTTGACAGCATATACTTTGCCTTGTCCCCATTTACTGCTAAACCCATTTTTGCCGCTCCCTTCTCTTTACTAGCAAACGTGGCTATGACATCATGTTAGGTCCTACCAATGATGTCAATGCCATCGGCTTATGCAAGTAGATGTACCGAGTTTTGGAAAATTGTGGTGAATTTTTCACAATCCTTTCAAGACTCAAATTGAAGAAATTACATGACAGCGCATCGCTTTGCCTAAATCCTTTTTTGGTATCGACTGTGTCGGTGATTTCGTTTCCGACCCTGGTGGAGCAGCGAGAATTCCTCATCGTCATCCTACACAAACGGAAGAGTTTGGGCGGTACCGCAAAACTAGAGATAGTTCGTCTCTATTAATGCTGTCGTATGGGGCTTCTTTGCCTTTAGAGCTCAATGGCAGCTCTCGTCTTCAACTTCAGCTTAGCCTTTCAGTCCTCATTCTTGGCTGCAAGCATGTGTCGGCATTCCTCATCAAACCAGGGGTTTCTTTCTGGTGGGCGCGAGAAACCTTGCACATCAGTTATGACTGACCTAATGGCCTTTTAGCATCGTTGCATGTGTTCTTCGACATTCGATGCTGGTGGTATGGTTTTAATCGAGAGGTTAAAGGATAACCGTGTCGCCTTGGCAGTATCTTGCGATTGCAGTCTTGGAAAATTACATATTTTTACAGTATTTCTGAGTTGTAGTGGCGTGGTGGATATTCGCATTCTTATCTTGCCTACTGCAAGTTAATGGTCCGAGTCGATGTTAGCTCCTCGTAATGTTCTGAGATCCAAAATACTGGATGCATGCCTCTTGTCTATCACAATGTGATCAATTTGGTTGACCGTTTGTTGATCTGGAGACCGCCATGTCCCCTTATGGATATCGAGGTGAGGAAACCGTATGCTGGATATAGAGGCATTCCGTTTCATAGCGAAGTCAATTAGCCTAATTCCGTTACCAGACGTGATGTCGTTTAGGCTATGTTTTCCGACAATACTGCTAAAAATATCTTCTCTTCCTACCTTTGCGTTATAAGCTCCCAGCACGATTTTAAATTCGTACTTCGGTATCATGGGTTTTGTCAAGGAGATTATAGAAGCAATCCTTAGCTATATCAACTTTTTCCTCCATCAGGGCGTGAGCGCATATAAGGCTTATGTTGGTGAATTTGACCTTAATGCGAATTGTTTCAATGCCTTCGCTAATGTCTTGGAAACATAAGACTTCTTGCCTAAGTCTGGCACTTATAACAAATCCGCATCCGAATAGATGCTGTTTCTGCTCACTATAAAACGGTCAATAGTAGATGCCACGGTTTTCCATCCTCTTTTTGCCCGGCCACCCCATCGTATTTCCTGGATGTCAGTATTGTCTTCTCTGTAGCAGTTTGGAGCAGCTGCCGCTGGTTGTTCGCTTGCAAGTCTCGTATTTTATGATCTCAAATTTTAGGGGCAGATAGGAACGTCGTTGTCCTTTTTTTCGTTTGGCAGGGTTGTCAACAGTAAAATCAGTCCTTTCCGAGGCTATTGATTGCTCCGTAACTAGTAGATTTTTTCCATGGGTGGGTAGTCCACCCAAATCAGAACCCCCAAACCTGGAGGGCCAGTTCCAAATTATGAAATACTCCTAGGACACGGTGCCATCAGTATCCTCTGCGGGATCGTGCACTGGCGTTGGCCTTTCGGTCACCGCCACCATCTTGCCATTGAAAATCCTAGACAACCTGTTCTCCGAATATGTCGAAGCAGCTTGTCCTGGTTGGTCTGGGACAGCAGGCCGGGTATTTATTTCATTTCCAAAACTAAAAAAGTTATTAAATATAAAAATTTAAACAAAACGGAAGCTACGATTTTTCAAAGTTTTGTTCGTTCAAAACGACCAAGGATTTCGTAGTCCGCTTATGATACAGTCGGTGTAGTATGAACATTTAAATTGTGTGCCGACGCACTTGTTCGATTATGTCAGCCTTAAAATTTTGTAACACTCTATAGTCGTACTGAAAATTGCCTTTGAAAATACATTTCCAAAATTTTTACTTACTTACTAAGTGGCGTCCGGAATGAACCTGGGCATTGTAGAAATGTTTTCATGTTGCTTGTTGATAATTCTCCAAACAAATCTCAATACCATTATCATGTCACCTGTCAGATTAACTATCAGATGTCTTAGTTTGATGTCTGCTGCCATATTGAATAAACCCCCTCTAAAAAATCACCCTTTAGAAACATTTGATGTACGGCCTTCATATTGCTAAAGCCGTACCGTTCTAAAAAATTACACTTCCGGTTAGTTCGAGATAAATCAAAAGATTGACTTTATCGTAGGGTAAGAATTCATATAATACACCCAGTCAAGCTTTACTCATATCATAAAGTAATCTAAATTATACCACTGGTCTTAATAATATAATACCCCCGTTTACAATCTTCCATAGTCTTTCTGCCATAGTGTTATCGATATAAAATTATTATTTCCTTGAATCTTTTGGCACACACGAATTAATAAAATTTCCATTCTTATCTTAGCCGGACCTACCTCAAACGTCTAATCACCCACAAATTAAGCAATGACACATCGCGTTCAGTTTCACAATAACAACATTCAAAACCCAAAATAACCCCGATATATGCAATGACGCAAGCCAATATCGGCCTGAGCAAGTAATTATTTGTCACTTGCCATACATTTGATCATTCTTAAGGTCACACTTATGCTCGATTTGCGTCATTAAACTGCAAACACATCCTCACCCCTTCAAAAGAAAAAACCCACAAAACGGCTCATTGCTTACAATTCCCTCAAAACACACCTTCTTTCTCTAAATCCGTACTAACCGGCATGCAATGGATTTACCCACCACCTTTTTGGATGAACCATCATCTGCCGATTCCATGAACCTTTACTCCGTAATCAGCGCAGTTTGTCCACATCTCCAAAGAAAGCTCCCAAAATAACGATTATCTCAAAGTCAGTAACCCCCTCACCACCTCAAAGCTCTAGATACATTTGCGACTCATCACAACATGACTTGACGCAAAGTACACATGTATCTACAACGACTATTTGTTGATATATTCACTTGAGGGTATCGCATGGATAATTATTTTTATAGCACACACCGATTGCCGATTCGCACGGCCGGCCGGGAATCACCGGCACGGTACCTGACACTCGCCTACCCCCCTGCCAGCCTACCAACCGACGCAGCTCACTTATCTCGAATGCCTGCTGCTGTATGCTTGATTGACTAATTAAGCGATAGCACGATCTTGTTGGCATTTTTATTTATACGATGGGAATTAAATGCTAAGCCGCGTTATCACTTATCGGTCTCGTGCTGCTGCTGAGGCTGCTCCATAAACTTTGAATACGTGATCCAACCGCGAGGGTAAGATAAACTCGGTCAACGTGATACACGTGAGCGCCAGCCACGATTCACTTATCTAATTTCTAAAAATACAAAAATTTATTGTTTTGACAAATTGTTGGCACTGGTTAGGTTCCGAGGTACATCGGACATCAAAGATTCGAGTGCGCTACCAATTAGCATACTTGATTCGCCACTAGGACTAGGTCTGTCTTTCCGCATGTCGACGTCATATTCTATGTCAGTATATCCAAATATGGTCTGCCATTCTGTGCGAGTGATCCCCCAATATGACCCCCAAATACGTCAGATACAGTTAACGGTTCCCCGAATTTAAATGACAGCTCAACATGTTATTTCGAGGAACTTTGCGGGATCGAACTTCCTCTCGCCGAAAAAGCAAACGGGGTTGTATAACTTCCTAGTGGTTGGCGTACATGTTCGACAAAATGACTCAAGCGGGAGTCGGCCCCCCCAGCTGTCAAGTGTAAACAGCATTTTTATGCTTATCATTGCTCCAGTTAATCGTGTCACATTGGCACACGACAAGCACGTCACTTAACCGACGTATACGTACGTCACTGAGGGAGGGCCTTGGCTAAATAGTTTTTTTTTTTTTATTGCGTGATATGAGTGAGTGTGCGCTCCTTTATTGAAGCGCAGGCGTTGGTAGATTAAGCTCTTCTTGGAAGCGACTTAGTTTTTTTTTATTGACTGAGTCGACGCTGCTCGGTGGATTTTTATTTTTGCTCGCGCGAGTATCTATTTTTAAACCGGCGCATCACTCGATAGAGTCAATATATCGCATGGTGCCTACGTATTCCAATGCGGTCTTGTAATTTCAATAACTGAACTCTGTTCTCGCAATTAGGTGCCAAAATTGAGTGTGTCATGCTTGCTTCCGCTTTGGCAAAGATAGTGATGATGATGATGATTGGGTTAGTGACGACGACGCACGTTGCGATTAAGAGGAGGAGTGTTTGACTTGCGGTAGGTTTTTCAATGCTAGAAGCGGAACTTTCACAATTTGGCAAGCATGGGCTTATACTGGAAACTTTTCAAGAGCTACTTAAACTATTAGCACCTATGATTTTTTCACACAATCCACTGTGGAGCGAAACATGATTTTGTAACTAGGCAAGAACCGTTCGCTTTGTGATGGAATAGGGTCTAATTTGGCGGATGGGGTGATGACTATATCACAAGATGTAGAGTCATGAGTCAAAATATGGACAGAGGCATGCTGTTGTGATTGTATTGTCATGTTGGAGAGGTTAGCTCTGGCGGATGTTATTGGTATTCTAACACTTCGACGGATAAGTGTCAAGTACCTTTGGGACTCTCTACCATCCGAGATTCTTTTTTTTTTTTTTAGCATTTTAATTATTTATGTGTTCGTTTTGGTTTTCCAAAACCGACTCACAATGAATATCCTTGGCCTTGTTTGCGAGGTTGGACTTTTTGTATGCCTAAGTAGGTTAACTACCTTTGTGTTGTAATGCCAACCACTTTTATGACATTCAGGTGCTATCACAGTTGTGGAGGTTGAGGTGATTGAAGTTACCGGTATTTCTTTCTAGAGGTTTCCCTTTTAGGTTTCAATTCTTCTAGATTCTTCTTTGCTTTCAAAACCTTAGAGTAACTATGTCAACTACCTTTGAGATAGTGTTGTCCAATATTCCTAAGCCCAGCATTTCTATTGGTTTTAGATCAGTGGTCCTCTTGGATTACCAAGTTCGACTACTGCGACACGATGAATATTCTTGGCCTTGTTTGCAAAAGGAAACTTTTTTTGGACTACTAAGCGCAGGGTCTTTGGTTCAAATCCCGAAAGTGACAACACCTAACAATGACCAAGTTGGTGGAGTAGTAGTTCACAACTTATAACCCCACAACAAACGAGAGAGTATTCCCACTAGGACATTCCCCTCCACCACAGATGAGGCGGCAGCGAAGGAATTCTCTAGATGGAATCAATGGTGGCGTCTCCAGTTCCAGTCAGGCCGAACTACTTAGTTAACATACTTATATGGGCTATTCGGAGCTGCAGGCCAATAATGATCGGTTTTTTCATACCCCTTCCCAACAAGGGGTACAACAAAGGATCAGGTTTATGGGTTGTGCGTCAGCGTACTTTTCCTACCACGCGAACAAATTTCTAATTCCGAAACAACCACTAGCCTCGGATATGCATGATTTCAACGTTGACAACCCCAGCAAACGAATTAAGAACAATGACCTTCGGATCCGCACGTGGAATGTCCGGACTCTAAGCAGACCACGTGCAGCCAAACAACTTGCGGAGACCCTAGACTGCAAAAAGGCAGACAATACAGCCATCCAGGAAGTGCGATGGGATGGAGAAGTGTCGAAAAGAGCAGAGTCAGCGGTTATTTTTATGTGGATTTGTGGGAATTCATAAACAAGAAGTCATGGACTTGAGAAATGTAAGCGAGCGCCTGGTCACAATTCGCTTCAGCGCCAAATTCAAAAGTATATCGCTGATATGCTCTCACGCCCCGACAGAGGAGAAAGATGATGAAACCAAAAAAAGGTTCTACGATCACATTGAGAAGACTTACGTTAAGTGCCCAAAGTACGATTTCAAAATCGTTTTAGGCGATTTTAACGCCAAAGTTGGAAAGAAGGGCATTTTCGGTTCCACGGTCGGAAAGCACAGCCTGTATAACATCACCTCCAGAATCGTACTCAGGGTAACCGACTTTGCGGTCGGGCAAAATATCATCATTGCCAGCACACGATTCTTACACCTCAACATTCATAAGGCCGGACGGTCTGTCGGTCTTGAGATCAACAAACCGTCAACCAAATTGATCACGTTTCGATAGACGACTGACATGCCTCCAGTTTTTTGGATGTTCGAACGTTCCGAGCGGCCAACATCGACTTGGACCATTATTCTGAGATAGCCAAAGTACGGATGCGGATATTCATCATGCTACAACTTCGAATAAATACTGTGAGAAGATTTGATGTCGCGTGGATACTGTCGCAGGAAACTGAGAGACATTTTGCCGACCGCGTCTCCCTCAACCTCTTGACAAGCTCAATACAGCCAGCGTCAAGTGCAGAAGACCAGTGACAACAATGCCAACTATCCATCGTATGACGATGTTGTGACGCTTATGACGCTTGGTCTTATGTCACAGCACCAACCATGGTTATAAGGCCATTCTGCAGAAGAAAACCATAGCTCGACAGACTTACGGGCAAAAAAAGAAGCAAAGATCAGGGACTACTTCGAAGAAAAAAGAATTAAGACGAGCAGTCGAATCGATTGAGAGGTGCCACTGCAACGGCGGTGTTCCTCTAACAAACGGTAAAAAGAAAAACCTAAAGCCACAAGCCTCGAGCAGAAGCCTGCGGACCCACAATCGGTGCTGAAGATTTAGAAAGATTATTTCTGCAGACTGTTAAACGGCGGTGGCAGCTATAGCACTCCGCTGTCAGGCAGAATGAGTTATTAAACCTGGACGATGGAAAAAAAACGTCCGTCCACCTGACCAACACCAAGTAAACATAGCGATATTTAAGCTAAAAGGCTGCTGGAGCGGATGACCTGCCAGCCGACCTTATTAAAGCAGCTGGAGATGACATGGTAAGGAGCATATACCAACTCATCTGTAAAATTTTGTCGGATGAAAATAAGCCTGATGAATGGAACCTAAGCATCGTATGCCCAAAAGAGGAGGGAGTTACTCGGAACTACGCCAACTTCAGAGGCATCACTCTAGTAAAACTCGTGTAGAAAATCCTGTCAGCCATTCTGTGTGAACGCTTTTAAAGTCCCCTACGATAGCATATATTGAGACGAGCTGTATAAACCCACGTTAAGTTTTGGCATCCCTACCAAACTCGTCAGGTTGTGCATGATGACGATGGAGGAATCTCGTCCAAATCGACAAGAACACCACCGAACGAACCATTTGATGTCGGAATAGGTTCAAGACAAGGTGACGCGCTATCGTGTGTTATATTTAACATCGTGCTCGAAACAATTGTACGAAACTCAAACGCCAACACCAGAGGTAACATTTTTCAAAAGTCTGTTCAATTATTTGCATATTTGAATGACTCTGACATTATGGGAAGAACGCAGAGAGCTGTCAATGACGCGTTTGCGTGTATTGAATCTGAGGCTGTAAATGATGATACGACGAAGTATATACTGTCATCGAGAAAGGATTCTCCTCATCGGCGACTCGGCCAAGACATCACCATGGGCAGCTATAATTTCGAAGTCGTCCAGGATTTGTCTACTTAGGTTCCGCGTTTACCACACAAAATGATGTCAGTCAAGATATCAAGCGAAGAAAAACTTTCTCCAATCGCTATTTCTTTGGGCTAGGAAGGCACCTAAGGAGTGGAGACCTCTCGCAAATAACCAAGGAAACTTTATATAAGATCCCCATCTTCCCAGTCGTGCTATATGGCGCAGAACAATATGGACATTGACATCGACAAATGCAGATGGAAATTCTTTCGGTTGTTTTGAAAGGAGGATTCTTCGCTTGACATACGGTCCAGTTTATATCGATGGAATGTGGAGAAAAGGATTGAACGTCGAACTCTACGGGCTTTACAGCGATATCGACCTAGTCAAAAAGCTTCGAATTCAGCGGCTGAGATGGCTGGGACACGTGGAGCATATGGACACCAGCGCCCCAGCCTGTCGAGTCTTTGAATCCACCCCGGAGGGATAACACAGCAGAGGAAGACCCTATCTCAGGTGGCGCCAACAATTAAAGAGTGACCTCAAACAGCTTGCTAGGGACTGAGCTGGCTGGAGAGGCATGTTGGTTGAGGCCGTGATCCACCCTGGACTGTAAGCTTAGTAAAAAGTAAGTAAAGCAAGTGGGTACCTACATATGGGGACGCTGTGTCTTCATGCCGGTTTTTTCTATAGCTTTGAAGTTCTCTTAAAAACGTGGACGTATCCATTGGTCTTCGGTGAGTCTTCGCTTTGGATTTATAAAGTCGACTATTGCGATGCTTTCTTGACCTTGTTTCCAAGTTTAAATGTCATTTACTACGTTTAGGCTCTCCCACAGATTTGGACCTGACCTGGAAAGACATTTGACATTTCTTCATAGTTGCAGGAAATCTCTAGCCTTTCATATGTATTTTGTTAGACAAGTTGTTTCTAAAATCTAGACATCCATGGTTATGTTGAGACCCACTTTGTTTGGTAAACGGGAGGTAGAATTTTTTTATTTATCAATAATGCTCTGCTTCCAGTTTTTACCTAAATCAGTTTTAACGTGTATATTTAGACGGAGATAAAGGGTGATCCATTTCGAGGTTCCCTACTTTTTTAAAGAAAAAAACACAGAAAATTCAAATTCAATGGCGAATGTTTATTATCATTTGAAAGAACATTCTTTGGCATTTATTTTTTGAAGATTATGTCTATCAAATGTTGGCCGTTGCTACGTCGCAGATGGTCCATCCGTTGAGTCCAATTTCCGATCACTCGTTCGAGCATTTCGACTGGTAACTGGCGAATGACACGCGTGATGTTTTCCTCCAAGGCCTGCATCGAAGCGGGTTTGTCGGCATAAGCTTTTGACTTTACATATCCCTACAGGAAAAAGTCTAACGGTGTGATATCACACGGTCGTGGTGGCCAATCGACCGGCCCAAAACGTGAAATTATGTGCTCACCGAAATGTTCTCTCAATAAGTCCAGTGATTGATGCGATGTGTGGGAAGTGGTGTCGTCTTGCTGAAACCAAATGTCGCCGAGATCACGAGCTTCAATTTCAGGCATCAAATAGTCGGTTATCATGGCACGATAACGGTCGCCATTGAAGGCTACGTTCGCACCGTCATAGTTTTTAAAGAAATATGGACCGAGGATTCCACCGGCCCACAAACCACACCAAACCGTTGTTTTTTCTGGATGAAGTGGCAGTTCTTCAATCTCTTTAGGTTGCTCTTCGTCCCAAATGCGGCAATTTTGTTTGTTTACATACCCATTGAGCCAGAAATGGGCCTCATCGCTAAACAAAATTTGTCTCGAAAACGTCGGATCTTCTTGGAACTTTTCAAGAGCACATAGAGCGAAGCGATGTCGCTTGGGAAGGTCGAGCGGCTTCAGTTGTTGCACAAGCTGTATTTTGTACGCTTTCAATTTAAGATCTTGACGTAAAATGCGCCAAGTCGTTCCATACGTCAGTCCAAGTTGCTGCGAACGGCGCCGAATCGACTCTCTACGGTCTTCGTGTACACTCTCAGCTACGGCCGCTATATTTTCTTCACAGCGTGCCGGACGTGGTCTATTCGGTCGAATATTATCCAATAATGAATGCTGGGCCTCAAAATGGGTGATGGTGTTGCGAATAGTACGCTCAGTAGGCCGATTATGTTGACCATATGTTGAGCGAAGTGCACGAAACACATTCCTCACAGAACGTGAATTTTCATAACAAAGTTGAACAATTTGTAAACGTTGTTCACGCGTAAGTCTTTCCATTATGAAATGCCAAACAATACTAAACAAAAATAGCATGACAGCATGACACAACTCACACGTGATCTGTCAAAAAAGGCTATTGAAAAAAGTATCTCTACTTGGATCACCCGTTATATCCATTGCTGGGTTGGTCCCGTTTTCTTGGGATTGAACCTAATTAAGGCGATGGAAATTGGGTTTTCTTCATTCACTCAAAGACTTTAAACCGATTCGATCCATTCTACTTCCTGTCGTTAAAAGCGCTGACGTCACTTTCGCAAAACGTCATTTATGTTGTATAATGCCACTTTGCGAAAATGTCATAAAGTCATATTTTAAAATACAGTAACTGATAACTGATAAGTATCTAGAGGCTGTTTCCGAAATTTCATTGGATAACATAAACCATAATTTCCTAAAATTTGCATAACCACTTACAACAGTGGAACCCATTCCATTCAATCTACGCAATCAAAGCGCCCAACGTGCCAAAAAAATGCAAATCCAAAGATACAAAAAAAAAAAAAATGGCGCACAACTCGACGGGAAGGAGTCACCCACTGATTCCGCAGTGTCTCTTTTTATTCAGATTTTTTTTAATCTTTTTTTACGAATAGCTAGCGATACCATCCAAGAGCCTTTCATCAGTTAAAATACTCTCACTCTGTAGGCCCGTTTGGAATGCAAAAAAGGGAATCCATATCCAACTCCTTTTTTGACTCGATCGTCGTAGTCATCGTCGTTGTCGGTCGTCGGTCGTGGTGGTGCAAAAATAATGACAAAATCACAAATCAGCATCTGAAAGCAAAACCGAAGAGACACAGTCAAAAGCGTGAAGAATTCTTCAGCGGGACCTTATGTTGCAGTTGTTTGCAAACACACTTGAAGATACACGTTTTGCCAGTGGTATGATGCGGATACTTTTGTATTTGGATTTTTTATTTTTTTGTTATTCAAATCAAGATTTGGAAATTCTTATGATGCGCGCGCTCGCGTTAGCGACTACCCGCAGACACTCTGGTGTGATGCATCTTCAAAAAACCCACAACTATTCGATCGGTTGGCATTTTGTCCGCACATACTCAAGATGGTAGGAGTATCTATCGGTTGGTATGTGTATTAAAAAAAAAAAAAAGTGAATAAAAACCAAACGAGGGGTTTGAACTTATCGCTCACCTATATGTTTTATTTTTAGCGAAAAGGTACGTTATGAGTTGACACACAGGATATTCAGGAATTTTTTTTGCAAAATTTACAACAAAATTTAGTCCTGTATCATATATTTTTAGAAGCTAGCTGAAGTCCTTGGATTTCAGGTGTACTTCGCTTTCAAGTGGATTTGACAATAAGACAATTTGAACGTGGTGCTTTGGAAAAATGCTCAAACGGAACCCTCGATGCCTTATATTTCATCGTGACTTGGTATACGCAGACTGAACTGATGATCGGATACCAAAGTCCGATGTTAAAATTGCAAGAGAGGTCCTCTTTACTAGGATTATCGGAGGCTCAGCCTTCACAACTTCAATGAACGGGCTAATCGCTAATTGACTTTGCTTTGACCGAAATGCGAGTATTGTACACAGATTTGTGTCTGTCCCAGTGTTTTCAAAATCGCCCTCTCGAGCATATCTATCGTAATTATTAAACGTCTGAAATCGTCAGTCCTTATCAGTTTTTATCGTGAAAAATCGTAAAAAAAAAACATAATATATGTATACAATCCGCTGTGCGAATCGTTGCACACCCTATCCTAACACATCCTTAAATTAAACATCAGCAAAATATTGGGTGCCTAAAACCGAATGGGGATGAGGTGTAGAAAACGCATTGTCACCACATCTTGTTCAGGAATTTTGTTTAATCTTATGGTCCGACAAAAAAGGACGCTTTTCTATTTGACGCCCCCCAAAATTGGGCATTTGTCAAAATGGTATGTAGACGACATTTTATGGTATTATTCTCGAAATATTAGCTAACTGCCTCCAGTTGCGCACTCCAAGTTGGTTGAGGTCGGTTTCTACTTGTGCGCGACACTTATGGCGAGGTCTTCCTCAACAGCGTCCGACGTCTGGCTGGGAATCGAAGACTCTGCGAGCCGGAGTATTGGTGTCCATTCGTTCTACATGTCCTAGCCATCTTAAACGTCCAATGTGGAGTTTTTTGACCAGAGGCATGTCGCTGTACAGCTCGTATAGTTCTTGGTTGAATCTTCGTCTTCATAGCCCTTCAAAGCAAACGGGACCGACGATTTTTCGAACAATTTCTTCATCATATTTTGTCTCCTTTTTTTGGATCGGGCAAACTAAGCTGATGTTCCATTCTTCAGGCATACTTTCTTCCGACCAGATTTGACTTATAAGTCGGTGGATGGTATTTACCAAGTCATCTCCGACGGCTTTATAAAGCTCAAGCGTCATTTCCCGCAGCCTTATTAAGCCTGAGTTTAGACATTGCTATCCTCACTTCACTCAGGTCGGGTGATTGGCAGTTTTCGCTGTCGTTGCCAATATTGAATGGTTGGTTCTGCCTGACAGCGGAATGTTGTTCGTCATCGCCGTTTAACAGTCTGCAGAAGTGGTTCTTCCATATCCTCAGCAAAGACTGTGTCTCAACTACAATATTTCCTTGTTCATCTCGACAGAATTCTGTTCGACCCTTGTGACCTTGGCTTTGACGTTTTACACTTTGGTAAAACTTGCGAACATCTTTCCTAGAGTGGCACCTCTCTATATCCTCGATCGTGCGCTTTTTTCTTCTTTCTGAAAAGCCGGTGTTCTTCCCTTCTTCTATGCCTATAGAGCTCAACGGTAGCTGTCGTCTTCACCTGCAGCTTAGCCTTGTAAGCCTCGTTCTTGGCTGCGAGCATCTGTCAGCATTCCTCTTTAAACCAGAGTTTCTTGCTAGTGGGCGCGAGAAACCTAGAAATCATCTTTTTCCTCCGTTGGGGCGTGAGCGCATATAAGGCTAATGTTGGCGAATTTGGCCTTGTTGCGGATCGTAACAATGCGTTCGCTAATGTCTTGAAAACATAAGACTTCTTGCCTTAGTCTGGCACTTATAACAAACCCGCATCCGAATAGTCGCTGTTTCTGCACACTATAACACGGTTAGTAGTAGATGTCACAGGTTTTCATCCTCTTTTTGCCCGGCCCATCCCATCGTATTTCCTGGATGGGAATAATGTCTGCTTTGTAGCAGTTTAGGGCTTCCGCTAGTTGTTCGCTTGCACCTCTCCTGTTTAATGTTCTCACATTCCAGGTGCAGATACGAACGTCGTTGTCCTTTTTTCGTTTAGCCGTGTCGTCAACAATAAAATCAGTCCTTTCCGAGGCTTTTGGTTGCTTCGTAACCGTTAGATTTTTCCATGATTGGGTAGTTAACCCAAAGCATAACCCCCAACCTGGAGGGCCAGTTCCAATTTATTAGATACCCCTAGGACACGGGGCCATCAGTATCCAATACGGGATTGAGCGCTGCCCTTAGCCTTTCAGTTCATCCACCACCAGCTATGTTCAAGGGGCTTGACTAAGCCTTGAAATTCCTAGACAACCTGTTGTCCGAATACGTCGAAACAGCTCGTCTAGGTTTGCCTGGGACAGCTGGCCGGGTATTCATTCCATGCCATTCTGACCTGGCGGTTTATCGTGTTGCTGTTTTTCGTCGTGTTATCAACACTCGCGCTTATCGTTTAGCAAGTCAAATCCGGTTGGATGAGATCAGTACCCGATGGTTACCACTTGTAGGTTAAAAATAAGCACTTGATGTGTAGTCTGAGTTACAAAACTGGGCTTTGCCAAGTTAAGGATATTCAGAGTCTACCCTCGTTCTACAACACCCAACCATCTTAGGTACCCTTTGTGAAAGGCAAATAAGAAGAAGTTAAAACTGATACCCATAGCCTAGTTCTAGATTTTATGGCACAATATTTTACCGGTTTAACATATTCCCGTGTGTTTTTGAAAGTAACCATAATGACTACGGTTGAAGCAAACTCGTGTACGCAGGCCCATTCGCCAATCATATATTTAAAAAAAAATTTCTTCGTCATTTTCGGCGATACTCCAGATGTTTTTCTGTGTCACCCGGATTGAGATGTGAATGCCAATGCAGATCTTTCCTCAAAGACCGATGAATCGTGTCCGACTTAATTGAACGTCGTCATGTCAATGTTTCAGAATCGGTTGCAACATTTTCCCTAACGACTGTGTGTTTTCGTCGTCTTCCAAAGCGAAGCCTACCCGAACACTACGCATCTCCAATGTTCAAATATTAATCAAATTTGACTGTGAAGTGAAGCTTTGAAGTTCGGAATGTTTCCCTTCAATGGTCGTATAAAAATTATGCAATTGTATCCCCCATGCTGTCTAAAGAATTTGAAATTGAAAGCATGGAGAACTAAGGGCCCAGTTACAGCCATCATTGAAAACCCTCATTGGAAGTTTTCCTTTATTTCTTGCGGCGTTTTTTTTTTATAAATTCAATCATTGGCGAGTTGTGTCACAACAAAGCTTATGAATTTTAGAACATGATTATGCAAAAATATTTAAATTTTTTATTATAGTTTTCGCAGAAAATCACGTCTTATTTTTCATTTTCATTGTTCATGATTACCATTGTACCGAACGAAACGGAATTTTCCATTGATTCCCAAAAGCAGCTATGGAAGTAAAATTCCGGTTCCATCATGTTTTGTGTTCCAATGAAGTTGGTCAATGGTAGATATACAAGGTGGTGCAAAAGTAATCCTCCTATCAGAAAATGCTATAAATTTTGCGATTGGCCCCTAATGCCAGTTCTGTTTTGACATTTGTGTAGTAAACATAATGTTACGCTACACTGCTCCAGAACGCGGAATATTGGTGACTACTTATTTGAGCAATAATCGGTCGGTGACTTTGGCACAACGTGAATTTCGTCGCAGATTTCCTAGCCGTCCAACGCCTACTGGTGAAAAACTGCGACGTTTAGCCGCTCGCCTCGAAGAGAATGACACAACACGAGATGCTGTCAGGCGTGGCAGACCCCGGAGTAGCCGTTCTGCAGAGAATATTGCTGCTGTAGCCGAAGATGTCATGGAAGCGCCGCCGACCAGAAGATGTGCCACGCAAATGGGTATCAGTCGACGGTCTTTACAGCGAATTTTGGTACAAGATTTGAAGATGTTTCCGTACAAAGTCCAGACGGTGCATCAGCTGTTAGCTGCTGCCCGCCAATCGATCACCAAGGATCCAAGAGGAAGATGATTTTTCATCAAAAATAATCATGTCATGAGTGATGAGGCCCATTTCCATCTTAGCGGGTACGTAAATAAGCAAAATTTACGCTTCTGGGGCACTGAAAATCCGCGTGTAACCCACGAAGGGCCATTACACCCGCTCAAAGTCACTGTATGGTGTGCTGTTTTCGCTGGAGGAGTCATCGGACCTTTTTTCTTCGAAGACTTCGCGGGCCAAACGGTTACTGTGAATGGTGAGCGCTACAGAGCAATGATCAACGAGTTCTTTTTGCCGCAACTTGATGAATTGGGATTGGAAAACATGTGGTTCCAAAAGGACGGTGCAATGGCACACACTGCACGTACCATAACCGATATGCTGAAGGATGCATTTCCCGGGCGCCTAATCTCCCGTTTTGGCGATTTGCACTGGCCAGCAAGATCGCCTGATTTGACCGCTCCAGACTTCTTTTTGTGGGGCTTTTTGAAGTCTCAGGTTTATGTCAACAAGCCTCAGACTCTTGCAGCTCTTAAGGACAATATCCGTCAAGAATGTGAGGACCTATCGCCGGAAGTTTTGGCCAAAGTGATGGAAAATGCCATAAAAAGGGCTCAAATGACAATCAACTGTGGCGGCGGCCATTTACATGACATCATATTCTCGACTTGATGTAAAAAAAACTAAATGATCAAATAAAAATAATCCACAAGAAGAATCAAAGTTTTTCATTTTTTTTTAAATCACAGCCAAAAAAACATCGGAAGGTTATTTTTGCGCCACCTTGCAACTGGACCCTAACAGTGAGACCACCCAATTAGAGACGCCCAAAGCGTCGTGTGCGTTAGACGCCAAGAGCAACTTATACTTGTGAACTCGCAGTTTTACACCACCATGGGTCCTGTCTGCGTACGACGATGAGAGACGAAAGGCCTCGAAAGACGAGCATGTCCTATTATATCAACCAACCAACCTAACCTAACCTTTCGTATGACTGATTTTCTTTCCAAATTGTAAGATCTCCCATTATTTAATGAACTGCATATTTGCAGCACCATAAAAAAAATAGATGTGTGTTTTTAGTACTTCAACGGGACATCTATGCAATAAATTTCCAAAACCCATGCAATTCATAGGTGTAATGTAAGCAATTTCAGTCAGAATCCATAATTGAAAAAATTCGACTATCAACCGAAACAAAATCTCTTCATCTATAAAACAATTTTTTAGCAAACGTCTAAAATTAAATATTGCGCATTCCAGTCGCCATGCGGTGTGTCATATATCTCCTTAATCAGATCGTATTAAGCCAAACAAATCGACTAATCACTTCGACAAGCTTACCACCGGAAAGAGAACCATATATCCCCATTCGCAAATAAAAAAAAACACAAACAAACAAAAAACAAAATTTCAAACCCAAAATTTCAAAACCGAGATCTCATAATCTTTATTGTAGCACCGCTTAACATTTTTATGATCTAACGAAACACGGTCATTTAGATTTTGCAGATAGTTTATGACCCGATTTCGGTTTCATTTCTGTCGGTTATGCTCAAGATTGTCGGCTTAGCGCCTTTGCCACAAAAGAGCACCGTAGCAAGTTTGACCACAAATAAAATATTGAACCAGATCGGTCTAACAGCAACCAAAAATATTTCCGATGCTAATCGTGGGGCTACAAATAATATTAATACCTCAGCCTCTGCCTCAGCCTCAGCCCCATCACGACACGATCCGAAATTAATTAGATATTCAGTTGGCATCCACTTTGTAGGGAAGGTTTATGTGACGTTAATCTGTGCTGTCTGGGATAAATATTGCTAAAGCTTATTAATAAGCGTCATCATCTTTTTTATCGAAATGAAAGACTGCAGGTCTGATTAGATTGTGGCCTTATTCAGTTTGAAAGTCTGCCAGTACATACAAGTCTGTGCACGTGCCACTTAAATCGTTGAGATAGTGTTATATGTTAAGGTTGTTTATCTTGAGACCTACATTTGTTGATTTCCTTAAATTGCGAAATAATTTGCGAGAATTATAGTTTGGCGATTGGACACATAGTGGACTTTGGTCCAATTATACATACGTGTCCAAACGTTTGGTTTGCGATTCCACATTGGTTGATACGATTAGTTTTCACTTATCTAATGTCTACCAACTCTGCCTTCTCGTGGCCACCATCGATTGCCTAGTATCTTGACGGTAGGTAATGTCTTAATCCCTGGGTTAAGTCTTGACTGTATTCTATTTCAGCCGGCTCCGAACCACGAACTCTCAAGATGGAGTCAACGGTGGCGTCTGCAGTCCCAATTATGAAGGACAATGTGAGTAACCTAAACCACCGATTGCCTATTACCGTGACCGTATATAGTGTCTCAATCCTTTTGTTAGGTCTTGACGGCAGCAGATGGGAGCGTGGGGAGTGTACCCACACTAATGCAAATATTCTATTTCAGGCGGCAACAAACCACGAACTCCCAAGATGGAGTCAACGGTGTCTTCCACAGTCCCAATTATGAAGGTGAACGCGATTAACCTAAATAAGTTGCTTCGACATATTAGGACAACAGGTTATCTAGGAATCTCAAGGGTAAGTCAGGTCCCTTGAACAGATGTAGTGGCGGATGAGTCGAAAGACCAACGGATAGATGCAGCCGGTAACTAACGAAAGCCCTAAGCTGCTTAAGAGCAGACATTACTGCCATATTGGAAATACGATGGATGGGCCGTGCAAATAGAGAATGAAAAACTGTGTATTTACTACGGACCGTCTTGTAGTGAGCAGAAATAGAGACTATTCGGATGTGAGTTTTTTAAAAGCACCAGACTTAGGCTAGAAGGCATATGTTTTCTAGAAATTAACGAACGCATTGTTACAAATCGAAACAAAACGAAATTCGCCAAGGTAAACATTACGTGACCTAACGTCTCAAATGGAGGAAAAAGATGGTATAGCTAGAGATTGCTTTTAGGCCTCGCCTTAAGTGGCGCGCACAAGAAGAAACCAACCTTAACCAATTTGAAGTACGCAACTGGAGGTTGAGGTCCAAATTCATCCCGGAATGTAACAGCAGCTATGAAGAAGAAGAAAGGTAACACAAGATGTTATAAGAACGCAAAACCCCCCAAGCAGGAAGATTTTCGAGCCAAAAGATAACCTTCCCTAGCGAGGTATCCGTTGGAGTGGGAAATTTTCAGCAACCTTAACTATCTTGAAGTGCGCTAATGGGGGCAGTTATCTTTGGCCCCGGCTTATTGGAGAGGCATGTTGGTTGAGGCCCAAATTCATCCTGAGCTGTAGCTCGAGTTAAGAACAAGAAATGAGGTAACACAAGATGTTATAAGAACGCAAAAGCACGCCATGCAGGAAGATTTTCGAGCCAGAAAATAACCTTCCCTAGCGAGGTATCCGTCGGAGCGGGAAATTTTCAGCAACCTTAACCATCTTGAAGTGCGCTAATGGGGGCAGTTATCTTGGCCCCGGCTTATTGGAGAGGCATGTTGGTTGAGGCCCAAATTCATCCCGAGCTGTAGCTCGAGTTAAGAACAAGAAATGAGGTAACACAAGATGTTATAAGAACGCAAAAGCACGCCATGCAGGAAGATTTTCGAGCCAGAAAATAACCTTCCCTAGCGAGGTATCCGTCGGAGCGGGATATTTTCAGCAACCTTAACTATCTTGAAGTGCGCTAATGGGGGCAGTTATCTTTGGCCCCGGCTTATTGGAGAGGCATGTTGGTTGAGGCCCAAATTCATCCCGAGCTGTAGCTCGAGTTAAGAACAAGAAGTGAGGTAACACAAGATGTTATAAGAACGCAAAAGCCTGCCATGCAGGAAGATTTTCGAGCCAGAAAATATCCTTCCCTAGCGAGGTAGTCCGTCGGAGCGGGAAATTTTCAGCAAAGCATTCAAATTCTATTCGAGGCATGTGTCGTCGAAGAAAAATCACTTCACTACAATTCGTAAAAAAATTCCTCGAAGAAATCGTGTCAGGGAAAACGAAAAAAAGAATCGGACTAAGCTGTCAAAAATTGCACGAAAAATTCACCTCAACGCACTTCAACGAAATTTGCTGAGGTGCATTACAAAAGTTTGGATAAATATTCCGAACAGCTTTTCGAAAGAATACCTCGAAACTAAAATCCTCCGAATCGTAAAAAATTGGAGAGCTTTCAACTCCGACGGATACCTTGCTAGGGCTGAATAAGGCCAAACAAATTTGCAGAGAGCATGCAGCGTCTTACCTCAGGGAAATTTAAAGTTAAGAAATAAGAAACACCTCCGTTAATTCTATGAAAAAACAGGGTTTTCTAAAAAAAAATCAATGCCAACCTAGTCGCAGTCACCTAGGGATGTATAATTATATTCAGACAACATTTTCAGCATCCGTATAATAACCCGATCCACCTCCTTTCAACAACGAGGTAACGCAATCTCCTAGTATTGCAAAAATGAACGCAGCCTTTAAAAAGATGAAGAATAACAAGGCAGCTGCGGTTCTGACTGATTACTAGGAGAACTCTTCAAGTGCGCACTTCCAGCATGCTTCAAACCATCAATAGAGTCAGTACGCATTCTTGATGACTGGAATATCAGTTCCATATGAACAATCAACAAGGAATTCGATCTCCATGATTTGCTTCAACTGCCTAGTTTCAAGAATTTCACTATAGCAAGACTAACAAAAGCCCATCGAATCTAACATCATCATCTTTTCATCAAACTTAAGCGATGAGGGAATTGGGGATCTCACCAAAATGGCAACAGGTACGTCACATATCACTGCAACGTGCAATTCCACGTTCAGTTTGAAAACAGATTATCCGAACATTTTTTTTAGATTAACCGGATTCCAGCAAGGAGATGGGCTGAAGATGTCTTTAATATCGTAACGGGACAGATAGTGTTTTAGGCAGGAATTGGGGATCCCACCAAAATGGCAACAGGTACGTCACATATCACTGCAACGTGCAATTCCACGTTCAGTTTGAAAACAGATTATCCGAACATTTTTTTTAGATTAACCGGATTCCAGCAAGGAGATGGGCTGAAGATGTCTTTAATATCGTAACGGGACAGATAGTGTTTTAGGCAGGAATTGGGGATCCCACCAAAATGGCAACAGGTACGGCACATATCACTGCAACGTGCAATTCCACGTTCAGTTTGAAAACAGATTATCCGAACATTTTTTTTAGATTAACCGGATTCCAGCAAGGAGATGGGCTGAAGATTTCTTTAATATCGTAACGGGACAGATAGGGTTTTAGGCAGGAATTGGGGATCCCACCAAAATGGCAACAGGTACGTCACACATCATTGCAACGTGCAATTCCACGTTCAGTTTGAAAACAGATTATCCGAACATTTTCATTAGATTAACCGGATTCCAGCAAGGAGATGGGCTGAAGATTTCTTCAATATCGTAACGGGACAGATAGTGTTTTAGGCAGGAATTGGGGATCCCACCAAAATGGCAACAGGTACGTCACATATCACTGCAACGTGCAATTCCACGTTCAGTTTGAAAACAGGTTATCCGAACATTTTTTTTAGATTAACCGGATTCCAGCAAGGAGATGGGCTGGAGATTTCTTTAATATCGTAACGGGACAGATAGGGTTTTAGGCAGGAATTGGGGATCTCACCAAAATGGCAACAGGTACGTCACATATCATTGCAACGTGCAAATTCCACGTTCAGTTTGAAAACATATTATCCGAACATTTTCATTAGATTAAACGGATTCCAGCAAGGAGATGGGCTGAAGATTTCTTCAATATCGTAGCGGGACAGATAGTGTTTTAGGCAGGAATTGGGGATCCCACCAAAATGGTAACAGGTACGTCACATGTCTCTGGAACGTGCAATTCCACGTTCAGTTTGAAAACAGATTATCCGAACATTTTTTTTAGATTAACCGGATTCCAGCAAGGAGATGGGCTGAAGATTTCTTTAATATCGTAACGGGACAGATAGGGTTTTAGGCAGGAATTGGGGATCTCACCAAAATGGCAACAGGTACGTCACATATCATTGCAACGTGCAAATTCCACGTTCAGTTTGAAAACATATTATCCGAACATTTTCATTAGATTAAACGGATTCCAGCAAGGAGATGGGCTGAAGATTTCTTCAATATCGTAGCGGGACAGATAGTGTTTTAGGCAGGAATTGGGGATCCCACCAAAATGGTAACAGGTACGTCACATGTCTCTGGAACGTGCAATTCCACGTTCAGTTTGAAAACAGATTATCCGAACATTTTCATTAGATTAACCGGATTCCAGCAAGGAGATGGGCTGAAGATTTCTTTAATATCGTAACGGGACAGATAGTGTTTTAGGCAGGTGTAAGCACGGAGGAGATATTTCCAACAAACCCGTCCAGCTACTGGGATACGCAGATTATACCGATATAATTGTTCGCTTTCATCCGGACTCTGACGTTTTATATGAATTTACGGCAATTGTTGAACATGCGAAACGAGTTGAACAACGCGAAAAGCTAAAACCACGTCGACTACATTGCCTCGGCCTAATCAAGCGAATTAAAATTAACGTTCTAGACTAGAGATTCTTTGAAATCCAGCCTTCGAAATTGAGACGACAAAGGCGACCGTACAATCGGTTTAAGGATCAAGCGATCGCTGGTGCCAGTTCGGTTGTTTTGAATAACTAAAAAACTCAAGCACAGGGTCAAGAAGGATGAACAGCTTTCTCGTTTCAGGCAGACCACATCAACGGGTCATGGGATCTCAGATTAAACCTCATTGGCAGTTCGATAAGGGTCGTTCTGCCTTCTTAAACAAGATCAAGAAGTTATATTCTACTTATGTAGCGCCACTGTGCGGAGTTAGACTGGCCTTGAGATATTGTAATGAATGGAAGTAGAAAATAAACTTTCAGAAATCGGTAACTATCATGTTTAGCACATGGTTGTCTAGGACCTCTAGGGGTACAAAAAAAACTGGAGCAAGCTGGTGGTCGTTGGATCAAACATACAGCCACTGACGAGTATAAGTGTAGTACTGATCCAACCTTGGCATCTGGTTGGATCAGTATCTATATTTCGGATGACGCTCTGGCGAGAGTTAGGAAAGCGTCTGCCCTGACAGGATGTTTTTTTTCTAGTAGTCGTCTTGACATCAGGGTGAAGATGTTTTGCTACATTACCCTCATCATGCCAATGATTGCCTATGGATGCCCGGTGTGATTAAACGCTAGAAAAGACGCGGGTGTTTGAGAGGCAGTGTTTGAGAAGCTGCCTTGGAATTCACAGAACACCAGTATCTGACGACACAAAATATTATAAATAGATTGGACTACATTTTATGAATGTGGGCTTAGATTTGGCTTGAAGTTGTATGCTGTGTATGTTGTAATCGTAAACGGTTTGGTTTACTGTTGGTCAGGGCTTATGAGTCAGAGTTGGAAGTTGGGTTGTTAGCCAGGGATAATGTTATAAATATACTTGCGAATTACATGACTCGGGGCGATGAAATTTGCGGTATTTGTTACACGTGAATTGAGAAGGGATTGGTGTGGAAAAGTGCGGCAAGGCCGGTTATGCTTGATTTGTGCTTATAAAGTTGTACACAGCGCAGAGGTGTAGCAAAACAACTTGAAAAAGCCCTAAGCTGATATCCAGCAGACATTACTGCCATACAAGAAATACCATGGGATGGGGCGGTTGAAACTAGTATGAAAAACTGGAACATCTGGCAAGAAGTCTAATGCTTTGAAAGCTTACGCCCCGAGGTGAAAAATTATGATATGCCAAGCTCCTTGCAAAAATTAATGAGTGACTGCCGAAGTACGATGTTAAAATCAAGCTGGGTGATGTCAACCCAAAGGTAGGAAGAGAAGACATCTTTAACAGTATTATCAGAAAATACAGTCTACACGATATCACACTGCGGAACAATATGTTACTATAGCCAGCCCACCATTTCACCACAATATCCATAAGGGGACATGGCGGTTTTGAAATCAACGAATGGCCGATGAAATTGATCACATTGCGATAGAAAATAGGAACGCATCCAACAATTTTAATGTCCGAGCATTTCGAGGGGCTGATATCGATTTGGATCACTACCTTGTTGCAGCCAAGGTAAGAATAAGGATAACCACCACGTCATATCACATGAGAAATAATTTGAAAAAATGTAGTTTCGAAAGCTGCAGAAGCAAGAGATGACCATGTCCTTTGCAGGACGCGTATCCCTTAACCTCTAAATTCACACAATACTAGGAGCATCTATGGTCGAAGAACAATGGCAATGATGCCAATAAGCCATTAGCTCAGCCGTCCCTAGTGTGCTAGGTTTCTATCGCCCACCAGCAAGAAGACATTGGTTTGATGAAGATTGCCGACAGCTGATCGCAGCCAAGAACGAGGCCTATAATACAATGATAGAGGTGAAGACGAGAGCTGTCATTTAGCTCTAAAGGCAAAGAAAGAAGGAGAACACTGCTTTTCAAGAACAACCAAGAGCAAGAAAAGCTTGCGATCAAGTATACAGAGATCCGCCACTCCAGAAGTGATATTCGCAAGTCTTACCCAAATGCAAAACGCCAAATTCTGGGATACAGGGCTCGAACAGAATCCTTTCGCGATGAGTAAGGAAATATCAAAGTTGAGATACAGTCTCAACCGCTGGAAAAACCGCTTCTTCAGACAGTTAAAGGGCGATGACGAACAAAATTTTGCTATGAAGCAGAATGAACTCGACCTAAGTAAAGTGAGGATTGCAATACTCAAACTAAAGCTTAACAAGGCTGCCAAAAATAACGGCCTTCCCGCCGACCTGCATAATCATTCACCGACAATTTTTGTCGGATGAAAGTTTGCTGAATTCAATTGCAGCATCGTTTGCCCGATGCACAAAAAAAACAGACCGTCTGAAAAGCGCCAATATCCTCAACATCGCCTACAAGATCCTATCTCCCGTTATATATGAACGCCTGAAACCGTTTACCAACACCTGACTGTTTTAGGCCAAAAAAGTCCACAACCGATCAGATTCTCACTTCGGCAGATCCTGGAAAAAAAAACACAAGAAGTTTAAATCGATATCCACTAGCTATTCATCGATTTCAAAACCGCATACGACAGCATTTATAGAGACGACCTATACAGAGCCACGTCCAGTTTTGGTATACCACCCAAACTCGTCCGTCTGTGCAGGATGACGATGGAGAATTATCTCAGCTCCATCAGGGTCGGAATAGACCTCACCGACACATCCGATAACAACTAAGGCTTAGGCAAGGCGACATACTGTCATGCGACTTCTCGATTTGATTCTTGAGGGGATCGTGCAAAACTCGTAAGCCAACACCAGAGACACAAATACAAATACAAATTTTTGGAGCAACAGGCTCGTTAGCATCCAGGGCCGAGCTTTCTCACAACCATTCATGTGTGCGTGCGTATTTCTTGCACAATGGCGGGACCTCCTGTTTTATGCCGACTCCGAACGGCGAGCTTGATATAAGCTTTTCTTGACAATTGATACTACTCGGATGACATGTCAGATCACCACCAGAGGAGGGTAAGTGAAAAATCATTTAAAGTGTTGCTACGGCTGGGAATCGAACCCACACCATCTGCGCGGCAGTTCAACGCACTAATCATAGCGCCACTGAGAACGTCGACACCAGAGACATCATCTTCCATAAGTCGGTGCAACTACTATCATACGCAGACGATATTGACATCATTGGTCAGACTACACGTGATATCACAACAACGTTTGCTAGTAAAGAGAAAAAAGCGGCAAAAATGGGTTTAAGAGAGGGTAAGACAAACAATATGATGTCAACTCGAAAAGACAGACAACATGACCAATTGCACAGAACGTCATCACTGACAGATATAACTTTGAGGTAGTACGGGACTTTGTCTACCAAGCATCCAAAGACAAGGAATACCTTTTGCCAACCACTGTTTCTTCGGGCTACCAAGCCGATTTAGTTTAAAGATCCTATGTAAGACCCTGAACATCTTATTCTTGCACTACGGTACTGAAGCATGGAGCGTGTCTAAGCTCATACGCAGGAATAGTCTCATCTTTGGGTCCTACCCCAATGATGAATATTTGGATAGTGCGCGGTTAAGCGGCTGCATTCCACCTGAAGCTTTCCAATATTTGGATAGTCGAGGGCTGATACAGGATAGATCGGCGGTTCCAATAATCTACCACGTCTTTCGACGAACTGTGAAGTGGCGGCTGTTGTACGACAGAGACGTCGTCTCTTAGAGCGGAGGAGAGCGGCTGTGGTTCAACAGGATTGTGTCCGATTGAAACCGTCGGACTAGTTGGCAACATGGTGGTGCATAAGGTAGTTAAAGAAAGTTGAGTTCCAAATTGTATGCCCAACTAACATAGTTTAAGGTTTCTGGATATGGTTACTGTAAACAGTCGTGGTGGCACAAAAAAATAGCTTGCTGTCGCTGTTATAGACTTTGAAGCCGAAAGGAAAAATAAAAACTGTTAGATGTAAGCTTACAGCGCCCGCTAAGGGCCATAATTTAGTTTAAGTAAATATGTTATTGATAAGTTAGATTTAAGCATTTTTGTCTAGTATTAAGTTAATATTTTAAGGAAATAAAAAAAGGATTTAAAAGTTAAAAAAAAAAGTCGCTGTTATAGTTTTTCAAACTATTTTCAGATATTTTTATTTATTTTTAAATAGTTTTAGGTACTCTGCGGGTGGGCATTCATATTTGTGCACATTCGCTTTATATGTTACCCAGTCTATGTTTTTGTAAACGGCGACGAGCAGGACTGTGATAAACAAGATTTTATATTTATATATGCACAAACAAATTGATTACATTCCTGGCCACAGCAAGTAGCTGCTAATAAGGTTGCAAAATTTTCGATACTCGAAGTCAATAATATCAAATATAAGTAAAAGATTTATTACCCCGCGGTATTTCCGGAATGGAGTATAATAATGCTCCATCAGGCAGTGCACAAGGATAACAATGCTTCCTATTCACATTAAAGTAAGACCCTTGCTTTCTACCCTATATATCTGGAACATAACTATTTACTGATATGAAATTTTGGCATACTTACCTATCGGGGATATCGCATACGGTGTAATGCCAGCCAAAGGTTGTTTGCTTTCCATGTTATTTTTGAAGCACTTTCCTGGAAACCTTAGATGATTTTTTTTTTTGCGAAGTACATCTATTTGGTGTGATAAGTGGATGGTTACCTTTTGAGTGTTTGTCTAGATATTCCCTGCGTTGGCTTATCATTTCATTATTTCGTATGAATAAAATATGGTTTAGGAGATTTTTATTTGACAGTAAATATTTAAAATTTGTAAAATCTTTGTATTGCTTTGAATAAGCGTACAGCAATATTGAAATACAGTTATCCCCGATCAATTTCATCACTCTAAAATGCACGATTGTTGACGTAATTAAGCGGAGAGGTCAATTACAGAAAATCTACTTAATTGCATCATTAAATCGTTTAAGAAAATCCCGCTTCATTGTTCTGGCTACCCAAGTATGTGGGACTAAAAAAAAAAAGTATCGCTAGCTGAGTCGTTCTAGCCATGTCTACCTGTTTTTTTTTTAATTCATTTTTATTTTATTTTTCTTAAAACTAACTTACATGCTAGACAAAAAGTCATGAAAAAACTAGCCTACTTATCAACTACTTAACTAACTAACTTGTCCTATGCCGGCGCCCTAAATTACTCGATAACTCAATTCTATTGCCTTTCGGCCTATCATCTAATATAAAAATATAAAAGTAACAAAATTTTTACCAAGAAAACTTTGAAAAACTTGGTTCCTTGTCGTTTTTTTTTGTTCCATTTAAACTTACATGCTAATTAAAACTACTTATCGACTAGCTTAACCTACCTAAAATTGATTACAACTACCTAAAAATAACTTAAAAACTAGAACAGCCACAGCAAGCGATTTTTTTTTGTATATATATATAAAGGGTGATCCATTTCGAGGTTCCCTATTTTTTTAAAGAAAAAAACACAGAAAATTCAAATTTAATGGAGAGAATGTTTGTTATCATTTGAAAGAACATTCTTTGGCATTTATTTTTTGAAGATTATGTCTATCAAATGTTGGCCGTTGCTACGTCGCAGATGGTCCATCCGTTGAGTCCAATTTTCGATCACTCGTTCGAGCATTTCGACTGGTAACTGGCGAATGACACGCGTGATGTTTTCCTCCAAGGCCTGAATCGAAGCGGGTTTGTCGGCATAAGCTTTTGACTTTACATATCCCCACAGGAAAAGGTCTAACGGTGTGATATCACACGATCTTGGTGGCCAATCGACCGGCCCAAAACGTGAAATTATGTGCTCACCGAAATGTTCTCTCAATAAGTCCATTGATTGATGCGATGTGTGGGAACTGGGAAGTGGCGCCGTCTGAAACCAATGGTCGCCGAGATCACGAGCTTCAATTTCAGGCATCAAATAGTCGGTTATCATGGCACGATAACGGTCGCCATTGACGGTTACGTTCGCACCGGCATAATTTTTAAAGAAATATGGACCGATGATTCCACCGGCCCACAAACCACACCAAACCGTTGTTTTTTCTGGATGAAGTGGCAGTTCTTCAATCTCTTCAGGTTGCTCTTCATCCCAAATGCTGCAATTTTGTTTGTTTACATGCCCATTGAGCCAGAAATGGGCCTCATCGCTAAACAAAATTTGTCTCGAAAACGTCGGATCTTCTTGGAACTTTTCAAGAGCACATAGAGCGAAGCGATGTCGCTTGGGAAGGTCGAGCGGCTTCAGTTGTTGCACAAGCTGTATTTTGTACGCTTTCAATTTAAGATCTTGACGTAAAATGCGCCAAGTCGTTCCATACGTCAGTCCAAGTTGCTGCGAACGGCGCCGAATCGACTCTCTACGGTCTTCGTGTACACTCTCAGCTACGGCCGCTATATTTTCTTCACAGCGTGCCGGACGTGGTCTATTCGGTCGAATATTATCCAATAATGAATGCTGGGCCTCAAAATGGGTGATGGTGTTGCGAATAGTACGCTCAGTAGGCCGATTATGTTGACCATATGTTGAGCGAAGTGCACGAAACACATTCCTCACAGAACGTGAATTTTCATAACAAAGTTGAACAATTTGTAAACGTTGTTCACGCGTAAGTCTTTCCATTATGAAATGTCAAACAATACTAAACAAAAATAACATGACAGCATGACACGACTCACACGTGATCTATCAAAAAAGGCTATTGAAAAAAAGTATCTCTACTTGGATCACCCGTTATAAAGCGTTTATAGGCTTCAAGCTTGAGTTCAACGCCCGCATCTGGTCAGGTGCAGCAAAAATATCAAAGCACCGAATGAAAAGGATACTAAGGAGCGTGAAAAAAACATATGAGAAGTCTACAATCAACTGTGCGAATCGTCGAATACCCTATCCCATCCCATTCTTAAAATCAATGGAAAAGTGGGAGGGGCTAAAAACTGAATGAGGGTGAAATGTAAAATGACATTGTCACCACATCTTCTTCAGATAGTTTATCTAAATCTTTTATGGTTCGACAAAAAAAATAACGTTTTTCTATTACATATGTTATGTGGAAGCGTAAACAAATAGTTCTTATGGGAAAATCCCCCCAAAAGTAGGCGTGGATTAAAACAATCTATAGACAAAATGTTTATATCGGGTTTTTCAACAGGGACGCTACAAAAGTTGAGCGACAGGGACAGCAAACGACGCCATATTTCTTGCAGCTCTTTTAACATTTCTTTTCAGTAAGGTTTGCCATTTCATGATGGAAATATATACGATCCAACAATGAGTCGAAATTATTAAAATTTACAACCGAAATTCATAGTCAGTGGCCTCAACGTTAAGAGCGCTACGTCCAATTTATGGTCGTCATAATCGTCCTATGAGCGTCTAGTGGACAAATTTGAATCCACAGGCACAGTACAAAATGTTCCCGTGAAAGTGAGACAAAGAAGTGCCCGTAGTGTCGAGAATATTGCTGCCGCTGAGGCTTCGATTGAAGAAAGCCCAAATGTGTCTCTCACACGTCGTTCTCAAGCGTTGGGCATCTCTGTGACGTCGTTGTGGCGAATTTCGCGAAAAGATCATGGCCAACATCCTTACAAGATTAAATTGACGCAAGAACTTTAGCCGCTTGACCACCAGAAGCGTCGTAAGTTCGTGAATTGGGCTGAGCAACAACTTGAAAATGATTCGGATTTTCATCGAAAAATCGTCTTCAGCGATGAGGCTCATTTCTGGCTGAATGGCTTCGTCAATAAACAAAATATGCGGTATTGGTCAGGCAGCAATCCACACGTACTCAATGGGTCATCATTGTATCCCGAAAAAATTACGGTTTGGTGTGGTTTATGGGCCGGCTTCGTCATTGGGCCGTACTTCTTCCGTGATGATCAAGACCGGCACGTTACTGTGAATGGGAATCGCTACCGTTCAATGATAACCGAATATTTTTGGCCCCAATTGGACGATATGGACTTGGAGGACATGTGGTTCCAACAGGACGGTGCCACAAGCCAAACAGCGAATGCCACAATCAATCTCCAAGTTTGGAGAACGTGTTATCTCACGAAATGGTCCAGTCGCTTGGCCGCCTCGGTCGTGCGATTTGACACCGTTATACTATTTCCTGCGGGGCTACGCTAAAGTCTATAGTCTATGCCAACAAGCCAGCGACGATTGATGAACTTTGTACGAATATCGAACGTGAAATTGCAGCAGTATCGGCCGATTTATGCTTGAAAACCGTCGTAAATTGGGTTCAGCGTCTGGACTTCTGCAAGCGTGCCCGTGGTGGCCATGAAAAAGAAATCGAGCTCCATCCATAATGTCATCGAACGTACTTTCCAAGGATAAAGTAATTTCATTGATATCCAAAACCGTTTTTGTTTTATTTAAAAAAAAACGTTTGTAGCGCTCTTACTGAAAAACCCTTTATAATCATTTTGCATCGATAGTTTTTTTTTCGTATATTTTATAATGTTAGCGAAAAAAAAGTACGACCTTGTTCGTCTGGGAGAAACAAAGAGCACGTGTACCAAAATTCATCATTCTAGCTCAAATTTTAAGGCCAAAAACTGGTGACGTACGGACGGACGTAGGGGCACACATGGCTCAATCGACTCAGTTAGCGATTCTCAGCCGATCCATATACTTCAAGGTATATCTAGCCAAATTGTTTCTCCACGCCAAACCCCTACGGGATATTTTTTATAAAAATGTAGGAGACTCACCATAGCGAAGACCACAGTCGCGCTGGAATATGTCTCCTGCTTTAAACCTATTTACCGCTACCAAAAATTCTCTGTATTAATCAGAGATCCCTTACTTAAATTTACACATTTCTCCTCAGAACTTTATGAGCAAATCGATGTGGCATCATATAAGCTGAATGATCCATTGAGGATAAGGAAGTCCGTGAAAACTAAGTTCCACGAAATCATATGAGATCACAATGATCTAAGTGTGACGAAAAAGACGTTTAACCTAACCTAACCTTTCATATAAAATATTCTTTCTTATATTCTGTCTGAAGGAGTCTAAGTCAACGTACATCCTTTAAATGTCAACACAATGAATATCCGACAATTTTATACCGATGGCCCAAAACAAATGATGGAGTGGGTGCTGGTGTCTTCTCCGAAGGGATAAATCTCAGACCATCTTTCCGTCTTCCTGTTCACTTCAACGTTTTTCAGGCGGAATTAATGGCGATCAAAGAAGCATTATCCTGAAAGAGAATGTAATATCTGCCAAGGATATTAGCAGCTTCTCGTACAGCCAAGCGGCCCTCAAATCCCTGGAATCAGTCTCAATAAACTCAAAGAAAACCGTCTCACCTTTGCAAAAGATGGCAAAACATTTTAACATTCACCTATGCTGGGTGCGTGTGCATAGTGACATTCCAGAGATGATGATGAACCCGCCAGTCATGGGACTAACCTATCAGTCGCACCCAACACGGGTGCAATAGATAGATTTTTCGTTACATGCAAAAGCTTACAGCAAATCAAATCTCAGGCGGAGTCCTGTCAAATAACCAAACAAACTTGGCCACCGCTGCATTTAAGAAGATCCAATGAACTGATTTCCGTCGCTATACCCCACATTAGCTCCACCGTAGATTTCATCTCTGGACACTTTCTAATTGGAAGGCACGCAAATAGGCAAGGCCTTCTTTCAAACGATTTCTTCCGGTGCTGTATGGACGAAGAGGAAGAAGAAATTTTACTTCAACTCCTTTGTAACTGCCCGGTCCTATCAAACAAGTGGAAGCTTCATCTTGGAGCTCACTGCTTGGAAATCTCAGCGATTTGACAAAAATGGAAGCGAAATGCCTCCTCCGTTTCATAAAAAGCTAAGAATGGTTTTCTCAAAGGTAGTAAGAAGAATGGGCGAAATCCATGTGGTATCACAATGGGCCAAAGTCTGGTTTGAGTGTGCTGGTGAATCGCTGACAGCCACTCTTTCTTAACCTAACATCCGACAAAGATTGTTCTTTGTGTTTGACACACTGAGTGTTGCATTCATTACATTCCTTAAATATTGACTTGCTGAGTCTTTTTTCCAAAATTGTATGCGCCATAACACTCTTGGCACCTGTCTCACTTAAGTCAATAAACTTTAAGGGAAGATGGTAAAAGTACAATGAACGTCATCTGAACGATTAAGTTGCATATACCATGTGCATTTCCAAGAGGATGACCCTCCTTCTAACACTTCCCAATCATTGATCCTCATTACAACCCCATATCACCTCGTAACATCACTTCCAGGATAATGATGCAAGGAGAAAGTTTTCCACACAACAAAACGTAAATGCAGATATTATTACAATACACTCGTCAAATTATCGCGGGGGGGGTTATCAGCGCACTCCTTGCGTCGCATCGCGTCGCGTCACGTCAAATAAAATAAATTGAGTCTCTCACGTTCTGTAATTATCAATGAGGCGCGTGCGTATGCGTGTGGATTTTAATTTATCCCGCAGAGATACATTTGTCTGATATCACTCTGCCACCGATATCGCATTGGATTGCGTCAATTATTTCATAGTTGGTGCTCTGATGGTAATTTCACGAGACTCAATTGGCGCATGCAAACCATCAGTTGTAGCTTTGCAGCAACGAAACCACTCACTTAGCGCAACCTGTCGGTTGGGTTTTTGCGCATTTGAAATGGAAATTCCTGGCGCGTTGTAGCGATAGCTGTAAGATGGATGTAATTACAGGCGGACAGCAGCATCCAAGAAAATTGGATGATTGAGAGCTTCTATATCAGTGGCAGTGGAGTACTGCATTTGAAAAGTATATTTCGATTGTGGCGCACTGCGAACATGTATCATTTGAGTTTATACCACCAAGGTGGTGGTGATGGTATTGGTGGTGGCAAATATTTGTTGTGCCTACCTGTGGCATTTGTAATTATCCGTGTGGCACCCTGAGCTAGACTCAATTAGATAATAGATTTCCTTTGGAGTGGAATGACTTCTTTGCCCGAAGTGGAGGTATGTCTTTGATTTGCAATATATCGTCTGCATTAATTGGGATTGGGATACAGCATGAAATTGGTGCACAAATTATTGTTACTTAACAGAGTTTTGTTCCTACTTAAGGGGCGAAACAGTTCGGTTTGAATCTGTCATAAGTTGAGTGCGTTTAGTTAAATGCACTGCACATGAATTCGGTTAAGGTGTTCTGCTACCACCTCAGGCAAGTTGTTTCACTCTTCGGCGTTATACATTCTACATGTCCTAGACATAGTATTCCACTTATGCCCTCTTTATTATCGAGATGATCTGCAGACACTACCATAGGGGTATAGATCAGCGTTGATCCTCAGAAGGATTATAGACAGATATATCGTTGATTATATGTGTGATACTAATCAGAATTTTTAAGTTTTTTTTTTATAATTTAGCCACACAGATAAAGTTTTGTTTGAAAATCCGGTAGATGACGCTTTTCATTACCCATATATAGGATATCTGTCTACAGATATTATAAAGGCTGATTTTCAGAAGATCTCATCTCTAGACTCGTTGCATTTCAACCATCGAAAAGACACGCAGTTTAGCTCACCAACACACTTTCATTTAACAACGGTTGCTGAGTCTGATTATGTCCAGAATGTACTTTGGAACGGTGGACTCCACTTGAATTCTAGCACGACAACGTAGGGTGTTGGAAATCTGGTTCATTTCCACTACCACCAGTTGTGCTTTGACCAAACTCCCCCGCCCTGGAAACTGTTATCTAAAATTGATCTTTGGCGGAGTATTTAAGGGCAAGATTCAGCTTAACCTTCAGCCGTGTTTCGGTTGTGATGTTTCCATCTGGGTAACTTTGGTCAATTACCACGAATTCCAGGCGTTCTTTCAGCATCTGACTGATCATTCTGTCAGGGGTTCTGAAGCGCGAGAGATTGACAGTTTTTTTTTCTTTTCGGCGCTCTTCGCAATGTGACTTTTGAAATAGTTGCCCTTGGGATACTGGCAAAAAGTAAGATATGATCCTTGGCCCAGCTCAGAGAAGAAGCATGTTTTCCTGTCCGTCTTGGGATCGTAATACGTTGGATGTGGTCAATTAGCTTAGAAAGTGTCGATTTATCTTTGCAAGCAGTCTTAGATGGGTGGACATTCCTAGAGCTGGAGAACATCTGGTCTGAAAATGAGTTGGAGGGGACCATCTGATAGACGATCGAAGCCTTACATCAGATTGATGAACAATGTTCTGCAGGTACTTGGACAATTATATAGATGAGAGCTCGAAGTCGTACATAAATTCATCCCAGATGGGTCAGAATTAGGAAATTAGTGTACCCCCATCACCTTTTACCTATAGATCGAACCAGTTTCCAAAAGCAATGTGGACGGACACGGATGATCATTCAGCTATAGAGATATGACCTACCTTTGCACACACATCCACTACGTTTGGAGCAGATTTTCCCAAAGTATTTACGTAAGCAGCGTTGGTACTGCTAGGAGAGACACCAATTTAGTGGACCAAGGTATGGGTTGGAAGTTTGCGTGCTATTCTTAATAGAGGTGTGGCATCAACGCTGTGCGATCACGGAGCCGATCATCCGATTGATATTGGTTCTGCGTTGGCCAAAGATTATAAAGTCATACAGATGACGCACTGCACACAAGAAAAATTTTTCTACGGCGTACTGTCACGTATATCGTACTGGCACAGCCCGCCATGTGTTTTGATCTCGTTTCTCATGTGTGCACGTGGTGAGCAGAAGTTTCAGTTTTTGTTCTCCAATCGTCATCTGTATGACTTTATGATCTATGGTTTGGGTTAGGACTAGACTTATCATCCATTGACTTAACCTATACCACTGGCACAGACGCGCATTCAAGGATGTTGAATTGTTGAGTCTAGATTTCTACAGTTTCTCAGGTTTTACCAAAGTCATATATAGAGACAAACTATATGAAGTCATCCGTCGACGCTGGATGTCAATGGCGAAATTCCGCAACGTACCAACTGAAACATTCAAAAATGGTTTCGACAATGTGGCGCACTGTTATGCGTAGGGATATGATGTTGCTAACATTGCCAGTAATTTTTGCGTAATCGGAAGAAAGTATAGACTTTACACCTTTTTATATCTTTATTGCATTTTTTTGCCTTTTTGCTTTTTTCGTAAAGTTTATTCGCTAAACATTTTTTTGGGTAAATACGCGTTTGTATGTATGTATTTCTGTGCAAACCTGCTTCTTACGCATATTTAAATTCTTAGACGCATTAGCACTAAAACAAATTGCGCTTTTTGACGTAGAAGATCGCGGTACCTAGTATCTCTTGTGTTTTTTTTTTATAAAAACAACCGTAAGATGGAACAAAATTAAAAAAATGTTGTATTTTAATTTCAATCAGGTTATTTCTTATCTGACGGTAAAGTGCTTTTATGCAAATTGCGTGGTAGAAAAGTCAACAAAAAAATTACTGAACAGCATATCGAATGAGAAAAGCACCAGCAAGTAATGGCTTAACTAGAAAAATTCAAACTCAAACGATTACATCTTTCGTTAATGGAAATGAAAATAATTAACTTCACGGAAAATATGACAAAAATGAGATGCCGTTGTATAGCCGTCCAGAGTTCCAGGCTTTTGTAAAGTACTAAACAATCTGGCTCGGTGTTGTAGAACGAGGCGAGTGTTGATAACACGACGAAAAACAGCAACACTGGCCCTCCAGTTTGGGGGTTGTGCTTTGGGTTAACGACCCACCTATGCAAAAAACCCACTAGTTACGAAGCAACCTTGGAGAGGAGTGATTTTATTGTTGAAGACCCTGCTAAACGAAAAAAGGGACAACGACGTTCGTATCTGCACCTGGAATATGAGAACATCAAACAGGAGAGGTGCAAGCAATCAACTAGCGGATGCCTTTAACTGGTACAAAGCAGACATTACAATCATCCAGGAAATATAATGGAATGGGCAGGGAAAAAAGAGGATGAAAAAGTGTGACTTCTACTACGGACCGTGTTATAGTGACAGACATTAGCGAACGCATTGTTGAAATGCGCATCAAGACCGAATTTGCCAACATAAGCTTCATATGCGCTCAAGCCCTAACGGAGGAAACTAATGACATAGCTAAGGATTGATTCTACAAGCTCCTTGACAAAACCAAAATACGATAGAAAAATCGTGGGAGATTTTAACACAAAGATAGCATGTCGGAAAACATAGTCTACACGACAACGCGTCTGGTAACGGGCTTAATCTAATTGACGTCGCTACGGAACGAAATGCCACTATAGCCAGCACACGGTTTCCTCACCTCGATATCCATAAAGGGACATGGCGGTCTCCAGATCTACGAAATGTCAACCAAATCGATCACATTGCTACAGACAAGAAGCACGCATCCAGTATTTTGGATGTCAGAACATTACGAGGAGCTAATATCGACTCGGGCCACAACCTTGTTGAAGCCAAGATAAGAATGCGCACATCCACCACGCCACAACAATCCAGAAATACTGTTAAAAAAATTAAATTTCGAACGACTGCAACCGCAAGAGACCTTCAAGAACTTCGCGCCACGAGTATACCTTAACTTATCGATTAACACTAAACCACCAGCCCAGTATCGAATATCGATGAACAATGGCCACGATGCCAACAGGCCCTTTGATCAGTCGCAACTGATGTGCTAGGTTTCAAGAAACCCCTGATTTCATGATGAATGTCGACAGATACTCGCAGCCAAGAACGAGGCATACACAGCTAAGCTGCAGGTGAAGACGAGAGCTGCCATTGAGGATAGGCAGAGAAGTAGGGAATAACACCGGCTTTTCAGAAAGAACAAAAATAGCAAGAAAAGCGCGCGATCGAGGATATAATGTGTAGGTGTCACTTTAGGAACGATATTCGCAAGTTTTACCAAAGTGTAAAATGTCAAAGCCTAGGATACAAGGCTCAAACAGAATCCTGTCGAGATAAACAAGGAAATATTGTAGTTGAGACACAATCGATGCTGAGGACATGGAAGAACCATTTCTGCAGACTGTCAAACGGCGATGACGAACAACATTCCGCTGTCAGGCAGAACGAATCTTTCAATTTTGTCAACTACAGCGAAAACTGCCAATCACCCGACCTGAGTGAAGTGAGGATAGCAATGTCTAAACTCAAGCTTAATAAGGCTGCGGGAAATGACGCTTGAGCTTTATAAAGCCGGCGGAGATGACTTGGTAAATACCATCCACCGACTTATAAGTCAAATCTGGTCGGAAGAAAGTATGCCTGAAGAATGGAACATCAGCTTAGTTTGCCCGATCCAAAAAATGGAGACAAAATATGATGAAGAAATTGTTCGAAACATCTTCGGTCCCGTTTGCTTTGAAGGGCTATGAAGACGAAGATTCAACCAAGAACTATACGAGCTGTACAGCGACATGCCCCTGGTCAAAAATACTCAGCAATGGACGTTTATGATGGCCAGGACATGTAGAACGAATGGGCACCAATACTCCGGATCGCAGAGTCTTCGATTCCCAGCCAGAGATCGGACGCAGTAGAGGAAGACCTCGCCTTAAGTGGCGTGGGCAAGTAGAACCCGACCTCAACGAACTTGGAGTGCGCAACTGGTTCTGTTGGCTAAGGACCGGGCTAATTTGAGAGGCATGTTAGTTAAGGCTCAGGTTCATTCCGGACTGTAGCGCCACTTAACGAACAACGAAGATGCTGATCATCCCAGTTGGTACAGCTCTAAAGCATGGACCTTATCGTAAGCGGATGAAAATATCTTTGGTGGTTTTGAAATTCTTCGATAAGTCGTTGGCTTGCATTGACACAGTAGCATAGAAAACAAAATTTTTTGCGCAACAGGCTCGTTTGAACCCAGGGCCTATCTTTTTCTTAAAACCGTTCATGTGTGCATATGTACTTCTTTTTACGATGGTGGGACCTCCTGTTTTATGCCGACTCCGAACGGCGAATTTGAGATAAGCTTTTCTTGACAATTGATACTACTCGGATAATTTGTCAGATCATCACGAGAGGAAGGCCAGTGAATAATCATTTTGGTGTTGCTTCGACTAGGAATCGAACCCAGACCTTCTGCGCGGCAGTTCATTGCACTAACAATCGCGCTTTTGAGCCCAGCAGTAGCATAAACCTGATCAAAAGTATGTACAAGAGTACTAGGAAGGCTAAGCTATGAAGAACAAATGAGCGCCAAGTGACATGCATAGCAGAATACGTCCTCAACCAGCTTGGAGTTTGTAGATAAGGACCGGGTAACCTAGCATGTGAATAACATATTTTGATACAAATGATGAACTGTTCCCCCAAAAATAAGTTGAGTGGTAGTTGTAACTTAAATTACCTTTCCCTTAGGCCGGACGACCCCATCGTATTTTCTGGCAGTAACGTCTGGTTTTTTGTTCAGAGTTTTAAGCTTCCAGGTGAAGGCACTTACTTCGTTCAAAACAATCTTCAACAACAACCGACGTCATTTCCATTTCTTCGACATTCTTCGATTCAAGTAAAAGGTCCTTATCAGGTAAGCACTACCTGCTTCAAATATAAGCTCCTGAAAACAAAACAAATCACCGATATCATCAACTACTTGAAGGTAGTTGTACTTAGGCCGAAGTTCTCGCTTAGCCTAAGAGTCAACCATTCAAAAATACCAACGATAAGATAGACCATCCACTCTCAACCAGCCAACGCTACGCCCGATATCGATCACATGGGAATACCGTCAGCCCTCTATCGTCTGCACAGCCCACTTAGTCAGAGATGATGATAAGACGGCATGAGTCTAATTACTTTATTGACTCAAGTGGTGGATAACAATTATTTCGCACGTAAAACACGCCTTAGCTCGCGCGCAACTAATTATAACAATTTCAACCCTCAATTACTCACCACACCGACTACCTGAACGATTGGCTTGTATCTATAACTATGTATCTCCGTTCTAAACCGGCGACAACTTAATTATCATAAAGCAGTGTAATCAGACTTTAATGGTCCACCACAGAAAGCATGTCAAACAAAACCCGGCCGAGCTAATAACTCTTTGGGCTGGGTAAGACCGCTTGGTATTTCACAATCGAATTTAATAGTTTGCTTTGAATCACCTGTTGAGAAGTTAATGCCTATGTGTGTGTGAGTGTGTGTGTGTATCTCATCAAGCCCACACAACGCAGCTGATATGGTTATTTTTGGAAGAACCTTTCGGAAGTAACCTGTGAAGATGGTGGGTGGGTGTGTGAAAGAAGACGAAGAACGTGGGCAACGTTGGTGGCTCTCTACAAAGCTTCACTCTCAGATTGACGAATAAAGTGAGTAATTTGACCCAGAGACAAAGAATGCCGTAACCAAAGCGACCACAACAACAACAACGAAAAAAAAAAACGGTTCCCATGTTCGAGTTCGAGAATCTCAACAAGCTCTCTTCGCATGTGATACGGATACGTTGTTGTGCTGTAAATCCGCTAATGCCCCGGCGCGGAACATAAATCATGCAGATGCAAGTCGTTGACACCAAATATCCCAATCGTGCATCGTGCGAACGCTTCCTCCTCCGAAATGAATTAAGACGCCTCCAAAGCGCAGCTTAAATCTCCGCGACTGACATGCATCGACGATGGTGCCACTGAACCCCAACCAAGAGTATCTGCCAGTATCTGAGCATCCCAGCATCTCGTTCGAGACGATGAAATTTAATAGCATCCCGCCGATATAATTATGAGGCACTCTCCCCCTCGGGCGCAGGTCATTTTGTGGGTTTCTTTCTCTCGGTGTTTACAAGTGTTCGGTGGCCCAACACCACCACCACCACCACCACCACCAACACTAGGTGGGTGAGCTCCACCGCGCTGCCACTGTTGACAATTGCAAATTGAACTATTTCACCATATCGGATCGCCACCGCACCGATAGTTCTGCGATGGTCAGCAGTTGCATAAATCCCATCGGATTCTAGGCGAGAGAAGCAACGACCGAGCAGAATCTCCTCAACCCTGTAGGTTTCCCATTCCCGGCGACTGGAGACCGGTCCGGCGCGGCGGTGGTGGTTGTGCTGCACTGCAACCGTAGCAAAAAGGAGCCCCACACCAGTAATTAGCCTCCTCGTGTCATTAGCAAATAGCGCAAACAAGCAGCACACAGCCTCTTGCTCCGCCCGAGTCCCATGTTGAGCAAGGGTATACCGAGTACCGCAGCGCAGATGCAGGACGATAGCAATTTCTGCATGATTGACACTTTGTCCATATGCATGATCTTGCTGCCATATGTGGCAATAATTTAATAATTGCCATCATAAACACCTGCAGTGTGGTGGTGCCGCTGCGCTGCGCTGAGCTGGGCTAAGCTGCCGCGACAAGGCTTGGCGGGGGTATGCATGGGTTCATGGTGTTTATGAAATGTAATTCTGGCCTCCCAGTGGGTCGAACTCTCAGTTTTGCGAGGTGTTTGGTTCTACGTTGTCTCGTTGTTGGAGTTTTTTTTTTTTTTTTTTTGCCTTTTCTTCTTCTTCTTTTCTGTGACTTGGATTTCATGTTTTGAGTCTTTAATTCGAGACAAGTTCTCATTGGAGTGGCCGGTCATGTGACGGAATGGGAAGAGCAAAGTTTTTGTTGCTGTTTGTGTTGTTGTTGTTGGATGTCTGTTTTTGGATTTCTGCTTGTGAGAGAATGTTTCGCTGTGAAGGCTATTAAAGTGGAATCAAAATGCTGGCTTTGGGTTTCGGTCGGTGGGGCTTTGAAGATTGGAAAAAGTGGAACTTTAGCAACTTTGTCGGGTTGAGCTTACAAGACATTCGGAAATGCTGATGTTTGTGGGTGATTCAGTAGCGTGGAGTATGGTGATACCTATCACCTTGTGAGATCAAGGCTTAGCGATGGTTTAATTTATACAAAGAATGTTTGGACTGTGGGGGGTCATGAGTAAGATACGCATAGATGAAAGGTGAGATTTCTTAATATTTGATTCTGACCACTTTCGCGGTTCGTTATAGGATTAAGTGGTGCTAGATCGTTTGTTTTTTTTTACCAGCTATGTCTCTTTGTATATCATAAGTGTGGCTTTTTAGATGTTTGGATATATTTTATAATGGGGCAGTGAAGTACTACATTCAGTACTTGATGGAGCCACATATGACGATAAAGCTTTTTTAGGTGAGTCCAACTCATAACCCTCAACTAGTGTTACGATTTTTCAATCAAATCCTGAACAAATCTGCGTACGATAAAACTGAACTCGAATTTGAAATATGACGGACATTTTTTGCAGAAACTTGCTTTTCTTCGCCTTTGTACTTTGTGCATGTTGACGTTCTTACTAGCAACGGTCCATGCTGTCCAACGATACACAATTTTTTGAAATTGATCTTCAATTTCCAATCATCGCAATATCCCTTGTGATCGAAGTCACGTTGCAAGAGGATGTTGATGTCTCCGATTTTAGATACTGATCTGTACGCCAATAGATCGTCTGCGTGAGCTATAGCGTGTCTGAGAGAACCTACAAGATCACTTGTATATTTGCTAAACAATATCGGGGAGTTCACCGCCCCCAGTTGTAAAACGTTTTGAATTTCAAAGTATTTACCCGAAGTTACGTTGCTACATTTGACAACGAACTTCTATCCCATAAGCATTTCATAAATCATATACAGCATGGGTTTCCGCATGCCCAATCTGGTGAGCTTGAAGAAAAGCCCCTCTAACCATACGGTGTCGAAGGCCTTCTCAAAGCCAACCAGACAGGCCAACCAGACAGGCCAACCAGACAGGCCCCTGTGCATTGCCCTTTGGATTTATTCCATTGGATGTCGGACACTAGTTTCGACGCGACATGAATGGTGTCATGACTCGCTCGAAACCCAAACGGATTTTCCGGAATAATTTTGTTCTCCTCGACCCACTTAAGCAGAGCTCTATTGACTATCTTCTCGAATACCTTGCTAACATTTGGCAGAAGGCTTATTGACCGAAGATTTGCAGGGTTGGTTTGTTCCTTGTTTTTAGGGATAGGATGTACCACCGCCGTTTTCCAATGCACCGAATAATGTGCATTTTTCAGGGCATTGTTAAACAGGGTGGTGAAGATATCGGCTGCTTCCACTGGCAGGTGTCTCAATACGATGTTTGGGACACTGTCAACTACCGCTGACTTTTTACTTTTCAGTGATACGAAGATCTCCAGGAGTTCATCTTTTAGCACGAACAACAGCAGACTATTGGCTACTATGCCATTTTCGAATGGTTTTTGTCATTGAATACGGTAAAACCGTGATTCTCAGATCGCCAAGCTTGGCGTTCAGTGCATAGATGAAAGTGATTCAGAAAGGCTCTTTCCTCAATATCGCGATTTGGGCAAACAGGGTTGTTCACCGTGTAAACGGTCTCGAAAACACCGCCTATCGAATTCGCCTTCACCTGCGGATCTTCGATAATTTTGTATTTTTTTTTGACCTTGACATCACATTAATTCGCACATGAATGCATCGAACTACAGACACATAACAGCACTGGCGACTGAGGCCATCGGCTGGGGGCATCTATCTTAACTATGTTTTTACTCTTAAATTGGATAATCACCATCTCTTTTATGGTAACGGAATCAAAAGGGGTGAATAAGTCATTTGTAATGTGCATTTGAAGCGACTATACTCAGAAATCGATCGTCAAATGTCTTTTGCATGGAAAAACACAAATTGACATAAGTTGGGGTTGCCAGGGCTGGGGATTCGAACACAGCATTTCTCTTTTACTATTAAATTCGTTTTAATTTTAAATTTAAAAAATCCACTTAACACTAGTCGAAAATTCTGTAATCTAGGTACTCTCTGACAGGTCTTCTTAATCCCTCTTACTGACCCTATATGGGGCCCTAAGCTTATCTCTAATATTACGATACTTTCCTTTCGACATAAAACTACTAAAAGCATTGAAGGTCAGTTATAATGTTGTATCGAAATTCAAAAAACTTCGAATGCATGCTTTTTTTAGTTTTTGGAAAACTTTAACGTTGTTAAAAACTAACCTACACTACGAAAACCAACCTAAAATATAATCAGTGTGGCGATCACTCGTTGCAATATGCCACGAGTTGTCGCCACATCAATTGCGTAATCGGATAGCACTCGGATAGTTATCACGGAAGTCCATTACGCTGATTTGATCTGTCCGATGATAAAAACATATGGAGCCTCATGGCGGTGTTCCATGATAGCATGAAGACCTCGTAACTGTACTTAATATACCTAGTATAACTTAGAACTAAGCAGCTATAACTACACAAGAACCTGGGATGGAGCTGAATTATTATTTTTTGGCCACGGAAATCAGTGTGCTGTCTTTCCGTATCGATTTTATCGCTATCCGATTCGCCGTGCTAAAGTGGAGTAGCTCCTGAGCATTTCCGACGTGCCCCGTCTCGATTTTATCGCTGTCCGATTCGCCGTGCTAAAGTGGAGTAGCTCCTGAGCATTTCCGACGTACCCGCCGCGGGTCAGACAAAGGGACGTCCTGTCTCCTCTTCTCTGGAATCTAGTAGTCAATGAGCTACTAGTCAATCTGAGAAAAGAAGGATACAAAGTGCAACAGCAATAGCTGTATCAGGAAAATACCTCAATACCCAAAAAGAAGTTTTACAAAATGGTCTCTCTAGACGTACTCTATTAATGTGCCGACAAATCTGTACTCAGAGCAAGCCCCCAAAAAACCGAACTGGTCCATTTCAGCACGAAATACAAAGTCCCGCACATTGAAACACCCAAACTTAATGGCGTCTTAAGTTTGCTGAATCAGGCAAAATACCTCTGTCCGGTTTTGGATAAGAAGCTCAACTGGAAAGCCAACATCCAAGAACGCATTAAGAAGGCCAACGTAGCCTTGAACTTACTTACTTAAGTGGTGCTACAGTCCGGAAAAAACCTGGGCCTCAACCAACATGCCTCTCCAATCCTTAGGTACCTGCCTCCAGTTGCGCAATCCAAGTTGGTTGAGGTCGGTTTCTACTTGTTCGCGCCACTTAAGGCGCGTTCTTCCCACACTGCGTCCGACGACTGGTTGTGAATCCAAGACTCTGCGTGTCGGAGTATTGTTGCCCATTCGCTCTATATGTCCTAGCCATCATAAACGTCCAGCTGTACAGCTCGTATAGTTCTTAGTTCTCCATATCCCCTCAACGCAAACGGGACCGAAGTTTTTTCGACGAATTTTCCGCTCGAATCGACTTCTTGATACGGTCCATGCTTTTGATTCGTCCGATCATACGCTGGTTGATCAGCGTCTTATAAAGGACCACCTTAAGAATTCCAGTCAAGGCCTTACAGCCCGAAGAAACAACGGTTGGCAAGAGTAATTTCTTACGAGATGTTGTTGTCAGAGAAAATAGTGGAGCGAAGATAGATAAAGTCCCGTACTACCTCAAATTTATATCTGTCAATGATGACGTCCTGTCCAATCCGTCGATGTTGTGTATCCTTTCGTGTTGACATCATAATGTTTGTGTTACCCTCCTTTAAACCCATTTTTGTCGCTTCGTTCTCTATACTAGAAAACGTGGGTATGACATCACGTTGATTCCTGCCAATGATGTCAATATCGTCGTCGTATGCTATTACTTGCACCGATTTGTGGAGGAATGTGCCTCTGGCGTTGGCTCGGGAGTTTGGAACAATCCTCTCTAGAATCAAATTGAAGAAGTCAGATGACAGCGCATCGCCTTGCCTAAATGTTTTTTTGGTATCGGTTGTGTTGGTGAGGTCTTTTCCGAACCTGATGGAGCAGCGAGAATTCTCCAATGTCATCCTACTCAAACAGACGAGTTTGGGCGGTATACCAAAACAAGACATGGCTCTGTATAGTTCGTCTCTATTAATGCTGTCGTATGCGTCTTTGAAACCGGTGAACATGTGGTGGGCTTCGATTTGGACTTCTTGGGCTTTTTCCAGGATCTGCTAAAGTGTGAAAATTTGATCGGCTGTGGACTTTCCTGGCCTAAAACCACACTGATAAAACCAACAACCAAGCCACTCTTGAAGACCACAAAGACTGTCTTAATCTACCTAGTATAACAAATAACTAAGAAACTAAAACTCAAGAAGAACCCGGGAATGAGCTTAATTACTATAAGCCAGGCACAAAAAATTGGTGTCCTGTCTTTCCGTATTGATTTTACAGCGAACCGATTCACCGTGCTAAAGTGGAGTAGCACCTGAGCATTGCTGATGTACCCGTCGTGGATCAGACGCTTGTCTCCTGCGGACCATTGGCGCTGGTATTCAACCGGAGTGTCATCCATTTTTTGCACTAACCGTTTTTTTTTTAATTGGCACGCGCAAAGGAATTACGAATACCCTTATAGTGTTTGAGCACAGCGCGGGCAGTATAGAAATACAGGAGTAGAAAAGAGGAGATACCGATGTGCGTTGGTTTTGAATTTCTGTAGATTGTAATGGAGAGGAAATACTGAGTTTGGTAAGGCATTCCACATTCGTGCTGTTAATCTCTATATTTCATAATACGTCCGAAGATCGGCTTGAGGGTGAACTGATTAGCATTCATGACACGGCGAGTATTACGGTTGAATAGTTGAAGGGGTGGAATGCACCTGGCTATTTCATTAGAACATTAGAGCATTGACCCTAAAGAGTTGATGTAAACAAATACCTCTGTGGGGATAAGACCCGACAAAAGCGTATACTCTCCATGTATATTTCATTGGGGTAATAAACCCCGAAGATCAGGCTGTTAGCGCTGGCCATCGCTCTTAAGAGATGCCTTCGAATCACTTTAATAAGGAAATTGTCAATTCATTTCAGCTGAGCGTCATCGTATAGGGCCGCCTTGGTGCGATAATATTTTTTGTACTCGGAGTCTGGCTTTCGATAAAATCCTAAACAGGATTGGAGACACCGCTTCTTTAACAGCCGTATCTTCTCCATGTAGGATGGTGATACTTTGAACCACGAGGGCAACCGAAAGCGACGATTGTTCTCATAAGGGTCATGTAGCATATTATGACTTTCACCCTTGAATCAAGTTGACTGCCTTGAAACAGTCTTCTTGTCAAAACATAAGCCCCCTAGCCCTGGCCAGAGAAGTATCTACATTTTTGTTAATATACAGAAAATTGTCAAGCCAGGTGCCAAGATATTTGACTTCTTTTCTCCTCGTCAACTGCTGCCCATGCTGTCCAATGATAAACAAATTTTTCCAGTTTTTTTCTGGTATCTTTAGAAGTCCTTAGCAATGGGATTATAAGCAGAACTGCTTCGGTTTTTTTTTTTTTGGAAATTTATCTTCAATTTCAAATTATGAACTCAGAAGTTTCGCTTCATAATTATCGCATTAGAAAGTAAGTGATGCTAGCTTCTAACGGGTGATTTTTTAAGAGTAGTTTTTTGAAAATCGAATAAAACACTCAAATTTGCATCAAATATTCAAAATTTATATTGTAATCGATAAATAGGCTTTTGCCATTTACGTTTTATAGACAATTTCATACACTTTCGAGCATTTTGGCCTGTATTCCACGAAGTACGCGTGTTATGTTATCCTGTAAGGCGTCAATGGTGTTCGACTTATCCACATAGACTAACGACTTTACATAACCTTACAATAAATAATCCAGTGGCGTTAGATCGCATGATCTTGGCGGCCAACTCACAGGCCATTTCGAGAGATAAGCTGCTCACCAAATTCATCCTTCAACATTTCCATTGTTTCACAAGCTGTGTGGCATGTGGCACCGTCTTGACGAAACCACATGTCAACCAAGTTCAACTTAGCCAACTGGGACAAAAAAAAAAGTCGCGTATCATGGCTCGATATTGTTCGCCGTTGACGCCGGTAACGTTTCTTCCACGGTCGTCTTTGAAGAAAAATGGACCGATGATGCCACCATGATGACTTACCATGATTAAATGGCAGAGTGTACTGGAAATTTTTCACTTCGACAGATGAATTTTGGACGCCATTACTACAGAAGCTGTAAACATATTCTGCTTCTACAATACATTAGCTTAAGCTCTACCAGAACTGCTTAACAAACGTCACATGAAACCTGACTTGTTAGTTTTTTTTTATTTCAGCCACGTATATATAAAGGGTGATCCATTTCGAGGTTCCCTACTTTTTTAAAGAAAAAAACACAGAAAATTCAAATTTAATGGCGAATGTTTATTATCATTTGAAAGAACATTCTTTGGCATTTATTTTTTGAAGATTATTTCTATCAAATGTTGGCCGTTGCTACGTCGCAGATGGTCCATCCGTTGAGTCCAATTTTCGATCACTCGTTCGAGCATTTCGACTGGTAACTGGCGAATGACACGCGTGATGTTTTCCTCCAAGGCCTGAATCGAAGCGGGTTTGTCGGCACAATCTTTTGACTTTACATATCCCCACAGGAAAAAGTCTAACGGTGTGATATCACACGATCTTAGTGGCCAATCGACCGGCCCAAAACGTGAAATTATGTGCTCACCGAAATGTTCTCTCAATAAGTCCATTGATTGATGCGATGTGTGGGAAGTGGCGCCGTCTTGCTGAAACCAAATGTCGCCGAGATTACGAGCTTCAATTTCAGGCATCAAATAGTCGGTTATCATGGCACGATAATGGTCGCCATTGAAGGTTACGTTCGCACCGTAATTTAAAGAAATATGGACCGATGATTCCACCGGCCCACAAACCACCCCAACCCGTTGTTTTTTTCTGCATGAAGTGGCAGTTCTTCAATCTCTTCAGGTTGCTCTTCGTCCCAAATGCGGCAATTTTGTTTGTTTACATACCCATTGAGCCAGAAATGAGCCTCATCGCTAAACAAAATTTGCCTCGAAAACGTCGGATCTTCTTGGAACTTTTCAAGAGCCCATAGAGCGAAGCGATGTCGCTTCGGAAGGTCGAGCGGCTTCAGTTGTTGCACAAGCTGTATTTTGTACGCTTTCAATTTAAGATCTTGACGTAAAATGCGCCAAGTCGTTGCATACGTCAGTCCGAGTTGCTGCGAACGGCGCCGAATCGACTCTCTACGGCCTTCGTGTACACTCTCAGCTACGGCCGCTATATTTTCTTCACAGCGTGCTGGACGTGGTCTATTCGGTCGAATATTATCCAATAATGAATGCTGGGTCTCAAAATGGGTGATGGTGTTGCGAATAGTACGCTCAGTAGGCCGATTATGTTGACTATAAGTTGAGCGAAGTGCACGAAACACATTCCTCACAGAACGGTTATTTTCATAATAAAGTTGAACAATTTGTAAACGTTGTTCACGCGTAAGTCTTTCCATTATGTAATGCCAAACAATACTAAACAAAAATAACATGACAGCATGACACGACTCACACGTGATCTGTCAAAAATAGCTATTGAAAAAAGCATCTCTACTTGGATCACCCGTTATATAAACATATAACAGAGGATATAATACACACATTGTGTGAAGCGTGTGCATTTACCTATAAGAGTTATAAAGCCGGTTTTTTTTTTTCGTGTGCGCCCGGAGGTGAGTAATCCTCATAGGATACCAGTGGTCCGTACCATTGGCTATGCCCGACTCATATATTTTCGGGCCTGAGAATTTCATTAATGTCAGTCAATATATGCCTACGGGCTAAATCTCATCCCCCAAGAAAGGCACTATGAGAACCGGCTGCGCGTGCTCATAGTAGTATGGAATTTATTTCTCTAATTTTTTCATTTTTTTTGTGGTGACTACGACTAAGTATCCTTAACAAGTAGGATACGCTTCTGTAGTCTTAATCGCGTTTGGTAGGTAGCATTCCAGTGAACGCACCTACTAATACCGTCATTACATGCGGTTTTTCCTTATGGCGCTAGGTCGAACGGTCTTGTTCTTTGTAGCCGGCGCTCAAGGTTTGTCACGTCCAGAGTACGGATTATTTCGTTATTACAATGAACATATATACGAGTACGAAGTTTGCGAGCAAAGTTTGTTGCTTCGTTACTCACGGTAGCAATTCCTAAATCTCTGTGAATATCACTATTCCTAATATACCATGGAGCATTCACTATTGCTCTTAGGGTTTTGTTTTGGAATGTTTGCAGTATAGCAATATTGCTTAGTTTGGTACAACCCCAAAGCTGTATACCGTATGTCCAACAAGGTTTTAGCACTTGCTTATACAGAAGCAGTTTGTTGTATATGCTTAGCTTCGAGTATCTGCCAAGTAGCCAATACATTTCTCTGAGTCTGATTGCGAGCTCGTCCCGCTTTTTTTTAACGTGTGGCTTCCACTTAAGCTTTGCGTCTAGAGTCATTCCTAGATATTTTGCCTCATTTGCGTATGGTATTTGTGCAGAGTTAATGAAAACAGGTAAGTTGTTTATCTTTTTGTACGTAAAATTGACATGCGTTGACTTGGTCTCGTTAAGTGCAATTCGCCAGGTTTTTGTCCACTCACATACTTTGTTAAGAGCCCGTTGGAGTTTTCCCGTTGATGATTCGACTGACTCATACATTGCGAGGATAGCCGTATCGTCTGCGAACGTTGCTACGATGGTCCCTTCATCTTGTGGTATATCTCTTGTGTAGAGCAAGAATAGGATTGGTCCGAGAACACTTCCCTGCGGAACACCGGCGTGGATTTCTTTGAATTCTGAGTATTCAGTCTCATGTCTAACACGAAACAGTCTGTTTTCAAGGTAGGATTCCAGTATTTTGTATAATTTTGTCGGTAGGGTTGTCCTTAATTTATACCTTAGACCTTCGTGCCATACCTTGTCGAAAGCTTGTGAGACGTCGAGAAAAGGGGCAGAGCAAATCTTTTTCTATTCTAGAGTATTTTCAATTTCATTCGTTATTCGATAAACCTGATCGATTGTGGAATGTTTGACCCGGAAGCCGAATTGATGATCTGGGATCAAGCGTCTTTCTTCAATTACTTGTTGTAATCGTTTTAGCATCATTTTCTCGAAAACCTTAGATATTATCGGCAGGAGCGAAATGGGTCTATACGATTTCTTATCGTTTGGACTTTTCCCCGATTTCGGAACCATAATGACTTCGGCGACTTTCCATTGCCTTGGTACATATAAAAGTCTCAGAGAAGCATTTATAATGTAGAGCAACTTAACTAATGCTGTTTTCGGTAGCTCCTTCAGGATTTCGCCGGTGATTAAATCATATCCTGGAGCTTTGTTATTTATCAACTTGCTTATTGTCATTCGGAGCTCGGACAGGGATACGGCTTTTACTTTATAGTTGACGGCTGCCGTATTGGCATTCGGTTCTTCGTTTAAAGATTGTCCATCGAACGGCTTGAACGTTTCCTCTAGATGCTCGGCAAATAAATCCGCTTTCTCTTTGTCTCCTTTTGCCCATTCGCCGTTAGCTTTTCTAATTGGTGGCGAGTGTATTTTGGGTTTCCTTATGGACTTCAAGGCTTTCCATAGTGAGTAGTTTGAAGTCTTGTCAGCAGTCAACCCCTCGAGGTATGTAGAAGTCTCGCGATTTCTTAAATCCTGTAGCTCATTCTTAAGATTATTACAGAGATAGTTCAGATATGTTTTATCAGGGGGTGCGCGGGATTGTTGCCATCTCTTGCGCGCTCTCCTCTTTTCTCGTTTGAGGTCTTCGATGTCAGGCTGGTAGTTGACTTTTTTGTTGCGTGTTGCTGTCTTCCGGAAGGGAGTGTTTTTCCACGCTGCGCTCTGAATGGCTTCCACGAGCTTGTCAATTTTGTCTTCTATTCCGAGCGGTGTGTTTAGTGGCACATTTAAAACCACATTTTCCTTGCACTCTTTTCTGAAAAGATCCCAGTTAGTTAAAGCAGGTTAATTACAAAATTTTCCACTGTAAAACTTCTGCACACAAGCTTAATAGAAGTATGTAATTGTTTCTGGACATATTAATCTTATAGAGGAGAAATTTTTAGGGATAATCCCAGCTCTAGCTCCAACGGATGTTGATGACAAATAATGTTGCAAAGGATTGTTTCTACGAGCTTATGGACTAAACTTATGAATAACTACTGGAGTATAACGTGAAAATCTGGCCAGGAAATTTAAGCGCATTAATACGATGAGTGGACATCTTCCAAATCCTACACGACACCACGTCTGGCATATTACTTAGACTAATGGACTTCGCAATGGAACTAAAGCTAGGAAACGTTCTTTTATTCACCCTGATACTTAATAAGGGAAAATGGCGGTCTACAGATCAACAAAAAAAAAGTGGTAGGCACTTGGATCGCTAGGCACAGGGTTAGAAGTGTAATCCCCGGTTAGGGAATAAAAATTGTTTCAATGGTCATTCAGAGATCTGAACGTTCAATTTGCGTCACGATTAGAAGGAATCGGAGTTCAATCGGATCGGAGGATACTTGGTAATGTCCGATATAGCTAGAACTCTAACCAAAATAGTGTTGTCTGTACACAAGTTGTTGAAGTAACTTCGATGATTTAAAATAAAAATTGTTGGCGCAACAAGGCTTTGATTTTCCTTACATCTATTCATGTGTGCGGGTGTTTTTCTTGTACGATGGTGGTAACTCCTGATTAATGCTGCACTCGAACGAAGTTTAGAAAATTTTTCTTCATAATTGACACCATTAGCATTATTTGCTAGATCATCTTTAATTTGATATCTGGAGCTAGATTTTCTCACAGAGCCTCTAAGTCCCTTTAGAAACAAGTACAAGGTAGCGCATTTGAGCCCTTTTTATGGCATTTTCCATCACTTTGGCTAAAACTTCCGGCGATAGGCCCTTACATTCTTGACGGATATTGTCTTTAAGAGCTGCAAGAGTCTGAGGCTTGTTGACATAAGCCCGCGACTTCAAAAAGCCCCACAAAAAGAATTCTGGAGCGGTCAAATCAGGCGATCTTGCTGGCCAGTGCAAATCGCCAAAACGGGAGATTAGGTGCCCGGGAAATGCATCCTTCAGCATATCGGTTGTGGCACGTGCAGTGTGTGCCGTTGCACCGTCCTGTTGGAACCACATGTTTTCCAATCCCAATTCATCAAGTTGCGGCAAAAAGAACTCGTTGATCATTGCTCTGTAGCGCTCACCATTCACAGTAACCGTTTGGCCCGCGACGTCTTCGAAGAAAAAAGGTCCGATGACTCCTCCAGCGAAAACAGCACACCATACAGTGACTTTGAGCGGGTGTAATGGCTCTTCGTGGGTTACACGCGGATTTTCAGTGCCCCAGAAGCATAAATTTTGCTTATTTACATACACGGTAAGATGGAAATGGGCCTCATCACTCATATGATTATTTTGATGAAAAATCATCTTCCTCTTGGTGGTGATTAAGGATGGCTTGAGCGTATGTTAGACGCGATTGGCGGTCAGCAGCTAACAGCTGATGCACCGTCTGGACTTTGTACGGAAACATCTTCAAATCTTGTACCGAAATTCGCTGTAAAGACCGTCGACTTATACCCATTTGCGTGGCACGTCGTCTGGTCGATGTCGACGGCGGCGCTTCCATGACATCTTCGGCTACAGCAGCAATATTCTCTGCAGAACGGCTACTCCGGGGTCTGCCACGCCTGGCAGCATCTCGTGTTGTGCCAGTCTCTTCGAGGCGAGCGGCTAAACGTCGCAGTGTTTCACCAGTAGGCGTTGGACGGCTAGGAAATCTGCGACGAAATTCACGTTGTGCCAAAGTCACCGACCGATTATTGCTCAAATAAATAGTCACCAATATTCCGCGTTCTGGAGCAGTGTAGCGTATTAACGTGTATTTCGCATGTGTTTACTACACAAATGTCAAAACAGAACTGACATTAGGGGCCAATCGCAAAATTTATAGCATTTTCTGATAGGAGGATTACTTTTGCGCCACCTGTAGATATACTTAAATAAAAAAAAAACCACAGGGATATAGTTAAGTTGAGGGTTTTGATCCATCAATCCATATCAGAGCTCTTTTTAAATAAGAAGAAGAAGAAAATTACTGGTCAGATATTCCTACGTGATTACAGCCACATACAACAACTAAGAACGCGTCAAATATTTAATTAATATGTGTATCATCTTATAGGAGCAGCATGCTCTTATGCATATCAAAAACTATCTAAGTATCTTTTATACCTAATTTGCCGAAACCGAAGTATACCTACATGTCACCAACGACCGCAACGACATTGCTTCTCCTCTCTATCGAATGACAATCCAAATTCGATCTTTGGGCTCGATAATGACTGAGTCAATTAATTTGTTCACTGACATTGACACAACGACGCGTAGGGTACAGCAAAATTTCTCAGTGAATCATAAGCCCAGAGAAACCGCAGAAAAAATTAACCGCGATAAATTTAAACCGTTTCAAGACAGGAAATCGGATTTACTTGCCACCTATCAAGTGACTTTTTTTTGTTTTCTTCTTCATCAGATACTCGAATATTGAGTAATCGCATTCGCATTGTAACCAACCGACTCATCGTAGCTTCCATGGACTAGTGAGTCGAACTGGCGAGCGTGCCCAAATTCATCACAAACACACATGGTCCATCAGCAGCATCATTTCCAAAAGTGACCGCGCGCGTAGTTCAACCTGACATTGCACAGGCAAACGTCATCGTCCCACGAAAAGTTGCCTCTCACGACGCGAAACTATGTCAGATACTTGAGAGAGTTGCGAGACATGCAATCAGAGCGATCGGTGCTGAAATTCCTCATAAGCTGAGTTATCAGCGATGACACAACTTATGGCATGGCATGCGGTTCACCCGGTAGGTGGGCGCTCATCGGATGAATCAACCTTTAACCGGCCCGCGGCGTGCAAACACGTTGTTACTACTTCCGTTTTACAGTTTCTCTCACATAATTTCAACAATTCGTCCGATTGATATTGTTTTGCGCTTAATCATCCATTTTGTAGTTCTAGTCCAAAGAGAGCAGGAAAATTCGGATTGGCAACAAGTGTGTCGTTTTATACTTAGTGCTAGCTATTGTAGATACTATTGACAATGAATCGAGAAAAGTTTTTTTTTTTTTTTTGTTCCGCTATCCGCTGTTTGTCATTCGACGGGAAATGATATCACAATTAGTTCGCAGGTGATTGTTTGTCAATTTTATAGCGGTTGAAGTGGGGGAGTGGATTAAAATTAATTAGCTGATTGAGTATTTAAATTTTTTTTAATTTATTTGAAATCTAAATATATCTCTAGATATGACGAAAGGGTGAACTGCAATAAAAGGAAGCAATCCGAAGCGGCGGGCTCAATGGCGCGATAGTTAGTGCGGTAAACTGCCGCGCAGTAGGTCTGGGTTCAATTCCCAGCGGTAGGAACACCTAAAGGATTTTTCACTGGCCCTCCTCTAGTGATGATCTGACAAATCATCCGAGTAGTATCGATTCTCAAGAAAAACTTATCTCAAATTCGTTGGAGTCGGCATAAAAATGGAGTTCCCGCCATCGTGCAAGAAGTACACACGTACACATAAATGGTTGTGATACTAACGAGCCTGTTGCGCCCAAAATTCGTATTTTTAATCCGAAGCAAATTTCAAATTTGTAGGTTAAGTATTCCTAAGCGCAACCATTTCTATAAGCGGCATATAATAGTACTTTGTGAAGGAATAGGATTGTCAATAAATTTTGCGGATTATTTATTGTTTTTATAAAATTTCAATTCTATTAAAAAAAAAACGACACTTAGGCAATCCTCAAGGAGATGCGATGAGCGTCTTTTTTATTTTTGGATTCAGTGGCACACCACGAACTGCATTTTAGGATGATTTTGTTAAAATGCAGTCCTGAGTATATCAAAATGCAGTTTTAAAACAGATTTTGTTTATCCCTAAGCAAGGACACTTGTTGTTATTCGAGTTTCCCCAAGTTTTCGAACTTCGCGCATATTATTCATCTGATGGAATTTGATTGTGTCAGTATTCGAAGCAAGATTTTCCCAACGAGAAGTCGAAAAATCATTCGATTGTCCACAGGGTTTCGCAGAGGATAATCCTTATTAACAAGATATTCACAGTCTCAACTATCATTTAAAACTTTCTTGGCCAAAGTATACGATTTTTGTTGACTTCAGACCTGCACTGATTCCATTGACCGACACATAACTAAGTGACACTACAGTCTGTATAGAATTCAACCATCAATACATGCTCCACCACTTGACCTGATATCTAGCTTAGAGTTTCGCACGTCAAGGTCGCATGTCTGATGGTTAAGGTCGATTTCTACAAGGTGGGCCAAAATAAGTCATCCTATGTTGTTTGGCCTTTAGAAAATCGGCTGTGGCTCGCGCAGTGTGCGCCATTGCTCCATCCTGTTGGAACCACATGTCCTTCAATCCTGATTCGTCCAATTGCGGCAAAAAAAAACTCGGTTAACATGGCCCTATAGCGCGCGCCGTCCACTATTGTCGTATGACCAGCGGCGTTCTCGAAAAAATAATGGCCCGCTGACTCCTCCAGTGTGAACAGCGCACCATGCAGTATCATTGAGTGGGTCTAATGGCTCCTCGTGCATTACTCGTGGATTTTCGGCGCCCCAGAAGCGATCGCTTTGCTTGTTCACGTACCCGCTGAGGTGGAAATGAGCCTCATCGCTCATTATGATTTTGGTCCAAAAATGGTCCACTTCGATTATTCCGGGTTCTTGGTCAGTGTATTGCTCCATGGCTTGTTCACTTGTGTTCCACATCTGTCTAGTCCACAAAATGTCAAAACAGATTTGACAATGGCGGCCATTTGCAAAAATAAGAGCATCTTCCAGTAGGGTGATCTCTTTTGGCCCACCAAGTACTTGAGCGCACCGCTTAGGGGAGGCATCCGACGTCTGGCTGGGAATCAAAGAATCTGCAAGTCGCTAGTCGTTCTGTTGTATTATAACTAAACTAGGGCTTGGTGTCGAATTTCGTTTAACACGCGATAGTAGAAGATCGTCGAAATGCAGTTCATAAATGCGCAAGATGTTGCAATGAACTGGGTTGAAGCGGTAACAGACATTATTACCTCAAACCCACATGTGATATATGTGACCGCGCTCAACATTTTGAGGTCTTGCGATATTGCCGACAGACCATCCAAGCCCATAATACCCATAACAGTCGCTGCAATGGTTGACACTGGTTGACACAGGTTGACACTGGTTAACACAGTGGCGTAGCGTTGGTTGGGGCCGCCCTGGGTAACCCCTAGTAATCTGTTCAACAAGTACTTTATCGCAACCAGTTTGATTTATGTTCATGTAAATCAATAAAGCAAACTAAGCTCAAACTGTGCTTGGATAAGGAGGAGGCAGAGAGTGTACATATTTATCACCTTCCAACAAAATAAAACTCCATCTAGGAGACTACCTCCACTTCTTTGACAATCTAGGTGAGCTGGCTAATATTAGGGTCAAAAACCTCCTGCATTTCATAGGCAAGGGAAAATTTAGAAAATTTTGACTTCTATACATGGTACCACAAAGTACCTATTCTGGTCAAAGTAATCTTACCTAACCTAACCTAACCTATGATAACATAGCTAAGGAAACGAATACATTTCTGTCCAATTCGATGCCCAATTATCTATTTGACCTTGAGACAAGAAAAATTGGTCATCCCCATGTTAGGGTTTTATATTTAGCTGGTTAGATACCACGGTGAACCCCATCATCCTTATCGCCTTATTTAATTGAAATTTGAAAATTTTTGTTTGCCAAAAATTTCGTCACCTAACATCTGTCTCCTTCCCAATCGACTTTCAATTACTACCGAAGATTTAGATACAAAATGGTCACAATACTCGTTATCAAACGCGTGCTCGTTCCATTTATCATGTCAGATACGTCATATCCACAATTCGTCCATTACACACACGATCAATGACGCGATCGTGTGTAATCTTATCGCAAACTTTGATTGATATTCTAATTTGTTTGCAGACAAATTTTTGGCATATGAAAGTTGTGCACAACCGGACAAGACATGCGGCTAAATTTTTCCATCGACTTGGGCTTCCCCTATGGTTCGTAAGCACGTACAAGTACGTGTATATGAACGATGGCTTGCTAATTAGCTGGGCCATGATCTACGTCAAACTAGATAGATTCCGATTGACAATGTTTACTTTTTTATTGGAAGCAAACAAACATTTAGGAATTACGATTTTTTCGTGTAGTGAGGTAAAAATTTGTTGTTTATGTGAACTTTGGAAGTAAAGGTTTTGGATTAGTCATATGAACCCACATGCTTAACGGATGTCATACTCATGCTTAGGTAGACATGTGTCAGTTTGAAGTTTGTATTCATGCTTGCATGACGATTTCATGACAAGTTGATGAATGTTGAGTGATATTCGGTTGTAGCGAGCAGCTTTCGTAAAGCAGAGAACGAAGTATCTTCTATCGACTCCAAGGCTAACTTAATTACTTAAGTGGCTTACATGCAGTCCCGAATAAATCTGGGCCTCAACTTATATGTATCTTTAATTAGCGCCCGATCCTTAGCTTACTGCGTCCGCCTGCACACTTCAAGTTGGTTGAGGTCGGTTTCTACTTGTGCGCGCCACTTAAGGCGAAGTCTTCCTTTACTGCTTTCCGGCGTCTGGTTGGAAATCGAAGGATCCGCGACCAGTCCAATCGGTATCTTAAACATCCAATGCGGTTGTTTGTTGTTTTTTTTTGACTAGGGGCATGTCACAGTATAGCTCGTATATAGTTCTTGGTTTAATCATCGTCTCCATGGTCCACCAACTCAAAGGGACCGAAGATTTTTCGAAGAATTTTCCTCTCAAATCCCAAGGATTTCTTCACCCGCTTTTGAGATGGTCCATGCTTCAGCGCAATAGAGCAGGACTGGGATGATCAGGCTAGTTCGAGTGAGAGTTAAAAGCCGAGGTAGACAAAGTCCCGCACTACCCCAATGTCAATGGTGACGTTCTGCCAAATTCGTCGATGTTGTGTGTCCTTACAACACAGGATCTACTTAGTTTAACCCTCATTCACTGCTCAACTCATTTTTGCCGCTTCCTTCTATAAACTATCAAACGTGGCTATGACGTCACGTTGAGTCCGATCAATGATGACAATTTCGTCGGCGTATGCTAATAACGAACGGGTGATCCAAGTAGAGATACTTTTTTCAATAGCCTTTTTTGACAGATCACGTGTGAGTCGTGTCATGCTGTCATGTTATTTTTGTTTAGTATTGTTTGGCATTTCATAATGGAAAGACTTACGCGTGAACAACGTTTACAAATTGTTCAACTTTGTTATGAAAATTCACGTTCTGTGAGGAATGTGTTTCGTGCACTTCGCTCAACTTATGGTCAACATAATCGGCCTACTGAGCGTACTATTCGCAACACCATCACCCATTTTGAGACCCAGCATTCATTATTGGATAATATTCGACCGAATAGACCACGTCCAGCACGCTGTGAAGAAAATATAGCGGCCGTAGCTGAGAGTGTACACGAAGGCCGTAGAGAGTCGATTCGGCGCCGTTCGCAGCAACTCGGACTGACGTATGGAACGACTTGGCGCATTTTACGTCAAGATCTTAAATTGGAAGCATACAAAATACAGCTTGTGCAACAACTGAAGCCGCTCGACCTTCCGAAGCGACATCGCTTCGCTCTATGGGCTCTTGAAAAGTTCCAAGAAGATCCGACGTTTTCGAGGCAAATTTGGTTTAGCGATGAGGCCCATTTCTGGCTCAATGGGTATGTAAACAAACAAAATTGCTGCATTTGGGACGAAGAGCAACCTGAAGAGATTGAAGAACTGCCACTTCATCCAGAAAAAACAATGGTTTGGTGTGGTTTGTGGGCCGGTGGAATCATCGGTCCATATTTCTTTAAAAATTATTCCGGTGCGAACGTAACCGTCAATGGCGACCGTTATCGTGCCATGATAACCGACTATTTGATGCCTGAAATTGAAGCTCGTGATCTCGGCGACCATTGGTTTCAGACGGCGCCACTTCCCACACATCGCATCAATCAATGGACTTATTGAGAGAACATTTCGGTGAGCACATAGTTTCACGTTTTGGGCCGGTCGATTGGCCACCACGACCGTGTGATATCACACCGTTAGACTTTTTCCTGTGGGGATATGTAAAGTCAAAAGCTTATGCCGACAAACCCTCTTCGATGCAGGCCTTGGAGGAAAACATCACGCATGTCATTCGCCAGTTACCAGTCGAAATGCTCGAACGAGTGATCGAAAATTGGACTCAACGGATGGACCATCTGCGACGTAGCAACGGCCAACATTTGATAGACATAATCTTCAAAAAATAAATGCCAAAGAATGTTCTTTCAAATGATAATAAACATTCTCTCCATTAAATTTGAATTTTCTCGAAATGGATCAACCTTTAGTTGCAACGATTTTCAGAAGATTGTGCCGTTGGTGTGGGCTCGGGTGTTTTGCACAATCCTCTCTCAAGAATCAAATTATAGAAGTCACACGACAGCGCATTTTCTTACCTTAATCCTTTTTTGGTATCGAATGTGGCGGTGAGGTCATTTCCGACTGAGGATCCTCCATCATCATCCTGCAAAGACGAACGAGTTTGGGAGGTATACCAAAACTAGATAGCGCTTTGTATTGTTGGTCTCTATAAATGCTGTCGTACGCGGCTTTGAATTTGAAGAATAGATGGTTGGTATCGATTTGGAATTCTTTGGTTTTTTTTCGAGGATCTGCTGAAGTGTGAAAATTTGATCAGTTGTGCACTTTCTTGGACTATAACCACACTTACAAAGGACCATCAAATTGTTGTCGAACTACGTTAGGGTTCACATAGTATGACAAATATGTATGATCTGATCTTGCAGGCGATGTTGAATAGACGCATATATCTGTAGTTGGCGCAGTTCAGATTGTTTCCTTTTTTTGGATCGGGCACACGATGCTATGGTTCCATTCTTCAGGTGATAGTATGCATTCTTATGAGTTGGAGAGTGTTAATTACGAAATAGCCTCCTCCGGTATTATACGGCTCATCGGGAAAGCTGTCATTTCCTGCAGCTTTGTTAAGCTTAAGTTTGGATGTAGCTATCCTCACTTCACTTCAGTTCTGCCCAGAATGCGTATCTGGTATCGATGTCAAAAGAGAGATATAATCCTCTCATGAAGTTGCTCTCCATTCAACTGCAAGCTACAGATTCACGAAGATACAAATTGTGTTAGCGCTTACGGGTTGCCTTGATTTGACTTCTGACTCAGAGTCAAGCGTCAGCTACAGATAAGCATTCTGGGCGGCCCTTTAGTGTCGGGTGGTTGGTAGTTCTCATTGTTGTTAAGATTTTTGATTGGTTGGCTCTGCAGCAGCTTAACAGTCTGTAGAAGTGGTTCTTCTATATTCTCAGCATCGACTGTATCTCAACTACGATACTTCCTTGCTTATCTAGACAGGATTCTGTTCGAGCCTTGTATCCTTGGCTTTTACATTTTACACTTTGGTAAGACTTGCGAACATCGTTGCTTGAGTGGCACCTTTCTGTATTCTCGATTGCGCGCTTTTCTTGTTCTTTTTTCTTCTTTCTGAAAAGCCGTTGTTCTTTTCTTTTTCTCTTCCTATAAAGCTGAATGGCAGCTCTCTTCTTCACCTGTGGCTTAGCCTTGTAGGCCTCGTTCTTGGCTGCGAATTTCTCATCAAACCAGGGGTTACTTGCTGGTGGGCGCGAAAAACCTAACACACCAATTGCGGCTGATCTATTGGCTTGTCGGCATCGTTGTCAGTGTTCTTCGATATTCGATGCTGGTGGTATGCCGTTAATCGTGAGATTAAGGGGTACGCGTTACGCGAAGGCCTTGGCGGTCTTTTTCGATTGCAGTCTTTTGATATTCAATTTTTCACAGTGTATCTGGTTTGTTGTGGACATCCGCATCCTTACCTTGGCTGCAACAAGGTACTGGTATGTTCAGATATACAAAATACTCTATACGTGCATATTGTCTATCGCAATGTGATCAATTTGGTTGACCGTTCGTTAATCTGGAAACCGCCATGAGGAAACCGTGTGCTGGCTATAGTGGCATTTCGTTCTGTAGCGAAGTCAACTAGCCTAAGTCTGTTGCTAGACGTGTTATCGTAAAGGCTGTATTTTGCGATATTACTGCTAAAGATGTCTTCTCTTCAACCCTTGGGTTAAAATTTCCCAGCATAATTTCAACATTGTACCTAGGTAGTCGCTTATAAGCTTTGTTGAGGATGTCTTAGACACAATCTTTCGCAACCTCATCTTTTTCTCCGTCTGAGCGTGAGCGTTTGTAATACTGATGTTGATGAATTTGGCCTTGAAAGCATAAGAAATCTTTTCTTAGTCTGGAACTTCTGTCAAATCCACATACGAAAGATCGCTGATTCTGCTGACTATAACATGGTCCGTAGTAGATGCCAAAGTTTTTCATTCTCTTTTTGCCCGGTCTAGTCCATCGAATTCCTTGGATGGCAGTAATGTCTGCTTTGTCGCAGCTTCTGGTTTCCGCAAGTTGTTCGCCTGAAATTTCTCCTGTTTAATATTTTCTCGTTCCGCCTACAGAGGATCTCACCATTACCGGAGGACGCTTCCGATGGAAGACTAGCAACCCCACACGGGTTTAGGCACAAAAACATGACTAATTATGTCGCTGTTAACTGTTATTGTCAGGCCAGCTGGATTATCATAAATAATGGTGCGATGATGCTTTCAGCCGACTATCCGCATTTTTTTTCGTGGATGGTGGATGTATTTCTATCCAAGAAATAGAATATCGAAATTTTTATACTTAAGAGCAAAATAAGGCACATTGCTGAGTTTCATATCAGTTGTTGAAACATCAGTATATTTTTGTTGTTGTTCCATAAACCATTTAAGAACCTTTTTCACTGTGTGTGGTCAGTAGCCTTCATTTATTAGGAATTTGCACTAAGCATTCAAGAAAATGCGTAAGAATGGGATGTCTACAGCTTTTTGGCCGTGGTAACATGGTTGAAGTCACATCACCTTTCAAATACAAAGCTTTCTCTATGACGAAAGTGTATGCCTTGGGAGAACTCTTATTTGAAAGCCAACAATAATCCAGCTGACTGCTCGATGGAATGATAGAACTACATGGAGTACGCACTACAGCTAAAAATTTTGTAGCCGTTTCAGACGCGGGCGGTAAGTACGAAGGGGAAATTTCGCCGATCGTATGAGTCGGCCATGCTTTTGTTTGATGCTGGGGTAGCAATGTGAACACTGGGGTATCAATATCAGCACCCCACACAGAACATTTGAGATGCGCACTCTATGTAGTTCTATACTCTCTGATGATATGTAAGATGACTATGGATCTTCTGTTTTCAGAGATTGAAAACAGGACAAAACAAAGGTGTCTTAGAATAAACATAACCTAAAAAAGGAAACCAACTCCAAAAAAAGGGGACGTTATGTGATTTATTTTCCCTAACCTAAACTGTAGTAAGACTACGTCACTTAATATAAATCTACAGAAACAATTTTGAACCTAATAGGCATTTTTATATATTCAAGACTACTAAAGGGTTTTTCAATAAGAGCGCTACATACGTTTTTTTTAAATAAAACAAAAACGGTTTTGGATATCAATGAAATTCTTTATTCCCGTGAAAGTACGTTCGATGCCATTATGGATGGAACTCGATTTCTTTTGCATGGCCACCACGGGCACGCTTGCAGAAGTCCAGACGCTGAACCCAATTTTCGACGGTTTTCAAGCATAAATCGTCCGATACTGCTGCAATTTCACGTTCGATATTCGTACGAAGTTCATCAATCGTCGCTGGCTTGTTGGCATAGACCATAGACTTGACGCAGCCCCAAAGGAAAGAGTCTAACGGCGTCAAATCGCACGACCGAGGCGGCCAAGCGACTGGACCATTTCGTGAGATAACACGTTCTCCAAACTTGGTTTCCAATAAATTGATTGTGGCATTCGCTGTTTGGCTTGTGGCACCGTCCTGTTGGAACCATATGTCCTCCAAGTCCATATCATCCAATTGGGGCCAAAAATATTCGGTTATCATTGAACGGTAGCGAATCCCATTCACAGTAACGTGCCGGTCTTGATCATCACGGAAGAAGTACGGCCCAATGACGCCGCCGGCCCATAAACCACACCAAATCGTAATTTTTTCGGGATGCAATGATGAGTCATGGAGTACGTGTGGATTTCTGCCTGACCAATACCGCATATTTTGTTTATTGACGAAGCCATTCAGCCAGAAATGAGCCTCATCGCTGAAGATGATTTTTCGATGAAAATCCGAATCATTTTCAAGTTGTTGCTCAGCCCAATTCACGAACTTACTTCGCTTCTGGTGGTCAAACGGCTTCAGTTCTTGCATCAATTTAATCTTGTAGGGATGTAGGCCAAGATCTTTTCAAAAAATACGCCACAACGACGTCATGCCCAACGCTTGAGAACGACGTGTGAGAGACACATTTGGGCTTTCTTCAACTGAAGCCTCAGTGGCAGCAATATTCTCGACACTACGGGCACTTCTTTGTCTCAGTGGCACGGGAACATTTTGTACTGTGCCTGTGGATTCAAATTTTTCCACTAGACGCTCAATTGTTGATCTGCTAGGACGATTATGACGACCATAAATTGGACGTAGCGCTCTTAACGTTGAGGCCACTGACTCCGAATTTCGGTTGTAAATTTTAATAATTTCGACTCGTTGTTGGGTCGTATTTCTTTCCATCATGAAATGGCAAAACTTGCTGAAGAGAAATGTCAAAAGAGCGGCATGAAATATGGCGTCGTTTGCTGTCCCTGTCGCTCAACTTTTGTAGCGTCCCTGTTGAAAAACCCGAAATTTTTGACTAAATTTGATGTTTTTTAACACATGTGTCATATATGTTAAACGACACAAATCGAAAAAACGTGAATATCGAAGGTAAATTTTTAAGGTACCCTTTTTGCAGAACATGTTGTCTATAAGTCGCATAAGTAAGGCACGTGTCATTGGATATTGTAGGGGGTATCGCATTGTCTTTATCGGATTTCAACTGTTTTTATTAAAAGTGTAACGCACAATTCATAATAATTCCGTCAACATGTCTAGTAAACCGACGATTCCATTGAATCCAAAGGTGGGGGGGGGGGGGTTGCTTGAACGCTCTTCGATAAGAAAATATGAAAACACCAATGACTTGTTTGTGGATATTATTGCGTTATTACCATGTTTCTTGTTGTTTTAAAAAATGCTTCGTAGAATTTCGAAAAATGGAAAAAATTTACAAGAGAAGCTTTTTCATCTTTTTTTTTAAAGAATACTTGCTACTGGACTTTGAATTTCGTCAATATAGGTATTGTAGACGAAAATGCAAGGAATCTCATGGACTTATACTTTATCATTTCCCGCTAGAAGTAGTTGTAAAAGAAGTAGCTGCGATTTCCCAGCCGTAACAACACCTAAAATTATATTTCACTGGCCCTCCTCGTGTGATGATCTGAGAAATCACCCGAGTAGTATAAATTGTCAAGAAAAGCTTATCTCAACTTCGCCGTTCGGAGTCGGCATAAAACAGGAGGTTCCGCCATTGTGGTAGAAGTAGGTACACACGCACACATGAACGGTTGTGACAAAGCTAGGCCCTGGGTACTAACGAGCCTGTTGCGCCAAAAATTTGTATTTATTTAGCTGCAATTTCTTCTTGGGACGGTGTGAATTGGATTTTATGAAACATAAAAACATCACGATGACGCTCTTCTGATTCGAACCATCACCTTAGTACTAACCACACCCGATGCTGCTTCAAATCGGAGATCGCGTGCTGTTTGGTTTATTCTGTTTGTTTGAAGTGAAACTTATTTTCGGACGGCTGTGTTGGGGGTGATTGATCGTGTGCATTGAATGGATGGACTTGCAACCCAGGAAACACTTACGTTGGTGTAAAACAAAATGGATGGTTTTGTGTTGGCATGGAGAAAGGACGTTGGTGCACCGGTGTACACGAAGAAAGTGTGGTGTCTGTCAGTAAATAAATATGGGTATGTGGCGTTATGTGTCAGGAAGATAAAATCATGAAACTCATCGGTAAGTCCAGAAAAGCAACATCCACTGGTGTAAGAAATCAATCGAATGTTGTATGGATGCGACATTTGGTAACATCTAGGGTAGGTGGCTAAAATGGTTATTTTCCTCTGAATATAGAAATGACGGCTGATCGATGGTACTCCCTTTCTTTTGGTGTTCTAACTCATAAATATGTCTTAGCGAAGGCATGAGTCGGACGTCCGGCGTCTGTAATTGAAGCTTGAATCCAAACAGGTGGATTTGATCAAGTTTTCGATGTATTTGGGATTAGTGATAATGATGATGCGTTTTTTGGAATTGGAGTGTGCTCCTTAGGAAGGACAATGTTTTTTCATATGACGACATTTTTAAAACGAGATGCTTGATATCGGGAACGTTTGTATATGTAAATACAAATTTCGATACTTTTATAAGGTCAGATTGGACGAGGGAGGCTGCAAGATGATGATTAAAATTGGTAAAGTGGTCTGATTCGGGTGGGATGACGTATTCAGATTCGAGGATGTATTCAGTTGTTAAACGGTACTTTTGGCTAAGATTGCATTTTGAATGTCGTCAAACTGGAGATCTTGCAGAAGGGACTAATGGGGATATTTGAATGATAATCTTGCACTTTTTAAAGTGAAAATTCTTTAAGAACGCTGTGAAGTGTAACGAAAATTAGATCAAACAAAATATTGGTTGTCGTCTGATCAACGAAACCAAGTAGCATCGGTAGTGGTTAGATATGCGAGCGCCTGGGAACACCGCGTGATGTTGGTTATGATAAGAGAATCAGATGAGTTGAACTGGCCTAATGCCGGTTTTGTAGGCGAGGGAAGTGAGGTTTGGGGTAAGAAATTGTTGAAATTCTTGAAACGAGTTTGTGCAGTACAACAAGGTTGAAAACTAATCGACACGAGTTTTGCACCAATTTAAGTCTCTGAACAAAATTGCGTGTCTTTCGGCTCTTATAAGTGTTTTGTAATTTTGTTGAAAATAACTCTCACATAATCCTAAGAACTTGCAAATTTTCAAGTACCCAGCATGCAATTGTCAATATGACAGTTCAACTTATTTCGTATGAGATGAATACACTATGGAGGTTGTAAACAGAGAGTAAGTAAGAAAGAGAAACTGACCAGAATACAGTTTCACTTCTACCGCGTGTGAACTCACATGAGAGTTTTTTTTTTTAATAACGTCCTTAAAACAATTTTTTTTTCAAAAAACTAAAAACGTAGGTAGCTGTTTTTTTTTACCAATTTACACATAATATATTCATTCTAGCTAAATTAGTAACCTCTCATGAAATTAGGGTTTTTAAGAAAATGCTTACTTACTAATAAGCAGGGGTGATTTAAGAGACAGTGGTACCTTAGGCGGTAAAGCGACCTTACAACCCTTACAAAAATAAGAAAAAAAAATATCAGAAGGCTGTGTAGATCGTTTTTTACCCTATCCCATTCTCTCCTTAAAATTTCTATCGCTTAAATGTGGATTTTATGGCAAGGATATATTAAAATTGAAATTGTTGCATCATCAACAATATGTTTGTCAAAATCTTGTATGTTTGTCTAAAAACAACGTTTTTCTCCTGCATATGGTATGGGGTAGGGTATAAAAATGGTTTTTGTATGAAAACGCCTCCAAAAAAAGGGCGTGGGTTAAAATTATAGATATAAGAAATATTTATATTATCATATTTTTTTTCCACTTCATAAAAAAGGAAACTACAACGACCCAGCAAACTATAGGGGGATTTCGTTTCTTAACACATCTGCCAAACTGTTTGCTAGTTTACTTTTTAGTAGAATTACCGACTGGGTGGAAAATAAGAAGATTCTCTTGGAGTTTCAAGCGGGTTTCAGGAGAAATTATTCGACGGTTGACCAAATATTTTCGCTGATCAACATAAGCGAAATTTATAAAAAGAAGAAAAAAAGCTTTACGCGTTTTTTGTAGATTTTCGAGCTGCTTTTGATTCGATTCCGCGTGAAATGCTTTTATACAAGCTCTATAAATATAAAGTCTCATCCAAGGTGATAAACGTGATAAGAGCTATGTATAAAAATAACTCTGCTTATATTTGGGATAGCAGCCATTTGTCGGAAGAGTTTGAGACAACAATGGGTGTCAAACAAGGATGCGTCCTAAGTACATTGCTATTTATTTTGTACATAAACGACATTACTGAGTACGTTAAAGGAGGAATCCAACTAAGTGGAACTCAAATTCCAGCACTAATGTTTGCAGACGACATCGTATTTCTTGCGGATACAGTAGATACCTATGATAAATAGGCTAGATCCTTATTGCAGAACGTGGAATTTGACAGTTAACTTAGAGAAGTCAAAGATGATGATATTCAGAGATGGCGGGGGAAGATATGCTCAAAATGAAAAATGGATATTTCAAGGGGAGCAAATCGAAATCGTCAAGCAGTATAAGTATCTTGGAGTTGTGATTACCCCCAACTTGAACATGAACATTCACCTTAAGATTAAACTTGCAGAAGCTAAAAGGGCAATTTGTGCGGTTTGGGGAAAGTATATTAATAATAAAAATATCTCGCACATATCTAAACAAAAAATATTTCGGGCTACAGCAACTTCGATCCTTCTATATGCATCGCAAGTTTGGGGATACTGCTCATTTGAAGTCGTAGAAAAATTTTTTACGGTTTTTTATCAGGAGAATTTTTAGATTACCGAGTAGCTCCCCCAACTACATGATATACTTGGAAACGGGAGTGGCACCACTTTTTCTGGATACACTCAAATTCCATTTCGATTATATCATAAAAGTCATGGCAATGAATCCAGAACGCCTGCCCAGAATAGTGATTTCCTCAATGCTAAGATATAAAGTCAAATGTGTTCAAGAGTGGCAAGTTCTAGGATTGGAATGCGGTTATGACTTTTCAGTTAGACCAAACGAACAAGCGAGTCTACTAAAACAAAAATTTAACGACTTATTGGAGAAAACGGGCCGACGAATATACGATACTTTAGTAAACGAAGCACAGTCATCGCAATACCGAGTTTACTATAGTCGATTGGAGCATCATTTACAGTCTAGGACATATTTTTTGATCAGCAATTCCACTGATAAGATAAGCACAATCTTTAAAATAAGAGGAGAACTTCTTAATCCAAATTTTATACCGCACCGTGCCGAACTACCAATTTTATGCAACCTGTGCAACCTAAAGGAGCGTGAGGATGTTTTTCACTTCATCGCGAGATGTCCCGTACTAAAAGAATTTCGCTTCATTTTCTTTGGTGTACGGTGCTTGATTTAGACGAAGCAATGAGTATCCTTAATGGCGAAAGAGGTTGGGACCTTCTGTACAACTATACAGTAAACGCAATGCGGTACAGAAATTGTATAATAGATGAAAGCTTTTAACTGCAGCACATTAAGAACTGTCTTTGTTTTTTCTAATTTATATGTGTAAAATCTAAAATTAAACAAAATAAAATAAATATCTAAGTAAATAATGTCATACTGGTAGGCGGCTCAAAAGCCAAACCATAGAGACTAAGATTGTATGAAATATGAAATAACAAAGAAATAAAAATAGTCGATTTAACTAAAAACTAACTATTTATATTACCATAACCAATAATTTTGAATCGACAAATTCTTCGAAATGTTTAAAATTTTACCGAAAAACGTTTTTTTTTTACTGAAACCGCCCCCAAAAAGTGTGTGTGGCAAGAAACTTTATAGACATTAGGATTGTCAAGATATCTTGTTCAGACGATTTTTCGAAATCTCTAATGGTTTGGCCTAAAACTAGGTTTTTCTAAAAAGGGGGCGTGGCAGTTAGCGGATTTCAAAAATGTTTACACTTATTCTGCTTCGTCGAATAGAGCGTCTGTATACCGAATTTGACAACTCTTGCTTTTTTTTTTATTTATTTGTGTATTTATATAGACTTTACAATTTTATACACGTTTCTGCGAAGCCTTGTGGCTTGTCTGCAGAAGGTAGGTTGTGTTTCTTTAGGTTTAAATTATATAAGTAAGCTTGAGAGTGAAAGATGTAGATATTTAAAAAAAAACTAAGAAAGTACATACAAAAATCTTATGGATAAGTTATTGACTTGAGTTTAATAAGAAATGTTTAATGTTTTTTTTTTTCTGGTCTTGTAATTCTCTATGCTCACTAGTTCTCGAGGTAATTCGTTGATTGATGCTGGAACGCTGGAAGTTGTCGTCTGCCATAAACATTATAATTTCTTGGCAATTGAAGCATACCTTGGGCACGTCTTCTGGTGTTGATAACATGGTTTATTGGTCGAATAAAACGGTCATCGTCAAAGTACTCCAGTATTAGTGTCATCTTATAAATTTGCTCGACCTGAAGAACTATAAACGTTCTTTCATCGTTGGGCGGATAGCTCGAGTTTATTTGTTTCAGCGCTGAGTTTTGAAGGCTTTGTAATTTTTTGATGTGGGTTGTTGCTGCATTGCCACAGGCAAGTATACCATATCGTAACTTGGACTCAACTAAGGAATAGTACACTTGTTTTAAGACAGGAACCGTGGCATGGTACCGCAAATGGGCCAATGCGTATAACGCCTTCTTCAGATCCATGCGAAGCCTTGTCGATGTGTTTGCTCCATTAAAAATGAAAGTCAATGATAACTCCAAGATATTTGTAGCTTTCTACTAATTCAATAGTTTCGTTTGCAGTGTTCGGACAGGCATCATTTCTCAAGTATATTTTACTCTGTGTGGGCTTGATTTGCGGACTCCGGATATGTATCATCTTGGTTTTTGATGCGTTAATATATAGACCCTTATCGTGGCACCATTTAACTGCAGCATTCAACTCCTCCTGCATAATTATCGTCGCTGTGTCGAGAGACCTGTGGCGTACCACAATCGCCGTGTCGTCAGCAAAGGCAAAAGGAATGCTTTGTTTGAAAACATGAAGTAGTTCATTCGTGTATAGGATGAAGAGAATTGGACCAAGTTTTGATCCCTGAGGGACTCCATACTGCACGTCTCTTTCCTCACTCATCACGTCCTTAATTTTTACGCAAAACAGCCTGTTGTGTAAATAATCCTTGAGCCAATCAGCCATTACTCCTCGTATGCCAATCCGTCTAAGCGCTTCTAGTAACTTTGAATGGTTAAGAGTGTCGAAAGCTTTACTGAAATCCATTAACAGGACTAGAACATGATGGCTTTTGTTTAAACTATCATTAATACAGTTTACGAATTCACCTAGCAGTTTGCCTGTATTTCTGTTTTTTTTTGAAAACCGTTTTGACTTTTATGAATAAGAGAGTGCTTGTCAATAAAACTCTGCAATCTTTGCGAAATTACGCCTTCCAGACACTTTTCAACTACTGGAAGTATTGATATTGGTCTATAATTGCTCAGTTGATTTTTAACTCCATTCTTGTAGATCGGCCTCACGACAGCGGTTTTCAGTGTTGACGGGACTTTTGACTGTGTCAGGCTAAGGTTAAACAGTTTACATAAGATAGGAGCAAACATTTCGGCGTGTCTTCTGATATCAACGGCTCTAATTCTATCAATTCCTGGCGATTTGTCTTCACCAAGGGAACTTTTATGGCACTCATTTCTTGGATATTTGTAGCATTAGAGAATATAGAGTTCTCTACTCTTGCATTCCTATGATTCGATGTGATGGAGTTATAGTGATGAATAATTTGCGACGTCTGTGTAGAGAAAAGTTGTGCACAATTGTTGGATAATGTTTTGATTTCAATGCTCAAAATTTAAGGCCCAAAAATCGGTGACACACAGACAGACGGACTTTCGGACAGACAGTCATGGCTTAATCAACTCAGCTAGCGATTCTGAGTCGATCCATATACAGGGTGGCGCACGAATCGTGCTACAAAAATAAAACGTAATAACTTTTTTTCTGTGTGTGTAATCGGCTTATTTTTTTTTTATTTTGTAGGTTACTATTTAGATTTATAAAAATGGTTGCTTGGGATACGGAGAAAAGAATTTGGATAGTGCAACGGTACCATGCTTTGCAGTCCGTCATTTCCGTCCAAAGGGAATTTAGGCAGGAGTTTGGCGGTAATCCCCCGAGTAGATGGACCATTATGAGGTTTGTAATCATGTTTGCCGAATCTGGAAGCATAGCACGAAGGCCATACCATCGAGATGCCAATGTTCGGGTTCAGGATACAATCGCAGCAGTAGCATCTGCAATACAGGCCAATCCGAGCGTTTCGACCCGAAACTTATCGGGGCAAATTGGAGTTAGTAGACGGTCATTACAACGGATACTTCATGACGATTTAAACTTGTTTCCGTACAAAGTTCAAATTACTAGCAAGTTAAACCCTCAGGATTTGCCTGTTCGCCTGGAATTTTGCCAAAAAATGATATCAATGGCCGAAGAAGACAACACATTGATCAATTGTTTGTTCATGTCTGATGAGGCCCATTTTGAATTTTGATCTTAACGGCAATGTAAACAAGCAAAATTGCCGTATATGGAAAGAGTCTAATCCAGAAATGCTCCATGAGACGGAACTGCACCCAGAACGAGTCACTGTGTGGTGCGCAGTTTCATCAAGGTGTATTGTCGGGCCGTACTTCTTTGAAGAAAACGGTGTAACCGTTACTGTCAATGGGGACCGTTATTTAAAGATGTTGAAGGAGTTTTTTTTACCCAGAACTGCGCCGAAGACGTATACCATTCAACAGCGTTTGGTTTCAGCAAGATGGAGCAACTGCACATATAGCCAGACCAGTTATGGCGGAGCTAAACAAAAAATTCGCAAACAAATTAATTTCTAGGAACTCCACTCTTCGCTGGCCCCCAAGGTCACCTGACCTGACTGCACCAGTCTTCTTTTTATGGGGTTATGTCAAACAAGAGGTGTATAAAACGAAGCCTATGAGTTTAGCTGAACTAAAGCAGTCCATAACGACAATAATTGAGGCGATCCCAACTTCAACTCTTCAGGCCGCAATGAATAATTTTTTGATCAGGTGCCGCATATGCGTGGGAGAGCGTGGAGGTCATTTGCGATATATAATCTTTAAAAACAACAAACTATTTAAAATAAAATTTAATTTTCTAACCAATAAAAAAAAATAAATGAAATACATCGATTAAAAAAAAAGTTATTCGAATTTCTTATTGTTGCACAATTGGTGCGCCACCCTGTACTTTGAGGTATATCTAGCGAAATTATTTCACTAGTTACAAACTTAATGTCAAAACTAATATACCGCTATGGGATAGGGTATAAACAGTAACGAAGATTTTACTTAAAAGCGCATTCGAGCTTTTCTTCCACTTAATGTTTCAATGTTGTACAAAAGAAGAGAAAATGAATTACTAAAATACATAATTTGTGGTGCCCTTTTTCGATTGAAAGTATAGCCAGATTAGTCAATCTATTTGGACTCATTGTTGACCTTTGATAATTTTAATCTCATTCTTAATTTATTTTAATTTTGAAAAGCTTCGTTCGCACGAAAGTCCCACTTAACAATGGCCTAGAAAATTCAAGGGCTGTCCAAATTTCTGTATCCTTAAAATTTTGTTGCAGCTACCATGTGTGTTAGTTCTAGTAAATGTCGAGGTAAGCATTGGAACAACCGCATGCAGTTCTTCTTCCGTTCCATACAGGAACATTTTCTGTTGAAGAGCTCAGAAAACTGATAAAATATCTTCCATGGCTTCAGACCGATGAATAAGTTCACTGTACAATTTGTCCTAACATTCTAACATGGATCTTCGTGTTTCCTGTTCCAAGATCTAGCCAGCATCTTGAGCCTCTTCGCCTGGCATAGTCTTTTTTTTCTTTTTTGTTCTTCCCCGCCTTTCAATTGAAATTTCTAGCTCAGTACATCGTTCCCTTGCGTATTCATGAAGAAAACTCGCCAATGCCTTAAGTTTTATTACCTTTTTTTCTAGATTGAGCTCGGATTTTTGCATGTTTTTCTGTGGTATATAAACTTTTTCCAAAATATCGCACCATATATCGAAACAGACACGTCGTTGCAGACCTTTAATCTTTGAAAACATGCCTTCACCATTGCAAAATTGCCTTATCCAACAAAATACATAGAATAGCGACTTCTGATAGACTAGACTAGCTAAAATGATTGCTGAAAAACACATCAATGGATTATTTCTTGCAAAAATGTTTGCCATAGAAAATAGTCACGAACATATTTTAAAAGATGTCGAAAGGTGTGCTTTTTTTAAAAAAAAAAAGTCGTGTCATAGTAAATATTCATAAAAAAAAGTTTAAAAATTTTACCACAAGTCGAATTGCTGCGTTCACCCATTCTGATAAACGTGCACAGCCGGTTATTTTTGACATTTCAGAAAAAAATTATGAGGTATGTGCAGAGTAAGAAAATTGTTGACAGCTCGCCATTGCTGAGAACTTCATTCCATTCAACTAAAAAAAAATAATTTATCTGAGATTTTGAAGGAAAATCTCTGTGAAATCCGTAAGTGCGTTTTATTGCTCTGATCGTCTACCTACGTACCTGCATGACGACACATACTCACCCAATATACGCATAAAGATCACCTTGCGTCATACCTTCGATTCCTAAAACATAATCATTTGTAAACATAACTCCATAAATGTATCAACAAAAAAAAAGAAAAAAAAAATACCACACGAAGGTGAAGTGCTTGACAGCAAATGCCCATATTCGCTTTGAAAATCTACCAATTTAATCGCACAATTTCAGGTCTTCGAACCGCACATAATCGGAAGTTGATAACTTGATTGAATGTGTAACATTGTTTGAATAAGTGCGATAGCTACGTCAGATTTCATATTGCTGCTTAATGCGTCATTAGGCATTAGATACATTGTCATTGAACTTTAACAGAGTGGGTAACAAAAGAAAACCCACACACACAGTGTGGAGAACCTTTTCTATGTCTTCTATTTTAGATGGGAAAAGGTGAGAATTTACGGAGATCCTCGAATTCAGAACAAATTACCAAGACACAAGGTCATTGTACAGTGTTGCCAAAATAAATTAAAAAAATAATTCAATTGTATCACAACTTTCAACACCCACTGTCGATAGCTTACACACTTTATAACGTTCACCACAATCAGGTTGTCTAAGGTTCGGGTGAGTTGATACAAAAATATTATAACTGCAGACAAGCAGCAATTTGTCATAACTTTGCTATGCGATTGGATTCGGCGATAATTAATTGGTGGGTGCTTATGGAACATATAACTGAACTTACAATTTACGCAGAATATCGTAATTAATCGCTTGCACTTGTAGAAAAGGGATCTCTTAGTGGGCAGCTAATGATTAGAGTAGAAATGTTTGTTGGACTAATTGCTTGAGAGAGTAGAATGTAGATACATACGTGTAGGTATCTGTGGGATATTAAAATGTTTCACGTGTGGATTGTATTTTTAAATTTATCTTACAAAGGGATTACGATGAAAGGGATCCCAAAATAGTGATTTTTGGAATTCTGTCCGACGGTTTGTCTACCCTTAATGGTCTATAAAACTTAACAGCTTGACTGAATTTTTCAATTGCAGTTTTTTCGGCCATAATTCAAGAAAATTTTATTTACTGTACACACTTACTTCCTCATGAACCTGATCCTCAACCCAAATGCCTCTCAAATTAGCCCGGTCTTTGGCTAACTGTCTCAAGTTCCACACTTAGTTGGTTTTTGGTCGGTTTCTACTTGTGCACGCCACTTAAGCGAGTTATTCCTCTACTGTGTCCGAATCGAAGACATTGCGAGCTGGAGTATTGGTGTCCATTCGTGCTCCATGCCCTGCCATCTTAAACGTTCAATGCGGATTTTTTTAACCAGTGAAATGTCGCTGTTCTTGGTTGAATCTTCGTCTCCTTAGCCTGTCCACGCAAACGGGACCGATTTTCCTCTCGAATCGACACTTAAATGACTTTTTCCACTGGTCCTCCTCTCTTGATGATCTGACAAATCATCCGAGAAGTATCAATTGTCATATAAAGCTTATGTCAAATTCGCCATTCGGAGTCGGTATAAAACAGGAGCTCCCGCAATCGTGCAAGAAGTACGCATGCACACATGAGTGGTTGTGAGAAAGCTCGAATACCAACGAACCTGATGCGCCAAAAAAAATTGACCAAGCTTCTTCTTGATGGACCGCTTTTGATGTGGTCCACGTTTCAGCAGCGTAGAGCAGGATTGGGATGTTCAGGGTCTTAGATATGATCTCCTAAGTATTTCGAGTGAGGGCATTACTACTAAATTGCCTTGATAGGCCGAATAAACAGCGATTGGCATCTGACGAGAGTTCAAAGTTATATCTGTCAATGGTGACGTTCTATCCAATTCAGGGATGTTGGGTGTCTTTTCTAGTTTAATGCATATATTCGGTCATACTCTCATTTACAGCTACAGAATCGGAAACTATCGATATTACTAGTACAGCTATCGCCCCAAAGCAAGCTTGAAAAGTTGAGGAGTATCTCGGTCCTCAACTTTTAGGTTGTACGATGGGAAAAATTAAAAAGATGTGACAACATTCTCAATGCATGCGTTCCCAAAGGTTCGGCCACGGCCAACTGCGAAATGCAGTTACGCTGTGTGAAGTGTGACATAGGAGAGTGTAGGTTAGGTTAGGTTAGGAAAGGAGCGGGTCGATTATATGACTCGGCTTAAATGTGTACTATGCGGAGTCGGCGGGCACCCCGCAAACTTTCGGGGCTGTCCAAAGTTTCAGATAATAAAACTCAACAAAAAAGCGAAGCAAACGTTAGTGGTGGATAAGTCAGTTCGCCCTTCTTCAATGTCCGTTAACCCCAAATTATTTACGCTCAAATGGCGTCATGAAAGGGAAAACCGGCCAGACAGGCCCTCGTGCCCCAGGCACCAGCGATGAATGCGGTTTTGTTGACTGCGTTGCGGGCCATTCAGCTAACCGGTCTTCAAAACCAGTTACGGGAGCAGGCGTCATGGGTAGACTATATCTACTCTGTTGCCGAGCTTAACGCATCAAAGATCGTAATGGGCGCGCTGTCAGAGAGACCCTTAAAGATCCTGGCTGTGAATGTACATTCACTGATTAGGATCGAACGTAGAGCTAATCTTTTCCGGTTGCTTTAAGACTAAAGTCCCGATGTGCTTTTGGCCAGCGAAACGAAGCTAAACCAGAAGCAGATATTGACCAAGGAAGCGAGGTCGCTCTCTTTATACGAAAGGGCTTTAGTTATAAAGACATATGCAGTGGTGAAGTGCGCCGATTCCGGCTGCTGGAAACCTGCGTCATATGCATTCCCCCATTGTCATTCTGCACAGACGGACGCGTTTGGACGGTATACCAAAACTAGAAATGGCTCTGTATAGTTCGTCTTAGTGCTATCATATGGGGTTTTGGAATCGATGTGTATGTGGTGGGAATTGATTTGAACTTCGTGTGTTTTATTCCAGATCCAGATAATAGTCCACAAGAAGCGACGAGTGCTTCTCTTTGCGTTTGCTACGTTCGTGGTCCAACTATAAATGATGAGTTGTGTAGCCCTGAGAATTGTACACATTGGAACTACACCTTCAGAGATGCTGTGCTTTCCTCAAATGCCCATCAAATACGAATATTGTATTCGATAATTATCTCAACATGTTTCCTATCCAAACCGACTGATTTTTGGAGCAAATACAATGATGCCATGTGTGCTGATATTTGTCATCAGATGCGTATTACAACATCTTAAGTATGCCTGAAGAATGGAACCTCAGCATCGTTTGCCCGATCGACAAGAAAATGAGACCCTCCAAACTGCGCCAACTACAGAGGCATAAGTCTCCTCAACATCGCATACAAGATTCTATCTGCCGTAATATGTGAACGCCTGAAACCGTTTACCATCAACCTGATCGGCCCTTATCAGTGTGGTTTTAGGCCAGGAAAGTCCACAATCGATCAAATCTTCACACTTCCGCAGATCCTGGAAAAAACCCAAGAAGTCCAAATCGATACCCACCACCTATTCATCGATTTCAAAGCCGCATACGACAGCATTTATAGAGACGAACTATACAAACCCGTCCGTTTGTGTAGGATGACGATGGAGAATTCTCGCTGCTCCATCAGGGTCGGAAACGACCTCACTGACACATTCGATACCAAAAAAGGATTTAGGCAAGGCGATGCGCTGTCATGTGACTTCTTCAATCTGATTCTTGAGAGGATTGTGCAAAACTCACGAGCCAACACCAGAGGCACAATTTTCCAAAAATCTGTACAACGTGACCCAACGTGATGTCATAGCCACGTTTGCTAGTATAGAGAAGGAAGCAGCAAAAATGTGTTTAGCAGTAAATGAGGGCAAGACGAAGTATATGCTGTCAACACGAAAGGACACACAACATCGACGAATTGGACAGAACGTCACCATTGACAGATATAACTTTGAGGTAGTACGTGGCTTTATCTATCTCGGCTCCGCTATTAACTCTGGCAACAACATCTCGTCAGAAATTAAACGAAGAATTACTCTTGCCAATCGCTGTTTCTTCGGGCTAAGAAGGCAATTCAGTAGTAAAGCCCTCACTCGAACTACTAAGGAGATCATATATAAGATCCTGATCATCCCAGTCCTGCTCTACGGCGCTGAAGCATGGACCATCTCAAAAGCGGATGAAGAAATCCTTGGTCGATTTGAGAGGAAAATTCTTCGAAAAATCTTCGGTCCCGTTTGCGTTGACGGGCTATGGAGACGAAGATTCAACCAAGAACTATACGAGCTGTACAGCGACACGCCCCTGGTCAAAAAACTCCGCATTGGACGTCTAAGATGGCAAGGGCATGTAAAACGAATGGACACCAATACTCCGGCTCGCAGAGTCTTCGATTCCCAGCCAGACGTCGGACGCAGTAGAGGAAGACCTAGCCTTTAGTGGCGCGCACAAGTAGAAACCGACCTCAACCAACTTGGAGTGCGCAACTGGAGGCAGTTAACTAAGGACCGGGCTAATTCGAGAGGCATGTTGGTTGAGGGCCAGGTTCATTCCGGACTGTAGCGCCACTTAAGTAAGTAAGTATGGCGGGACCTCCTGTTTTATGCCGACTCCGAACGGCAAATCTGATGTAAGCTTTTCTTGACAATTGCTACTACATTCGATACATTCATAGATGGCAGGTGATTTTCGGGAAACATTGGCAGTAATTCTACGGTCAATGCCAGCTGATGAACTTAATGTTCGCTTGAAGTCGTCCGTTTTGTGGAAACGCTTCAAGAAACTCAAACTGACTATGAACATGCATGTCGATCTGCAGATCTAGATTGGTCTGGAGACCAATGATGCATACCTGACATCAGTAGTTCTTGTATGGCATGTGGCTGCCCATCACTCCAGATAAGACGGTTTTGATTATTTACGCATCCGTTGAGCCAGAGGTGAGCCTCATCGCTGAACACAATTTTTCAATAAAACAGCGGATTTGCATGGTGCTGTTCTAAGGCCCATTCACCAAAAATTAGACGTTGTGGTTGGTCATTCGGCTTCAATTCTTGCACAAGGTTAATTTTATAGGCTTTCAAACCTAAGTCGGCACGTGAAATTTCCCATGTGGTTGAGTAACAACGCCGACGAATTGACATTTCACGATCTTCATTAACATTGGATGCTACGAGTGCAATATTCTCTTCGGTACGCACTGTACGCATGCGAAACGATGATTTAATGTCCAACAAAGTAAATTTTGTGCGAAATTCGGTGGTAACAGCACGAATTGTTGATTCACCAGGTCGATTATGACGACCATAACATGCTCGTAACAAACGGTGCACATTTTTTCACAGAGCACGAAGTTTGATAATAAATTTCAATAATTTGCAATCGTTGCTCGACTGTAAGCCTTTCCATGATTAAATGGCAGAGTATACTGAAAAATGTTCACTTTGACAGATGATGCTTGGATGCCATTACTAACCAATGCTGCCAACCTGAAAGCCTAAGCTCTTTAAAAAGTCACCCATTACAAAGGAGAAGACGTTTTCATTCCAATGGTTCCGACTGACTTGCCATTCCATTTTAAAAGCTTGCAATTTTGGCTACGGCTTGCATTCGCAATAAGAGTTAACAAATCTCAAGGGAAGTCATAGCTTGTTTGCGGAATTGGGGTACCTATCATTTCATTGGATGTTTTCTTTAACTTCTTGCGACTTTTTTATTAATTTAATCATTGGTGAGTTGGTGTTAAAACAAAGCTTATGAATTTTAAAACAACTTTATTCCAAAATATTTTAACTTTTGATGAAAGTTTTCGCAGATATATTTTTTTTTTAATGGTCAAAATTTATTTAGCTGAAGTAATGTTTTTGATTCCAGCCAAATGAAATAAAACTTTCCAATGATTCATATAACCAGTTGCCTTAGAAAAATGTCAATTCTATCATGTTTTGAGTTGCAATGAAGTTCTTCAATGATAGCTATAACTGGACCCTAATCTTTGAAAATTCATGCTTCTCGCATGGTCAATTGTATGTCGCCTCTTTCCGTCTTTGAAGGCAAAACCACGTTTGACAGGTCATCTCGTTGATAATTTTGCTATGTAGATTTCGTCTAATTATCAGTTTAACCAACGCCCTTTCTGGGGATTTTTATTTTACAGATTGGATGTGAAAAGCAAGAACAAGTATTAGAATGTACAGGGTGGACCAAAAGAGATCACCCTATTGGAAGATGCTCTTATTTTTGCATATGGTCGCCAATGTCAAATCTGTCTTTACATTTGTGGACCTGATAGATGTAGAATTTAAGTGAACAAGCCATGGAGCAATACACTCCCCAAGAACGCGGAATAATCGAAGTGGACGATTTTTCGACCAAAATCATAATGAGCGATGAGGCTCATTTCCACCTCAGCGGGTACGTGAACAAGCAAAACTATCGCTTCTGGGGCACCGAAAATCTACGAGTAATGCACGAGGAGCCATTACACTCGCTCAAAATTTCTGCATGGTGCGCTGTTCACGCTGGAGGAGTCAGCGGGCCATTTTTTTTCGAGAACGCCGCTGGTCAAACGACAACAGTGAACGGTGCGCGCTATAAGGCCATCTTAACCGATTTTTTTTGCCACAATTGGACGAATTAGGACTGGAGGACATGTGGTTCCAACAGGACGGAGCAACGACACACACTTCGCGAGCCAAAACCAATATTCGGAAGGCCAAACATGATCCGATGACTTCTATCGGCCCACCTTGTATAAAATTTTATTGATTTTTTTTTGAAAATTAATTTTCTTATCATACACAATGTCGGTTGAACGCAGATATCGACAAGAAAAAAGTAATCAAAAACAAAAGTCTAACACGTCTTGAACACACTTCCCTAAGATTGTTTTTGATTAGATCTACTTTGGTGAAATAGTTAAGTCAGCAAAACTGTATAACAATTCAAAGTGAAACACTTGAAATATATTTTGCAATAAGTTCCAACACTAAAGTTGTTCAAAAAATGTACTTATTGTGCAACGAATATATAATCATACCCTTATCCCATAGGGGTATATTAGTTTTAACATACAGTTTGTAACATAGAGAGATAATTTAGCTAGATACCTTTACATCAAAGCTTATGGATCGACTCAGAATCGATAGCTGAGTCGATTTAGCAATACCTGTCCATCCGTCCCTTAAATTTTGGTCTAGAATGATAAAATTTAGTACACGTGCTCGTTGTTGTTCTCAGCGGAACAAGTGTTATCATTTTTGAAATCAAACCCTTTTCAGAAAAACTTACTTTTTGGTCAAATTGTTCAAAAATTTGAAAAGTGTCTGAGGAACTAATTTAGACAATCTGAATGTCTATATTTGGTATTTACACAGTTTTTTTGCTTCGTCCACTTCTTTTGAAGGCGTTCTCAGTAAAAAAAAAACTTATACTGTACAATTTTTAAAGATTAAAAAAAAATTGTGATGGAAAATTATTGGTTATGAGTATGACAATATAAGCATTTCGTCCATACGACCATAATTAAAACCCACACCCACGTTTTGGAGGCGTTTTCAAACAAAAACAATTTTTATACCCTACCCCAGGGCATAAGCAAACGAAAAACGTTGCTTTTGTGTCGAACCATAAAAGATTTTCATAAACTGTCCGGATAATTTGTGGTGAAAATGTCGTTTTTAATATTTCGGTGACTTTAAAACCTTTTGGGGATATTTTAAGGATGTGATGGGATAGGGTATCAAACGATCTGCACGGCGGATTGTAGCCTTCTCAGCTTTGTTTTCTTATGAACAAATTAGGTAGATCGATTCGATTTTTTTCCCACAATCTTAGCAATGAAATTAATTCAAAATCCTTTAAAGATTGTTTTAGAAAATAAGTTAATTTTGAAAATGTTGACCGAAAACAGGCGTTTTAAATGTTTTTTTTTTTTTGAGAAAATTGAAAATGTAATCCCAATTGATTTAACCACATAAGCATGATGCATCCAACAAATGTTTTTCTACACAAATCGTGAAAATCTCAACTTGAAATTTACGCGCCATCACATTACTTCCCTGTACTACATATACCAAGGAAGTAAAGAAAACAAAAACACACTATCAGTACTTAAAATGTATGAATAACAGCAGTTGCGATAAAACGGATCTTTATTGCAACAAAAATTATTTGCTACATTCAAATTCATCGGATACATCACGTACGCCCCAGAGTCATGATGCATCATATTGGTTGCTGCGGTCAAAACGGACGTGTTAAGATATGCAGGGTAGGTGTGAAATTAAATACTACCGCGGACTTAAATTAGCAACTACCAAATGCGGTGGGGTTTGCAGACACAGTCCTAACTTTCATTTAGTGAAGCACCTACATGTGCTGCTCTGACGTATTCAGATATAATTCAGCAGGTCATATAGGAAGTCTAACGGTTATACAGGCCTTTTGAATGGCGATTGCGGTGGATAAGGTAATAGGCATCATCCAGCAGCATCCAATTCCGGATAGTGATGACATCGTATCATTGGGGTATTTGACATTTTGCTTTGGGTTGTCTGCATAATTATGTAAAAAGCCGTTGTTGAGAAGCAACCAAGAGCCTGGGAACGGAATGATTTTACTGATGACAAACATGCTAAACGAAAAAAGGATAACATCGTTCGTATCTGCACATGGAGTGATCAAATAGTTAGTTGGAACGAGAGACACTTTTTGGATGCGAATTAGTCAAAAACGATGGACTAAGCCTAGACATATAGTTGTCTCAAACAAAAGCTTACATATATTGAAACAATTAAATCAAAAGTATGTCATCAACATCGTCTAAAAGATCCTATCTGCCGTAATATGTGAACAAAAGCTGACGATAAAATTGATAGGAGACCCAACCATTGCGAACTATACAGTCTCGGTCGAACATCTTTGGAATGTCTCCTGCCTTACACTTTTTTACCGCTATTATAACAATAACTGATCTAACGAAATGGCCAGATGCACTCCACCCCTTCAACAATTTAGCTGTAATACTTGCCGTGTCATGAATGCTTATTAGTTCACCCTCAAACCTATCTTCGGACGTACTATGAAATATAGAGATTCATTCCTAGACCGAACAACACGAATGTGGATGTGGAATGCCTTACCAAAGTTTTTCCTCTCCTTTACAGTCTACAGAAATTCAAAACCAACGCACATCGGTATCTCCTCTTTTCTACTCCTCCATTTCCTTAATAACCGTGCTGTGCTCAAACAGTATAAGGGTATTCATCATAATCCCTTAAGCGCTTGCCAATTATAAAAAAAGTGGTGGATGGTTTGGAGAACTATGCGCAGGGTCCCTGATAAGTTTTTTTCCACTGCTCCTTAGCTTTTGCGATAGTTTGACAAACATCCAAGAGTTACACCATCATGAGAAGCTTCTCATATTTTCAGCTCGGATTAAGCGTAAAGGTGGGAAAAATAAAAAAAACTTCACACACACAAACGAAGGGAGAAGCTATGCCGCGTAAATGCCACATTTATTCATTGTTTTCCTCCTTCTGATAGGGGATATCAGTAACGGTGATCGATTAACAAATCTCGGTGAGTATCGATGTTGATTTCATGGGTCTTCCTCAAATCTGAGGGCACAATGTGAATATTTGTTCGATGGTTGACTTTCCCGTCCTAATAAGATCGTCAACAAATGGTTTTGATATTTAAAAAGCGAAAGTCGGTACAGTGTATGCGGACTCTTTCATGTGGATCGGGCAGGTGGCACTGATGGTCTAATTTTCGGGCATACTTTCCTTATCGTATTTTGCGGATGAGTTGGTGTATACTCCTTACCAGGTCATCTACAGCGTATTTAAAAATCTCCACTTTGAGCCCATCAGCACCAGCTGCTTTCTTAGATTATGACTTCGTAATGGCTACTTGGTTGTCATTTTGGTCGGGTGGTTGATGAGAAACAAGACTATCTTCCAGATTGACGGAGCCTGTTGTTCGTTACTGAAATCTTGGCAGTTATTCCCATTTAGCCTTTCTTTCGCCTGATCAAGCGTTCCTCCACATTTCTTCTCCTCATCTAGAGCTAGTGACATGCCTTTTGTTTTTGGTACCGTAATATGTAGACGAGGGCTCAGTGGCGCGATGGTTAGTGCGATGAACTGCCACGCAGAAGGTCTGGGTTCGATTCCCAGCTGTAGCAACACCAAAAGATTTTTCACTGGCCCTCCTCTCGTGATGATCTGACAAATCATCCGAGTAGTATCAATTGTCATGAAAAGCTTATCTCAACTTTGCCGTTCAGATTCGGCATAAAACAGGAGGTCCCGCCATCGTGCAAAGAAGTAGACACGCACACATGAATGGCTGTGAGAAAAAAGCTAGGCTCTGGGTACTAACGAGCCTGTTGCGCCATAATTTTTTTTTTTAATATGTAAGCACCTAATTTTTCTTTACATATTTGCCTGAACTAATGACGTGTTCAGTGGCGCGATGGTTATTGGATTGATCTGCCACGCAGAAGGTCTGACCTCGATTCCCAGCCTGAGTAACACCTAAATGATTTTTCACTGGCCCTCCTGTCGTGATGATCTGACGAATCATCCGAATAGTATCAATTGTCAAGAAAAGCTTATCTCAATTCGCCGTTCCGAGTCGGCATAAAACAGGAGGTCCTGCCATCGTGCAAGAAGTACGTACGCATATATGAATGGTTGTGAGAAAGCTCGGTATTTACTACCCTCTCGTGCCATAAATTTGTTTTTTTTATTTGCCTGAGTGCATTTTTAGGCGAACTGATCGATGATATTCGGTTTTCGTTCACGGAGCGGTTACTTCCGATTGAAGTCGCCCAATAGCTTGGGATATAGGTACGTACTCGCAGTTTAGAAACGGACGGTAATGGCCAGTATGCTCGAGGACTGTATTCAATTGTAAGTCAATTGCAATATAGTCGATTGTGATAGAAATTCTACCGTCTGGTGACTACCACCAGTCTATATGGATTTTGAGAAATGGTAACCTTGTGCTGCTAGTCACCATGTTTTTACTCGCCTCAAAGCCGATTAAACAAATGTATTCCACCGGTTACCCCAACCAAATTGAAAAAAAGAAGTTAATTTCCAAAATATTGATAAGTTTATCCAAATCCTACGAAAATCTTAAACATTTCATAGAAAACTACATAATTGCCAAATTAAAACCATGGGCCCACATCACATTGAAGGACACAACCAAGTCGTGCAAAAATTGAAAATAAAGGGTTTGTTTTTTTAGAGGTATAGAACTTTGAAAGGAAACAAATCAATGACGACTTTTTTTAAATTGACATGAAATTTACTTTATTCAAACCAAAATATTCTGGCACTATAACTTAAAAAATGTATTGAGGTGGTGCAAAAGCTTTCCGTACTTAATCGAATTAATTGCTCTTATGGACGATTTTTTTGACCGTCAAATAGGCTTATTGCGCGGCACATATTTCACACAGAACCATGATTTTCAAAATAAATTTGCATAGTTTGGCAGCGTTGTTCAGACTTCAGTCTCTTCATTTTGAAATGACAAACCAAACAAAAAATAAATCACTTGATAGCTGACGAAATAGCCTCGAGTTAAAATAGTGTTGCCAACTTAAAGTTCTATACCTCTAAAAAAAAACACCCTATATATCCTCCATATAATTATTCAATTAACGACGAGCAGAGATTACGCCTCACCTTACAGACCTCAATCAACGAATTTTAATAGAGGGTGTGGTTTTTGTAACTAATTCACCGTAGTTGTTCCCTTAACCTTTTCAAAAGTTTCAAACGACCCCTTGGGGATTTTTTTATTGGAATAAAAAAAAACACCGCCCAGCTTTGCGGTTGATGAAATTATGAGCAGACGTTGGATCTTGTAATATGTGAAGTGCCGAAGACGTGTGACTGGCATTCCTAGAAAAATGTCACGTTGACACATTGTTAAGCTTTAGCAGCAGAGCGATGAAGACATGAGGCTTGATGATATACTGACTCAAGTTATGATGCATAATTTTTGCATTCCCAACTTGTGCATATTTTTTGTGAGATGATTTAGTGAAAAGCTAGTGGTTGTACGATCATAGGAAATTCTATGACCGGCAAGTGGTGCAGTTTAACTTCTTACAGCGATAATGCGAATTTGTCGCATTAGCTTCCGATTGCTGCCGAATATTATAGTTCAGCCTTAAGTGTTATAAAATACTTTATGGCTTCGACTTAGTCTTCCAGTTCGCTAGCCCAGGAAACTAAAGAAGGAACATGTAAAGATTATAAAATACTGGAATTGATTAAATTTGCGATTTATTCTACGGTTTACCTACTGAAATATAAACAGGCCTATCGGACATACATTTTCCCGGGAGTTTTTCTTTTGTCGGCAATGTAATTTAGATTGCTGAATCGGAACAGTTTCCCGGGAAAATGTATTCGCGATAGGATTGATAGTTTCAATTTGATTTAATTGGAGACAGGTAAAGGAGGTTAAATTCTTATACCAGGGCAGTTTTGATGCAGCAACCCTAAACAATACTCATAGATCATCTCCAGAAATCTTAACAAAAATAAACAATTTTTTTGCGCAACAGGATCGTTAGTACCCAAAGCCGAGCTTTCTCACAACCATTCATGTTTGCGTGTGTACTCCATGCACGATGGCGGGATCCCTGTTTTATGCCGACTCCGAACGGCTAATTTGAAATAAGCTTTTCTGGACAATTGATACTACTCGGATGATTTGTCAAGAGGAGGGATAGTGAAAAATCGTTAAGGTGTTGCTACGGTTGGGAATCGAACCCTACCCGGCAGTTCATAGTACCAACCATAGCGCCACTGAGCCCGTGCCATATATCTTAACAGTCTGCAAAACCGTCTAGGAGATTGCCTTTGTATGTGCTCATTGTATCTTCAGGTGTTACAATATTGTCAGGTTTGTCAATGAAAAATGAGTACCAAATGTCTTCCAATCGTGTGAACTGGTGAATTTTGTCTAACAATCGGTCCTGTCGAGGTATGCGATTGAAGAATTTCCGAAACGAAAGTCTGCTCCAATCGGAACTCAGTTTACTTTCGAGGTATCCGTAGAGAAACAAAATAAATTAAGCTTTGATACAATCGCGTTCGAAGGATTCCGCAAGAATTCTTCGTCTGGCATGTTGGAAAGAAATTTAACGTGTAGTTGCCAACATTTATTGACTTAACGCAATGCGTCGCCGTGCGATCATATGTGATAAATTTCTTCGGAAGATCTGTTCGAAATTTAAATCGGAACAGAGGTATTGGTAAAAATTTTCTATTTCTTCCGAACGGCCTGAACAATAGGCGTTTTTTATTCACTCCATGTGCATATAGATCAACTCGGATCATCCAATGCATTTAAGATCGTGATCGTGCTCCAGATTATAATCAGGTTTATGCATAGCTGTTGTTCCTCATTCAAACCAATGACCGTTAAAGATCGTCAGAGTTATATAAAAAGTGCCTATTGTTAGACAACAAGATCGACTTTACTCCAGTTTGCTCATAAAAAGTTTGATCAGACTTGCGAAAGAAAACGAAAAGTAACACAAGGGGCTAAGTTTTGTGCGAAGGCGAAAGAATTGCGAGTAAGAGCGGCGTGGAAAAAAAAGATGCGTTTCGCAAACACTACAAGCGTGAACAGAATTAGTTTTTTATTCGCTGTCGCTTATCTAGACTTACATTCGTTGTACAAAAACAAAATTGAGTTCGCGGTAATGCGAATTGAAATATATGGCAAACCTTGGTGCTTAGACGCCTAATTTGAAATTAGCGAAATTGACAGTGCCTAACAAAATTTATGATAGAACTTACATTTCTTTTTCATTAAAATTCCTAAACATGATTATAATAAGTTTTAAGCAAAAATAGGATGCAACTAATAAATGTGACCGAACACTCCGTACTCTTTAAAAGCTCCGCCATTCAACAATGAAGAATAGCCAACTTCGGAATAGAATGTTTCTTTTGTGTCCTTACGTCTGCTACTCTTTTTTTTTCAAAAGACACGATGAGCACGTGCCCAAAGTAGTGTGTGAATTTAACTCCACTAAAACCACCACCGTTTTTGTATTTTTATTGCAACTAAGTAGGCGACTTATCCAGCAATTTTTTTTAACACGAGTAATGAATGTTTGGCAGGGAACTTTCCTGTGAGAGTTGCTGCTTTCTCCGCAATTTATAACGCGGTTTGTTATCATCGGGCCAAATCTAAGGACTTAGTTCCTTGAAGACGCCACAATAAATTTGTTTCGTCAAGAATTCGGAGGACCGATGTGTTAACGTGTCCAAATAAACATTTTTATATGTTTGCTTGCAAAATTTTTTGTTTCATCTCTAACCGCGGGAATACCCAGGTTTCCGGATAGATCTTCATTTCTTATATACCACGGCACATTGACGAATGATCTTACATTTTGTTTTCAAAAGTTTGTAAAATATTTAGATACGTTTCACTGGTACAACTCCATAGTTGTATACCATATGTACAGACCGGCTTTAGCACTTGCTTGTCTAATAGCAGCTTGTTATCAAGGTTAAGCTTCGAATATTTTCTGAGTAACCAGTACAGTTCTCTGTATTTATTTTTAAGTTCTTCGCATTTGTTTTTTACATGCGACTTCCATTTTAATTTTGCATCGAGTGTCATTCCGAGATATTTCGCTTCATTTGCATTTCCGAATAGAACGTGTGCTACTCTGATTTTCGCATCTGATCCTGGGTGAACTTGGAGTTCTTTGTACAGCACCCAACGTTGTGGAGGTACGTTGTCTTCATGGATTATGACCATGTTTCCGAGATGGTGGTTCGTTGACCACTTTGTTCGGCATTGAAGTTCATGAATGTATTCCTTGTGTCAACGTTGCCAAAAATGGTTCTTCACGACGTTTATGCTACGCCATCTCTGAATGAAATCGATGTTTGTGGTGTCATCGGGGACTTCTGGAAGTGCCTTCAGGGGTGGTCCAATCGGTAAATGAGCAGGGGTGAGTGCGTTGAAGTCGTTCGGGTCTGTAGAAGATGGTGTAATTCATGGAACGTCCCAATCTCGACCATTGCAATAAACAGCCCTTCGAAGGTCAACTTTGCGTTGTATACACTGCGATGGAAATGACCTTTACTGCAGCTTTCCATACATCACCGAATTGAGGAGAATTGGGGGAAATAAAATTTCAATTTATGTTTCCATCATTCCAAAAACCAGAAATAATCTTTTGCGTCGTTTTTTGGTGAAACAAATGTAGAAGATCATGACACTTTGTTTGCATTCCTACGAAGTTTGTAGCTTTTTCGCAGAAAATATCGTGTGGTAACCCTCTACGGCCGATCAGTCTCTTCAATGCTGCGATAAATGCATCTGATACAGCCTTCAAATGTATAGATTTCGATGCAAAGCAGACAAAGAATGCCACATACGTTTTGTATGACACCTTTCCACGAATTTTTAGATAGGTGTAGATGGTTGGGTGTTGTAGAACAAGGGTAGACTCTGATTGGCTTTAGCTTGGCAATGCCCAATGGTTGTAACTCTGACTACACATCAAGCGATCTTTAGGTTGGTAGCTGTGCTATGTGTTAACTATCCAACCATTTAAAAAAAAAAACACGGTAACGCCTAGAAAATTACAGATTTTATTATTGACGACCCTGTTAAACGAAAAAAGGACAATCACGTTCATATCTGCAACTGTAATGTGAGAACATCAAATAGAAGAGGTGTAAGCGAACACCTAGCAGAAGCCCTAAACTGCTACAAAGCAGGCATTACTGCCATCAAGGAAATACGATGAGATGGGCCGGGCAAAAAGAGGATGAAAAACGGTGAGCAGAAACAGCGACTATTCGGATGCGCATTTGTTATAAGATGCTCGCAGCGAAGACGGGGCATACAAGGCTAAGCTGTAGGTGAGTCTTATAGGCAGAGAGAAAGGGAAGAACACCGTCTTTTCAGGATGAAGAAAAAAAGAGCAAGAAAAGCGCGCGATCGAGGATATAGAAACGATCCACTCTAGGAACGATGTTCAAAAGTTCTACCAAAGTGTAAAATGTCAAAGCCAAGGTTAAAAGGCCCGAACAGAATCCTGTGGAAATGAACAAGGTTATATCTAAGTTTAGACACAGCTGATGCTGAGAATATGGAAGAAACACTTCTGCAGACTGTTAAACGGAGATGACGAACAACAATCCGCTGTCAGGCAGAACGAACCATTTAATATTGGATAAAGGTATGTCTGAAGAATATAACATCAGCATCGTTTGCCCGATCCACAAAAAAGGAAACCCTTTGAACTGCACCAACTATAGTAGTTTATCCTGGAAAAAGCCCAAGAAGTCCAAATCGATATCCACTGCCTATTCAACGATTTCAAAGCCGCATACGACACCATTTATAGAGACGAACTATACAGTGCCACGTCTAGTCTTGCTATACCGCCCAAACTCGTCCGTTTGTGTAGGATGACGATGGAGAATTCTCAATGACCCACGGGGTCGGAAAAGTTTTCACCGAGACATTCGATACCAAAATAGGGTGTAGGCAAGGCGATGCACTGTCATGTTACTTCTTCAATTTGATTCTTGAGAGGATTGTGCAAAAATCTCTAGCCAACACCAGAGGCACATTTTTTTCAAAAAATCGGTACAACTACTAGCATACAACGACGATATTGACATCATTGATAGGACTCAACGTGATGTCATAGTCACGTTTGCTAGTGTAGATAAGGAAGCTGCAAAAATGGGTTAAGCAGTAAATGAGGACAAGACGAAGTACATGCAGTCAAGACGAAAGGACGCTCAACATCGAAGAATTGACAGAACGTCAGCATTGACAATTATAACTTTGAGGTAGTACGGGGCTTTGTCTATCTCGGCTCCGCTTTTAGCTCTGACAACAACTTCTCGTTAGAAATCAAACGAAGAATTACTCGTGCCAACCGCTCCTTCTTCGGGCTAAGAAGGCAATTTAGTAGTCAAGCCCACAATAGAACTGCTAAGGAGATCCTATATAAGACTCTGATCATCCCAGTCCTGCTCTACGGCGCTGAAGCATGGAACGTCTCAAAAATTGATGGAGAAATCCTTGGTCGATACGAGAGGATAATTCTTGGAAAAATCTTCGGTCCCGTTTGCGTTGATGGAGACGAAGATTCAACCAAGATCTAAACGAGCTGTACAGCGACAAAAAAACTCGCCATTGGACGTTTAAATGGCTATGATATGAATGAAAAAATGAAAGGTCACCAGTACTCCGGCTCGCAGAGTCTTCGATTCTTAGGCAGACCATGCCTTAAGTGGCGCGCACAAGTACAAACCGATCTAAGCCAACTTGGACTGTGCAACTGGAAGTTGTCAGCTAAGTACCAGGCTAATCGGAGAGGCATGTTGATTGAGGCCCAAGTTCATTGCGAACTCTAGCGCCACCTAAGTAAGTGAGTATGTTTATGTTACGTTTTTTTCATAAAGTATACATTTTTGTTACTAAAAGTTCACAATATCAGTTTTCTCACAAATCACATTTCTATGAACTGAATTTTCTTATCCACGACTCTCGGATAAAAAGTCACTTAGTCTACAACTCTCATTCAATATTTCTTAACTAAATTCAACTTAAAAAAAAAGTCATTCGAATTCCAAAACTGCCCTTAATCCATATTTTACTGTGAAAAACCCACCTTCACTCTATCACCGATTTAATCAGAATATTTTCTTCATCCCACGCCCTTCCTGGTTGACCTGTTTACGTTTTTACTGAATTCCTTGTCTTGTGGTTTGGTGATACACTTATCTGAACGCTTGTGTCCGCCTTGCGTAAGAATAACAATCTCCCATTCAATTGACATCCAAACACCTCTCAACAGCACAGATGTGAGACGAATAAAATGTTCAAGTGATGCGAAACTCCTACGTCTACCTACATTCGCCAAACACATCTAAATGTATTTACTATCTTCAATAAAAAAAAATGTATCTATATACTATACCCTCATTGGGCACAATCCACAAACACACAAAACGTCATCATAACTATACACGAGCAAAACTATAACGACATTTTCCATTTTTGGACAAAAACTACTATCAAGATAATTTCTTGCACAGATACAAAACTTTACTCACCCGCCCCTTTTTTTTCCACGTGCCATTATCATCGGCCGCCGCATTTACCTGACGGCCTCTACCTGCGTTCCAGATTGCATACACAACTTTGTATGACAAATCCATTGATTCCGATTCTGATTCAACAACACAAAGTTCAAGTCATGTTCCCACACAATTGTATGTATAGGTACGCGCACGTTTCTATTCCATACCTCTCATTCATTTCTTTTTGCTAAAATATGAACGTATCCTTATCTTGTCTTGATTAAACACACAGACGGTGGCGTTTAAAAAAAAAACGTGTAAACGCAAAAAAAAACACAAAAATCGCATAAGAAAAAAATATATAAAAATTCTGCAATCATTAAACCGAGTTAACAGTCAGAATCGAATCGCGGATCAAATCACACGACGAAGCACACACTACCTACCGTTCTATCTGTTTTTTTTTTTTATTTAAAATCTCATATCCCAGCGATAAACCATACCTAGTGCGTGTGTTACAGAAAGTCGTCCTTATTATAAAAATCGGTCTTCAGTGATAAAATAAATCAAAAATTAAAAATTAAAAAAAAATTACATTTACACCATGTTGGCGTTTGCAACGGAGAAAAGTGCGAAACGTAAGTGCTAAGTTTTAAGTTACAAAAATTTAAGTTAACCATCATAAGATGGGAGAAGATACTTAAAGGCTGATATCACCTAATTGCGAAATACTTAGAATCCGTTAGTAATCAACCTCCAGACCTACCACAAAATTGTTATTAGTTTATAACTTCGAGTTGTGTACGTTTAGGCTACTGATAGAATTAATTTAACGAGTGGATGATTGTTTATTATCGAAATGTTGACATAATTCGTGATATGGTTGGTGTTAAAAAAAAAATGTATCTCAATACTAATGAAAATGAAAGCCCGGTGTTGCTAAATAATCAGCACACGTATCTGATGGTTATGGTAATTAAATTAAATTGTTTGCATATGTGATTCAAATCGTTAAGGAGGGACTCTACTGTGTTGTGCTTTTCGCTTTCTAGTGTGTTACTGAGTATCTATGATAAGAAATGTTTAAGATATTGCAATTCAAGTGGGTTCTAAAAATTTATTGAGTTCTTTCGGACATTGACCGTGAGAGGGCTCTTGATGTTGCATATCTACAGTGGCATGTTTGTGGTATTTTCTTCTAGTGAACTTGATTAGTACTTTTACGTGGTCTTTTGTAGCTGAGGTGATGTCAGTTGTTAATCATAATATCTGAAGCTATGAGCCAATCTTTGAATTTCTTTAAAATGAACAGAATTAAGTGCAAGCTTTGATTTAAAAAAAAAAACTGCAGGTCTTAAGTGGGGGAACACCCTCACTCGTTAAAATTTGCTGCATTGGAAGTAATATGCTGAACCTTATAAGCGATTAAGAAATATATGAACTCAAACATATATCTGACGCTACAATTTCAAAAGACCATTTTTTTGGAAGTTTTAGTTCTAACACGGTCTTCAGTTGTCAAAAAGCTAGTAAGATTTTTTAATAGGTAAGAACTATTTGCTGCTATTAAGTTGAAAATCTGTGATCAATTCCAAACTCATAAGAACACCACTAGAGTGCAGAGCCCTAGTGGTTAGTAAGTTGAACTATCAAGTGTACGGGATCACTGGTTCAAATCCCAAAAGTAGAAACACTCAATTTTGATCACATCCCCGCCAAAGACTGACAATCATCCAAGATTTTAACACAGTCGTCAGAAGCTTTTCAAATCTCCCGTTTGGAGTCGGCGTTGAACAAGCGTTCTGGCAGAAATAAAACTTCGCTCATACAAAGTAATGAAGATGCTGAGTTTGTTGTCCTACACGGGCTATTGAATCCTGATTTTTCAATTTTTCAAGGACTTAGATATTCTTGAGTTGGCAAAAAGACAGACAGATTTGAAAAACTTGTTTAAATCATAAGAACCTTTTCTTCTAGATAATCTGTATTTAAGCCTCATTTCAAAAGACTTAAAACGTTCTTTAATCGTTTACTTAGCAGATAAAAAATCATTTCTTACGAGAGAGCAAAAAGTGCTCTACACATGGTGTATGTTCAGTACCTAATACCTATGAAATTGAGTCGCTAAATAGACAGCAAGATTTTCATAACTCATTCACAATAGCAAGAACTATTTTCTATGGGTTAGCAAGAATGAGCACAAAATCTGTATTCATTTTGCAATTCAAAAGGACTGGAAAAGTTTCTAAGTTGTCAAGAAGCTACAGCCACAGATAATGTAGTTTAAATGAAAACTATATTATCAGTGTTATCATGTTTTGTTAAAAAAAAAAAACATTGAGCCAACTAAAGCCTCTGACTAGAAGATTTGTGTTCAATTCCCAATTCCGTAGCAATACTTATTAAACCACTTGTTTGTATTATTTTACTTTTTTTATTTTACTGCAAATATTTCGCAAATCCTGTCTTTTCAATATAACTAACATTATAAAACAAATAAACTAAAACAACCCTGAAAAAGGTGGGAAACAACCACAGAAACGTAGGAGGAAATAATGAAATAAACTTTTTTATTTGCATAAAAAACCATCCACCAAAAAAGCCAACAACATAAAAACCAAACTTCAGTTTTGTTTACTTCAAAATATATAAACAGCCACAATTTACAACATTAACGCCCTTTGAAAATGTCGCTTAGTCCCTTAATCTTCTATGCCTTTCAGTTATTATTTTTCATTGATCCTCTCCCCTGGCAATGATCTAAAAAATCATTCGAGTACCTAGTATCGATTGTTACGATAGACTTATCTCAACTTAACCATTCGGAGTCGGCATAAAACGGAGTGGCCCACCATCATACACAAAATTAACTACGGCGATAGGTCTAACGACCATTTTGTGGTAAAACGAAATACTGTGCATACCATATAATATACAATCAACTACTAGGTAGAAGCAGATCACGAATCATGCAATATTGCAAAAATTATATAAAATCACGCATCCATTCCACTGTAACGAAATTTTTAAAAATTACAATACAATCGATGGGGTACTTTTTGAGTTATGAGTTTTGAGTTACAGCTAAATAATCAAAAAACATCTTTTAATATTTTTAGGAAGTTTTACTTCGAATCCAAAAGCATCGGATAATGTGAATTTTCATTAAGAGGAAAAAAAAAGTTATTAGGAAAGGGCAATTCGTTTTTTCATTATAACCAAAAGACACCGTAAACCATTAAATACAAAATAACATGATTTAATCAGAGCAACTTTAAAAATCATTTTTTGTAATATTTTTGGATAATTTTTACTTTTATCCAAGAGGTTCGGATAATTTTATTCTTACATATAGAGGAAAAATATAACTTAGAACGGGCAATCGGTTGTTGTTCATTATAAATGAAAGACACAGTAACCCATAAATTGTTAGATATCAAAATTTGATCACACCAACTTAAAAAATCGTTTTCTGTAATTTTTTTGGATAATTTTTACGTTTATCCAAGAGGTTTGGATAGTTTGAATCATACATTTAGAGGAAAAATACCACTTAGAATGGGCAATCCGTTGTTGTTCGTTATAAATGTTAGATAGATAAATTGTTAGATACCAAAATTTGATCCAATCAACTTAAAAAGTCATTTCCGTAATATTTTTGAATAATTTTTACTTTTATCCAAGAGGTTCGGATAAGTTTTTCTTACATTTAGAGGAAAAATATCACTTAGTAAAGGCTATTCGTTTTTTTATTATAAATAAAAGAAATCGTAAACGATGAATTGCCAAAAAACATAATTTAATCAAACCAACTTTAAACAACCTTTTGTAATATTTTTGGATAATTTTTACTTTATCCAAGAGGTTTGGATAATTTGAATCATACATTTAGAGCAAAAATATCACTTAGAATGGGCAATCCGTTGTTTTTCGTTATAAATGTTAGATAGATAAATTGTTAGATATCAAAATTTGATCCAATCAACTTAAAAATCATTTCCGTAATATTTTTGAATAATTTTTACTTTTATCCAAGAGGTTCGGATAAGTTTTTCTTACATTTAGAGGAAAAATATCACTTAGTAAAGGCTATTCGTTTTTTTATTATAAATAAAAGAAATCGTAAACGATGAATTGCCAAAAAACATAATTTAATCAAACCAACTTTAAACAACCTTTTGTAATATTTTTGGATAATTTTTACGTTTATCCAAGAGGTTTGGATAGTTTGAATCATACATTTAGAGCAAAAATATCACTTAGAATGGGCAATCCGTTGTTTTTCGTTATAAATGTTAGATAGATAAATTGTTAGATATCAAAATTTGATCCAATCAACTTAAAAATCATTTCCGTAATATTTTTGAATAATTTTTACTTTTATCCAAGAGGTTCGGATAAGTTTTTCTTACATTTAGAGGAAAAATATCACTTAGTAAAGGCTATTCGTTTTTTTATTATAAATAAAAGAAATCGTAAACGATGAATTGCCAAAAAACATAATTTAATCAAACCAACTTTAAACAACCTTTTGTAATATTTTTGGATAATTTTTACTTTATCCAAGAGGTTTGGATAATTTGAATCTTGCATTTAGAGGAAAAACGTCATTTAGAAAAAGGAACTCTTTTTCTTTTTTTTCAGTATTAATGAAAGACACAGTAACCCATGAATTGTTAGATATAATAATCTTATCAAATCAACTTTTAAAAAAAAATTGTAACATTTTTGGATAATTTTTACTTTTATCCAAGAGGTTTGGATAATTTGAATCCTACATTTAGAGGGAAAATATTACTTAGAGAGGGCAATTCGATTTTTTCATTATAAATGAAAGGAATCGTAAACGATGAATGCCAAAAAAAAAAAACATAATATAATCAAACCGACTTCTCAAATCATTTTTTGTAATACTTTTTGAAAATGTTTACTTTTATCCCAGGTGTTCGGATAATTTGATATTTTTGTATAAAAGAAAAAGTTATTCAGAATGCGTAGTGCATGTTTTTCTTTCTTACCGATAGACATCATGTCTCCATGAATTGCTGGATAACATAATTTGTTCAACCCTATATAATTTTTTTTTTGCAATATAATTTTCTTTTTTATCCAAGAGTTTTTGTAAAGGAAAAGCTTACATAAACGAGCTAAAAAAGCTTCAGAAAAAGTAATCAATTTGTTATATTGTTCATAGAACCAGAAACACAACTGAGTTACTCCTCTGCAAAAAATTTGCCATAACAACAATAATCATATATATTGCATTCTTATGTCAGATATTTTTCAATTAGACAAAAGAGAGCCAAACTTTAGAAGGGGTTTTCAATGAAAAGAAATAAGACAAAATATTTTCGGATAACCATAGCACTTATCAGGTGATATCAGTTATCAATCTAATCACCTTCAAAATTAGTTGAAAAAATAAATAACGTTCATAATTGACATGATAAAGCAATAAGCAGTTTATTTGTTTCAATTGCTTTTATAATTGATATACTTTATGGTTGAGAAGTGCAATTATTTATCTTAACTTTTCTGTGATTGTGATGAACACATTTTTCGGATAAGTATAACTTTTATCCCCGACGATCGGATAAAGTGATTATTTTGTAGAAATCGTGGAAATTTTCAGTTTCCTACATTTTACAAAAATAATGAATTTAATTGCATTTTAAACTAATGATATGTGGGTACATAAAACTAAAAAGATCTCCGAAACAGGCATACTAAAAATAATATTTGCTTTAGCAATTGATTTCCTTTCGTAAAAGACAAAAACCAAGGCTCCTCTACTGAACTGATTTGTGATAAACGCTATTTACAGTATTTTTCGGATATGTGTAACTTTAATCCTTAACGATGGGATACAGTTTTTTTTTTACATGAATTGTTAAAGACAAAAATCAAGGCTCCTCTACTGATCTGATTTGTGACAAACGCTATTTATAGTATTTTTCGGATATGTGTAACTTTAATCCTTAACGATGGGATACAGTTTTTTTTACATGAATTGTTAAAAAAAATCATTTCGTTACATTTTACTAAAATGATTACACAAAATGCACCTTAAATGCATTGATCCTCTCCTCTGGGAATTTTCTAATCGGCATAAGACGGCGTGTCACACCATCATGCACAAAGGAAACCACGGTGATAGATCGTAGGTCGTACACCATTTTGTGGTAACAAAATACTGTGCATTCCATTTAACATCTAATAGGTAAACTAGGTAGAAGCAGATCACGAACGATCCTACTGAACTGATTTTTGACAAACGCAATTTATAGTATTTTTCGGATAATTGTAACTGTTATCCCTGACAATCGGCTAAAGTTTTTGTTACATGAATTGTCAAAAAAAAGACCAATTCGTTACATTTTGCTAAAATGATGACACAAAATGCACCTTAAATAATAAACATTGAAAAAAAATTAAATTTATTTTTTTATAATTTACATAGCACACATTTTATTTCTTAAAATTCTTCTGGCAAATATATAACTTTTCTACAAACTGATTAAACTGAACTCATTTACTATTAACGCAATGTAATGCACTTTTGGAAAAACTAACTTCTATCCGTGGGCTTTGATAAAATCTTTTGTTTAACAGAAACTGCCAAAAATGTCAACTTTTTGTATTCCATTAAAATATCCACTCGAAAAGTGTTTAAAATTAATATTACCACCCTCAATCATATCACCATTCAAAAAGTAGCAAAAAAAAAACCTATTCCATCATCTCCAACAATTTCTCCCATTTCACATAAATCTAGCCCAACCAATTTCATGTGTAAAGCTATGCCTTAACAATGCGTCACCATCTCGACTAAAATTTTGTAACACATATCTCAACTTCGACACCCTACGTCAGACTATGGCCACACAAACGAAAGGGTATACCCCATACTGTACAACAAAATAATTTAATGAATGAACTAAGCCGGCAAATAAACTGATTACTCATGATATCTCGCATCGAATTTCACACGAAAAATCGCTCTCCGCAAAGCTTGAGTAATCTGTATTTCGCCGGTAGTACCTACTATATCAAGTCTCTCGCAATATATCTACACACACACATCGATACCACAGCATAAACGTGCGTACGGAACGAACAAAATAAACAAAAAAAAAGCTTTTTTTCACACAGTCCAAGTCCATTCATCCAAAAGGCCCGACTCTATAGACCAGACATACCCACCTCCTTCGCAAGATAGTAGATACCAACGAACCTCAGACGGGACAAAAAAAGCAAAACTCCATCGAAAAAATTCTCAATGAACTTGACATTGTTCTATTCACATAGTGCTGGTTACACATATTGCCCCGTGTATCTATACATATGCGTGACCCTAAGAATCACAGAACAAACATTCCACCAAAGTATCCAAACTCAAGAGATATCTATATATAAAGATACACCATCCACCCAATGCTGGTGCAGGATTCTTCATGAAAATTTCAAATGAGTCAATTTTTTGAATCCTATTTTATGGCCCGAAAATTCAACACAAAAGATATACCACAACAAGAAGAAGGGCTGGGCTAAGGTGCATTATATGCTAGTTTGGATAGCCGGCATTTCAAGTTCTCAGACAGATAGATACACACTACATGTCTTGAAATTCCCATGCTAATGCTGTACCACCATTCCACAAGTGAAAAGTGTGGGCCCGTATACTGTATTAGTCATGGTGTAACTCCAGAATAGGTTATTCCTCTCTTATTTCCGTGGTGGTAGTATGTACTCTTTTAATTGGACACACGATTTAACAATTTCCAATACCATTGCGTTTCTTTTGAATACGTCATAAGTATTAACAGCCAGGCTCTCGCTATCCACACACAATACCCCTACACCCACATGCATACCTACTCATCGCTCTCACAGATACGTTTTGGATCTGTGAATACATGCAGCTCGAGTCTACAAAACATAAAGGTGAAACCAAATCACTCCACAGTCGTTAGTTCAGTTTCGAACGTCGAATTGTTAACACGTTCTCCAGCATAGAAAGTATCTGGATATACAAAATATTATTAATTTGCGAGTTTTTTTTTTATGAAATTTTATTTGTGTTAAGAAATTATATCAGAGAATAATTCATGTGACAAAGTTTAACAAACAAAAAGGATATATATATATCTAGATTGATTTCCAAATTAAAAAAAAAATATTATCCGTGAAGTGTGAACAAGAAGAATTACAAATTATTCCAAAACAAGAATACAAAAGTGCGTTTATTGATCTAAAAAAAAAAACAAAAAAACAAATTCATGATCAGTGATCGTGCATTTATCGACGGTTTTTACAACAAACATCGACGGCGTCAAGCGATCATTTTGGGAGCTTCCCAAAGTTTATATGATTGGTCTGCAGATTTGTTAAGATTTATCTTAACCTTATTATGTGGTGTGTGTACCTTTTTTTTATATACATATATATATATATATATTTTTTAAATTTAAGTGAATCAGCAATGTTTGATTATAAGTGACTTGAAAACCTATCTGAACATGTTTGCCTTCAAAAGTGAAAAAAATAAAACCCTATCATAAAAATGAACATTTTAAGTGATCCTCAGTCTGACTTTTAAATACAAACCCACCATACGATCCTTAAACGCTAACGATTTATTACCTGTTCACCTTATTGTCCCGTTATTATACATTCAATGACCATTCTCATTGTTATTTCATTTTTCCGGCTAGTCCTGAGCGATCTCGCGCAAAATTTATCACGATCACTTTTATTACCCGAGAAAGGTAATAAAATTTAATACCGAAATGACAACGCACTATATAACTGTGTTAAAGTTATAAAACTGAAACATTAAAAATAAAGATGTGCAACAAAGTCATAAAATATTGCACAAGTAACTCAAAAACTATCTGCATAATTTAATTGACATTAAAGTGGTTTTCATTCAATCACTCTTAGTACTATAAAATTATATCCGATTATGACTCGCACTTCAACTCGTATCTTTACCAGCCATTTGTTGGCTTTGAATATTTATTTTGTGTTGTTATTTCTTATCGATAGCGTATACCGGTAAAAGCGTTATCACTGGTCTTAAAAAAATGCGACTTTTCAATGATTTGTGACTCATAGTACAAACAATGAATGATTTTCAATTTAGAGTTTCTATTTTTATTAAATTTTTGCGCGCTTATCCGATTGTAGATATAATTAGAAGACAAATAGCAAAAATATTAACTGTACATCATTTTTGCATTTTTTGTATGATCAGTGATCGACGATCATACACCAAAGGGGTAAACCACCTTTAAGGGGTTTTTCCACTCCAGACATGAATGATTGTATAGATTAACTTAGGCACTCTCTCTCTCATAAAATGCAAATAAAAAAAAAAATTTCAATTCCATTCTAATATGCATTGTATCTATTGAATTTTTCAGGTGGTTGCAATAATACAGCAACCAAACGAATTAGCAAAACGGCATCCATAACTAGTATTAGTAAAACCCAAAGAGCCACTCGGTTCAACGTGTGGTCCAATATTAGCCTAATCGCTATAGTTATCATAATGACACAATTATTGGATATCGGTCAGGTTGATGCGATGGCGATGCGAACGAGACAATTAAAAAAACGCCACAGTATAATGCATAATTCAGCAGTAGATTGGGAGAATCCATGCGGTGGTGAATACGAGGCTCCATTTTCCGATGAACATATGCAGAAGAAAACGGTAAGTTATACAAAAAAAAAAAAAAACATCAGATACTTTATTTTCATTTAAATATGTTGCCTTTTACTAATCATATATTTTTTTTTATTCAATTTCCTCAACTTGCAGTCTATAAATCTGCTGCGTAAATCGACTCGTAATACATTCACAACATTAAATGCCACTCTAAGTGAGCAATGGATTGATACCAGTGATATACCAATGTGGTCAGCACACAATACAACGTACAAATTCTTACCAAAGTTGCGAAAGAACTCAAGTGTAAGTATCTTTAGTTTTTGTTAGATTCGATTTTATTTAATACGCTCACCTTTGATATAATCAGCTCTCTCAGACAAGTGTGTAGAAAAGTCTGACACGGAATCAATGACCTTTTTTTTTTTTAATGCAATCAAGTTTTTGCAATAGAAATCAACTTTAAACGACATTTAAATAATTTATTTTGATGACGTCAATTTTCCCGATAAGGTTATCTCCTTTCGGAGGCGATCGGATAAAATGTTTAGCAGTTATAAATGGTGGCAACATGTGAGTTCGTTAGGTTTTGGTAATTAAACGTTGATATCGGTGTAGAGTATTTTGGAAATGGGTGTTGTTTCTTCAATTTATGAGTGCCATTTCGCCACCATTCTCCGAAACTAGATGTTGAACGTAAGAAGTGTTTTTTTTTAAACTTTTCCTCAATTTCCAACTACCGTTCCCACCATTTTCCGAAACTAGATGTTGAACGTAGGAAGCGTTTTTTTCATATAAATTTTCCTCAATTTCCGAGTACCATTTTCCTCACAATTTTCCGAAACTAGATGTTGAACGTAAGAAGTGTTTTTTTCTTATAACTTTTCCTCAATTTCCAAGTTCCATTCCCACCATTTTCCGAAACTAGATGTTGAACATAGGAAGTGTTTTTTTTTTAAAAACTTCTCCTCAATTTCCGAGTACCATTCCCACCATTTTCCGAAACTAGATGTTGAACGTAGGAAGCGTTTTTTTCATATAAATTTTCCTCAATTTCCGAGTACCATTTTCCTCACAATTTTCCGAAACTAGATGTTGAACGTAAGAAGTGTTTTTTTCTTATAACTTTTCCTCAATTTCCAAGTACCATTCCCACCATTTTCCGAAACTAGATGTTGAACATAGGAAGTGTTTTTTTTTTAAAAACTTCTCCTCAATTTCCGAGTACCATTCCCACCATTTTCCGAAACTAGATGTTGAACGTAGGAAGCGTTTTTTTCATATAAATTTTCCTCAATTTCCGAGTACCATTTTCCTCACAATTTTCCGAAACTAGATGTAGAACGTAAGAAGTGTTTTTTTCATATAAATTTTCCTCAATTTCCGAGTACCATTTTCCTCACAATTTTCCGAAACTAGATGTTGAACGTAAGAAGTGTTTTTTTCTTAAAACTTTTCCTCAATTTCGGGGTACCATTTTCCTCACAATCGCTTCCTCAATTTGCGAGTACATTTTCCATTTTCCATTTCCATTTTCCGACACTAAAAAAGGGATAAGCGTCCATTTATTATTATCATCGTTACCTTCTTTGATTTCGAGATAAGTTTTTTACTTATCCGAGTGAGTGGGAGAAAAGATTTCTAAAGAATTACCAAGGCATCAATATTTAATTGGTAAAAATAGCCTTTACCACATCAAAACGTTTCTTGGGAGGTTTTGATATACCTTTGCTAAAATTACACATTCTTCCTCTTAATCAGTGTCTCAACATTATGTTCGCTCCAGAATATTTGTTTGACACATGTCAACTTTTTCAATGCTTAATTCACCTAAATTTTCGGATAATCTTTAAACTATCCAGTGACTTTCGGATAAAAATGTGTCTAAAGGAAAATATTGTACAAATAATGAAGTATCTGAATCCATAAAAATAACTAATTTCAAACAGTATTTTCATTTCTACATTGGTACATTCACTTATAATGATCTCCGAATGATCTCCGCATACGAATTTTCGGATAATATTAACAATGCCCGGTGACTTTCGGATAACATTTTTTTAACAGAAAAAACTTAATAGAGCAATAAAGTGTCTCAATCGATTGAAAAAATAAAAGCAAAAGAGTAGCTGCCTTACTCAATATTCACATATGTAAACCCATATTCAATATCTCTGGTATACCTATTTTCGTATAATAAATACTAACAATGCACGTTGACTTTCGGATAACGTTTTTTTTAACAAACAAAATTTAGTAAAGCAATAAAGTGTCTTAATCGATTGAAAAAATGAAAGAAAAACAGTAAATGGCTAACTAAATTTTCACATTTGTAAACCCATATTTAATACATCTGGTTAAACCGATTTTCGGATAACGTTGACAATCCTCGGTGACTTTCGGATAACATTTTTTTCAACCGAAACACCTCACGTAGATCATGGAGTTTCTTGATACTTGAAAAATTAACTCCAAATAATAGTTCCTTACCAAATTGTATTCATTTCTTTATCTTCAACCCCTAAGCCATCCACTTTGTTGATCCATTTAGTTTTATAAAAATATTTTGCAACCATAAAATTCCCAACACTATTCATATTAACAAATTGTCACTTGTGTGTGTCCTCTTGCCATAAGCTAAAAAAAAAACAACATGAACCACAAAAACCTGTCAAAATATCAACCCCGGAGGGCTCATAAACAAAATCGCCCGTCTATCAGCGCAGCGCGGCACTGTCTCATTTTTGTTTTGTGTTTTGCGGTTTCTTCTGCAAAGATGTAAATTCCTGTTGTATAGCGGTATCACATTATGGCAGAAATTATCGCATCGTTAAAACAAGTGGTTGAGGAAAACCTCTGGGAGGAGTTGGCTGCTTTATGAATCACCCAAGACAACCATGAACACCGTTTATGTTCATCGAACGAGAATGTCAAAATATTTTGACTTCAAAAGAACCCCCCTGAGTGACGCTCACTAGGTGTTGGGTCTAAAACTAAACTAAAAACAACATCGAAAGGATATACCAAAGAAGAAAAGGAGCAAAATTCTAACGCTTGTTTTAACACTATAACACCATCATCAGCAGGGTATTCATGTATCTCAGCACAATCTCTTACCACCCCGCCACTCCCCCAAGCATTCGAAACAAGAGCTTTCCCTTAGGTGTAGGAATTATTCTTTTTTTTCCTCTGTGCGCATGCTCCCGTGTGTCCTCTTCTTCTTTTGCTGCTTTTCTGAAGATCATTAAAATGCATATTCGCCTTGCGTCTGCACTCCATGAAAGAGTGGGCTGCTAAGTTGTATCGCCCATAAAATCATCATCCGATTGGCGGCGTTAAGAGGCTGTGAAAAAAAATGTATACCCGCTCCTCGGGGCCCTTCTACGTTTCGTTTGCATGAGCTCTGCACATGTATATACATAAAACAATGGCCATGATAATCGTTGATGATCCATCACCAAGACTGAGGAGCCCGTGTGTACGAAGAAGTGGTAGAGAGAAATTCTCATTGTGGCGGAGAGCAGCCATAATGACAGGAATCTCTCAACCAGACGCCCGAGGGCGGTGATTGAGAAGTCAGCTAAAGAATACATCTACACCAAAAAAAAAAACGTTCATATCGGTTGTTTTTTTTTTGCTCATAAAAACGTTGCCGAAAATGTGGCTACTCACGCAGATACACATACAAAGATAATTTACACGTCATTGATTACTTGACGCACTTGGCACAGCTGATTGATTTCTGTGTTAGCTCTCAATTCGATCGAGTGGCGTACAAACACATAGAAAAACTATGACCTAACTATTTTTTATTCGAAATGAATCACCCGCACACATTTATCTGGCGTCGGGCGCCCCCAACGCGACGGTGAATTACCCACATGAAAACGACCTCGCACTTGCTGATCGGCGCGCTCCACATTCGTTAGATTGCGCAGCCCCATAACTCAAGAGCTTTTTCGCGACAGCTACAACTTTACGATTGTTATGAAATTCGAACCGATAGAATGTGGGTCATTGACTTGTTATAGATACTTTATCTGGGAGAGCTTTAATTTTGAGCTTTTTTTTTCTATCCCTATCGAACCACTTGACTAATTTCACTTTTTATTCTTATTTACAGATCGCTCTCAAACGCTGGTATCGCGGTATGCAAACATTTGTGGCAGCATTCTCCTACCTCTATGGCACACAAGTCAAGTTCGACGAAGTGAAGTTCAATCATCAAGAGAGCAACATCTCCCAAGAACTGAAATCTCTGCTGCTCGAAGCGCGCTCTACTCTCTGCGAGATCGAATCCACCATCAACCATACCACACCATACAGTCGGGAGAAAAAATTCACCTCCCTGAGTCGAGAAGCCATGAATAAGCGTCTCAAGTTCCGCACCAAGAAACACCTCGGCGACAATGTCTATCAAATCGATCCACTCGACTTGAAGTTTGTGAAATTCTACTTCATGGATTTCCTGGAGAACATGTGGATGATCCTCAAGCACAATCGCAACAGTTTCTACAAAGGCAGCAATAGCCTAAGCGTGAGTGATGTTAGCGCTAGCAGCAGTAGTGTCAGTAGCAATGAAATAAATGCATCCCGGAGGCGTACAGGCGGTCGAAAACGACCGGCCCGAAAAAACAAGTCGAAAAAATCCCGTCAAAGGCTACACAAAAATAGCAGCATGTCGATAGCGTAATTTCCCTAGACTTAAGGAGACACTCTCTGAACACATCTACAGTATTACCTCTAAGTTCATCCTCAGAGTATATGTCCTTACACTGTACCAGTATACATGAAGTTTAAGCACATTCATCCTGTTTCTGACTGATGCATTCCATTTTTTGATTTTTATTTTGTATATTTTTTTTTTATTTTTATATTTTATACCATGTCGTTCGTATTTATTTAATTTATATACTTAAACATTATGTGCATCTCGTTCCTATTAGTACTTATTAGGTTTAAAAAAAAAAAAAATGTATAACCATTCGACGGTTAGATATATGTTTCTGAGTGGGATTTCTTCTCGTCACGAAATCCCATCTACAGGAATTGATCAATAATAACACGTGCGATACAGAATGTCAAGTGAATTTATATTTTATTTATTTTAATCTCAATCAGATACAAGTTATATATTTATATAAAATATTTAAAGTAATTGTTAATATTTTTCTGTGATGTAATTTAAGAAAAAAAAAAAAACAAACAAATAAATTAAATTAAAGAAAACACAAGAAAAGCTTGTAAATAGGAAAGAATTTAAATTTAAAAAAAAAAAGATGCGCCTATCTCTCTTAATTGTGAAGCTATTCAATAAAAAAAATTCAACAAAATTGTAATTATATACGTAGAGGTAGAATTCCTTAAAAACAAATTAAAATCAAACAAGTGAAATATTATTGTTCTTATTTAATAAATGAAAAAACAAAATTAAATTATTTGCTTAGTTTATAAGTTAATTGCTTAAAGTGTACACCGTATACATTCCAAGAGAAAACAAATATATTTTGGAATAAAATTTTAAGAAAATTTTACTTTTTGGGTTCTTTACTTTTTTTTTTGTTTATGAAGTTTTAAAAAAAATATTTAGTCATCTGCATCGGTTTGTTTTTTTACTTGGTAAACATAATCGAATACTGAAAAAACCAGCACAGTGCTCAAAACCTGCCAAGATTTAAAAACACTATAAAGGCTGGCCAAATTGTAGACATGAAACCTCGAGTTTTCACCTATCAAAACGATGACTTTTAACTCCGATTTTCAGTCAGTCCCGTGGCGACCGGGACTGCCTATTAAATTGATTGTAGGTAAGGTCCCACTCCCAAACCCTGTGTAAAGTCTTGGTGATAGCAGATGAGAGCGGGGAGAAGACGTGTACTCACCATAATGCAAAATATTCAATTTCCAGTCGGCAGCGGAAGAACTCCCATAATGGAGTCAACGGTGGGGTCACTCGCAATCGCGATGGATGTTTATAATCTAAATGAGCTGCTTTGACATAAAGGGTGTTTTTTTTAGAGGTATAGAACTTCGAATTGAAATAAATCAGAAGGAAATCCTTTTAATGTCAATCAATTTGGCTTTATTTGAAGGCAAATTTTATGCCATTGATGTTTAAATATGATTTTGGAAGTGTGGCCGCAGCGGCTTGTTCGAATATAGTCAATTCTAGAGGTTTCAGTCACTTTTTCGAGCATTTAGGACCGTATGTCGGCAATAACGCCACGAATGTTGGCTTCCAAGTCCCCTAACGTTTCTGGTTTGCCAACGTAGACGAGCGATTTCACATATCCCCAAAGAAAACAATCCAATGGTGTCAAAACACAAGATCTTGGTAGCCAATTGAAAGGTCCATTCCGCGAAATTATGGGCTCATCGAATGTTTCCTTCAATAAATCGATTGTGACGTGCGCACTGTGGCATGTAGCGCCGTCTTGTTGGAACCACATCTCATCCACATTCATGCCATCCAATTCGGGAACAAAATGGTGACGGTTACCATTAACGGTAACTGACTCTCCAGCATCATTTCGGAAGAAGTATGGCCCAATGACTCCACGAGCCCATACAGCACACCAAACAGTCAGTTTTTGTGGATGTAATGGCGTCTCACGAAGATGCGATATGCTCAATCATGTGATGGAACAGATTGTCCGCAAGAGCTCTAAACAGATGCTAGACTGGAACCACTATAAGTCCTCTCCCAAAACTTACAAAAGTTTTTTTTTAAGAAAGGAAAAGACTACATCTTGGCACACTTTCTGCGGTTATATAGAAGAAACCTCAGAGCCTTCTAGAAAATCCTTTCCACCAATCCAACCTACTTAAGTCAGACTGTCAATGTATAACTTCTGGCATGGAAACCATTGATCTAATTTGGGACACTAAATTTCTTTGTAGCTCCTCTAACCCTATGGATGTTAGGTTTTTACTATCCAAGAAGTGCACACGCATACATGAATGGTTGTGAAAAAAAGCTAAGTAAGCTAAGTCCTGGATCTTGTAAGGTCGTAAGCCAAGATCTTTGCGCAAAATCTTCCATAAAGTTGTTGGACAAAGCTACAATTGTTGTCACTGTATCGAATCGAAGCATTCGGGTCCTCTTCAACGCTTTGCCTTACAGCGGTAATTGTTTCTTCGGTGCGCACTGTTAGACGCCTCTGCGGATGTATATTATCACACAGCGTAAACGTAGTGTGAAAACGATCCATTGTTACGCGAATTAATTGCTCTGATGGACGATTATGTCGACCATAAAATGTACGCAGATTGCGGTAAACTTCGCGAACTGAACCATTATTTTCGAAATAAATTTGCATGATTTGCAAGGGTTGTTCATGATAAAATGGCAAACCAATCTGAACATAAATGACATTAGATTCGCCCGATTTGACCACAAAATGTCAGTTGTATCTGTATTCGAAAAACCAACCTCTTAAAAAACATCCGTTATTTGGAATCTCAAGGCTAATTCAGGGGCTTGAACATTGATAGTGGCGGATGAGCCGAATGGCCAACGGCAGCGCTCAATCCCGTATTGAATACTGATGGCCAAGCGTCCTAAGGGTAACTAATAAATTGGAACTTGTGCTCCGGATTGGAGGTTGTGCCGTCAGGGTATCTTTCTTATCATGTATAAATAACTTATTATGAGAGAGACAATAGCCTCGGATAAGAGATCCCCTCAAATATCAACCAGGCACGGAACTACCAGAAACAACGACTTGCGAGAATGCACCAGGAACGTATGCACTCTGCAAACCTCGAATGCTATTCAGAATCTTGAATCTGTCCTCACGCGGTACAGTGCAGACCCGGACTATTGAATACGTTGGACAGAATCAGGAATACACTAAACATTTATTACAGCCACCCAAGGATACACATATTACCCTGCAGATTCGTTGTTGGGAGCCGACTTTGGAATAACCGACTTTAAGCCAGTAAGTGATCGCCTGGCTGTGAGCCGTGTCAGAGCAATGGTTTGCAAAATCAGCCTTATGTGTGCGCATACCCCTACCGAAGAAACTGAAAACCCTTTCAAAGTTTCGAGGAGGAATTTTACAACCTCCTGGATGTAGCCTTTGGTGCCTGTCTGGAATACAATGTGAAAATCGTACTAGGTGACGACAATGCGAAAATCGGTAAGGAAAACGTCTTCGGTGGGTAATTTGAAAAGCACAGCCTTCACGACACCGCAACATATATTGGCATCAGACTAACAGACTTCGTTGCAGCATTCAATACGGTTGTCAGCAGCACTAATTTCCACAGACTTCGAATTCACAAAGCAACCAGATGGACCATACGACCATACGCTTATAGATACGAGGCTCGCATCCAGCATCCTGGATGTACACATTAAGAGGGGCAAACGTCAACACTAACCATTATTCGTCGCAGCCCAATTTAAAGCCTGACTGCCAACGTGAAAAAGCAGCGAGTACAGGAATGAACACAGGCCTCAACATGCCTCGAAAAGGCTGCGAATGGTGCAAAAAAGGGACTTTTCACGTTGGATGGCTTAGTGACCCGGAGATTGATAGAGTCTACTAACAAAAACTAATTGGGAGACTCCCCGCTTTGCCCGCATCATTCACCAATGTCAACACCCAGCGGATATAGTATCGTAGCATCATACAAGAAAAAAAATGTCCGTGCTATCATGATATTTGCAAGTACCGAAGTACAAGGCTCTTCATTTAAGGCACATATCAAGGCTCTCGTTTGGGAGAGTTCCGAACAATGAGAAGGAGAGAAAGAAGCTGCGTAGCAAAAAAGAGAACACGCAGCCTCCCTGCTCAGGCAAATCGAAAAGCCTTAAATCAAGAAGAAAACCCGTAAATTCTAAATGAAAGCTAAACAGCTGGCAATTGGCTTCATAGAAGGAACACAGGCTCTACGAAATAACAATGGTAACCTAGTCACTAACGAGCAGGGAATCGTAGTTGTATTCAGGGAGCATAAAGGGGACAAATGTCGAAATAGTGATAAGGGTAAATACCAGACCACCTCCAGTCAACGAAAAGGTAACGCTCCCTCCCAGCATTGAAGAAGTTTGAGCAGCCATGGAAAAAAAAACCGAAGAACAACAAGGCCAGCCGGCTCAGCAGAACTTTTCAAATATGGAGGTGTTGCTTTAGAAGTGTATATGAACCAAACCATCAATTAGGTCTAGATGTATGAGACATGCTCTCTCTCTGAAATATCAGTCCATATGTCCAATTTATACAAAAAAAAACAGGAGATTCCATGTCCTGCCCCAACTATCAAGGCATATCCCTGCTAAATGTCGCATATAAGATCCTATCCAACGTACTGTGTGAACGACTTAAGCCTTTCTGCATCACACTTTTCTGCACGTACCAGTATGGCTTTCGGGTCGATTGATCGAGTATAGGCGAAATTTTCACACTAAGGCAAACACCGGCAAAGATCAACGATTTTTATCGCCTAAAGCTTTATAAAGCGATAGTGAAATTCGATATGATCTAACAAATCATCTGAGTAGTATCAATTGTCAAGAAATGCTTATCTGAACAAAGCCGTTCGGAGTGGGCATAAAACAGGAGGTCCCGCCATCGTGCAGGAAGTACTCACGCATACATGAATGGTTGCGTGAAGGCTAGGCTCTGGGTACTTATGAGAGCCTGTTGTGCCAAAAATTTGTATTTTTTTCTTTATAGAATTCGGTATAATAACACAACTGTGCCGCTTAAAATAAGGGGACACGCGATGTTCAGTTTGGAAACAGTTCACTTAAGCTTCTCCAAAGTTGTACCTGATTCAGACAAGAAGAGGCGATTTCCTTAATCATATGATGGAGAATATAGTGCGCAAGAGCTGTAAACAGATACTAGACTTGAACCACTATAAGTCGTCTCCTAAAACTTAAAAGTGTTTTTTTAAGTAAGGAAGAGACAGCATCCTTTGCACCAATCCGACGTACCTAAATCAGACTGTCAATTGACTTCTTCTGGCATGGAAGCCATTGGTCTACTTCTTTGTATAGCTCCTCTCACCCTATGGAAGTTGACCTAAATAGTAGTACAGAAGCATACATGAATGGTTGTGAGATAAAGCTGAGTCCCGGTTACTTACGAGTCTGCGTTGCATAATTTGTGTTTCTGTTTTCTTTTTTTTTTAGCAATCCCTCTCATTGAGATAAAATCCTCAAGCGATATATAGTAACATTTATGCCACTGCTTAAGGTATCATACCATCATGACAGGTTGTCTGCGATCTTTACACATCCCAAGGCATGAACGGAAATAGAAGTGGTATTCATCCTAAAATCCGAACGATCTCCGTCCGATCAGTCCAACCTTTTTTCATTTTAAAAACTTTGGAAAGATTAATTTATCTACACCTCGGTGCAGATCCGTGTGATCGACTGTGATTTCCAACTGTCAACATTCATACTGTCATCGTACTCGTCATCGAAAACTCAAACGATCTACTGAATACAAGCCGTCCAGGCATCGCCAGTTGGAGACCATGCAGCCAAACTAGGGATCCCGTACAACCCCCAAGTATCTGCAAATGTTCGGCACTAGCAAGAGCCAGATTGCGTGCGTTAGGCCGACCATTTTTCGACAACCTTAGCGAATACAAGATCTTATCTATCTATCTGGATTTACAGACCGCCTGCATCACATCGACAAAAACAATCTTAATATAGGTCGCACGAGTCGCGGTAACACAAAGGCACTTATGTGCTACTTGGACTCATGCTGAACAAGGCAGTAAAATTTTGTTGACATCAGGAAGCCGTCAAAAGTCCTGTGCTGTTTCTTTCTATCAATCTCGGAAGGAATATACTTCGGATAGCAGAGTCTTCGATTCTCAGCCAGATGTCGGACGCAGTAGAGGAAAACATCACGCACAAGTAGAAACCGACCTCAACCAACTTGGAGTGCGCAACTGGAGGCAGTTAGCTAAGAACAGGGCTAATTGAACAGGCATGTTGGTTAAGGGCCAGGTTCATTCCGGACTATAGCGACAGTTAGGATTCATCATTGGAGAAGAATTTGGATGGTAATGGGTTTGGAAAAAACACATAGGACCAGATATTTACATCAATAAAAATGTCCTCCCAAGTACGAAAAGTTTATTTGTTGACAAATCTGTGGTGTTCGCAATACTAAAGGGTATAGCTGGTGAAAATACCGCGAAAGTTCCTTCGTCATCCAACTTCAAAATAAAGGATCGAGTGTTGCGACTACAATCACCTGTGAAGGCATTTTTTAGATTATCCTTCCAATCATCGCACCTAGTCGTCAAACAATTTTTTTTTGTATTACCTAACGTAGGTAAGGTAAGGATCACTCATGTAATCCCTTATTTTCATACCCTATCCCATATTAGTTTTAACATTCAGTTTGTAACATAGAGAAATAATTTTGATAGATATATCTCAATGGATATGGCTGGACTCAGAATCACCAGCTGAGTCGATCTACAGTCTGTTCAACATAAATTGGCAGTACAGAGAATATGGGGATGTTTGCCTCTCATTCGCACACTCTTGTTTTCCGTAAGGTGCTATTCTAATAAAAATTCTGACAGCAAAAATCTGAAAAAATATTTCCATTCAGAACTTTTTTCAAACTAGTAACCAAATCGAAGCGATGGTAACTCTGAATGCACTTTTTTTTGGGGGGGTTGAATAGCGTCCACAGCCACAGCCACAGCCAATCAGTGAACAGTCAGATGTGCGCTGAGTAAGACGTGTGGGCTAACGTCGGATGCAATAGGAGTTCTCTGGCGGGTAAACATTTTTTTAAAATGGGTTTTCTTTAATTTTTTTAATTTTCAATTTAATTTAATTTTTTTTTATACTATTTCTGGATTGTTGTGGCGTAGTAGATATCCGCATTCTAACCTTGGCTGCAACAAGGTAGTGGTCCGAGTCGATGTTAGCTCCTCGGAATGTTCGAACATCCAAAATAATGGATGCGTGGCGCTTGTCTATCGCTATATGATCAATTTGATTGACCGTTCGTTGATCTGGAGACGGCCATGTTCCGTTATGGATATCGAGGTGAGGAAACCGTGTGCTGGCTATAGTGGCATTTCGTTCCGTAGCGAATTCAATTAGCCTAAGTCCGTTACCAAACGTATTGTCGTGTAGGCTATGGTTTCCGACAATACTGCTAAAGATGTCTTCTCTTCCTACCAGGTGCAGATACGAACGTCGTTGTTCTTTTTTCGTCTGGCCGTGTCGTCAACAATAAAATCAGTCCTTTCCGAGGCTATTGGTTGCTTCGTAACCGTTAGATTTTTCCATGATTGGGTCGTTAACCCAAAGCACAACCCCCCACCTGGAGGGCCAGTTCCAATTTATTAGATACCCCTAGGACACTGGGCCATCAGTATCCACTACGGGATTGAGCGCTGCCGTTGGCCTTTCGGTTCATCCGCCACCAGCTCTGTTCAAGGGGCCTGATTAACCCTTGAAATTCCTAGACAACCTGAATTGGTTCTTCCATATCTTCAGCATCGACTGTGTCTCAACTACGATATTTCCTTGTTCATATCGATAGAATTCTGTTCGAGCCTTGTATCCTTGGCTTTGACGTTTTACTTGATGCGGATTGTTACAATTCTTTCGTTAATGTCTTGGAAACATACGACTTCTTGCCTAAGACTGGCACTTACAACAAATCCGCATCCGAATAGTCGCTGTTTCTGCTCACTATAACACGGTCCGTAGTAGATGTCACAGTTTTTCATCCTCGTTTTGCCCGGCTCATCCCATCGTATTTCCTTGATGGCAGTAATTTCTACTTTGTAGCAGTTTAGGGCTTCCATTTGTTGTTCGCTTGCACTTCTCCTGTTTATTGCTCTCACATTCCAGGTGCAGATACGAACGTATTTGTCCTTTTGTTGTTGTCAACAATAAAACCATTCCTTTCTGAGGCTTTTTGTTGCTTTGTAACTAGTGGATTTTTTTTATGGGTGCTTAGTTAGCCGGTTCATCCGTTACCACCTCTGTTCAAGGGGCCTGACTTACCCTTGAAATTCCTAGACAACCTGTTGTCCGAATGTGTCGAAGCCGCTTGTCTAGGTTCGCCTGGGACAGCAGGCCGGGTATTCATTATGGTCCAGCCGGACCTGGCTGTTTAAAGTGTTGCTGTTTTTCGTCGTGTTATCAACACTCGCGCTTATCGTTTAGCAAGTCAAATCCGGTTGGATGAGACCAGTACCCGATGGTTACCACTTGGAGGTAAAAATAAGCACTTGATGTGTAGTCAGAGTTACAACACTGGGCATTGCCAAGTTAAAGCCAATTAGAGTCCACCCTCGTTCTACAACACCCAACCATCCTGTACTACCTCAAATTTATATTTGTCAATGGTGACGTTCCTCCGTACAATTCATCGATGTTGTAAGTCCTTGCGTGTTGGCAGCATATACATGGTCTTAGGGTAAACCTTAGTTTTTGCCGCTCTAGCAAACGTGGCTATGGCATCACTGTTGGTCCAAGCCATTATGTCCATATCGTCGTCATATATGCTAGTAGCTTCACCGAATTATGGAAGATGGTGCCTCTGGTGTTGGCTCGGGAATTTCGCACAATCTTCTCAAGAAAGATATTAGAGGTGTTATTTGACAGTGCGTCGAATGCGTAAATTCAAGATCCTAGGTCACCTAGATTGTCAAAGAAGTAGTAGTACACGAAGTTGCTGAATTAGAGCAGAGGAGGAATACACTGATCCTCGTCCATACAGCTTCTGCAGAAGTCATAGGGAAGAGGTCTAGTTTTTTTCGGGTAGTCCTGAAGGCCAGTGTCCTGTAAGTACATCGATGATAGTACTGATGTTTGATCTGTTAAGCATTATTAAGCAATGAGAGTGTTTCTGGTTATAATTTGGCGAGAGTTGCCTGGATATTAGACAAGTTGAGTCGCTTCTTGGCAATCAGTTTCATTGATGTTTCATGTAGCGAGGGGCATTCCTAACCTTGGTACTGGTGGAAGAGGGTCAAGGGTGTTGTTTATTCTGGCAAGCTTATCAGCATTACAGTACCCATGGATATATCTGTTACCTGGGATCATCACCTATTCCAGATTCTGGTTTTGACCCATCAGAGAGTAATAGAGTGCTACTGGCTCTGAAGCTGCCTGATCACAAGCTGCATTTGATTGGCTTCACTAAAGTAGTGGACCCAAAATTAGACTCCTAATGTCATGCTGAAGTAGTATCAATTTTCAAGAAAAGCTTATCCAAACATATGCGTTCGGATTCGGCTTACAACAGAAGGTATATCCAAGAAGTACACACGCATATATGAATGGTTGCTAAAAAATAAAGTATAGGCCCTGGATACTAACGAGTCGGTTGCGTCCAAAATTTGTACTTGTTTTTCGTATGTTGATCCTCACAACTAACCTGAAAAGCAGCTATAAAGTAGGCGGGTTCAAGATCCCTTCCATCGAGGTCAAATCCTCACGTGATACTACTTATGAACCGCTCAAAGTCTGCAATAAATTTAAAACATAATCCACCCTGCTTCGATTGGACAAACCTTCAGGTAACGCACTTGAGTTTATTTCAGTTTATTTAACTGTACCGTTAATTACTATGATATACCCGCCCACCTAGTGCACCTGCCAAAGTGTTTTTTTTTTGCAGGTAGGATTTATTGCACAAAATTGCACCCAGAGTAGATTAGGTTGGCTTGACAGGTGCCAAGTCGATACAAGTGAGCAATTGTATGCCGATTTATATTTTGTGAGACTTTTATCGCAGCCAATTAATGACTTAATTTTGTTATATGATGTTGGATAACAATCGCATTTCGCAAAAATGTGTCAGAAATTCATACTTTTGTTGACAAAGTTGATGCTTCCAACAGCAACGTTTTGTTCAAATCGTCAATGTTTTCTGACACTTTCCTGAGAGCAAATATTTGTTTTGCCCAATTAAGTCAGTTTCTTCCCTATACTCACAAATGCGACGGTTAAGTTCGATTATTTAATGGACTTCTGATACTACCTGAGATAAGACTGCTTTTTATCTCATTCGGTCTATGGCACTTTGTTTCCAGTCATTCAGTTCAAACGATCGTTTGTCTCTTAAGGCCGAAGTTTGGTGTCCCTTGTCGTCTCGATTCTGATTTGCCTTTCTTCTATAGAGAACCGAAATTGTGAAGGAACATTTTTTCTGTTTTCCTGCTTTTTTCCCAGAACCAGGAGCACTGTCATGTAAATAAATAAAAAAATTTATGGCGCAACAGGCTCGTTAGTACCCAGGGCCAAGCTTTTTTCTCACAACCATTCATGTGTGCGTGTGTACTTCTTTGCACAATGGTGGGACCTCCTGTTTTATGCCGACTCCGAACGGCTAAGTTGAGATAAGCTTTTCATGACAATTGATACTACTCGGTTGATTTGTCAGATCATCACGAGAGGAGGGCCAGTAACAAATCATTAAGGTGTTGTTACGGCTGGGAATCGAAAGCTGAAATTCGAATTCAGGGTTTTGATCTGAACCTCGTATCACGTTTTTGCCAGAGTTATGCGACGCAGCTGCATACATTTCGATGGGATCCCGACCTAACTCATCGCTATATAGAGCTCCATGCGAATACGAATTTCAAATCGAGACGCATCATCTCGATTCTTTGGTCTTTTGCAGGATTCGCCTCAGTGTAAAAATTTGGACTGTGACCGGTGAGGCGTGATTGAACCAACAATGCTACACTGGTGTTTCAGGAAGGCTTAAGACGTTCACACAAAACGTTGTAAAGGATCTAATTTGACCTGTTAACATATTTAGTTCCTTTATAGGGACATATGCAATAGAAAAACATCGAGCCACTCCTGGCTATTTCCAAGGTTTTCCACTTAAATACTATGCGGCAGGATGTAAAACTTTCTAAAGCACAGATATATGCAAGTATTTGTGAGTAGCGTTTCCTTAGACAGATTCTCTATAAACATAACTTTGAAGTTCTCTTACAAATGTGGACGTATCCATTGGTCTTCGGTGAGTCTTTGCTTTGGATTTATAAAGTCGACTATTGCGATTCTTTCTTGAATTTGTTTTCGAGTTTAAATGTCATTTACTACGTTTAGGTCAAGGTTCAATTCTCTCGCCCAATCTGTTCTTGTTGAACCATCATAATCCGTAAAAAACATTTCTCTGATAGCAACTAACATAAATGACACAGTTCACCAAATCGAAATGGGGAATACTGTCCTTAAATTTAAAGAATCCATGCGCCTGCGCTGGTCCCAAATCAGCGGCGTCTTAACGAAGTTAACCGATGTGGAGTTTAGTTGTTATCAAATCAAAACCCTATCCGCCTTCTGCGCCGTATCCACAGAAGGCGAATAGGGCGCCTTGTGTGTGTATAAGCAAAGCGTATAGAGCTACATAGAGTACGCATCGCATTTTCTATGTGGGGTACTGATATTGCTACCACAGTGTTCATATTGCTACCCCAGCATCAAACAACAGCATAGCCGACGCATATGACCGACGAAATTTCCCCAACATTTTTAGCTGTGATGCGTACTCCATGTAGTTCTATACACTTTGGTATAAGCCTCTCTGCCGGCATACTCGCAGGGCTGTTGGACATTTATAACACTATCCGCGGGTGGTAAAGGGTTGGATTAAGCTGTTAAACGACATATGCCGATAATCGACCAGGCTAATGGCCACAGCAAATGCTCAGTTGATAACGGAGTAACCGGATACCGGGTTATCTCCGGATTACCCAATGCAGATCTTTGTAAAGGTGTACTGTGCTTCTCCGTCAATCTTAGGAACTTATATGTACACACCCAAATAAATACAAAAGAAAAAACGAAAGGACGTACCTACGAAAATACTAATAAACCCCTTCTAGCACCTCAGGGGTAACACCTAGAAGGACTGCCGGCCGAAGCCCAGGCAGTAATGACTTTGTTAAAACCTGGTCTGACCCAAGTAGGAATTCCGAAGGTTGCTGTGCCAGGGGAAACGGGTAAGACAATGGTTCCAAAGGTATTCAAACCCAAGCCCAAGACGAGTCTTACCAGGGGATTCTCTCCGAACCACCTTGAACCATAAAGGATCAATGGGTTGTTTGGCTTCAGGTTCGCACTGCGTTGATGTCCCACCTCTATCGAGAATCTAGACCACACCGTGGTCTAGCATATTAGTATCTTCTCCTGGTAGCACAACCGCCGCTCAGGACGTTAAGAATTTGGGAAAACTAACTCCAAACGTATTGAATATGTGTGCCTAGGTAGGTCATACCTCTATAGCTGATGCCATCGAAAAAAAATGTTTTGGAACCTGATTCGATCCATAGCCAAGATATGCGAGGTGTACATCCCCATCCTTGCTCTGAACCATCTGGTTAAACCATATGTACGTCATCAAGATCGCCCTCAGATTGTCTTCCCCAAATCATTAACACCTCAACCGTTCTCGAGCGCCAAGCAAGTCCACCCTTCTAAGGCTGCCTACAAGGATAAACGGGCTTTTACCAAAAAAATCGCCTGTACCCAAAATATTTCGACCGCAGATCGAACTGTAAGGCAAAACTCATCTAAGAGCTAGGCCGAGGAACCGCTTTAACGTTTCACCAGCTCTGCCGATGACACCACGTCCAAAATGCAAATATTGGCGAAAGACATCACAAGTTGCGCCAAATAGGAAAAAAAAACGGGATATCCCTCGCTTTTAAATTCATCAACCATTCTCTAGCGCCAAGCAAGTCCACTCTTCTAAAGCTACCTACAATGATAAACGGGCTCTTACCAAAAAAATTCGCCCGTATCCAACATATCCCCCAGATCAGACTGTAAGATAAAATCCATCTAAGAGTTAGGCCAAGGAAAAGCTTCAACGTTACGCCAGCTCCTCCGATGACACCACGTCCAAATACAAATGTTAGTCAACGACATCACGGGGGGCGCCAAAAATAAAAAAACGGCCAATCCCTCGCTTTTAAGAACCCCCGATAGAACGTTTAGTCAAATGTTCAAAGAGCATCTGGAATTCGCGGTAATTGACCGCAGTAAGCCGAATGAAAGCATAACACTGGAAAAATGAAGGAAGATAGAAGTGAAACTTGTCCAAAGCAAAGTCATACAGATGACGCACTGCATATAAGAAAAATTGGTCGATGGCGGGTCGTGCTGGCCAATCCGACAAATGTTTTGATCCCGTTTTTCATGTATACACACTGCCACCGACCGCCCGTGCCATGAATCTGGTGAGCAAAAGTTTCTGCTTGTTGTTCTCAATGTGTCATCTGTATGACTTTATAATCTTTGCTCCAAATTCTCCGAGACCACCCGGTCTATGCGCCCACATGCCGTGACTGAGGTCTCTATCAGAAATATATTTAGATGAATAATAGCGCAGATCCAAGGATCTAAATGAAAGCAATGCTCAGAGCAGAGGATATCTGGCCAGGAGCAAAACTGGAGGTAGTGGAAATGGAACCAATTCCTAACCGCCATCGTAATCGTGCAAGAATCACACAAACCAATATCTCATAAGGGTTTCTCACTTAAGAAATTGTTGTTTTAATCATTTCACCGAAGCCTCATGTAGGCCTTTGCATTCTTGAAGAATCACGTGGCCATCAACAGTCCATATAACCTTACCAAACCTTGTCCATACGTGGGCAAATTATAAATAATAACAAGAAGTTGATTACTCTCCATATCTGTATCCTTTTAGGAGATCTATGTACCTTTAGGTCTCCCATGGCAATATTTTGGAGACTGTTGCCTTTATCAGGGGCACCTGGTAAAAGTGTGGATAGCCTACAATCGATCAATATGATTGACATTGACATTGACATCACAGTACTTCGCACATGAATGCAACGAACTACAGACACATAACAGCACTGGCGACTGAGGCCATCGGCTGCCAATATGCTTGGTATTATGCGCAATCTGTGATTCTTAATTATTTATTGGCGACTGATTTCTAGAACAGCCTCTGTTTTTTGATCCGATACTTCCAGGTTAGTGACTACCAGTCGATCTTTGATTTCAGAATCTGATTCGTTTGTGGCTGTATCTCTTTCGAAATCGGATATACCGCCACCTAATCCAATAAAATGAAACAAAATATCCGGCACTACCAGCTCATACAAGGCCAAAATCCTTGATGCTCCATTCATTTGTGTGTGCGAAGTTATATTTTTGCCACAACGAATGGAGCCTCCTCTCTAACGACGATTCCGAACGTCAAATTCTAGAAGAACTGAACACTCAGCTGTAGCCAAGTACAACGAATAACTGATTTAATTGAGAAAGCTTTCGAAGAAAAGAAAACATGCTCAGCCGTATTTCTTGACATGTTGCATGTTGGGCATAGAGGCCTTCAATGCAAATTAAGACAAGTTCTGCCTGAACAGTTATATAAAATCCTCGTGTCGTATCTTGAGCATAGGCTCTCCCGTGTGAAACTCGGAAACGAATATTTAGAGTTCAAAGAAATAATATCAGGAGTACCCCAAGGAAGCGTCCTTGGACCACTCTTGTATCTCCAATTTACACGTCATATCCGACAAACAAACGATACAACTGCTATACTAGCAGTTGGCACAACTGCTATACTAGCAGTTGGCACAACAAAAGAGGAAACAAAAGTAAAATTACAAAACGCTCTTAACGAGGTTAAAGAATGGACAAAATCCTGGTGGATTGCACTTAACGGGAGCAAATCGATTTTTCGTATAAACGGACAAGTTGCCAGTATTTCTCAATACGGTTCGAGTCCCTTTTGCAAATTAAGCAAAATATCTCGGAATGACACTCGATGCAAAATTAAAATGGAAGTCGCATGTAAAACAGAAATGCGAAGAACTCGAAAATAAATACAGAAAACTGTGCTGGTTAATCGGAAAATATTCGAAGCTTAACCTTGATAACAAGCTACTTTCATGCAAGCAAGAGCTAAAGCCGGTATGGAAATATGGTATACAAATATGGGGTTGTCCATTGAAACGAATCTAAAATTGTACAAACTTTTGAAAACAAAATGTTAAAATCATTCGTCAGTGTGCCGTGGTACATAATGAACGAGGGTCTACGGAGAGATCTGGGTATTCCCGCGGTTAAAGATAAAAAGAAAAATTTCGCACGAAAACATAAAAAAAGTTTATTGGGACACGTTACCAGAATAGTCCTCAAAATTCTTGACGAAAAAAAATTTATTGCGGCGTCTTCAAAAAACAAAGCCCTGGGATTTGGCCCGATAATAACAAATCGCGCTATAAATTGCGAAGAAAGCAGGAACTCTCAAAGGAAAGTTACCTACCAAACATTCATTACTCGTGATAAAAAAATTGCTAGATAGGTCCCAGAATTAGTTGCGAAACAAATAAAAAAAGGGTGGTGGGTTTAGTGAGTAAAAATTACACACTACTTTGGGCACGTGCTCATTCTGTCCATTAAGATTTCCACCAGCTATGGAAAAGTTTTTCTCGACAATTTTATACTCTTTAACGCTTGCAGACTCGCAGGGTTAGGCCATTGAAAAAAAGTTGGTGTTGTCAATTTATGATTTTTTTTTATTAGCACGCGCTAAAGGGTTTATCGTTTATAAATACCCTTATGGTGATTGAGCATAGCGCGGGAGGATAAACAGAGTTTGGTCTTTTATATATCGGGTTCTTCAACAGGGACGCAACAAAAGTTGAGCGACAGGGACAGCAAACGACGCCATATTTCTTGCCGCTCTTTTGGCATTTCTCTTCAGTAAGGTTTGCCATTTCATGATGGAAAGATATACGATCCAACAATGAGTCGAAATTATTAAAATTTACAACCGAAATTCGGAGTCAGTGGCCTCAACGTTAAGAGCGCTACGTTCAATTTATGGTCGTCATAATCGTCCTAGCAGATCAACATATGAGCGTCTAGTGGACAAATTTGAATCCACAGGCACAGTACAAAATGTTCCCGTGCCAGTGAGACAAAGGAGTGCCCGTAGTGTCGAGAATATTGCTGCCGCTGAGGCTTCAGTTGAAGAAAGCCCAAATGTGTCTCTCACACGTCGTTCTCAAGCGTTGGGCATCTCTGTGACGTCATTGTGGCGAATTTCGCGAAAAGATCATGGCCTACATCCTTACAAGATTAAATTGACGCAAGAACTGAAGCCGTTTGACCACCAGAAGCGTCGTAAGTTCGTGAATTGGGCTGAGCAACAACTTGAAAATGATTGGGATTTTCATCGAAAAATCATCTTCAGCGATGAGGCTCATTTCTGGCTGAATGGCTTCGTCAATAAACAAAATATGCGGTATTGGTCAGGCAGCAATCCTCACGTACTCCATGAGTCATCATTGCATCCCGAAAAAATTACGGTTTGGCGTGGTTTATGGGCCGGCGACGTCATTGGGCCGTACTTCTTCCGTGATGATCAAGACCGACACGTTACTGTGATCCCAATTGGATGATATGGACTTGGAGGACATGTGGTTCCAACAGGAAGGCGCCACAAGCCCAGCAGGGAATGCCACAATCAATTTATTGGAAACCAAGTTTGGAGAACGTGTTATCTCACGAAATGGTCCAGTCGCTTGGCCGCCTCGGTCGTGCGATTTGACGCCGTTAGACTATTTCCTGTGGGGCTACGTCAAGTCTATGGTCTATGCCAACAAGGCAGCGACGATTGATGAACTTCGTACAAATATCGAACGTGAAATTGCAGCAGTATCGGCCGATTTATGCTTGAAAACCGTCGCAAATTGGGTTCAGCGTCTGGACTTCTGCAAGCGTGCCCGTGGTGGCCATGCAAAAGAAATCGAGTTCCATACAAATTGGCATCGAACGTTATTTCACGGGAATAAAGAATTTCATTGATATCCAAAACCGTTTTTGTTTTAAAAAAAAAAACTTTTGTATCGCTCTTATTGAAAAGCCGAAGATAGGCTTTAGGGTCTATTGATTTGCATTCATGGCATGGCGAGTATTACGATTGAAAGTTTGCAAGGCGGAATGCAGCTGGATATTTCATTTGAACATTTTTTGTTATAATAGCGGTAAAAAAGTGTAAGGCAGAAGATATTCCTACGATGTTCAAGCGAAATTATAGATTTCGCTACGGTTGAATCTCCTACTAGTTTTGTCACACGCTGTCGTATCCTATCCATTAGGTGCAATTAAGTTTTTGCTGCACCTGACCAGATGTGGGCGTGAAATTCAAGTTTGGGGCGTACATACGCTCTATATATTGAGGCCAAATTAAAAGGGGTGAAATATTTCGTTCATCGATTGAGGAAACCTAGACATTTCGCTGCATTTTTAGCGGTTTTGAATATATGGTCGTTCCAATCGAACCACATGGCCGTTGCAGCCACGTCCTATGGTCGATAGTTATCGAAAAAATGGATCTCTTCAAACAATACCATCAAAAGTCTGGAAAAAAAATGACCAATTCACGTGCCACCCTTTGTTTGATTCTTTAACTCTCATTTGAAAACATTGAATAACAGCCTTACTCATGCAGTTTATCTCTTTCTTCTGCATAAAAATTTATCACAATCTGATCCACCCAATGCTAATAAATATTAATAACTAGAGAAAAATATTTTTTATTACAAAATTAATTACTGTAGCCTTGAGTTAGTGTGGTATGCACTCTTGGAAACAAATGAAGTCTTAATTGCTATCAATGACGATAAGAAGTAAACCATACTAAAAAATATCACGCTAAGCATGCATGTACCGGTTACAGTTGGTGGGCACGTTTTACTGCCTAAATATAGATTTTTACAAATTCTCCAGGTTCTGAACAAGAATAGACTTCACAAACGCCAAAGCTAATCTGAAAATCAAAGTATTAATAAACTTCTCGTAATGAGGTAAGGCCACCTACACAATCCCCAGCAGCATCACGTCTGGATGATGAGTGATCTCGTTGCCCAAACGTGGTCAATATCAACGAAAAACGTTGACATGTTATGAGTAAACATATTCTGGACAAAACAAGCCATTAAAACGTGGCTACGTTTCTAGACGCTTCAAATACTATCCGCCTAGTCATAAGCGCCATGGCGCCACATATGATCTAGCAGCTCGTCATAGTCCGTTGACTTTGAAATGATTGCCGCACGGAAATTCCAGTGAAACAAATCACCACAAGCCAATCTGACTTTTTGCAGGGGAAGTTTATAGGTAAAAACATTTTGGTCGTGTTGAGGTAGGTTGGCATCCATTTACGATTAGGCGTACAGCAAAAGCCAATTTTAGACCTATTCAGTGTGAAAAATCAAAAGCTTGGAAATATTAATCTAGTACTAAAATACTACTACGCGAGATCAAGGATAAAGAGTGTTGATACTATAGGAATGATGTTCGCAAGTTTTTTTTCCAAAGTATTAAGCATCAAAGTCAGAGTACAAGACGCAAGCTATAATCTTGTCGAGATGAACAAGGAAATATCGCAGTTGACACACAGTCGATGTTGAGAATATGAACCACTTCTGCAGACTCTTAAACGGCGATGTCTAACTGTCAGGCAGAGCGAACCAATCAATATTGGTAATGACAGCAAAAACTTTCAACCACTCGATCTTAGTGGAGTGGCGATAGCAATATCTAAACTTAAGCTAAGGCGGTCGGAAATGACGGCATTCCCGCCAAGCTTTGTAAAGCCGGCGGAGATGATTTGAGAAGTAACCTTCATGATAATAAAGGAATGGTCCTTAGCATCGTTTTCCCCATCCACAAAAAAAGGTGACCCTCTGAACTGTGTCACCTACAGATTTATAATTCTCGCCTTCAAGGTTTTATCTGCCGTAATATGCGAACGGATGGTTAGGTTAAGTGGAACGAGGGTAGACTCGGACTGGCTTTAACTGGGCAGTGCCCAGTGGTTGTAACTCTGACTACACATCAAGTGCTTAGTTTTAACCTCCAAGTGGCAACCATCGGATACTGGTCTCATCCAACCGGATTTGACTTGCTAAACTATAAGCGCGAGTGTTGATAACACGACGAAAAACAGCAAACACTTTAAACAACCGGGTGAGAATAGCACAGAATGGATACCCGGCCTGCTGTCCCAGGTGAACTTAGACAAGCTGCTTCGACATTTTCGGACAACAGGTTGCCTATGAATTTCAAGGGTCAACGAAAGGCCAACGGTTGCGCTGAATCCCGTAGTGGATACCGATGGTCCCTTGTACTAGGGGTATCTAATAAATTGGAATTTGCCCTCCAGGTTTGGGGTTATGCTTTGGCTTAACTACCCACCCATTTAAAAAAAAACCAATGTTACGAAGCAACCGATAGCCTCGGAAAGGCCGGATTTTATTGTTGACGACCCTGCTAAACGAATAAAGGACAACGACGTTCGTATCTGCACCTGGAATGCGAGAACAATTAACAGGAGAGATACAAGCGAACAACTGGAGGAAGCCCTAAATTGATACTAAGCAGTTATTACTGACATCCAGGAAATACTATGGGATGGGCCGGGCAAAAAGAGGAAAAACTGTGACATCTTCTACGGACCGAGTTATGGCGAGCAGAAACAGCGACTATTCAGACAGACTTAGGCGATAAGTCTAATGTTTCCAAGACACTAGCGAACAAATTGTAAGAATTTGCATCAAGGCTAAATTCGCCAACATAAGTTTTATATGCGCTAACGCCCCAACGGAGGAAAAGGATGATATAGCTAAGGATTGCTTCTATGAGTTCCTTGATAAAACCTATGAGCGACTACCAAAGTACGATTTTAAAATCGTGCTGGGAGATTTTAACGCAAAGGTAGGAAGAGAAGACATCTTAAGCAGTATTGTCGGAAAACATAGCCTACACGACAACACGTCTGGTAACGGTCTTAGGCTAATTGACTTCGCAACGGAACGAAATGCCACTATAGCCATCACACGGTTTCCTCACCTCGATATCCATAAGGAGACATGGCGGTCTCCAGATCAACGAACGGTCAATCAAAATGATCACATAGCGATAGACAAGCGCCACGCATCCAATATTTTGGATGTCAGAACATTCCGAGGAGCTAACTTCGACTCGGACCACTACCTTGTTGCAGCCAAGATAAGAATTTGGATATCCACCACGTCACAACAATCCAGATATACTGTGAAAAATTGAATGTCCAAAGACTGCAATCTGAAGAGATCACCAAGGACTATGCGCAAGGCGTATCCCTAAACCTCTTGATTAACACCATACCACCAACATCGAACGTCGAAGAACTATGGCAACGATGCCAACAAGCCATTAGATCAGCCGCAACTGATGTGCTAGGTTTCTCGCGCCCACCAGCAAGAAACCCCTGGTTTGATGAGGGATGTCGACAGATGCTCGCAGCAAAGAACGCGGCCTACAAGGCTAAGCTGCAGGTGAAGACGAGAGCTGCCGCTGAGCTCTATAGGCAGAGAAGAAGGGAGGAACACCGGCTTTTTAGAAAGAAGAAAAAAGAGCGAGAAAAGCGCGCGATCGAGGATATAGAGAGGTGCCACTCCTGGAAAGTTTTACCAAAGTGTAAAACGTCAAAGGCAAGGATACAAGGCTCTAACAGATTCCTGTCGAGATGAACAAGGAAATATCGTAGTTGGTTGAGACACAGTCGAAGCTGAGGATATGGAAGAACCACTTCTGCAGACTGTGAAACGGCGATAACGCAAAACAGGACGAACCATTCAATATTGGCAACGACAGCGAAAACTGCTAACCACCCGACCTGAGTGAAGTAACGATAGAAATATCTTAACTGAAGCTTAATAAGGCTTCCGGAAATGACGGCCTTCCCGCCGAGCTTTATAAAGCCGGCGGAGATGAAGTAACATCCACCAACTCATAAGCCGAATCTGGTCGGAAGAAAGTATGCCTGAAGAATGGAACCTAAGGAACCTCGGAACTGCGCCAACTACAGAGGCATAAGTCTCCTCAACATCGCCTATCCTATCTGCCATAATATGTGAACGCCTGAAACCGTTTACCAACAACCTGATTGGCCCTTATCAGTGTGGTTTTAGGCCAGGAAAGTCCATAACCGATCAAATCTTCACACTTCAGCAGATCCTGGAAAAAACCCAAGAAATCCAAATCGATACCCACCACCTATTCATCGATTTCAAAGCCGCATACGACAGATTTTATAGAGACGAACTATACAGAGCTATGTCTAGTTTTGGTATACCGCCCAGCCTCGTCCGTTTGTGTGGGATGAGATTGGAGAATTCTCGCTGTTCCATCAGGGTCGGAAACGAAATCACCTACACATTCGATACCAAAAAAGGATTTAGGCAAGGCGATGCGCTGTCATGTGACTTCTTCAATCTGATTCTTGAGAGGTTTGTGCAAAACTCACGAGCCAACACCAGAGGCACAATTTTCCAAGAATCGGTACAACTAATAGCATACGCCGACGATATTGACATCATTGGTCGGATCCAACGCGATGTTATAGCCACGTTTGAAAGTATGGAGAAGGAAGCGGCAAAACTGGGCTTAGCAGTAAATGAAGGCAAGACGAAGTATATGCTGTCAACACGAAAAGACACACAACACCTATGAATTGTGCAGAACGTCACCATTGCCAGATATAACTTTGAGGGAGTACGAGACTTTGTCTACCTTTGACAACAACATCCCGTCAGAAATTAAACAAAGAACCTCCAACCGGTGTTTCTTCGGGCTACGAAGGCAATTCAGTAGTAAAGCCCTCACTCGACCTACTAAGGAGACCCTGATCATTCCAGTCCTGAAGCATGGACCAACTCAAAAGCAGATGAAGAAATCCTTGGTCGATTCAAGAGGAACATTTTTCGAAAAATCTTCAGTCCCGTATGCGTTGACGGGCTATGTAGACGAAGATTCAACCAAGAACTATACGAGCTGTACAGCGACATGCCTCTGGACGTTTCAGATGGCTAGTAGATGTAGAACGAATGGACACCAATACTTCCGATTGCAGAGTCTTCGATTCCTAGCTAGACGTCGGACGCAGTAGAGGAAGACCTCGTCTTAAGTGGCGCGCACAAGTATGTATAAACCGACCTCAACCAACTTGGAGTGCGCAACTGGAGGCAGTTAGCAAAGGATCGGGCTAATTGGAGAGGCATGTTCATTCCGGACTGTAGCGCCACTTAAGTAAGTAAGTAAGTATAACGTCAAAAATCAAACAGATATAATTGTTTAGGCTTTGCAGCCCGTCCTTTCCGTTCAAAGGGAGGTTAGGCTAAAGTTTGGCGGCATTCTCCTGAGTAGATGGACCATTATGATGTTGGTAGATATAAGGCATGTGTGCAACAAATATAAACGTCTGCATCCGAATGACGTTTTTAGGTGATGTATGGATGATGACCTGCCATTTATTATTAAAGAAACCTTCACCTTCGAGTTGGTTCCTGCACCTTTTGAAATTAGTGAGATTTGTACAGCATAGAAGCGAAGACCCTCTAGTTATATACGCAGAACGATTAAATTGACAAGAAACATTCAATCACTGTGGTCTACGTGTGAGTTCAGCCAATATATCCTAACCTAACCTAACATATCTCTCAAGTAGTCTTTTCTCTCACCCAAAACAGTGACAGACGTGCTATTTAAAGCACTTATTCAAGACCTATTCGGATATTCCCTAATCCCGTGGTAACTTGCACAAAGTTCATACAATCGAAAGCACCACCACTGCAATACCGATGTTTGTTCATCGGATATTGCGTGCTAACAAGCGAAAATTAATTGGCAAACGTTTATCACGAATGCTAATGAAGAACTCGTTAATTTGTCGCGTTAAAACCGATTTTGTAGCCCTAATTGACAACTACAAACACAGCCCAGTTCACGTAGATGACGCGATCTTCATCATCGTTTTGCAATCTGACAATGCCGGCATGTCAACATCCGCAATTTAATTCAAAGAGCATTTGACATGACTATATACGCTCGTTTGGCTGAATCATTAATTGAGATGAGTTTTCATTGGTTTGTGAGGGGCCGCAATGCAAATGCAAGCTAGGGTCAACTAATCGATACAAGAAGTGTCTGCCACGTTCCGTATTTGGCAATGTGATATGTGCGCGATTAATAAAAATGGTAAAATAGAACTTATTTATGTTTATTTTTTCTTGCCTCAATATTTGACATAAAATGTTGACATCCAAGTTATCATTAAAAGGTTTGCTTAGTTTGATAGACTGTCTGGGCCCTTAGGGGAAACTCTAAGCATATGAGCTGACGTACCTACCTTGCATTATGTACACAAAATTAACAGGAAACATCGAAATGACAACATTGAGCTATTTTTCGAAGATAATTTCGAAATATTATGGTTTGTATATCAACTAGCAGAAACTGTGCTAATTTGCTTTAGGGGTTTGTGCACGGACTAATAAACATAACATATGCTTGTGCCCACGATATTTGAGCACCTCAATTGGTATAAAATAGGTTCTGAGATTTGAAAATTTATTTCTTCTACTACATTTTTAGTTGACCAGGAAAATTTAAATTTCGGTCGTTACAGAAGAAGCTAACATGGCACGCACTGCCATGGCATGCCACTGGCTAAACTTGTAATTATTATGTGCATGTTCTAGGCTTCCTCGTAAAGAACTCGATGGAAAGATCTGTTTGGAATTAAATGTCAATGCAGTAATTGTTTATCCATTATTTGCCACATAATCTGGGACCTATGTTTGGCTTGGAATCTCCGTTGATGGGAAATGCTTTATGCTCTGCCATGGAGGCCTATTGTTTTATCGTACTTTTTACCAGCAAGAAAGTGTAGTCATGGCTACTTAGAGCCAGCAATGGCAGAAAGTTCAATGCTAGGTTGCACGGCTGGACCAGTTTATTTTTTTATTAACTTCATTGACTAGATTGTCGAAGGAGTACAATCATGTTTGTCCGGCAGATGGAGTGCTTCTGGTTGAAGTAAGGCCAGAGTTGTTTGGATATTTGACACGTAGTGCCGTTTATCCATCTGCGGTTTGCTTTCTTGATCACATCCAGTTTGATCTGTAAATTACATGTAGCGATGGGCATAATTATTATGTCTACTGGAGGTAGACTAGCGAGGGTTGTGCCCTGTCTGGCAAGCTCATCTGCCTCGCAATTCCCTGGTATGTGTCTGTGGCCCGGCACGCAAAAGTGGTGTATGGTAAAATGCTCCGCCATCTCGCAAAGAGACAGTTGGCATTCGTGGGCTGATTTCGAATTGAACGAGCTTGCTTCTAGGGATTTTATTGCCACTTGGCTGTCACTGAAGATGCTAATATGCATCCCGGATATTACATTCCATTTCAGCCATGACAAGGTTTCTTTGATGGCCATGATTTCCGCCTGAAAATGCCTGGTCGGGAAGGACAAAGGATATGCTTAGGTTAAGCATGCCGGAGAAAACACCTCCACCCACTCCAGATTATGTTTTAGACCCATCCATGTAGATATACATGTACATATACATACAGTTATTTGTTTCGATCGAATCCGACTCCTATTCCAGGCGACTGTGAATGGTTGTCCTGAAGTTGTGCTCAAAACTGAGTTTTGGGTAGTGGTGTCGTCGGTGTTTTTTGTAATGTTAAGGTGATTCAGAATCTTTGTGTGTTCACCCTGATTAGGTGTCCATTGTGACTAGGCTCTCAGTCTCACAGCTGCACAAGCTGCGATGGGTTTGCCGTAGATATCTAGGAGCACTAGATGTAGGATTGCATCTAGGGCTGCGGAGGGGGTTGTTCTAATAGCTCCTTTAATGCATATGCAACCTGATCTTTGAACTTTATCTAGTAGTTTACGGTTGGAGGCTGTTTCTAGAGGTGTCCACCAGACTAAGACACAATACAGGAGTATGGGTCTGATGAAAGACACGTAAAGCCAGAGAGAGATTTGTTGTTCCATGCCCCATTTCCTTCCGATTGCCTTTTTACAAGATTATAAGGCTACAGTGGCCTTCTTAACGCGTTCTTGGATGTTGGATTTCCAGTACAGTTTCCTATCCAAAACCAGACCCAGGTATTTGGCTGATTCGGCTTACTTGAAACTGACGCCATTAAGTTTGGGAGGGTCGATGTGTGGACTTTGTATTTCCTGCTGAAAAGGACCACTTCCGTTTTTTTGAGGGTTCGCGCCGAGTCTACATTTGGCGGCCCAGTAAGGGAGTACAGAGAGGCCATTTTGTAATAGATCTCTAAGAATATTAAGGTATTGCCCTGATACATCTATTGCCACTTCATCCGCGTAGGCAATCACTTTACATCTCTCTCTCTTTTTAGATTTACCAGTAGCTTATTGGCCACTAGGTTCCAGCGAAGCGGAGACAGGACACCACCTTGTGGGGTGCCACAGCTAAAGGATCTGCGTGCGAATGAGATACCAAGATTAGTGTTAACAATTCTGCCTATGAGTTGCTGATTTATTTGCACTCCTAGGGAGACATTTAACTTTAAATCCGAGAGTGCATTAGTAATTGCTTCTGCTTTGACATGGTTAAAGGCTCCTTCTATATTAAGAAAGGCCTTTCACTCTTAGTGAGTGAAGCGCTATCTCACCGACTTACCCTTGCAGTATGCATGTTGGGAGTTGGACAGTGCATATCGGTTCTATACTAGTACGGAGGTGTAGATCAATTAATCTTTCCAAGGTTTTAAGCAGAAAAGAAGATAGACTAGTCGGACTGAGATCCTTCGGAGTAATGTGAGAACTCTTTCCTGCTTTGTGATGAATACAACTCTACTTCCGTCCATCTCTTGGGGATATGTACTAACCGTATACAGCTGGTCATGATGGTTAGTAGTCAGGGTAACAGGATCTCAAGGTTTTTATTGGAGTGCAGCAGGTATGATACCATCTGGTACAGAGGATTTAATTGGTTTGAAGCTCTTAATAGTCCAAAGAAGTTTTTCTTTGGTGATGATTAAGTTGGTGAAAGGAATGGATGTATCGAACAACTCTGGTTCGGTATCCTCGGGGTTAGAGGAGCTACCAGGAAAGTGTTCCATCTGGTTTGGAAGTAAGAGGATAATCATCTAGAGATAGAGCTCACTAAGTTCGGCGTCGAACTCCAAACATAAGAACAATATTCAAGACCTGGCCGTACTTCGGCTTTGTATAGAAAAAGAAGTTGGACTGCTGTAAAACATCTCTTAGCTTTAAAAAGGACGCTGCTGATTTGACAATAGAGGTTACATATTGCTGTCGTGATATATCTGACCCAAAGCAGATGCAAAGATTCTTCTGATTTGAAGATCGCACAGTTTTTGAGGAAGTCCGTAAGCTGTACATTTGGGTCTATTCCATAGATGGCTTACAAAACTCCGCATGTCTCCAGTTGAGCGTTTCTTTCATAAACTAGCACCCAGGTGAATCTAAATGAGCTGCTTCGACATAATCGGACAACAGGTTATCTAGTAATAACCTCTCGAATAACACCATACCACCAGCATCGAATGTCGAAGAACAATGGCAACGACGCCAATAAGCCTTTAGATCAGCCGCGATTGATGTGCTAAGTTTCTCACCTAAGTTTCCAAACCCTGGCTGGCTGGTAGATTACTCGTGATCTGAAATTTAATGATGGTAACCAGAGCTTGCATACCTGCATGAAAATTACGAACCTGCAAATGAACAGCTAGATTTATTACAAAAAGGGAATTTTTGGGTAGGAGAATAGGACATTTGACATCGTAGGAAACGATTGCATTCTGCAGACGCCCACCAACTCACAAGAGCTGTATATAGTGTTTATCATCAAGGAAGGGGTTGAGGTTGCTGATAACACTTTATGGGCTGATTGGATGTTTCTTCTTCCTCCTGGAAATAAGTCTGTTGAAGATTTCAGATGAGTCTGGTTGTAACTCTGACTACACATCAAGTGTTGCAGTGAGTAGAAACAGCGACAGATGCGGATTTGTTATTAGTGCCAGACTTAGTCAAAAAGTCTTATTTTTCCAAGACACTAGCGAACGCATTGCAACAATCCGCATCAAGGCACGCATATAGAAGAGAAGACAGCAGTATTGTCGGAAAACATAGCTTACACGACAACACGTCTGGTAATTATAGTCAGCACATGGTTTCCTCACCTCGATATAAGAATGCGGATATCCACCACTCCACAACAATCCAGAAATTCTGTGAAAAAATGTAATGTTGAAAGACTGCAATCACAGTAGACCTCCAAAACCTTCGCGCAACGCGCATTTCTTAACCTCTCGATTAATACCATACCACCAGCATCGAACAGATGCTGTGAGACAGAACGAACCATTCAATATTGACAACGACAGCGAAAACTGCCATCCATCCGACCTGAGTGAAGTGAGGCCAGCAATATGTAAGCTCAAGCTTAATAAGGCTGTGGATATGAAAGTCTTCCCGTTGAGCTTTATAAAGCCAGCGGAGATGACTTGTGAAGTGGCATCCACCAACTCATCAGCCAAATCTGGTCGAAAGAAAGTATGCCTGAAGAATGGAACCTCAGCATCGTTTGCCCGATCCACAAAAAGGAGACCCTCTGAACTGCGCCAAATACAAAGGCATAAGTCTTCTCAACATCGAATACAAGTTCCTATCTGCTGTAATATGTGAACGCCTGAAACCGTTTACCAACAACCTGAACGGCAAAGTTTGGTTTTAGGCCAGGAAAGTCCACAACCGATCAAATTTTCACAATTCGGCAGATCCTGGAAAACCCCAAGATGTCCAAATCGATACCCACCACCTATTCATCGATTTCAAAAGCGCATACGACAGCATTTATAGAGACGAACTATACAGTGCCATGTCTAGTTTTGGTATACCGCCCAAACTCGTCCGTTTGTCCGATTGCCCTTACTCGAACTACTAAGGAGATTTTATATAAGACCCTGATCATCTCAGTTCTGATGAAGCATGTACAGTCTTAAAAGCGGATGCAGAAATCTCCTATCGATTGGAGAGGAAAATTCTTCGAAAAATCTTCGGTCCCATTTGCGTTGACAGGCTATGGAGACGAATATTCAACCAAGAACTATACGAGATGGACAGCGACATGCCTCTGGTCAAAAAACTCCGCATTGGACGTTTAAGATGGCTAGGACATGTAGAACGAATGGACACCAATACTCCGGCTCGCAGAGTCTTCGATTCCCAGCCAGACGTAGAGGAAGACCTCGCTAGTGGCGCGCACAAGTAGAAACCGACCTCAAACAACTTTGAGCACGCAACTGGAGGCAGTTCGCTAAGGACCGGGCTAATTGGAGAGGCATGTTGGTTGAGCCCCAAGTTCATTCCGGACTGTAGCTTAACTTAAGTAAGTAAGTAAGCAATTTTCTATAATATCATCATATCTGAGCATCATATAACTGAGCCCATGAATGACTACTTGTAATCATAGGGATTAGAGTTCGTTGGCTTGAAATCAAAAAACTTGGACTGCGTTTAGATTTCCCACATCCAAGATTCAGCTTTTACCCTCGATCTTACCAATTTCAATTGTTTGATAAAAAGTTACAATTGAATAAAATTTCTAAACTCACGTGCGTGAAATTTCCTAAATTACTTGTAAAAGCCTCGATAAATACCACGTGAACGTTGAGCCGCGCTCATTAATCATTATTTCGAGCGCCATTGTTGTTGATCGATAAAATCTTGACAAATAAGAATGGATTAATCGATGCAAGTAGTACCAGCCGCAGGTATCGTTCGACTGCGTTACAAAGTTAATCCTAAAATTGGATCTGAGCCAAGTCGTGCCGCTCTTGCAATCCCAGCTTTATACAGCAAATGAACAACAATAGCGCAATTAATCTATATTTTGCAAAGATTGGTTTTTTTAAGCTCAACTCTGGGTAATAACAATCTGAATGGCTGAGGCTACTTAAAATTGGATTTTTGCGGCTTCTTGATTAATCTCGGTGATCGTTGGTCTCTTACATTGACCTCGATAGTTTACAGCGTTTCTTGTTGTACCTATGAGAGCTTAAACTATTATGATGGTTAGGTCTGTGATGCAATGCGATGAAAGGTAATTAAAATAGATACACTCGGCTATTGGATGTTTGCTCTTTTTTTCTTTTTTTTATTTGCTGCTGGCATTGGCTTGTGGTGTGTGCTGATTGACGATTTACAACGTTTTCACGGATATTATGTAGTCACCTTTTATCATTTTGGCAAACATGAAGTATTGTTGGCATTTATCACTTTTAGAAAAATGGAAAAGGGGGTGATAATTGAGTATTGAACTGTAATTATATAAGAATTTGAAATGTAGGCTTAGTGTAACTAATTCCGCTTAATTATTGTTGACTGTTGAAATTCAAAGTCAATAATTAACACCGCACTTAATATTATGTATGTCGTGGTATATGACATAAAATGATTATACATGGTGGGCCTTTCTTTTTAAATGGTGGGCTATTTTAACACTGACAGCTGTTTACTGCTCGAAATCTTGACAGTAAGTTAGTACCTTTGCGGAACGAAATGAGTCGCTTTACGATTAATCAACGGAAATATTGAAAACCTGATTTTAACATGAGTGCTGGGTAGCCCAAACCGTGCGTTATATGAAAAGAAGTTTTGGCCGAATTGTAGCACCTACCGCGCCTGTTGTACTCAGGTTAGAACAAAAAGCTTTGCGAGACTGGTATGCTAGGGAAAAACACTCATGGTCCCTGTCGTAGAATGGTGTGCACAGACGAATATGTGGCGGCTGTACCTGAGAGTGTGAGACTTAATTCACCAACATCCACTCGCCGTCGATGTCAACAGCTCAACATTTCACGCACTAGCCTGAGGAGAATTCTGCAGAAAGATCTCGGATTATTTACTTACTAGGTCCAATTAACTAAGAAGGCGCACGACCATCCGCTTCGTTATCTCTTAACAGTTGGGTCTTAGAGTAGCTTGAATTAGACACAAAGTTTGGATGGAAAATCATCTTTTCTGACGAGGCGCATTTTTATCTCTGCGGCTACATTAACAAACAAAATTTCCGCATCTGGGGCTTGGAAAACCCACACGGTATTGTCGAGAAGCCGATGCATCTACAGAAGCACAGAGTGTGACAGTTTGGTGCGAATTTTTAAGTGGTGGCGTCCACCATTGCACCATTGCACCATTTTTATGCGAAAATGAGGCTGGGAACAACGTTTCGGGTAATGGTGGGCGTTACAGAGCCATTAACCGACTTTTTACTGACTGCAATTGAAGACATGAATTTGGAAAACCTCTGGTTCATGCAGGATGGCGCGCCATGCCGTACAGCCAATGCCATAACTTACTTTTGGCTCACCAAATTCTCAAATCGTGTAATCAGCCGTCTTGGCGTTGTCAATTGGCCGCCTCGAAGCTGCGATTTGACGCCTTTGGAGTTTTTTTTTGTGGGAAACCGAAAACAATTCAAGCACTTAATATCATCCAAACAATCCGTGAGCTACAGTCTGAAACCATCAATAAGGTCTTGGAAAATTGGAGTGACAGAATGCGCTACTGCAAAGCCCTACGAGGCAGCTACTTGAACGACGTTTTGTTCTAGGTATAACTAATGAGAACGTTTGCTCTTACTAATAAAAACTGATGACCAGCCCGCGCAGCCCGAAGAAACAGTGGTTGCCAACAGCAATTCTTCGTTTCATTTCAAACGCGATGTTGTTCTCAGAGTTAATGGCGGAGCTGAGGTAGACAAAGTCCAGTACTACCTCAAAGTAATACCAGTCAATGGTAATGTTCTGTCCAAATCGTCGATGTTGTGTGGCCTGGTCTAACGCTCGTTTACTGCTGAACACATTTTTGCCGCTTCGTTCTTTAACCAGCAGACGTGGCTGTGACATCAAGTTGAGTCCTACCAATGATTTCAATATCGTCGGCGTATGCTAGTAGTTGCACCGATTTTTGGAAAGTTTTGTCTCTGGTGTAGGCTCGGGAGTTTTGCACAATCCTCTCAAGAATCAAAGTCAAACGAATGCGCATCGCCTTGCCTAAATCCCTTTTTGTTATCAAATAAGTCGGTGAGGTCGTTTCCGACCCTGATGGAGCAGCGAAAATTCTCCATTGTCATCCGACCAGACTGACGAGTTTGGGCGGTATACCAAAACTAGACATGGCTCTGTATTGTTCGTCTCTATAAATGCTGTCGTATGCGGCTTTGAAATTGATGAATAGGTGGTTGGTATCGATTTGGACTTCTTGGATTTTTTCCAGGATCTGCCGAAGTGTAAAGATTTGATCGGTTGTAGACTTTCCTGGCCTAAAACCACACTGATAAGGGCCGATCAGGTTGTTGGTAAACGGTTTCAGGCGTTCACATAATACGGCAGATAGGATCTTGTAGGCGATGTTCACGAGACTTATGCCTCTATAGTTGATGCAGTTCAGAGGGTCTCCTTTTTTGTGGATCGGGCAAACGATGGTGAGGTTTTATTCTTCAGGCGTACTTCCATCCGACCAGATTCGGCTTATGAGTGTTGAATGTTACCAAAGAGTATACAACTACATAGAGGACGCATCACAGCTAAAAATATTTTCGCCGTTTCAGACGCGGCGGTAAAGCTGAAATTCAGCGTTATTTCAAAAGAATTAACGCCGAACATTGCTTGTGAAATAAAGCCAAATTCCGAGTGAGAAGAAATTATACTTCTCACACATCGGAGTATGAATTTGGGTGTATGAATAGTTTTAATATGGGTGGGAGGAATGCTGCCCCATTGCAACCCCTCTGCAACCCCCTGATTGGTCTTACTGTTGGGTTTGGATTGCGTGCGAGGTTAGATGTATGTGAATTTAGAATTTCTATAGAAAAACCCTGCTTCGGCAACCTTTCCCTGAACCCAAATCCAATAGTGAGTCCAATCCGGAGGGTTGCAGGGGGCAGCATGCCCTCCACCCATTTTCGAACTTTGCGTGCACCCAAACTCCTCATTATTTCGCTCGACATTATTTCAAGGCACCTAGCATTAGAGCTCTCTAAAATCGATAGCGTTTTCCTGTTTTTATTTTTCTCTGTGTTAAGCTACTTCTACTTCTCATGCTACTTATTTCTTAATAAATCTCAATGGCAGCATTTTCAGAAGCTCACGTCTACGCCAATAGCATTATCTGCAAGTATCGCAACCTTCGTCAAACCAGGGGTATCGTACTGAAGATCGAGAAACCGAGCACATCTTTATACGCCGATTTTATAGCTTGTTAACATTGGTATCGACCTATAACATTATTTTCTTGTTGGCGATATTTTAAGTTTTGGGGGCTAATATTCAAACAAAAAAAGGTTTTGGGAGGATAAGCAAGTTGAAAAGTAAAGGTCACCATTATGAACCTAAATTGTCTGCTTATTCACTATTTTGGTTTATCAATTTTAAAGTAATCACAGATACTTACAACCTTAATAGTTCTGTATGCCCTGTAAAAAGATTGCAGGGCATACAGAACTTATTCTTCTTGTACGTATCTGCATACGGTACCTACCACAGATATTGGACACCAAATAAAAAGTGTATTCTCTAAGAAGCGGACACACTCGACCTGGCATTGAAACTTCCACTGTGCTGAAATTTTATTTTGCAGCCCAGGGCCACACCGATGCTTTGATTTGTCTTAAAAAGTAAACCAAAACCTAACTACCTACCTTCAACGTACGTTCTAGGCCATAATTGTATTTAGTTTACCCTGAGGTATGAGAAGAGCTAAACATCTTTTCCTTCAAATTCTTTAGAAAATATACAATCATTCACCAGGCACCCACTTCCCATCAACTTCATTGAAATAATAACTCAATCTGTTCCGCGATCCGGAGATATATACTCGACTTCTGTTTTGATAAAAGCCCCTTGACGATCCCTTGATGGTACTTCACTCAGGCTTCACCTTGTCTCCAAAGACGAATATCGATCGATTGCGTTTTGCGGCGATCACTTAATCTATCTGAATATCTTTTTTCATATGGCCCAACGGCAATGTTCATTGAACCCGCATTACTCGGAGAAATGAATTCAAAGAAACACTCAAACGTAACCCGGTTTTGTACATTCGCGCTAGCTTTTAGACTTCCTGCATCCCATTCATCAAGTGCGTTTCGCACTAACGCCCGACTGAGCTACATTTATGCTGGACAATCGGCGCGGCGGTCGATTCAAATCGCTTGAGGCAATTTGTTTTTTTTTTTTAGATACTCGCTCTGGTACTTCTGCCGGCTTGCCTATGCGTGGCGTCGCACCCTTCCACATGAGCGATGGATGCGAATACTGTCTTCCTGTATATGCAAGTGGATTTGTTCCGTCAAATGGAGGAAGTGATGCGAAACGCACGCAACCGCTTTGGTGGTGTCAGTCTTTGAGTAACGAAGTGACATGTTATGTACACTGGTGCCACCTGCCAGGTGCTAAGTAAATTGTCGTAATCGATGGACTGCAGCTTGCGTTGGACTCGTTCATACTACGGTCAGTATGACAAGTTGAGGGATGTCGGGTGCGTCAAAGTATCGATTGCCCTCCGTAATCGGATCACGCCCCAGACACTTTGTATGCGGGTATACTTGCAAATCTAATATGACAGGCAGAGCGAGTGCGGATGGCTGATGCGTGTGTGCGCGTCTGGATTCTCAGCGGTATATTGGGCGTGGACCACCGCCTGAAACTGGTTCAGCGGATGGCAGATTATTGAAACGCTTGTCAGAGATCGCTTCATTCGGATCAAATGAGCGTGCATGAATGCGTATCTAATCGGATCTAGTTGCTAATGAAGTAGTTATGAGCTTTTTTTTTTTTACAGTGTGCCTTAATAAGCGGCGTTAATTAATTGCCATCTTCCCATTAGGTGTAACAGTTGCATGACGCCTTTGTATGGCGACATTAAGTGCTTAATTGCAATTGGTGAGTAATTTGAGCTGAAACTTGGCATGTACTAGTTATGGTTGTTACATGATGTTACATGGTAGATAGGACTGCTCTTGGTCATGGGACATGTCGGAGATATTTGGAGTGCACTTAGTATTCGAATATTCTTTGAGCGGTAGAATGGAGTTGGATGATTATAGGTGTGATGAGTTGAGTATTGTGGCGGATTTTATTTCTATTGGTTTTGGTTTTGGGCCTCAATGTCTCAACGAATTCTAATTCAGCATACGATCAATAGATATGATCCTGGCAGTGTGTACTCTATAATACGGAATCATCATAATGGTTGATCTCTTTTAACCGACTTTGAAATGTGCTCCTGTTTTATATGACTCGATATGCATTTAGTAATGTGTCAGCTCATACAAACGCCCATTAGCTGGGAGTTCTACTACCCTCATGTACTGCTTAGTCCATTTTTGCAAATATATGTGGAAGATTGATCATTGGTGTAGGTTTGTGAGTTTTGGGAAATCATCTCATACATAAAAATAAGCGTTATATTGACGAAAACCTTTTTTTTGGTACCGAATGTTTTGTTAGGTCATTGCCGACGTTGATGAAGCAGGAAGATACAGAGGTTTAAGATTTATATTTACATTCCAGATACTCTTGCAATCGTACAAGAAGTATACACGCACACATAAATGCTTGTGAGAAATTTCGTCCCTGGGTACTAACGAGCCTGTTGCGCCAGGCTTGTAATTGTATTGATAAACACATAAAATCAAAACCCATTTACAGGAAATACGGATGTGGATTACGTGTATGCCGAGCCTCATAAAACTTTCATCTTATGTGAAGAGGTAGCTGTCAAAATTGTGATTGACAATGCTTTTAAGGATACTTATGCACAGTTATATGCTTCATTAACCTTATAGTACACAGAAATGCATCCCAATGTTGAAGTATCTTAGCGTGTTATATGACTACAAGATGATTGATTTGCCAAACATATTGTTGTGTTATGCCATTGAGTGTGAGCTTAAAGAAATGAGTTTTTTCATTGCTCCTTTTCGAATAAAATTTGCATACGTCCTCGTGTCCACCTTTATGCAACATTTTCTGAAATAGTATTTCGACAAAGAAACTCGATTTTGTTATCTAAATACAACACGTTGTGTAAGATAGTTAAATAATTTTCTTTATATGAAAGCTAATTTTACTGCATTTAGTGTGATATAAAACGGTTTTCAAAAGCCTGTTTTAAATTTATTTGGTAGGACCAATTTTCGATAACATTGCGGCAAAATGTGGCTGAATGGCGTTCGTATTGCTGACTGTGAGGTCATCAATTGTTTGCATTTTATTCTTTTAGACCAACGACTTAAAAGTAATCAGTCTAATGGCCTTAAATCCAACAATCAAGGTGAATAGTTCACATTGCTGCTGCGTGAGGCAAACATGCCTTCAAATCTTACTTACGTACTTAAGTGCCGCTACAATCCGGAATGAACGTGGGCCTCAACCAACATGCCTCTCCAATTAGCCCGGTCCTTAGCTAACTGAATCCAGTTGCGCACTCCAAGTTGGTTGAGGTCGGTTTCTACTTGTGCTCGCCACTTAAGGCGACGTCTTCCTCTACTGCGGCCGACGTTTGTCTAGATATCGAAGACTCTGCGAGCCGGAGTATTGGTGTCCATTCGTTCCACATGTCCTAGCCATCTTAAACGTCCAATGCGGAGTTTTTTTTACCAGGGCCATTTCGGTGCACAGCTCGTATGGTTCTTGGTTTAATCTTTGTCTCCATTGCCATTCAACGCAAACGGGACCGAAGATTTTTCGAAGGAATTTCCTCTCGAATCCACCAAGGATTTCTTCATCCGCTTTTGAGACGGTCCATGCTTCAGCGCCGTAGAGCGGGACTGGGATGATCAGGGTCTTATATAGGATCTCCTTCGTACTTCGATTGATGGCTTAACTACGGAATTGCCTTCTTAGCGCGAAGAAACAGATGTTGGCATGACTAATTCTTCGTTTAATTTGTGACGAGATGTTGTTGTCAGAGTTAACAGCGGAGCCGAGGTAGACAAAGTCCCGTACTACCTCAAAGTTATATCTGTCAATGCTGACATTCTGTCCAATTCGTCGATGTTGTGTGTCTCTTCGTGTTGACAGCATATACTTCGTCTTGCCCTCATTTACTGCTAAACCCAGTTTTGCCCCTTCCTTCAAGCAAACGTGTCTATGACATCACGTTGAGTCCTACAAATGATGTCAATATTGTCGGCGTTTGCTTGTAGTAGCACCGATTTTTGGAAAATTGTGACTCTGGTGTTGGCTCGGGAGTTTTCCACAATACTCTCAAGAATCAAATTGAAGAAGTAACATGACAGCGCTTCGCCTTGCCTAAACCATTTTTGGTATCGAATGTGTCGGTGAGGTCGTTTCCTACCCTGATGGAGCAACGAGAATTCTCCATCGTCTTCCTACACAAACGAACGAGTTTGGGCGGTATACAAAAACTAGACATGACTCTGTATAGTTCGTCTCTATAAAATCTGTAGTATGCGGCTTTGAAATCGATGAATAGTTGGTGATTATCGATTTGGACCTCTTGGGTTTTTTCCAGGATCTGCTGAAGTGTGAAGATTTGATCGGTTATGGACTTTCCTGGCCTAAAACCACACTGATAAGGGCCAATCAGTTTGTTGGTAAATATCACATAATACGGCAGATAGGATCTTGTAGGCGATGTTGAGGAGACTGATGCCTCAGTAGTTGGCGCAGGTTAGAGGGTCTCCTTTTTCGTGGATCGGGCAAACGATACTAAGGTTCCTTTCATCAGGCATATACTTCCTTCCGACCAGATTTGGCTAATGAGTTGGTGGATGTTACTTACCAAATCATCTCCGCCGGCTTTATAAAGCTTAGCGGGAAGACTTTCATATCCACAGCCTTATTAAGCATGAGTTTAGATATTGCTATCTTCTCTTCACTCAGGTCGGGTGGTTGGCAGCTTTCGCTGTCGTTGCCAATATTGATTGGTTCGTTCTGCCTGACAGCGGAATGTTGTTCGTCATCGCCATTTAACAGTCTGCAGAATTGGTTCTTCCATATCTTCAGCATCGACTGTGTCTCAACTACGATATTTCCTTGTTCATATCGATAGAATTCTGTTCGAGCCTTGTATCCTTGGCTTTGACGTTTTACTTGATGCGGATTGTTACAATTCGTTCGTTAATGTCTTGGAAACATACGACTTCTTGCCTAAGACTGGGACTTTTCTGCTCACTATAACACGGTCCGTAGTAGATGTCACAGTTTTTCATCCTCGTTTTGCCCGGCTCATCCCATCGTATTTCCTTGATGGCAGTAATTTCTACTTTGTATCAGTCTAGGGCTTCCACTTGTTGTTCGCTTGCACTTCTCCTGTTTATTGTTCTCACATTCAGGGTGCAGATACGAACGTCTTTGTCCTTTTGTTGTTTAGCAGGGTCGTCAACAATAAAACCATTCCTTTCTGAGGGTTTTTGTTGCTTTGTAACTAGGGGATTTTTTTCATGGGTGCTAAGTTAGCCGGTTCATCCGCCACCACCTCTGTTCAGGGGGCCTGACTAACCCTTGAAATTCCTAGACAACCTGTTTACCGAACATGTCGAAGCAGATTGTCTAGGTTCGCCTGGGACAGCAGGCCGGGTATTCATTTCGTGCCAGCCGGACCTGGCTGTTTAAAGTGTTGCTGTTTTTCGTCGTGTTATCAACACTCGCGCTTATCGTTTAGCAAGCCAAATCCGGTTGGATGAGACCAGTACCCGATGGTTACTACTTGGAGTTTAAAAATAAGCACTTGATGTGTAGTCAGAGTTACAACCACTGGGCATTGCCAAGTTAATGCCAATCGGAGTCTACCCTCGTTCTACAACACCCAGCCATCAACCATTGTTCGGCTGCTGTGGCATTTTTGATCCGTTTCTCCAAACCAAATTTTTTAGAAATTATTAACAATTACAATACTTTTTCCTAAAACCTCATAAGAATGAATCTAAACCAACTCCATAATTTATTACATCTGTTATATCAAAATACACACACACGCCATTCTCTGGCGCCACACGGGTATCCGTATCCATTTACTCACATCCCCATGAAATAGGTGAAAACAAAGATACAAACAAAGCCGTCTGTGATAATTCGCACTCCATTACATCACATTAAACATCAAAACATTGTTATACACGTCATCCGAACCATAGAAAGCAAATTGACCGCGCTTTTTGTGCTAACCTAACCGTATCTACCGCATACACACGCGACACCGCTATACCCATGCTAGTATGTATGATTACCAGCTGAAGCTGACCACGTGCACTAGTAACTAGTCGTACAGTCTTTCCTTAATCTGCATCGCTATAGATACAAAGATACAAATAATACAGTAAACTATACAACAGATACCGGTTGAAGAGAGACGCCAAAACAGCTGATTGCAGTTCATTTTCATTCATACACACAATCTTCGCTCTCTCCCTCTCTCTGTTTTGAAGTTCATCCTCTCAGCTGGTTAAGATTCATTTTTAGTTGGTGGTTGGGTTGGTAGTTTGGTACTGGTCTGGTGGTACTGCTGTTGGACGGAATGTATATCGTTACAGACGCGAAATTAAAACCACTGTAGAAAGTTCCCCGGCCAGTTAGACGGCTTAGACATTCGAACGGTACGGACGTGTCTCAAAGGTGCTAAAGGGAACTTTTCCGCATTCGTCGTCGTCGTGGACTTACACTCTGCAACGCAAAAATTGATTTTTCTCACATTTTATTCCGTTTGCGAGTATCTGAGTAGCAATTGCAGTTTCCACCCCAGCATCACCAAAACGGAAATACGACGCGCCTGATCCTCGCTCGTGTTTTCCTTCAAACTCAATCTCAAACGACTATCCACTGCCAGTGCTTGGTGGTTCGCACGCGATTTTGCATTGAATTTTACGCACTAATAGTTTTTTTTGCACGATCTTGGGAAATTCGAGTACCAGTGCTATCCGCTTTTTTGAACACAAAAATTAATTAAACAAAAATATCGACGCCAACATACACATAGTGGATGTGTTGTGTATCGAATAAATACAAAATCTATCTATGCTATTGTTTGTTGCGGGAAAGTGAAATTGTTTTCTCCATTTCGTACGAGTGATAGTCAATAAAGTTGGAAGATAGAAAAATAAAAATAAAAAAGTAGAGCCGACTTCAACGCATTAAGTGGCTCTCAATGCTTCTGTGGAGATTCGCATAAATTAAATATCTCACGTATAAATATTGATTTTCATTTTTTTTTTGGTTTTTTCTGTTTATTCGCTTTGTGTTTGCCGATATCTTCCGGATATTAATTGTGATTCAGTTGAATTGATTTTTTTGTGAAAGTTTAACTTCCATAAAAAGGATTATTGGGGTCTTTTGAAAAGATACATAAATATATCATTCATCATTGTTGGATAAGATTGAATTTAAAATGATATCTAAACTGGGATTAGCTGGTTTTTTGCTGCTTGCCGCATTGGGAGTATCTAGGTGTGATGCCAAACCTACAACAGAGTCTAGTGCAACAACCAACACCAAAAATGGTAAGCAACATGTTTTTTTTTTGTTTTTTTTTTTTGAAAAGCATTTGAGAGAACTAAAAAGTCAAGACACACGTGTGTACTATTGTATGTCCAAGTTTGCTGAAACTTGTTTACAGTTTTGTTTACTTTCGATAGTCGTAAACGTTTTGATGGATTTGAACGGTATAAAAAAATTACAGATAGACAATCAAATTGTTGGGACCTTGTGAAAATGTTTTTTTTTTTTAAGGTGGTATCCCACTAAGTATATGTCTATCCTTTGGATTGGTTAAGCTGATTAGTTTTTTTTTTATAATTTACCATAACAACTTTATGATCTTAGGAGTGGTAATTTAAGGCAAACGACAAGTGTGGTTCTAATCGGCATAACCTACATACTTGTATCTATTTTTGTATATTCATCTAGAGATTGTCAAGTGGTGAGGTGATAACAGAAAGCGATTCTTGCAAATTTGTAAAAAGAACGGCCGTAACTCATCGTCTTAAATGCTCTCGATTTGCTTAAAAAAATAAGAAATCACATTTTAAATCATAAGATAAAACTTATGAGGGTTGGATTTTTTTTTATGGGACCATCCAAATGTTTACCCTGTTCTAATTTTTACAAATGAAAAATATTTTCAAGGGTGATCGTAATTTTCTGCTGTCTATTGTTTTTAAGTTTCTTACAAAGAGAAAGATATTGTTTTCGTGAAAAATGTTTACCTCGAGATTTTTATTGATTCTATCTTTATGATGATAGCGGAACCCAAAAATGTGGTTTTTGGAATTCCGTCCGTCGGTTCATCGGTTCGTCCATCCGTAATGGTCTGTCTCTCCAGCCTAAAATACTTGACCGATTATCATCAACTTCTTATAAAGTGTTTTTTTTTGTCCTAATTCTAGGCCATTTTTTTGTTTGCTTATAGCCATGTTATTACCGGTACCTGAAATATAACAATTTTACATAACCTGAATTTTCTCGAAAACGGATCTAACGATGGTGGGACCTCCTGTTTTATGCCGACTCCAAACGGCGAATTCGAAAAAAGCTTTTCTTGACAATTGATACTTGTTGGATGATTTGTCAGATCATCATGAGAGGAGAGCCAGTAAAAAATCATTAAGGTGTTGCTACGACTGGGAATCAAACCCAGACCGTCTGCGCGGCAGTTCATCACAATAACCATCGCGCCACTGAGCATCTAGGCCATATAAAGAAAATTGTCAACTTATCGCAAACAATTTGGCTAAATTTAATGAATTTTAATTTATATACTACTATTAGTGTTTTCATGAATTCCACATAATTGGTTTTGGCCTAATGATCCCTAAACGGAGTTTTAAGCTTTGGCCAATAACCGAATTCATTGCAATTACGGAATAAAAGTTCGTATAATCACATTTCGACATTATTTATGTCATCTATTTTGGCGAAATTATTTAAAACGTCAAATTAACTCGCTGTTTTTTTTTTTTTTTTTTGAAAGCTCACAAAATATTGTTTAGATTTCGACAAAATTTTCTGGATTTCCAAAAAAATTTGTTGTAAGAGTTAACAAAAATCAGGAGCAGTTAGGTCTTACGTTCTTGATCCCTGCATTTTCGCCTTTAAATTACTTCGATGTTTCATAAATCTGTTATACTGGGGTGCCAATAAGTTACAACTAAAAAGACTCATATTTTATGCAACTGTGATTCTAAAAATCTTAATAATGATTGTGATGAAAATCAGTAAAAGCATACTTGTGGAAATTCTTTTTCGTTATTTGACGAAGCTAGGAATTTCCTTTTAAGACATTTTGCATAACATTGATGGAATTAAGTAACGGGTGTTTTTTTAGAGGTTGAATTTTCGAATAGAGATAAATCGGTCAAATCGGGCAATCCTAATGTCATTTATGTTCAGTTTGGTTTGCCATATCATCAACAATGCTTGCAAATTTATTTCGAAAATAATGGATCAGTTCGCGAATAATCGTCGTCGACATAATCGTTCATTAGAGCAATTAATTCGTATAACCATGGCTCGTTATCGCACTACGTTTACTCTATGTGATAACACGCATACGCAGAGATGTCGAATAGTGCGTATGGAAGAAACAATCCCGCTGTAGTGCAAAGTGTTGAAGAGGACCGGAATGAATCGATTCGTCACCGTGCACAGCTATCAACTTTATGGAAGATTTTGCGCAAAGATCTTGGCTTACGACCTTACAAGATCCAGCTTGTGCAAGAATTAAAGCCGCGAGACCATGCAATGCGTCGTGTTTTTCGTGTATGGGTCGAAAATGAGATTGATCTCGATGCTGATTTTCGTCAGTAATGATTTTTTTTTCAGTAATGATGTTAATTTTTGGATGAATGGCTACGTCAACAAGCAAAATTTCTGGATTTGGAGTGAAGAGAATTCGCATGAGACCATTGAGACGCCATAACATCCACAAAAACTGCCTGTATGGTGTGCTCTATGGGCTGGTGGTGTCACTGGGCCATACTTCTTCCGAAATGATGCTGGAGAGTCAGTTAGCGTTAATGGAGACCGGTATTGAGCCCCGACTGATTTGTTCCCGGTGGCATGAATGTGGATGAGATGTAGTTTAACAAGACGGCGCTACATGCCAAACAGCGCACGTCACAATCGATTTAATGAAGGAAACATTCGATGAGCGCATAATTTCGCGGAATGGACCTATCAATTATCAACCAAGATAGTGTTATTTGACAGCATTCGATTATTTTCTTTGGGGATATGTAAAGTTACTAGTCTACGCGAACAAACCATTAACGTTAGGGGACTTGGAAGCCAACATTCGTTGCGTTATTGCCGACATACGGCCCCAAATGCTCGAAAAAATGGTTGAAAATTGTACCTCTAGACTTGGCTTTATACGCACCAGATGCGACAGTCACTAACCGAAATCATATTTAAACATTAATGGCATAAAATTATCCTTCCAATAAAGCCAAATCGATGGGCACTAAGACGATTGTCTTGTGTTTTATTTCAATTCAAGTTCTATGAGCGCCTGGTGTTTCTCAAAAAATTCGGTTGTTGGTGGCAAAATTTTCCATACAAAATGTTATAATTTTAGTAAAATCCTTATAACTCGAGAGAAGCCTTTTGGAATTCAATGAAATGTCACACAATAATGCATTAGGTGTTGGCCTATACCTCTAAAAAAAAAACACCCTAGTAGTAATGTATTCGCCTGTTGAGAGGAAGGTTGTCCGTTCAAAACCAGCCAAAATCTATGATATCATAATTGAAGCGCTTAGAAGATGAAGGGCCATAGTTATATTTTTAAAAATTATAGTAACGAACATTTCAAGTTGTTTACCTATAACACATTTTGATAAAAACAATAAAAAATGATAAACAGATATTTTGAAGTCAACCAAAATGAAGGGTTTTACAATGTTAGTATTTTTTTTATTGAAAATAAAAAACTTGCAGTATTTGCAGGAAAATTTAAATTTTTTCTAAAATGCCACTTACGCTTATCATCATCTAAACGCTTAAATTCCAAACATAACTCAGCATATAATCGCCCAAAACTAACAACAAAACAAATTTTGAGCATTCTGAGAACTAAACAAACACATGAAAACCTACGACTTGACAGAAAATATAAATACAATATAAATAGAATATCACAGTATGAGTAAATCTTCACTACACTCAACATATTTCCAATCTGCCTTTTTCTTCTATTCTACTCCAATTTTAATGCACGCGATGTGCAAAGTTCCTACACAGAAATTCAGACATAAAAAAATATTCAGAGCCCGTCGAGTGCAAATATATTCAATTCCATTCAACCAGCCTATAGAGTTTTCGAGAAATTGAAGATTTTCCAAATTGGGAGGTTCGTGTTAACCTTAATTAAAGTCGTTGAGGTCATTTTTGAGAAATTTTGATTTCATAAAATTTCATCATTAGTTTTTCGTTAAATTTTAAAATATTCAGAAAAAACTTCTTATGTAAAACCATTGAATTTGAAAAAACAAATATTTCGTCTTTATATCATTTTCATATACGCCCACTTTTTAGGGGATTTTTCCGACCACAAACGATTTTTTTTTCGAACCACAAATGATTTTAATAAACTATCTGAACAATATGTTGTGACAAATTTCATATTTCATCGCCATAAAGATTATATCGTGGGGATATTAATTTGCCTGAGTTACAGGGGTGCGAAGCAGCTATTTTTTGGTGATGATACGGCTGTATTTTCATCAAATTTTTAAGATTGCTCTCAATAGTAAGAGCAAGCTTATGAGATGAAAATACAGCCGTATCATCAGCAAAGAGTTGCGAGAGTACTTCACTGAATATAAAATTAAGCTAAATGAAGACAAATTGCAAGCAATCTTTTTCACTCCAAAAAGAAAACCTTGTTTTCTTCCTTCTTCTAGCTTACGGGTAAATGGAATTAATCTGTAGTTTAAAAATTCCGTTAAATACCTAAGTATTTACCTTGACTGTAAACTGACATTTCAGGAACATATCAGACAGATTGTTAATAAAGTAAAAATCGCAACGAAAACGCCTTACCCATTCATCAACAGAATAATCTTCATTATCTGTAATAAATAAAATCATAACGATGAACATTATTTTTCAAGCAACGTTATTTGTCCCCATACTGAACAGCCATAAATTCAGTATGGGAAAAATCCGCAATATGTGACTTGAAAAAACTGCAAGTAGCTCAAAACAAAGTTCTTAAACTTAGGTTGAACCTAGCGTGGGACTATCCCACTTTTCACCTTCACAAAAAAGCGGGTGTTCAACTGATATCTTCGAAAATATTAGAATAGAATATTTTATTTCGTTCATGATATGCAATGTGTTATCGCACAATTTACAATTACAGAGATATGATATGAATAAATATCTTTCTACTGAAAAATTAATATATATTTATGAATTTAATTTATTTATAATTATATCAACATTTTTGTGAGGAAAACAACGAAAGCAAAAACCTCAAATTACAAAAAAAAATTAATTAAAATAATAATAATAAAAAAAATTTAAACAAAAATATGTAATAAATAAAAAACAATAGAATTTTAACTAATAAAATGAATATAATTACTTAAAACTAGATAAAAAAATATGCATACAATATAAATACAATAATATAAATTATTTTTGAATTAAATAAATAAATTAACAATAAAACAAATAATCAAATAAGTTATCAATTAACGGAAAAACTAACAAATAGATAAACAAAAGTATATACAAATAAAAATAAATAAATTACAACAGTAATAAATTAATAAAAATCAAATTTAAATGAAACAAAAAATAAATAATTTTAAGAACATAATTACCAAAATATAAATTATAAATAAAATAACATAATATGTACAAAAATAAATTAAACATAAATTAATATAGAGATACAAAAATAAATTAAATATAAATTCACATCTAGATACAAAAAATTAATTTTGTTTTTTATTGCAAAAGAAAACAAACATAGATTAACAGCATGTTACACAACATTTAATTGATTTATTAGAGGGTTTTCAGGGAAGTCACATCTGATCATAAATGTGTTATTAAGTTTTCGGATTCTATAAGAGATCAATTCAACATTTGCCCTATGTAGGTCCGAAGTTGAGTGATGCCAGATGAGATTCAACATCATTTTTAAAATTTTATTTTGGGATATTTGTAATTTTTTGATGTGACATTCAGCACAACTATCCCAAACTTGACACCCGTACAGAAAAATAGCTTGGAAAATAACTTTGTGTAAAATTATTTTATTATCATTTGACAGTTTTGATTTTGGATTTATAAAGGGATAAAGCATCTTTATAGCAATATTGATTTTATTAAGTGTTTGGGCATTGTGCTCTTTAAATGTTAATCTTGAGTCAAGGTGTATGCCCAAATACTTAACAGCAGAAGCCCATGTTATTTGGTGTCCATTAATTGCTAGCTGGTTAGCCGGAAGAAAGCAAGGCTTTCTTTTTCTGGTAAAAAAGATAGCTTGCATTTTTTGGACATTTAATTTTATTTTCCATTTTGTGTAATATTCGTTCAATATTTCAGCTGCATTTTTTAAATTGGTCTCAATGTTAAGACCAAATTGATGCGATGAAAATATTGCTGTGTCATCAGCATAAATTGCTGTTTCGCATTCAGGTAAATTTGGAAAATCAGACGTATACAGATTGTACAAAACTGGTCCAAGAACAGAGCCTTGAGGTACACCAGCACTAATTAAATTTACTTCGGACGCGTTACTATTGACATACACTTTAAAACAACGGTTTGACAAAAAACTTTGAACAATTTTACTAAGAAATGGTGGAAAATTATAATTTAACATTTTACATGTAAGACCAGTGTGCCAAATATTGAAACAAACAAAAAGCTATTACAACCATTATTTGTACATATTTGTTTCTATATTTATTTTATTAATTTATTTATAATTTATTTATTTATTGTTTTTTTTAATAGATTTTTATATATATATATATATATGTACATATTTTTATTTGTTTATTTAACTTATTTATTTAATTTTTTTTGTATGTATTCATTTATTTTTTCGTTTTTGTTTTACTTATATTGACGGTTTTTAATCGTTGTTTTCCTTCAAAACCAATGTCCATAAATGTAAATATTTAAGTGTCTAAAGCGTTGAAATCATTTTTGAGAAGAAATACATAAATGTATCATATCTATATACCCTTTATGTGCGATTACAAAATTGTGTTAAAAAGATATGTTAATACGAGACAAGGAAATCTATCTATTAATTTTAAGGATGGGTTGGGATAGCGTATTGAACGATTCGCACAGCGGATTGTAGCCTTCTCATATGTTTTTTATTAATATCAATGTAAACATGTTCGTTCAATATACTGGTGCCCTTCAAAACTGTATCCTATACCCCTTTCACACTATACCATATCCCATAGGGGTATATATGTTTTACACTTAGTTTGTGACATGACTTATCGTTTACTATATAGATGAACTCAGAATTGGAAGCTGAGTCAATCTAGGCGATTGGCTAAGCCGGCCTTACAATTTGGACTAGGAAGATGACTATAACACCTCGGTTGAGCATAGCAGAACAAGTACAAACAGTTTTAATATTTGCATATGCCGTTGGCGATGTCCGTTGTTCAACCTAGAAAGTGACAACAGCTAAGTTTTTTCATTGCTCCACTTCTTGTGAAACCCTTAAAAGAAATTCAAGAGTAACACTATCCTGAGAAGCTTCTTAAATTTGCCATTCAGATAAGGTTCTAAACTGCAGTCACTGTGCATTTTGGTAGATAAGTTAGTTAGTTAGTTAGAAGTTAGGTTGAAGGCGATGAATTATTTAATTTTACATAAATCCGTAACTCACTTTTTGCACTTTTTTTTTATGTTAACCGATTCGTCTCTGCGTGCTGATAATTAAAATGTTTTTACAAACCGTCGCTCACATTTAGTTCAAAAGTTATTCAAAAAATAAAATTGCATCTGTATGTTATAACTCCATACAAATTGTGTGTAGTTTGATTTTTTTTGCTGCGGTGACGCATCATTGCCATGGTGAAAAAACATACCCGTATAAAAATATTTTAATAAAAAAACTTTTAACTAAGGCGAATGTCGGACGACTTTACATACCCTGAACGGAGCAACGAAGTTGCGTAATCGTGGACTGTCCCCAGAAAGAGAGTTAAAATTTTTTTTTCCCGCGAAGCAGGCCACCCAAGATACCTTTAACAAAAAAAAAAAGCGGTTGACTGAGCGTGGACTGTCCCCAGTATTACCTTTGGGATATAAGTAATTTTTAGTTTTCTTATGTGGTAATGCTCCACTGGAATGTGTTTCTATATATTTATCACTCCGCTATGTGTGAACTGTCAAAAAATGGCTGATTTGTATGGAGAATTTTGGAATTTTTATTTTTTAATAACTTTTAAAGTAGTCGAGAGCGATGATTTTTAATTTTACCTATTTTTTTACATAATTTAATGAGTGCAATAAAAAAAAAGTGAGTGCGCGCTAAAGTAAATTTATTCCGTTAATTTTAATCAAATTAATCAAAAAAATTTTTAAGAAATTTAGGTTGAAGGGCCCGAATTATTTCAGGTTTTTTTGTAAATAACATGTACATGCCGTTTTATTCCAAACGCCATCGTCAATTTTAATCAAATTTACAAAAAAAAAACCATTCCTTAAATTTAAAGTTTATGTGTGCACCCGCTTACCCCCCACCTGTGAAGACAGACCGTATGTTTTCAGTGCTAGAAAAACGTTCAATATTCGCGTCACAACCAACACGTTTAATGAATAAGCTACTCCACCACTCAAATGTTTCAATGCGTATGTTTCCACCGAACCGAAATGCGTCATTTCATTACCGAAATTCAACATTTAAAAAAGTGTTCCCACCAATAAAAATCGCATTCCAACTGTCAAAAAAACAAATTTCATTGTTTCTTGCATTTTGCTGTTTTTGGTTTTGACTATATAATCGTTGCCTAGTAACCTAGAGAAACGATTTTGTTTATAAATGAGAGTCAGTCTTCTTTATCGCGGAAAATAGTAATTTTGCAGTTTGACTGTAAATTGCGTTTCAGCCAAACTCAGCATTCTGGAATGTGAAATTATATGGCAAAATATATAGCATTCCGCCTGAAATAACGAATTTCGGCTCTGTGGAAACCTACTATTACATTGCGATTCCCACGCAACCAAAAAAATATTTTAAACAAAAGAGTTGTGCAGCGAACTGGAATTCTGATCATTGATAATAACATATATTTATGCAAGATGTTCTATGGACAACTTTCTCGATTTTCATTTTAACTTTCTTTTTTTCGTAAAGTTTACACACACTCAAGAACTATAAAAACAAAGCAAATAATTATTAATTGTTAACGATCACTGTGAGTCTGAAGACTAGGGAACATATGAGCAGTTTATAATGAAAGTATCTATTGAACATTTGCCTGACATTTGAATGGTCTGGCTTAGTAAGAATACACAATATGGTAGTACTAGGAGAATTTAAGTCTGGGAGCTATTGGTACCTTATTTTTACTATGGCTGGTAAAATCTAACTGTTGGATATCCAACAACATGCAAAACGAATTCACGGCACATTAGATGAAGAAGTGATTGTGGAGTGGGCTGGTTGCTAGAATGCACAATGAATCTCGAAGTGTATTCAACATTACCAGCAAACTAGCCTCAATACACAAATCACTTTGAAATAAAACAACAAACAATAACTCTTCTTTCATCCTTTGTCAGAGTAACAGCCTTAATAAAGTGTCATTTTATAACGTTTCACTACGAGTTTCATTTTACGAATATCCACAAGTATTCCTCGGTAACGTTCACTCGGTGCATGTTTGAGATCAACCTTTTCAAACTCAACAGTTTCTTTCTATTTCGCTCAATACGGAACATGGTCCTTCTAGCCGGATAAGGACCAGTGACCTATGGATACTGAATTTTATTATAACAATAAATAATATATAGACGAGAGATAAAACACTTTCCAGTGCAATCATTCGGTTAGTAGCAATTAAAATTAATTTAAGATACGGCATCTATTAAATCTATGTTTCTTAATAACGGGTGATTTTTAAGCGTAGTTTTTTTTTACATCGAATAAAACACTCAAATTTGCATCAAATATTCAGAATATTTATTGTAATCGACAAATATGCCTTTGCCATTTATGTTTAAATGCAACTTCAAAAAAAATGTAGGTGTATAACAGTCATGGTGGCACAAAAAAAAATATATATAACATATATATACACAAAAAAAAAAACGCTTGCTGTGACTGTTCTAGTTTTTAAGTTATTTCAGGTAGTTTTAATTAATTTTAAGTAGTTTAAGTTAGTCGATAAGTAGTCTTAATTAGCATGTAAGTTTAAATAAAATAAAAAAAAGACAAGGAACCAAGTTTTTCAAAGTTTTCTTGGTAAAAATTATGTTACTTTTATATTTATATTTTAGAAATAGGCCGAAAGGCATTAGAATTAAGTTATCGTATAATTTATTGCGCCCGCGTAGGGCAAGTGAGTTAGTTAAGTAGTTGATAAGTAAGCTAGTTTTTTCATGAATTTTTGTCTACCATGTAAGTTAGTTTTAAGAAAAAAAAAAAAAAAATGAATTAAAAAAAAAACAAGAGTTGCCCACGGCTCCGTTTCAAATGATCCATTCGAAAGGTCAAATTATGCTCGTCAATTTTCCTAGCATATCGGCTTGAATTACGCGTGTTATGTTATCCTGTAAGGCTTCAATCGTTTTCAGCTTGTCCACACAGACTAACGACTTTACATAACCCCACAAGAAATAATCAAGAGCCGTTAAATGGCACGATGTTGGCGGCCAACTAACAGGGCCATTTCGAGAGATAAGCCGCTCACCAAATGCATCCTTCAACATTTTTATTGTTTCACGAGCTGTGTGGTATGTGACACCGTCTTTATGAAACCACATGACAACCAAGTATAACTCAGACAACTGGGCCAAATCGCTCAACACAGTTTGTCGATAAAACAGCCGATTTTCTTGATGCTGTTCTAAGGCCCATTAACAAAAAAATTAGACGTTGTGGTAGGTCGTTCGGCTTCAATTCTTACACAAGTTCTATAAGCTTTCAAAACCAAATCGACGCGTACAATTTTCCATGTGGTTGAGTAACAGATGTCCAATTTCTGAGAACGGCGACGAATTAATTCTTATCTCTAATTAATTCGACGAATGTGGGTGGCCGCGGTGTAGTGGTATTGTGTTCGTCTGTTGAGTGGAAGGTTGCGCATTCATTCCCAACCAAAATCCATTTCACTTTTATTTAAAAGAAATAAAAAGGTCGGTGTAATACCTAAAAGTATGCACACCATCTTGAATTTCTTCAAATTCAACGAACACAAGAAAAAGTGACTCCCTGAAGCTAGTTCGGACACCACCCATGGAGTTAAGTCTCCACTACATCCAAAATCTTTCCTATCCTCTCTTTCTTCCCCTTCTCTAAGGCTCGTACTATGGTAACATATAAAGGGTATTCATAACCCCTTGAGTACGTGTAAATTATAAAAAAAAAAAATTACTCTCTTCGGTACGCACTGTACGCTTGCGAGTCGATGGTTTAATGTCGAGCATAGTAAATTTGGTACGAAATTTGATGATAACACCACGAATTGTTAATTCACCATGTCGATTATGACGACCATATTATGGTCGTAACAAACGGTGCTTATTTTTCCACATCGCACGAATTTTGACAATAAGGCCGTGTGTCAATTGCGTTAAAATGGGGCTAAATTTTATTCATTGGCTACTTTTTGACATTTCTGAAGGGGTAACCAAAATATTGGCTTTTTGCTGTGTCAATTGGATTAAATGTTTTTTTTTTCACAATACTACTTTCAATAATTTTCCAAAAGAATTGAAATAAAATTCCTTTTTGATATTTTCTTGTATTAAGAAAATAGGGAATAAATATCAGAGAGATCGTCATGAAACCATAAATTATTTATTATTATAAGTAAAAAAAATATTGTTGTATAAATTGTGTTTATGATTAAGGAAATCCATCCCACTTTGTTCAAGCTAAGACTATTTCGCATATTAAATATAGCAAATCGAATGAAATCATAACACTTTTGCAGCCATACATTTTCGAAAAATCCAGTTTTAGTTTATTTAAAATTAAATCAATGCGGTGTGCCTTTTATTTTATAATCTGAATGTGTTTTTTCCGCAACATGTGAACACTGCGGTAATGACGATTGATACATGAGAGCGCTTTACATCTCTCCTACTCCTGAGATAAATTCTAGCGAGCTGTTGAGCAGGTTAAAATTTTGAAGTCTCTATTCACCACACTAGTGTCAAAAATTATCCACTGAATAAAAGTTTGACGCAATTGACACACGGCCTAAATTTCAATAATTTCCAATCGTTGCTCGTTTGTAAGTCTTTCCTTGATTGAATGGAAGAGTATACTGAAAACTTTTTACTTTGACGGAAAACGTTTGGATGCCATTTCTAACTAGTGCTGCCAACCTGAAAAATTAAAAAAATTGAAATTTTTATCACACTTTTTATAGTCATCAATACCAATCACATTAATTTGCGGTGGGCCGTTGTATTAGATATCTCCCTCCTTAAATAATCTCCTTATCATGACTTACTATATCCGGTGTGGATACAGCTTTTCTTTTTTACCGGTATTTTCTTTAGAGTCCAGTCGGTTTCGCGACGGAATTCATTTTCAGCCGTCTGGCATTTGGAGTTCAAAAGGCAGTTTGCACTCCGTTTTGATTCATAAGATATTGTTAATGGAACTCCTTAGTGTCATGTTTTCATCCATAAGAATTTCTTTACTAAGCTCTTCGCTAAGCAGTTCGACTTTGTTAAGCCTTGTTCAAAGAACGTCGTTTTCGTGGTGAGCCTACACTTCTGGTGTTTTCGAGTTCCTGAAGATTCATATCCAGATGTAAGTTTCATTCATTGAACTTTTCTTTAAAGCTTTACTTAACTAAAGTAATTGGCTTTGCCCAGATCTCGTACAGCCGATCTCCGAAGATGGTGGATTTTACAGTGAAACTGAACACCCCCTACATTGTTTCATCTTTTTGTTGTACTCATTGCCCAGGGGCGTTAGCTCTCTACTGGGCGCGTCCTAGCGCGGTAGATTGAGGAACGCTCAGTAAAGCTTAATATCCTATCGTTCGGTACTCACACGATCTGCGGTGATCTGTGAAGGCCCATCATGAAGCAACCAATACCAATTTCATGAAGGTCTGCCTCCATATGGTAAATGACTGCTGAAATTTTCAGTGACGGGATAGTCCAATGGAATACCGTTAATCATTTCTTTGATATTCGGTAAAGCATTTAAAAAAAAAAACTAAGTATGGGCGCATGAAGTTGGAAAAGTTGCTTGGTACTGCTGTTGATCACTTGCCTAGGTTAGTAGTGGTACTGAGTAACTTATAGTTTCTTGACCCTGTTTTAAGCGACTTATGAAGATAATCGTGCGGAACTTAACCAGAGGCTATAGTCTGGTACCATCGAAATCCGGAGCCCCTAGGACACGTGGTCCTGGGACTGCATGGCATAGTCTGGTTAGGAGGTTTGCTCCCTTGTGGGAGTAAGGATATCGCTGTGGTTACACGACTTCGTGGGAACTTATGGTATTCTAAGGTCTATGAAGTGGTAGGCTTTGAAATACAAGAGGTGGTTAGATGGAACTCGGTCATTGGCAAATATAAGGCTCGTGCCTTACACACGATTTTCAAAATTGCACCAATGTAATGTGTTCTGCAGTGTGGTGTTAAAATCCCTTTTCTAAAATTCCGATATTGTTGGTAGGCCCAAAGTGAAGTAAGAGCCATAAATGCTTGGTGATTACGTTAAGCCTACTTCATTATTTGAGTACTCATTTCATTTGCTCATTTCCTGCCTTACTCTTGGTAAACGGGCAGTGGATTTTAGTCACTTTCTACAACAGGCGTGCCTTTTCATCGGTAACCACGTCAAGTTTATCTGAAATTGGCCGTTCGGAATCGGCATAAAAAAAGAGGTCCTGCCATCGTGCAAGAAGTAGTCACGCACATATGAATGGTTGTGAGAAAGCTAGGCTCCTGGGTACTAACGAGCATGTTGCGCCGAAAATTTGTATTTTTTTTGACGGAAGAAACCATTGTTGTGGACTCGGTAACCCAGTCTAACTTTTCTGGAGATGACATGTTGTTATGCTTAAAATATTTGCAAATCAAAGTCGTCTTCTAGTAATGATGTTAGAAATCGGTTGACGTGTAATTTTTCAAGTTTAACATCGGTAAACCGCACTATGCAGACACAGTCATTAAGCACACTTCCAACACATTTTGTGCTCCTAAAAACTTTTTGAATTATCGTGTATGTTTTAAATCTTCAACTTTCAAAACCATTACAAAACCATACCTGCTCACAGTAACAGTGTTGCCATATTCAAACCCTACGAGTGTCAGCACATTAATCACAATTGCAAGCGTTCGTATCTCTTGCAAAACATCCGTGCATTTGTCCCACGAAAACATAATTAAAATGTCGAAAGGAGTGGATAGATAACACTTTCGCCCCCGCCTTTCGTGTATACAGTACACCTATACCAAAGAGAATTACAAAACCCCCCACAGCAATTGTATTCAAATTTCGCGCGCGCATTTCAGCACTTTTCTCGCGAGTGCGCAAAAAATAAAAAAAAAAATATTTCATCCGAAAAATCACACAATTATTGTATGCCCAACATGCCATCGTGTAGTACAATGAGGAATTACAAAAGGGAACTGAATTTGGAGTAAGCCTCTGGATCTCATAGTTGAGGAATCAAATTTTTTTTTCTTAGCTTTTTTTAGAAAGTTGTCTTCATTTGCGCATGCGTGTGCAACTGCTCAAGTGACTTAATGACTGAGTGAACGATTTTACACGGAATGACATCATAATGACACCCTTGTCTTGCATTGTTTGCACAGTGTGACTAGATGGGTGGAGAACACATTATTCATCCACTGGATGCTGTCAATTAAAAGCAGAGCTCAGGCTGCCCAACCCTAGATAATTCTTTCTTGCCAGACCCATTGTCTTTGCCAATGGTACCCACCCATGTGGGATACCGAAGCGAATAAACCTTAACTTGGTAGAACCTACTTCTTGGACTGTAATTACAATCAAATGCACACGCAGCTTAAGCTGTATCTAAGCTGAGCACTGAGCACTGAGTACTTGTATCTAGTATCTATTTCACATTAAATGAACTCTGCACATGGCAAGTCATTTGACAGGCGAGATGTGGCAACAGTTTATGTGTTTTCGGTTGGTGGGCGGTCGACTCGCAGATAAATTTCAATCTGAATTTTTGAGAACGATTATAATTCTTAATGGCGAAGGAAAGATGGTGAAGAGACGCTTGGCTGACCGGCTTAAGGTTGCGCGTGATATATGAGATTTCGAAAGAAAACCACTATGTGGCGGCCTTCACCTTGCTTAGCGTTAAGTATCAACGTGACGTGAATATTGTCTTCGGCTGGTAGCAGATAGTATTTGGAAAAATTGTCACACGTGTATCTCAACGTGACGGGCAAACGTGCAAAGTCATTAATTGCATGCTCCCGGTGCCGGTAAATAATAAATTAAATAGGTTGGACTACATTTTATGAATATGGGCTTAGATTTGGCTTGAAGTTGTATGCTGTGTATGTTGTAATCGTAAACGGTTTGGTTTACTGTTGGTCAGGGCTTATGAGTCAGAGTTGGAAGTTGGGTTGTTAGCCAGGGATAATATTATAAATATACTTGCGAATTACATGACTCGGGGCGATGAAATTTGCGGTATTTGTTACACGTGAATTGAGAAGGGATTGGTGTGGAAACGTGCGGCTAGGCCGGTTATGCTTGATTTGTGCTAATAAAGTTGTACACAGCGTTGTACCAATTGGAAGTGGTCCACCAGTCACATTTTTATTACTTTAGAGTACGGGCTTAGGGTTTAACGATTTTTTTTTGACTACAAAAAGGGCAAAGTCATCCACTATCTACTTTGAATTTGGCGTAAAATCTTTTCTTTGCTTTCTAAAGATATTGCTCATGTCTTAGGATTGATTGTTTTACTAGAATTCGGTTGTTTTCCGAATAGAAATGGGTTCTGCTCGAATTGCGGAGTTTGATTTTAGGTATAGGCTCTGCCTCCAATATCGGTTGCCGGTTTTAGTATACGTAGTATGTTGTACGTTATTGGAAGTCCCTTCGGGGTAATATTCCCAAGCCCGCCTTCTAATGTACGGCAACGTTTAAAATCAGTTCTCCTGATGGTATTTCAATCAAATAGCAGAGGTGTAGCAAAACAACTTGAAAAAGCCCTAAGCTGATATCCAGCACACATTACTGCCATACAAGAAATGGGGCGGTTGAAACTTGTATGAAAACCTGGAACATCTGGTTCTTGGTATGCTTTGAAAGCTTACGCCCCGAGGTGAAAAATGATGATATTGCCGAAGGCAGCATCTGAAAGCTCCTTGCAAAAATTAATGAGTGACTGCCGAAGTACGATGTTAAAATCAAGCTGGGTGATGTCAACCGAAAGGTAGGAAGAGAAGACATCTTTTACAGTATTATCAAAAAATACAGTCTACACGCTACCACACTGCTAACACTAACAAGGCTGCCGAAAATAACGGCCTTCCCGCCGACCTGCATAAAATTTCACCGACAATTTTTGTCGGATGAAAGTTTGCTGAATTTATTTGCAGCATCGTTTGCCCGATCCACAAAAAAAAACAGACCGTCTGAACAGCGCCAATATCCACAACATCGCCTACAAGATCATATCTCCCGTTATATATGAACGCCTGAAACCGTTTACCAACACCTGACTGTTTTAGGCCAAAAAAGTCCACAACCGATCAGATTCTCACTTCGGCAGATCCTGAAAAAAAAACACAAGAAGTTTAAATCGATATCCACCAGCTATTCATCGAATTCAAAACAGCATACGACAGCATTTATAGAGACGACCTATGCAGAGCCATGTCCAGTTTTGGTATACCACCCAAGCTCGTCCGTCTGTGCAGGATGACGATGGAGAATTATCTCAGCTCCATCAGGGTCGGAATAGACCTCACCGACACATCCGATAACAACAAAGGTTTGGGCATGGCGACAGACTGTCATGCGACTTCTCGACTTGATACTTGAGGGGATCGTGCAAAACTCGTAAGCCAACACCAGAGACACAAATACAAATACAAATTTTTGGAGCAACAGGCTCGTTAGCATCCAGGGCCGAGATATCTCACAACAATTCATGTGTGCGTGTGTACTTCTTGCACAATGGCGAGACCTCCTGATTTATGCCGACTCCGAACGGCGAGCTTGCGATAAGCTTTTCTTGACAATTGAGATCACTCGGATGACATGTCAGATCACCACGAGAGGAGGGCCAGTGAAAAATCATTTTAAGTGTTACTACGGCTGGGAATCGAACCCACACCTTCTGAGCGGCAGTTCAACGCACTAATCATCGCGCCACTGAGCCCTTCGACACCAGAGACATCTTCTTCCATAAGTCGGTGCAACTACTATCATACGCAGACTAATTGACATCATTGGTCGGACTTCACGTGATATCACAGCAACGTCTGCTAGTAAAGAGAAAGAAGCGGCAAAAATGGGTTTAAGCGAGGGTAAGACAAACAAAATGATGTCAACTCGAAAGGACAGACAACATGATGAATTGAACAGAACGTCACCACGCACAGACATAACTTTGAGGTAGTAAGGGACTTTGTCTACCAAGCATCCAAAAACAAGGAATACCTTTTGCCAACCACTGTTTCTTCGGGCTACCAAGGCAATTGAGTTAAAAGATCCTATGCAAGACCCTGAACATCCCATTCTTGCACTACGGTGCTGAAGCATGGAGCGTGTCAAAAGCGGATGACGAAATATGTGGTCGTTTTAAGAGAAAAATTCTTCATTTTAATCGTAAAGTGCCGAATAATGCAAGAAAAGTCAATGGGAAGCCAAAAGAGATTACATGGTAACAGATACCTTGTACCATAAATGTAAAAAGATATCAAAACTTACATCTACAAAATAATACGATGACGGAGAGTGCCATAGGGGTTAAAATACAGGCTATTTGGTGGTGTTTTTAGTCACGTATACATAAAGTTAAGACTAACTCCTAGCACAGACTACAAAGTCTCTACAAAGCTTGACATATTTCCTGCTTCCCTTTTTTTAGGGATCTCCATTTAGAGTCGCATAACATCGAAATGACAAAACACAAAAACATGAGAAGGCTACAATCCGCTGTGCGGATCGTTCAATATCCCATACTTCCCATGCCATCCTTAAAAGTAATATCCCCAAAATGTCGGCTTTATGGCGATGAAATATAGAAAATGCCATTTTCACAAAATATTGCTCAAACAGTCTATCAAAATCTCTTATGGTTCGACAAAAAACCACGTTTTTCGCCTGGTTATGGTAGAGGTATTATATACAAACGCCTACAAAAAGTGGGCGTGGGTTAAAATGATAATGGAAGAAATGTTTATATTACTATAACCAATGATTTAGCATCAACATTTTTTTTACTGAAAACGTCCCTTAAAAGTAGGCGTGGCAAAAAACTTTGCATTGACGAAATATAGACATTAGTATTGTCTAGATATGTTGTTCAGACACTTTTTTCAAATTATCTAACGGTTTGGCCTAGAAATATGTTTTTCTAAAAAGGGAGCGTGGCAGTGATTGAATTTCAAAAATGTTTACACTTGGGGAGCAACAGCAAACACGTGTACCAAACTTTGTCATTCTAGCTCAAAATTTAAGGCCCAAGAACTGGTATGGACGGACGGACAAACATGTCTTAATCAACTCAGCTATCGATTCTGAGTCGTTCCATATACCTGAAGCTATATCTAGCTAAATTATTTCTCAACGTTACTTACTATGTACTAAAACTAATAAACGAACACTCGAACGCGATTTGGCCATATTACTTAAAATATTGCTGTAACGAAGTGAACATAATCTCCACTCTTAATCAATTTTGACAAATCATATTTTAAGATACACAGACACGTAAGAACATAAAATTGTCATTAATATGACTAAAACACCCCCTCTGCATTCCCCAAAATATGATAGTGTGCTTTGTGGAATGTGGGCTGGTCTCTTCACTCGACAGCGAATGTTGAATTGTCAACTGAAATCATACCATTCATCAAAATTTGGAATTTTATTTATGAAAAACCAAAACAATTTCAGACCCCAAATACAATAGTCGTACTTCAATTTAACGCCGCTCACTGGGAATTTTACGGAAAAAGGTAGAAAATCGAATGCTCTAAAAAAAATTGGTTACCTCCACATTCCAGAATAAAATCTGAATCGAAATCAAGAAGAAAATATTAAGATACTTTTTTCATATTTTTATATATATCATTTCAGCTACATTTGCTTACAGTTAGAGACTATTAACGAAATTTTCCTTTGAAAAATAATCTTTCGATATCAGCCAAATTTAGGTGCCACCAAGTGCCACCGACTATTAAATTGGACGTTAAAACCCACAATTGGTGGCCAGAGTAATTGCAAATTCTTATTTTAGAAGAGGAACACTATACTTTAGCTAGAGAAAAATCTGAGCATTAATTTTGACTCGAAATGTTAAAGAGCATAAATGAAAAACAAAAACTCTAAGCTTGCACACTTGCACACTTGTATTCGTACAAACTTGTCCGCCATTTTGTTTTTAAGCGTATACGATTTTCGCTTGTAGCTTTTCCCGATAGAGACAAACAACCTTGATAAAGTCGCAGAATTTTGTATTTTCTATACTTCCAATTGAACAACTTCATTGAAACATGATGGAATTGAAATTTCACATTACACGCTAGTTATAGGAAACACTGGAAAATTCAGTTTTATTTCGGTAGAACGACAATCATTACTAAATCTTACATAAGTCTTGATCAGTCAAAAATAAAAAGTGATTTTCTGGGGAAAATAAAATTAAAAATTTAAATATTTTTGGATAATCATGGTCTGAAATTCATCAGCTTTATTTTGACATCAACTCGCCAATGATTGAATTTATAAAAAAAAAACGCAAGAAGTAAACGAAAGTTTCCAATGAGGATTTCCAATGATATAACTGGGCCCTTAGAGCTACCTTTTTTATCTTATCCCCTTTTAAAAGGATGTTCTGTTGCAAAAATAAAACAGATTTCATAACCATTTAAGTGTCATTGGCCATACCATGATTTCTATGAAATAGATTTTGTTAGGTAAAAATGGAATTTTCAAGTGTTGACAAGAGCATCTATGTTGAAATAATTCGCCAGAATTCTCAATTGTTTGCTTCTTGTTGCATTTAAAAAAACTTATGTTGACCTAAGATATTCTGTTATAATTTAGGCTTAAAATTTGCAGGCACTTAAATTAACTAAGTTCTTATGTGCGAATTAGAAAAAAAACATTATGATAAGGCTACAATCCGCTGTGGGAATCGTTGAATTTTCCAACTCATCCTCACACTAAACATCGCCAAAAATTGGGCGTGGCATGGTCACAATATATTGCTCACACAGTTTATCCAAATCGTTATTGGTTCAACAAAAAAAAAAAAAAACGTTTGCCTCCTGCAAATGCTACGGGGTATTTTTTTGTAAAAAAAAACGCCCCCAAAAAGTAGGCGTGGGTTAAAATGATGTACACTACAGACGAAATGTTTTTAATATCAATGAATTTGCATCAAAAGTTTGTTCGAATGTTTTAAAATTTTACTGAAAAACGTTTTTTTTTTAATTCAAACACCTCCGAAAAGTGTGCGTGCCAAAAAATTTATAAAGACGAAATATAGAAAATTGGCTCAATGTGTTGTTCAAACACTTTTTCAAAATTCTTTACGGTTTGGCCAAAATTCGTGTTTTTTTTAAATTCTTAGTGATGCATTTGAAAAAAGTCATCGAAATGTTTGACCTTTCTTTGCTGACCTGTTGTGGAAGCTGTAGTTGTCAAAAATAGAATATGCTTCTGTGATACGTTATAGTCATAAGATTAGATATTAAATGCATGATTGATTTCTCATCTATATACAGGGTGTCCGCCGGGAAGGTAGACTACTTTGTTTGTTTAAAATTTTTCATTAAATGAAAGAGAATGGATCTTGTACTGATAAATGTTTTATTTAATGTCGGCAAATATGTATGGAATACAATATCAGGTAAATATCCGCCTCTGTTAGTCTCACAAATGCGAGTCCTTTTGAATACATTTTTCATTACAATCTCACACATTTCACGTGGTATTTCATTAATTTCATAACGAATATTTTGTTTGAGTTGTTCAAGCAATAAATTAGCTTTTCAGATATTCCACAAAAAGAAGTCCGGAGCAGTCAATCAACATCACCATTTCTTAAAATAACTTGTTGTGGAAAGAGGTCTCGCAGTAATTCCATTGTAATCCTGGCTGTGGTGGCACCGTCTTGTTGATACCACATGTTAACTTGTTTTCAATCATATTGATTGAAAACTTTTTAACGCCACAACTGCACGCTCCCCATTCACAGTTTCCGTTACGCCGTTTTCATTTTCAAAGAAGTTATGTCCAATTATTCCTCCTGATGAATAATTTGAGGGTTTTCCATTGCCCAGAACCGACTATTCTGTTTATTCCCATTCAAATGAAAATGAGCCTCGGCACTCATTATGATTTTTTCATGAAAATCGGAGTTTTCATGGGCTAGCTGTAACATCCTATTGGCATATGTACGTCGCCGTAATTTGTCTTGTGGAAGAAGCTCTTGTGTCCACTGAATCTTAATTGGAAACAAATGCAAATCGTTGTGCAAAATTGTGGCCAAAGTCGTTCTTTAAATACCAAGCTCCTGAGCACGGCGTCGAATTGGGGTTGATGGATTATCTTGAACACTTCCTTGAGCAGCAGTAATGTTTTCAGCCGATCTTTCTGTACATTGTGGTCCATGCTTGGGCCTATCACCAACAGACCATCTTTCTTCGACATCATTCACTACACGATAAATAGTGCGTTTTGATTGGCACGTTGTTTCTCCCAAAAATTTCACGGAACTCGATGATTGATTTTTATTAAATGTTTTAACGATTAAAACACGTTGGCTTATCGAATGTTTTTCCATAACAAATTTTCCACGTGTCCACTTCACGACTGCCAAATATGAACTGTCAAGACTAATGATTACCAAAATGGCGGCAAAACAAAGTAGTATAGTAGCGGAAGGTTATTAATCAACTGATTTGACTTTTTTGAAAAAAATCCGAAAACTGAAAAAAAAACAGAAAAAAAAATTTGTGTGTTTAATTTCGTGTGTTATTTTTCCGAAATGTCTTTTCGAATTTAAAAACATAAAATTCTTAGGAAAAACGCAAAAATTTTGATATTTTTGGTTACAAATTTTTTATGATTTGATGATTTTGGACGATCTGAAACTTCGGATAGCTTTGAAATTCATTGCGATCAAAGATATTTTGCTCGAATTTTGATTGGAGAAGTTAACGAGATAAATAACAGATGGCGCTGTTCTGTAATCAATGCCAATACGTGAAAGATGGAAAGATGATTTAGGCTGTGCGCAATTTGACAGGTGTCCTATTTTCTATTCAGCAAATGTGCTATTTTTCTTACAGCAAATTTATTCGAGTTTTGCGTATTATTAAACTGATTCCGGAAAGTCGTATATCGCGCAACCTATCCGCAAAAGTTACAAGCATTAACGCGACGACCTTTGAAGGCAGTTAACCGAACGATGAAGGATTTACGACGTGATTCAAGATGATTTTGTGGGGCTATGATAATTCTATCCAGATATTTTCGTCAAACGTTTCCCATCATCTCTCTAATGCTGCCGATGAACATGCCTGAAATCGTCGTCTAAGTGGCGACATGTCAAGAATTGTTTTGAATTTACCATGAACATGAAGGTCGGGTTGCACAGTAACCCATCGGCTGCTGAATTCCAAAATCCTGTTGATGTTTCGACCGGATCGATATCGTTCTCTTAAAACTTTTGCGTGTTTCGTCGTCGAAGGAGGAACTCATCACCAAAATATTCCCTGGCATTGCACAGAGTTATAAAAAAAATCGATTGAATTAATGAACGGGCAATACAGAAGAGGAATTTCTTATCCCACGAACTCCGATTATTCCTACTGATCTCCATTCAAATTCTAACGGATTCAGTTCCCCGTTCGATTGGCTTTTGCGATGAACAATGAATAAATCGCAAGGAAAATCGTTAGAAAAAAGTTAGAAGTTAGAAGTTTTCTTGTTTTTCGAAACATGTTTCGTTTTTATAGGAAGATGTACGTTGCATATGTTGGCAAACCGCCGGAAAACAAATCTAAAAATTTTGTTGATCCTATCGCTCTCCACTTCCTTCGATTCCATTCAAAGATATCACCTTGAAATTGGAATCATCTGTGTTTTATTACCACTCTGGAGTTTATCTGAAGGCGTTAAATTAGGCCGAGCCGAAGTTCGCCGGGTCCGATAGTAGGATATGAATTTCACTAAACAAAACCTTCCACACTATCTGTTAGCCCACTTGCTACCTAAACGAGTCTAAAAAAATATTGCCTTGCCGCACATAAACTGTAATCACATCAAATCATTAAACTAATCACGAATTGACTGACAACATCCTTCAAGCGGCTGTTTGCACCTATTTCCAAAAACCATATGTAGTCTTGCTACCTGAAAAAAAGAAAGAAAGCCAACCATTACGCTGCAAGTGATATGCGATATTATCCATAGTATCCCTAAAGCCTTTGATATACAAAATGAGCACTTGTATTGTTACCAGAGTTACAAAACAATAATTCACATTCGTTTAAATCGCGCAGAAAAATAACCGCCGGCCATTTTCAGACATTTAATGATCGATAGCTGTGGCACAATACTGCTACTTGGTAACGGCTTGCGCAATCTGATTTCTGAACGGCACCCCGCCAAATAAAAGACATTACTCGCCTAAAGTGACCAAGAAAATGTATCTCAATTCAAATGTTTCGACATGGATATTGACAGTTAAAAGGTAGATGAACTGAAAGTAATGAAAGTTGTCCCGTTCTTATACGAAGAAATCCGGATCCAAAATGAGAGCAAACAGTGCGTCCAAGTACCATGTGCGTACAATGAGGTCACCCTTTTCAACTTTGATAGTATTTCTCGAAAAGTGACAGTAATAACATTCAATGTGACAGTGAGATTGTTATCGAAAACTGTGTGTCATCACCAACAGCGAATGCATCACTTGATTTGACGGCATCCTCTGTTTTGGTTGTCATTTCATTTTTGGCACTTGACAATATGACAATTTGGTAATTGTAAGCACACATCACGTACGTGTTATGCATTGTGGTGTTACTCAATACAAAAAAAAAATGACAGCGAACAGTAATTATTATCAAAGATACAAATTTAATTGCACTCTGGAATAAGGTTAGCGCAAATTTTTTTTTTTGTTTTTTGGTTGTCAGTGATGTAACGTATGAAGATATGTTGTTTCTAGACATTTGACAGGCATGAACGGCGTTTTGAGTGTGCCTAATAGCCTTGTTTTTGTTCTTCAATTTGGATGAAAGTCATATCAAATGACAGCAACAACGAAAAGATACAAAAAATATTTAAAATGCAATTGTTTTGGTCTCGTTCGCGGGATGTTTTCCAATGAGGATGTTAACAATCTTATCACGTTTTTTGGTCGATGGCTTTTAAAACGTGTTATGGCTTCGATTGTTATAGTTTTTTTTTTAACAAGGTTTGAGATAGTGGCCTTGGCTTCAAATAACGTCAATTGATCAGTCTTACATGTAGCTGGAAAAAAATGCAAACACGGATTTGTTTTGAATTCGTCATCCAAGGACATGGTGAATTCCAATATCGTATGCGTATTAAGAGTTTTGTTCGTTTAATACAGACGTGATAGTTGGCTAATTGTTTGACAGGTGAACTGACAGCTTACAATGATATCACATCACCGGTAGGTTTAATGATATAAGGTGGTGTATCTATATATGTATAGTTATCTGTAAAATATCAGATCGATTAAATGATTAAATGGCGACTTTAAAATCATACCTAAGTTATTTTTTAAATAGCAGTTTATACTTGCCGACATCTGCTGGGCTCCGTACTAGTAAAGGGTTTTTCAAAAAGAACGCTACAAAAGTTTTTTTTTTAAAAAACACAAAACGGTTTTGGATATCAATGAAATTCTTTATTCCCGTGAAATTACGTTCGATGTCATTTTGTATGGAACTCGATTTCTTTTGCATTACCACCACGGGCACGCTTGCAGAAGTCCGGACGCTGAACCCAATTTTCGACGGTTTTCAAGCATAAATCGGCCGATACTGCTGCAATTTCACGTTCGATATTCGTACGAAATTCATCAATCATCGCTGCCTTGTTGGCATAGACCATAGACTTGACGTAGCCCCACAGGAAATAGTCTATCGGCGTCAAATCGCACGACCGAGGTGGCCAAGCGACTGGACCATTTCGTGAGATAACACGTTCTCCAAACTTGGTTTCCAATAAATTGATTGTGGCATTCGCTGTGTGGCTTGTGGCGCCGTTCCGTTGGAACCACATGTCTTCCAAGTCCATATCATCCAATTGGGGCCAAAAATATTCGGTTATCATTGAACGGTAGCGATTCCCATTCACAGTAACGTGCCGGTCTTGATCATCACGAAAGAAGTACGGCCCAATGACGCCGCCGGCCCATACCAAACCAAACCGTAATTTTTTCGGGATGCAATGATGGCTCATGGAGTACGTGTGGATTGCTGCCTGACCAATACCGCATATTTTGTTTATTGACGAAGCCATTCAGCCAGAAATGAGCCTCATCGCTGAAGATGATTTTTCGATGAAAATCCCAATCATTTTCAAGTTGTTGCTCAGCCCAATTCACGAACATACGACGCTTCTGGTGGTCGAGCGGCTTCAGTTCTTGTGTCAATTTAATCTTGTAAGGATGTAGGCCAAGATCTTTTCGCAAAATTCGCCACAACGACGTCACAGAGATGCCCAATGCTTAAGAACGACGTGTGAGAGACACATTTGGGCTTTCTTCAACCGAAGCCTCAGCGGAGCAAAATTCTCGACACATGGCACTTCTTTGTCTTACTGGTACGGGAACATTTTGAACTGTGCCTGTGGATTCTAATTTTTCCACAAGACGCTCAATTGTTGATCTGCTAGGACGATTATGACGACCATAAATTGGACGTAGCGCTCTTAACGTTGAGGCCACTAACTCCGAATTTCGGTTGTAAATTTTAATAATTTCGACTAGTTGTTGGATCGTATATCTTTCTATCATGAAATGGCAAATCTTACTGAAGATAAATGTCAAAAGAGCGGCAAGAAATATGGCGTCGTTTGCTGTCCCTGTCGCTCAACTTTTGTAGCGTCCCTGTTGAAAAACCCGATATCACTGCATCTGGTAAAGTGTATTTTAAACAAGAGTTCCAGGTTCTTCGCGGAGCATTCTGTCCATCCTCCATCCGACCTTCTCAGAAAAGAAGTGTTGTAGTGTTCCTTAGACAGAATTTTGCTTAGGCTAGCGGAGTCCTTGAGGGTTTCAATGGAATGCAATAATCCATCCAGCTGTTTGATGGCTTTCTTATACAGACTTAAACGTCCTCTCACCATTGGAAAGAACATAAAAGAATTCGGGGCGGGCTCAGTAAATTCTTCATAAGCCTTAAAAACAAGATTGTAAAGGCTCTCCCATAATCCACGCAAAATGATTTTGTTGATGGATAACACAGAATTTTAATTAGAAAGCTTACTTTTTTTTTATTCTTAGAGTATACAGGCTAGGCTTATGTATAGAATAGCGTATGCCTTGCTGGCAAGTACGTAATCTTTTATTTAAATTGCTTAACACCATTTCGTATAAATGTGGCTGAATTTTATTAATACACCGCCAAATCTCCTCTTTCAAGGCGTTGTTTGCATCGACTTTATACTTAAAAAAAACCCCAAAGAAAAAAAATTCTAATGGCGTTAAATCGCAAGATCTGGATGGCCAATTCTGATAGCAAAAACGGCCGATTACATTATAAGGATATTACTCATGCTGTAATTAGGTAGGTAGAAGTGGCGGTTCGGCATGAACCCAGGACTAAGGCTGTCGAATAATGGTTGGTCTAACGCACGCAGTCTGGATCTTGCTAGTGCCGTGAAGAGTTGAGCTTTACCTGGCCAGCTCGTCTGGATGCTCGTTCCAGAATTCCCGTTCCAGTTTGGAGGATATGGAATCCGAGTTAATGGCCGCTTGGCTATCTATGAAAATAGCAACATTTTGCTTTTTCATGCCCCAGTAGCGTACAAGCCTCTCGGATAGCCAGTAGTTCTGCCTGGAATACGCTGGCAAAATCCGGTAGGTGATATGAAACTGATGTTTTCGGTGATTCCGAGTAGACTACGGACTCCACAGCACAGTTAATCTTAGATCCGTCGGTGTAGACGGCCATGTCAAAATCTCTTACTACTTCGTTTCTCTTCCACTGAGCTCTGGTAGGAAATCCTACGTGGAAGCCTATCTTCATGCTTAGTATAGGTGTCATGTAGTCTGTTGGTAACGTGACTACGCCATTTATTAACGAGTCTATTCGGCCTTGCATTCCAGCATCCTGACTCCTTGAGTCTTACTGAGTTGCATAAATGTGTAACTCGAGAGGCAAGAGATGCAATAGCAAATTAAGGGCATCCGTTGGTGCCGCCCTCAGTTCGCCTGTGTTGCATTTACTGACGGTTCTTTGCAGCTTTTTTAGTTTTGTTAGGTTGTAGCCTTTTCTCACTGCGGGCCACCATACTAGTGAGCCGTATATGAGAATTGGATATCCCACTGCTGTGTACATCCACAAGGTCATCTTTGGTTGAAGTCCCTACTTTTTCCCAAAGGTTTTGCTGCAAGCATAGAAGGCAACACACGCCTTCCTTACTATATGTTCGATATTGTGTTTCCAGTTAAGTTTTGTGTCAAGCATGATATCCAAATACCTAGCGCTGGAAAAATGTGTGAGTTGATGGTCATTAAGACAGGGAAGGGTGACAGTGTGGGTTTTGGTGGTGAATAGCACCAATTCTGTTTTGCTCGGGTTTACGCCGAGGCCACAACTTGCAGCCCAGGTGCAAACCCTGTCTAGACCAACCCCCATGATTTCACATATCACGGAGGAAATTTTTTTTTACACTTGTATCACCACGTTATCCGCATACGCGACAACTTTGATCCGTTCCTCGTTTAATCGTACTAGAATTTTGTTTATAACTATAAGCCAGAGTAGAGGAGAGATGACGCCACCCTGTGGCGTTCCTCTACGGGCGAATTTGGTGAAGTGGCTATTTCCAAGTGTTGCCTGGTTAATTCTTGTTCCGAGCATATAGAGACTATCCATTCGCTAACTCCTCTATACCTAGCTCGATCAAAGATTCAAGATTTGCTCCAGCGAGGACGTTGTTGAAAGCTCAATTTATATCTTAGAAGGAGGCTAGAGTGTATTCCTTATAGTATTGCTGAACGGCCCATAGACCCACAAAGAAAGGGCACCGAAGAATATCACAATGGTACCACGATATCCATTGGATCAGTACCATGAGACGGATAAGGTATAACCCACTGCTCTACCTCATGGACCCATTGACCATGCATGTGGGTCAAAATATTCAATAAATCCACCAAGGCAGAGAACGAAGATTGCCTGAAATAGTTGCAACCATATTTTGCAACTAATCTGATTGTTGAGTATCTCTTGGGCAAGACAGAAGTTTACTAGTTATACGCTGGACATTTTTTGTGTCTTCAATTATTTGGTGACCTTTGATTCCTTAGTACATTAACTAACCATTCCGCATGTACATCATACATTTGCATACAGGGATAATGATTTACAGTTATTGGTTATGAGCTCTTCAACATTAGTTAAGTCCTCGGCTTAATGTTAAAAGAGTTTCACGGATTAGTAAATATTTGGAGAGCGAAAAATGTGACTTATGAATTATGGAATTCCCTACGAGATGTTGAAGCCATACAGCATCGACCGGTGACCAGATTTCATTGGCCCTCTGGCATGTTAAGCTACTTCGAAGTGGTGACGAGGACCTGTTTCCATCCATTTATTGTCAACAATACTTGAACTTCCACATCTCTGACTTTCGTTATGCTGTTTTTGGTTTCTGTAGGGCCAGTCCATATGAAAAAACATGAAGGGCCAATCGTTACTGGACTAATACTGAAGGTAACGTACAAGCCAAAATGTTCATGCCAAACACTTCTCACACAAGGACGAAAAAACTCCTACATCTAACTTGGAGTCAGATTCGAACTGTCACAGGGTTCCTTACTGGACATTGTCCAGACAGAAAACATCTCATGACTATGGGAATAACCCAAGACAACACTTGCAGACTATGCGATGAGGACGAAGAATCAGCAGAACACATCCTGTGTCACTGTAACTTCCTAATCAGATTAGGCGGAGAACAATTCTAACAGCCCACTCAAAGACTTACTAGAATTCATCACAAAGCCCGGTATCATGAGTGAGCTCTAATTGGAGTAAATAGTTCCAACTGTGGCCGCAGTGGCATAACTTGCTTAGAACTCCCTAACCTAATCTAATGTAATCTAAGGGCTAGTGTATGTAGTCGTATATTTTGAAAAAGTTCATATACACAGCTGAAGCTAACGTTGTTATCTCTCAAACCCCGAATATAAAGAAGTGCTGTGAAAAATATATTGTTGTCGCATATTTTTGTGTCATAGCTCTGCGATGAAACCAGCTGATGAACTGAATGAGGAACTAGTTAATTCCAAAGTTCTTTGTCAAGGGTGTGCCATCATGACACTGGCACTTACTTAAGTGATGCTATAGTTCGGAATGAACCAGGCCCTCCACCAACCGGTCCTTAGCTAACTGGTTTCAAATTTTGCGTGTCTTCCCCTACTGTGTACGACGTCTGGCTGGGAATCGAAGACTCTGCGAGCCGAAGTATAGATGTCCATTCGGTATTCATGTCCTAGCCATCTTAGATGTCCAATGCGGAGTTCTTTATTGACTTCATAGCCCGTCAACGTAAACGGGACCGCAGATTTTTCCAAGAACTTTTCTCTCAAGGATGTCTTTATACACTTTGAATACGATCCATGCTTCGGCACCGTAGATCAGAACTGGAAGAATCATCATGACTTTTGGTTTCTATAAAATTGGAGCAAGTAACGAACCCCAGATGACGAATATCGTCTGCATTACACCAGTAATGGCAATCATGGGTTCACTGTCCTATTGTAAGACTTTTCTACTATATAGCGATCTGACGATTTGATTATTCAAGAGTTATTCGTTGCAAAAGTCACGTCTATCCAAAAGTTTTAATTTAAATCCCAACTTCCATAACTTCCTTCATCGAGTTTACCAGCTTCTTCATTACCCGTGATACCGCAAAACCCCGACATTATTCACAAGTAGAGTACTCGTTAACTGTACTCGTGACATCTATGCCATGCACTGATTTCAAGAAACCGATACCCCCAGCACTTACTACTTGCGTCTTATAATTATATCCCCATGGTGTATCCGTAATTAAGTGTATTGCGCATAATTTTTCCAACTCTGCAACCCTTCGCACACCACACGTTAAAATCGCGATTAAGACCCTCCCAGCTTTGTCTTAGTTACAATCCCTTCCAAGACTGCACAAGCCATTAGATTCCCATATAAACCATCCGCAAACCACTAGAAACCCAATACCTATCCAACATACACTGGTACCGCACAATGTTTTGTTTTGTTTTGATATGTTATGGAGCGGAACTTCGTACTTAACCCAGCGCCAAAGTCTATGCCGATATTCGATCTTCACCGCGATACCAACCAAACAGTTGCATACTCTGAAATCGAGATACATTACCCAGCTTGAGGGGTAAACATATTTTTACTCTCATGGATCGCTGCAAAATAAGTCCGATTATGGTTGGATTTGCGAAATCTTGCGGGTATCCCTTGGCACATGAACCACACCACCAATTGATGTGCGTCTTGGAGTGTGATACGATTAAAGTATCCGTACCATAGATACACTTCACACGACTCTGAGAACCAACAGACAAACATAAAAATTGAAAATAAATTATTCAAAACGTGCCTGCAGATACGTTGAACATAATTAAAGCTAATTACAGCCACGAAAGCGATACCCTCCGACTCTAGATAGAAGCAGCGCAAATTCAATTGAGCAACATCGAAATAGGTCAGGTGCCAAGGAACATCACGACTCTCACAGAATGAGCTAGAGAACTATCGGCAAGAATACCAACCGAACAATGCATCGCCGCACGGTCCCCCCAATATTATATCCAACCCATGATGTGATCATAATGGCAGCTAAATTAAAATGCACATCTCATCACACCTTAAGCCAAACGAAAAGGTTTCCAAATAACCAGCACAACAATAACTCTTCTCAGCCGTTCCCAGCTTCGCGACAGAACACAAAGAATCCGCTGTCACTGCGCGCTCACAGACAACCAATCTCATGACAAGCGTACTCGTATGGTGCATCGTGATAGCATCTCCAATTACAGACTCCGGCGAATCGGATACGGCATTGACATTATAAACCGACTCTCCGTATGGAACATCGGAACATGTTCCGATCTATCGCTAACTCGATGAGACATTCAAATCGGTTACACGTCCGAGGCAAGTTTACACACATCGCGTTGACATCACCTCGTGGTCAAAGCATATAGCTGTCATGGGCATCACGCAAGTTCAAGAAGGTTAGCTTGGGTGCAGTATCTGGACACGTTTTTCGTCAATTCCATAGTCGGAACATTGAAAGGGCGAATTGTATCTGTGCGACCTTGTCTAACCTAACGAGCTGTCACTCGAGTAATCGCGTAGTCAGCTCTAGAAATGAATACTTTGACGTATTCAATTTGTCGAAACATCAATTAGTGGCGTTTGTTGTCATTAGGCTGCTCATACCGTTCAATGTCGCGCTAGTTGGGGTAATTGCAAGAATTACCTTCCCGCCTTTGTTCTAACGCGGTATACAAACGCGAACAATCACGAGCGTCGACGGGGCAGATACTCTTTAAATGACTCTCCACGCATTCGACCCTAGGCCAAGAGATACATAGATTTCAAGCGATAATAGATCTCGCTTGGTAGAGAGATGCCTGCTGGCTTCACATCGTACACGGCAAGGTTACCCGGTGCGAAGGAGGTGCAGTTTTGTGCGGTAATGACACGACTCCAATATTGTGGCAGCTACACACAGAACCTCTACTTATGCTCGTGAGCTATTGTATATCATGGGAAACTCATTTGGATGACATTGACAGTCTGTTTATGGCACAGATGCTTAGGCTGGTAAGCGGATCCATGTAGCAACATGGCATAGCTGAGGCCTTTTGTGCACTAAAGTTCAAGTCATTGTTGAACTCGAAACGATGGCAAATAAACCATCAACGTGACGGTATGTTTGAGTTACGGTTGTTAGTCGAAGATTAATAGATATTGACTACGTCGAAAGACTCCTCGATAAACGAGACTTTGATGGGTGACTTATGACTGCGTGTGTCTTAATCTAATGAGGCTTCATTTGTATAATTTCAGTTTGAACGGTTTAGTCAGTAATGTGGCTTCAGTTCTGCTAAAGTCATGTGTCATCTGTCAAGCGAACCGACATTTGATGGATTATTTGCTCGGTAATCATAATGAGCGGGACGTGACAGTAGCGAAGGATTCTTAGCTGGCCTTGTCCTAGTAACTTATGAAGATGAACGCGTAACGAGCAACGTGATCCATGCAAATTATTGAAAGATTGAGTGTAGGCTATAGCTGCAGTTGACTATGTGCTTTCAGGGGGGAAGCATTTCAAAATGCGGGCCTTTGTGGAGCCATGTCTATGCTTAGGTCATACAGACAGAGGTATTCCAATATATTGTACATATAATGGGGACATTTACTTAAAATTCAAAGAACTGATTGGTTGGAATGCCTTAAAAAAGATGTGGTTCTCATGTAAAACTTGAGCGGTTCGTTGGGCTTTCCAAGTAGGCAGTATATAACAATGAAAATCCTATTTAAGTTGCTAAAAGGTAATGTCAGATTCATCTGTGTTTTGAGCAATATTTACCTTACAAAGAGTATAGAACTACATAGATTGCGCATCTCATACAACGAAAATTTTCTATGTGGGGTACTGATATTGATACATCACTGTTCACATTGCTACCCCAGCATCAAACAACAGCAAAGCCAACTCATACGATCGACGAAATTTCCCATTCGCACTTACCGCCCGCGTCTGAAATGGCTAAAAAAATTTTAGCTGTGATGCAAACTCTATGTAGTTCTATACTCTTTGCTTTTACTTAACAGGAACGCGACCCGTTGAAGGGGTCTGCCTGAGGCAAGGCAGCCTTCCATCCCCTTCGATCCTGGCTACGTTGCTGTTAGTTGTTCAGTCCAAGCCTATTCGGGAACGCTTGATTCTTAAAACGAAAGTTCGTTCTTTCTTGTCGCCTTAAACCTGAAGGCTGGGATTCGTAGATTATTTTGGCTGGAACTATTGTTCTTTCGCTCGATTTGGCCGAGCCAATGTAGTCTACTTGTCTTACTTTTTGTTATACATCCACGTCTTGGTACAGCACATAAAGTTCGTGGTTATATCTTCTCATTCATTAACCTTCCTCGCATATGGAACGAAATATTTGTCGAAGGATTGGTAAGATTAGGGACTTTCGGTTTAAGAGTTTGTTTTGCGAAATAGCATCGGTTTCCTAGAGATAGACTTCGTCTTATCTCCACTAAGGTGTCATTCGCTCCAGACGATGGATGGCTATTATACGCGGCGTTTAAGTCGACGAAAAGATACTGTATTACGACTTGAAATTTGTTGGTCTTTTACAGGATTTGCCTAATTGCGAACATTTGTTCGGCAGTCGATCTGCCGCGCCGGAACTCACACTGGTACGTGCCGACATGAGTGTTGTCAATATAGGCGTAGATATTGAAACAGGACGTTGGATAAAATTTTGACTGACATTGACACATAAGAGCACTGGCGACTGAGGCCATCGGCTGGGACAGATCAAGACATTTATACAACAGAGAGAGACGGATAGATACATAGAAGGAAAGACATATAACGTACACCTACAAGGCACAGAGGAGGAGACATCGATTTATATTGTCTCATGTTATCGCACAGGTGGCCTCAGATAAGCTGGCAATTTTCGTAGAAAACAAATGCTGCCGAAGCTGGGGCTTGAACCCGCAGCGCTTGGCTTAGCAGTCAACTACGCATTCCTCTGAGCCATGGCCACATTTAGCAGGGATACGCCTTGGTAGTTGGAGCAAGACATGGGATCGCCTTTTTGAAAATTGGACATCAGGAGATATTCCAGCCATCGGCATTCTTTCATCCATCCAGACTTTTTCGATGATATAGTGCATGCACATTTCTAAAGCAACACCTCTTGAGGACTCTTCGACTTTCCTGAGCTAGGAAACTGCGTGTTAGCTTTTTTTCTTCAGCAGGATTTTTTCTCTTCTCCTGGTTCGGTATTCTTTCCATGCGGAGTGTGTTTTGTGCATGCAAATATCATCATACCACGGACATCTATTCAGAGAAAGCAGGTCGCCTATGATGATTTTGGATTTTGATGATATTGCGATACTGTGTGCACTGGGTGGTCACATAAATGGTGGATTTGGGCACAGCGGGGTGTCTCCCACTCAGTTTTTGCAAGACTTAGGCAGTCTCATTTTTTGCACCATTGACTAGCTTATTCTCGTTGAACAGTCGGGCTCTTTGGCTGCGACAAGAAAATAGGAAGACTCGACGATTGTCCCTCTAAATGTTTGTACATCCAGCAAGTTGGATGCGCGTATGAGCACATGGTCGATTTGGTTGGTGCGGTTCGACCATCTGAAAATCACCAGGATGCTTAATGAATTCGAAGTCGTGTAAAAATAGTGCAGTATTACCTACATGCTACAGATGAAGTCTGTAAGTCAAAAGCCATTTTCTGTTCTCGTTTCTTGGAGGCTGTGCTTTCCGGCTAACCCGCCGAGTGTGTACGGTAGTACGGTTTTCACATAGTATACCGGACAGGATTCGTAGGCTTCATCTTACTTATTAACTTAAGTGGCGCTACAGTCCGGAGTGAACCTGGGCTTCAACCAACATGCCCTTCCAATTAGCACGGTCCATAGCTAACTGCCTCCAGTTGCGCACTCCAAGTTGATTGAGGTCGGTTTCTACATGTGCGCGCCACTTAAGGCGAGGTCTTCCTCAACTGCGACCGACGTATGGCGTAGAATCGAAGACTCTGTGAGCCGGAGTATTGATTTCTATTCCTTCTACATGTTCAAGCCATCTTAAACATCCAATGCTGACCAGGAGCATGTTGCTGTACAGCTCGTTTAGTTTTTGATTGAATCTACGTCTTCATAGCACGTCAACGCAAATGGGACCGAAGATTTTGCGAAGAATTTTCCTCTCGAAAAGTCCAAGGATTTCTTCATCCGCTGTTAACGGTCCATGCTTCAGCGCCCTAGAGCGGGACTGGGAGGATCAGGGTCTTATATAGGATCTCCATAGTTGTTCGAGTGAGGGCTTTACTACTGAATTGACTTCTAAGCCCGAAGAATCAGCATTTGGCAAGAGAATTTTTTCGTTTAATTTCTGACGAGAGTTAATAGCAGAGCCGATGTAAACAAAATCCCGTACTGCCTCAATGTTACATCTGACAATAGTGATGTTCCGTCCGATTCGTCGATGTTGTGTGTCCTTTCGTGTTAACAACAAATACTAAGTCTTGCCCTCATTTACTGCTAAAACGCTTTTTGCTAGTTCCTTCTCTATACTAGCAAATATGGCTATGACATCATCACGTTGAGTCCTGCCAATGTATCAATATCGTCGACTTAGTAGTTGCACCGATTTTTGGAAAATTGTGCCTCTGGTGTTGGCTCGAAGAAGTCACATGACAGCGCATCGCCTTGCCTAAATCGTTTTTGGGTATCGACTGTGTCTTTGAGGCCGTTGCCGACCCTGATGAAGCAGTGAGAATTCAACATCGTCATCCCTAAACGGATGAATTTGGGCCAAGATCGTCACAATAAATGCTGTCGTATGCGGCTTTGAAATCGATGAATAGGTGGTGGGTATCGAATTGGACTTCGGTTTTTGCAGCATCTGCCGGAGTGTGAGAATTCGATCAGTTGTGGACTTTCCTGGCCTAAAACCACACTGATAAGGGCCAATCAGGTTGTAGATAAACGGTTTCAGGCGTTCACATATTACGGCAGATAGAATCTTGAAGGTGATGTTGATGAGACTTATGCCTTTGTAGTTGGTGGCAATTTAGAGGGTTTTTGTTTTTGTCGATCGGGCCAAAGGTGCTGAGGTTTTATTCTTCAGGCATAATTTCTTCCGAACAGATTTGACTTATGAGTTGGTGGATCACCTTCGTTGGCTTTATTAAGCTCAGCGGGGAGGCAGTCATTTCCGGCTGCCTTATTAAGCTTGAGATTAGATATTGCTATCCTCACTTCATTCAGGTCGCGTGGTTGGCAGTTTTCGCTGTCGTTACCAATATTGAATGGTTCGTTCTGCCTGACAGCAGAATGTTCATCATGACCGTTTAACAGTCTGCAGAAGTGGTTCTCTCGACAGGATTCGGTTCGAGTCTTGTATCCTTAGCTTTGACGTTATTAAAACTTGCGAACATCGTTCGTGGAGTGTCACCTCTCTATATCGTCGATCGCGTGCTTTTCCTGCTCTTTTTTCTTCTTTCTGAAAAGCCGGTGTTCTTCCCTTCTTCTGTGCATATAGAGCTCAATGGCAGATCGTAGGATTCATCTAGGTTGTCTAATATTCCTCCTTGATTGGGTCTTCAGTCACATCGGTAGAGGCGTGTGTACATCAAAAGTTGATGTTGGAAAACGTTGCTCTAATGCAGATCAAGGCCAGCCGATGCTCTTAGTCAGCTCGATCCAACAAAGCCGCTTCTTAATATTTTCAGCCTTGGGCTGCAGTTGTAATACATTTCGCATGTTTTTCGTCTGTGTATTCCTGATCATGATCAAAATATTTCCTAATCGCGGTAATGTCTGTTTTGTACCGCGAGAGGACATATTTAAGTTTCTAAATATCATTCGTAAGTCGTTATCCTAGACGGGCCTGGTTGATATTTGAGGGGGTATGTTATCCAAAGCTGTTGTCTCTCTCATAACTCACTATTTTTTACGTCAACCCTAAATAAGTATTTTTGGCGGCAGGCAGAGAAGCTTAAGATTACTTATCTAGCAGATGAGTCTGAATTTGAAGACAGCCCATGCTGTCAGAATGACGTGTTAAAATCATTCAAAACAAAAGCAGGAATTTCAAGCATTATCCCTGGACACTTAGGTATAGACTGAGAGGTTTCAGACATTTCCACTTCAGGGGATCAGCATCTACTTTGACGGCGCGGCAACTTAAAATCAATAACATCGGCAAAGTCAATAAGTAAAAGGTACGTTCCCTTACTTCAAGGTGTGGAAAAATAAGGCTAAGGTCGAGTGGGAAACTTAGCGATTTAATCACTGGGGTTGCAAATACTCAGAGCTACTCGTTAAAGCATCAAATGTCAATCAATAAGAAAGTGGCAACAGATTGGTCACACCTTATTGAACTCAATGGCAGCTGATATCTTCAAATGCAGCTTAGCTTTATAGGCCTTGTTTTTGGCTGCGAGCCACTGTCTTCACTCTTCATAAAACCAAGGGTTTCTTGGTGGTGGGCGCGAGGAGCCTAATACATCTGTTGCGGCTGATCCAATGGCTTGTTGATATTATGGTGGGTAACAATAAAACAGTATACGGCTGACCTTATTAGATTATACTTCATGTCTCAGAACTATATTTCATTTCCGTTGAATCTATAAGCAATCCTACTGAGATCTACTCGGAATCGGATGGTTGGGTGTATAACAAATGGTATGAGCCTTATAAGGATTGTCTTAACCTACATTTTTCCAGGATGTTTAGGCAACCACTGTTATTAAAGGGTGATCCATTTCGAGGTTCACTACTTTTTTAAAGAAAAAAACACAGAAAATTCAAATTTAATGGCGAATGTTTATTACCATTTGAAAGAACATTCTTTGGCATTTATTTTTTGAAGATTATGTCTATCAAATGTTGGCCGTTGCTACGTCGCAGATGGTCCATCCGTTGAGTCCAATTTTCGATCACTCGTTCGAGCATTTCGACTGGTAACTGGCGAATGACACGCGTGATGTTTTCCTCCAAGGCCTGAATCGAAGCGGGTTTGTCGGCATAAGCTTTTGACTTTATATATCCCCACAGGAAAAAGTCTAACGTGAATCACGTGAAATTATGTGCTCACCGAAATGTTCTCTCAATAAGTCCATTGATTGATGCGATGTGTGGGAAGTGGCGTCGTCTTGCTGAAACCAAATGTCGCCGAGATCACGAGCTTCAATTTCAGGCATCAAATAGTCGGTTATCATGGCACGATAACGGTCGCCATTGACGGTTACGTTCGCACCGGCATAATTTTTAAAGAAATATGGACCGATGATTCCACCGGCCCACAAACCACACCAAAGCGTTGTTTTTTCTGGATGAAGTGGCAGTTCTTCAATATCTTCAGGTTGCTCTTCGTCCCAAATGCGGCAATTTTGTTTGTTTACATACCCATTGAGCCAGAAATGGGCCTCATCGCTAAACAAAATTTGCCTCGAAAACGTCGGATCTTCTTGGAACTTTTTAAGAGCCCATAGAGCGAAGCGATGTCGCTTGGGAAGGTCGAGCGGCTTCAGTTGTTGCACAAGCTGTATTTTGTACGCTTTCAATTTAAGATCTTGACGTAAAATGCGCCAAGTCGTTCCATACGTCAGTCCGAGTTGCTGCGAACGGCGCCGAATCGACTCTCTACGGTCTTCGTGTACACTCTCAGCTACGGCCGCTATATTTTCTTCACAGCGTGCTGGAAGTGGTCAATTCGGTCGAATATTATCCAATAATGAATGCTGGGTCTCATAATGGGTGATGGTGTTGCGAATAGTACGCTCAGTAGGCCGATTATGTTGACCATAAGTTGAGCGAAGTGCACGAAACACATTCCTCACAGAACGTGAATTTTCATAATAAAGTTGAACAATTTTTAAACGTTGTTCACGCGTAAGTCTTTCCATTATGAAATGCCAAACAATACTAAACAAAAATAACATGACAGCATGACACGACTCACACGTGATCTGTCAAAAAAGGCTATTGAAAAAAGTATCTCTACTTGGATCACCCGTTACATCTGTTGCGGCTGATCCAATGGCTTGTTGATATTAATTTGGGTAACAATAAAACAGTATACGGCTGACCTAATTAGATTATACTTCATGTCTCAGTACTATATTTCATTTCCGTTGAATCTATAAGCAATCCTACTGAGATTTACTTGGAATCGGATGGTTGGGTGTATAACAAATGGTATGAGTCTTTTAAGGATTGTCCTAACCTACATTTTTCCAGGATGTTAAGGCAACCACTGTTATTATCTTCGCACCACCCTCAGCAAATTTTGGTTTTGTTTTCGATGTGGATCGTCATTCTTTTTAACTTCTTAGTGCAAGTTTCTTAGTGCCAAAAAAATAAGAAACATGTTAACACTGGATTTAATGATCAGACTAGACCCTAAGTTTTGTACTGCCACCTGTTCAAAGTGTTGTCTCCCTTCTTTTGCAACGATTACCTAATTGCTTAGTATTGTAACATTTGAGCAGATAAATTCCATGCCGAAACGACTGGATTAACTTTTATGACAGCAGCTACAACAGCAATTGTTTCCTATCTCCGATCTGTGGGACGGCGTTTTCACGATTTGCAAAGGATTCTCATAAGGATCCATCAGCTTGGAAGCATGCTGTCAAAGTTGCGCCATAACTCCCTTCCGATTAGACCAAGAGCCCACGGCAAATTTTAATATACTTCACGTAATGCTATAAAAGTGTAAATATTTTGTACATTAAATAAAAATAAATTCACATTATCATATAAGAACTATTAACTAAAATCTCTTAAAATTGCAAAAACAAGCATAAAGAGACGAAAATGGGCGGAGCCATAATAAAAAACGACATATACCCTGCCTTGTGTTCAAGATCGCTGTCGCGATCAGAGATAAGGGAAGTAAAGAGATACCAATCTTCTCGGTTTGCCTACAAGCTAAATTCACCCATAATTACGTATCTTACACATACTATCACATATTTAAACAAGTATGCGTGAGATAAGTTATCCCCCACATTTTTTGCTCAAAATTTTTCGATTTTCCCCCGCTACCTCGCCGACCTCACCAACAACCATCACAGAAAGGGGTGAAAATTTACATCGGAGTTACAACAGCTGTAGCATTTTTTAACTTTTAAACTCATTTTTTATTTACTTAAAATATTAACTTACTACTAGACAAAAATGCTTAAATCTAACTTATCAATAACTGGTTTACTTAATCTAACTTATCGGCCCTTAGTGGGCGCTGTAAGCTTATATTTAGCTGTTTTATTTTGCCTTTAGGCTTAGATTTGTCGGTTTTTTGGTTTTATATTTAATTTTAATTTACAAAGAAAAAAATTTAAAACTTTGTTTAGTGACTTTTTTTTTTGTTTTATATAAAAGCTTATTCTAAATTATATATAACTTAAGACTACTTAAACTACTTAAGCCTAACTTAAGACTACTTAAGCCTTACTTAAGACTACTTAACTACTTAAACCTAACTTAATTATAATCGGGGTGGCGAGCCCTCGTTGCGCATGCCCCGAGGGGTCGCCATCCTGATTGCGTCTTTCGGTCCCACGGCAGCCTGCGTTCAACCATATTGTACGCCAATATGGTGCACAAGCCCCACCCCAGACCTTGTTCCTAATTTAAAATCTTACCTATGGAGTTGGACTAAAAGTCCGCAAAGTCCTGAGGAAGTGCAGAATCACCTTCCTCATATAGCCACCAGAATTCAGTGCGTTGTTTTGCAGCATCGATCCTATCGCGATCCGATACCGCCGTGCTAAAGCGGAGGAGCTCCGGAGCATTGTCGACGTACCCGTCGCGGATTAGCCGTTTGTCCCGCGCGTCACGATAACAGCTGTAGCATTGCCACCACCAATGAGCGCATCCAAGAAAAATTTAAGAAATAAGCATCGCGTTCAGTTTTGAATAATCAATTTAATAAAATCATGAAAATATATTTATTTATTTTTTATGTTATGGTTGAAAAAATATTAGTGCAAAAAAACCTACTGAGAACAATAAAATAGAATTCTAATTTTTCATGTGCGTTGAATTCAGTAATACTTCCATTAATTTTGTATTTGTGTTGTTACTGCATATGTAACTAAGTCCACATGTTTGCGATAAATCGTGCCAATTGTCCTATTTATCTGTCTAACTCATTCTGTGATATTTTGATATATTATCCTTAAAAAAACGGATAAGAGTTTGATTACATTTACCTACATGTAATTAACACAATGTGTGGAAAAAGGATATAAGTTTTATTACGTATATCCGGCTGTAGCAGACCTTCATAAAAACGCTTAATGAGGAAACATTTTTGTTGTTTTTTTTTCATTTTAAAAAGTACATATTGACATAAGTTCGAATCGAGAACATCGTAAATTGAGGAATAAATATTGAAGCGTGATCAGAAGTTTAGCCATTTGATTTATATTGCGGGTTTATGCCATACTAAAACACATTTTCAACTTCTATCCAAGCATAAATCTTACTACGAAAATTATTGGAACTAGGATATTTTACAAAATATACATACTTTGCTTAGTTATGCCAAAAAATAACAGGAATACAGACTGTGACACAACTGTTGCAGCCGTATTAATAAAACAATTAACAATTATTATCTAATCTTTTGATTAAAAGCTAATTATGAATTAAGAATTTTTTTTAAAAGCTAATTGACGTTTAGTGACAAATCTCTTACTAAGTACATATATTCCATATTCCGTTGTTGTTTATGTTATTTTTATTCTATATGTGCAATATAGTTTGCAATTTCATGTGCAGAAGAAGTCACAATTCAATTCACCTGCTTCGGTAATTAAGTTTATTTTATCGTTAACAACGTTAATAAACTTATATTTGTTTTATACCAGCGTTTAAACTCTGAATAATATCAGATCCGCTGTATGTTGAATATGTTTAACATGAACAAAGTAGGGCGGACATCTTTATTCCGTGTGTCAATTGCGTTAAATTTTAACCAGTGAATAATTTTTGACATGAGTATGGTGCAGAAAAGTCAAAAATTCAACAAAAAAAGAGGATAAAATGTAGGAGTTTTCTCGTTAAATCCATTCATTAAAGATAATTCACATTTAATTTGCTTTAAATAATACGGCTGTTGGTAAGTGGAATATTTATTTTTTGCAAAGAAGTAAATTTATCAGCAAAAAAACAGTTCATCAAAAATATGAAATGGGCGAGTTCGTTACCATTAAATATGAAGCTCAACTTTTTCTGATCAACAGAGACATAATAAAAGTCGGTACTTCAAAACATATTTATATTATTTATAAAAATAAGAATTTATCTTACTTATAATAACTCTGAGTTGGAAATATACTATCTTCAGAATCTTGCTTATCGAATAACGCAACACCAGATCACTCCGAAGTAGGAATCGAATACGAAAACTCGTTGAGAATTATTAAATTAATACATCCTCTCGTTAATCATATTGTTTAAAAATAAAATATTACACTTAAATAGTTTGTTTTTGTCCTTAAGGATGAGTTGAATACATTCAATTCATATAATTTACAAAACAAACATTTACTTCACTGAATACATTTAAAAACATATGTTCGTATTCACCAAAACATACAATTTTGAGCTGTCATTTAATTATTTGGTCTGTTTACATTTTTTTTACTATTTTCGTTTTTTTGTGTAAAATTGAAGTGCAAAATAAAACAAAGAAGTGCGCCCAAAAGTTAACATAAAGTAAATTTGTGAAGTGCGACAGAACAAAGTGCGAATATGTTTCCACGCACGCAAAAACAACAAACGCAAAAAAATAAACGAATGTCGACTGAAATGTCATAAAAAAATAAATCTACCACGCTGCTAAACAGCTGTTAATGAAAGTGTCAAAACCCAAAATTTCTCGTCTGCTGAATTCTTTTACTCGGAAATACATGTATTCACAGACAGGGGTGCATTGGTAGTGGATTACAACATAAACAACAAACTCTTGCGGGGATTCAGGGTGAGAGAGGTAGAAGTTTGGTATCTATTTACTTCCTTTATCTCTGGTCGCGATCTCACTGAGGGTGGTTTCTTCATTTTCCTTCTTTTATACTGAAATTAGGAGCGGAGGAAAAATATAGACCATTATATGTCAACTTTACTTGGAGGAAAATATATTGTTTCGTTTTTTGTCTTGTCGGTTCTTTGTAGGAGTATGATGTGATCACGGTCGGATAGATTAAACAAAACATTGCACATGAATTGATTGTGTGACTGTGTCTGTATGAAGGTGTACGGTTTTAGATTTAAACCCTATTTGCTCATTATGCTTTCGTTGATCATTATTAATTGTGTCGTGCATATTGATCATGTAGGTACTGATATTGGCACGCAAAGTAAAGTAAATTGCAGTGTCACACCAATTTTTTTTTGTTTATATCATTGAATTTGGGCGAGGTAGGTAAATATATTAAAAAAAGTTCTAAGCACTGTAAAGTTGGGTTACGCATTGTAAATTACAGGCAAAAACGCCTAGTGATTAAATCTCTTTCGCGTCATTTTTGTTCTCTTAAATCCTCTCTCTGCGCAATCGACCGTTGGCCAACTGTTTTGGTACGGACTATACATCTATTTACTTGCTTAAAAGACTTCCTTCAAAACCTAAGGCAAGCAAATTGATTCAACTCTATATATTTACTATTAAAACATGTTACTTACTTTTAATATTTTTAAAAAAATTTGTTTGATGTGGGCTTGCAAGTTTTATAGAAAATTTCATATCTTGCGTCGTTTACATTCGAAGCCATCGTTTGGTACATACTACAGACAAATTCTTCAATAGTAGCGACTAAATGTTCTGCTGTATTACTTATGTTCCCAAATTGAGAAAAAGCGTGTTGAACATCTGTTCTGCTTTTCAAAATTTTGAATGGCTTAATTTTTCCTTTTTTGAAAAAGGAAGGCGTATAGTCGCATCCAGTGAAGCTGTAACAATCAGGCAGCGAGGAACAAAGTGTGGGGCCCAATTCCTGATAGATCTTGTTTACATCAATATGTCTAAGATTGTTCTTGGACATAGTTCCAACCTCAATCCAGACTTTAATATCATTTTAAGGTGGGGTAGATTGAAGAGAGATATTACAAGTACATCTGTATCAGAGGACTTTATGACAACAGAACTGTTTCTTGGCAAAAAAGATAAATGCAGCATCATGCGAGTGTCAGCCTCTTCCTGAAAGCTCTTCAGCTCGTTGACATTTTGTCGAAAAACTTTCTCATTGGCTGCTTTGAAACTATAAAACATTTTTCGTTGCATGTTACAAAAATACTTTTATCCCCAATAACATAGCAGTACTCATCTTCGCGCCATTCCTCTACTAAAAATTCATTCAACCTTTGTTTGAAGGAGCTTCTCCTCAAACTTTTTATGACATTGGCTGGTCTCCTTTGATTTTTCGAAAAAACGCCGTAGAGGATTTGTTCCTCTGAACAGTTTCTTCTCTCGCGTTCAATATCTTTTATAGAAGGAGATTGTATTCGGTCAAACACAATGTGGATTTGTGTTGCGTCCATTCTACAAATTTTGTTCATTATGTACCTTGCCAGATTGGTCATTGTTGTTATCAGATGTGTTTGTTCCATCGCAAGATTGTTGTGAGAATTGCTTAAAAAAGGTGATTTTCACTTATTGAAATTGCGTCTGACAAGGGTTTGGCTGCGTGTAAAACATCTGGGACCCAAAGATTTGTAATCAGGACACTCACACACACATTTTGGTGTACTCCACATTATCACAATCACACGTTATCACAATTATTTCAAAAAGTGATTTTTTGCATACTATTAGCACGTCTAGCGTCACGTTTGGCTGCGCGTAAAACGTCTGGCACCCACACTTTTGTGATCAGGGCAGTCTATTCTTTCATTTGATACTAAAATCAAGTGGTTATCAGAAAAATCTAGACTTTGGAAAAAATTACTTTTTCAACCTACTATTACTAACCTCAGCTGCGATGAATCGCTGCCAGTCTTCCGGATTTGATATCGTGTCGTGCATACCTTCGCACTAATATACGCATATTTTGGTTATCATATTACACCCAAAATTTTCTGTGGGCTCTTAGACTAGATGGAAATTACCGACGCGTGATAACTTGCAAAACCCAAATTCGAGTAGCTCCATCTTAACTGCCCATTTCATCAGCCACCCTCCATAAAAAATTCTAAGCGAATAATTCATGTGTTAAGCATGGTCTGATACCTTTGCATTGGTTTCAGTTTCAGATACGCATAAGCCATTGCTGCCCACCAAAAAAATATTTTTTTTTTCGGAACTAGATGTCCAATGCTTGTAGTGACACACTTCCATGGTCTTGGACTTTTTTAAGCGTTCTGCAATAACTGCACACTCATACAAGTAAACACACTAATTCATAGCCAACCATATCTACTCCAAATTTACTGACAATGTCATTGACAGTAGTCAAACTGGTATTTTGGTGTGCAGAGCTAACTTCGGCCTAACTAGGTGCCTATTTTCGCGGATAAGGTCATCGACTTTTCACCTAGTGTGAGCTTGAGTGAAATGTGCATACAACCGCATCGATATAGCGGGGATAATTGTATGCAATTTTAAAATGGATTTGCGGATAAAATAATAATTATGGTGTTGATATATTTATTCGTTCATTTGAATATAGGAACAGGTAGAAAACTGGATATTTGCTAGATGTGGAAACTTGTGCATACATATTAAGATGAAGAACATGCCTTTCTTGACATTCTTGATGTAACTGAGGGAGCAGTCCAATTTTCTTTCTCTACAGATAGGCATGGCTAAAGTTTCATTTTATGAGCAAAATTACTTGCTATAAAGACCGAGCAGTTAAGTTTTAAATGTCAAAATATCGGTCAATGTCACCATTCGTGATATAGGTGTGCAAGTATTGTATCGATGGTAGGACATGCACGCTTTATTTTTAACCATCCGATAGGCAAATAACTTATTGTATCATATCGGGTTTTTTCAACAGGGACGCTACAAAAGTTGAGCGACAGGGACAGCAAACGACGCCATATTTCTTGCCGCTCTTTTGACATTTCTCTTCAGTAAGGTTTGCCATTTCATGATGGAAAGATATACGATCCAACAACGAGTCGAAATTTTTAAAATTTACAACCGAATTTCGGAGTTAGTGGCCTCAACGTTAAGAGCGCTACGTCCAATTTATGGTCGTCATAATCGTCCTAGCAGATCAACAATTGAGCGTCTAGTGGAAAAATTTGAACCCACAGGCACAGTACAAAATGTTCCCTTACCAGTCAGACAAAGAAGTGCCCGTAGTGTCGAGAATATTGCTGCCGCTGAGGCTTCGGTTGAAGAAAGCCCAATTGTCGTTCTCAAGCTTTGGGCATCTCTGTGACGTCGTTGTGGCGAATTTTGCGAAAAGATTCTGGCCTACATCCTTACAAGATTAAATTGACGCAAGAACTGAAGCCGTTTGACCACCAGAAGCGTCGTTACTTCGTGAATTGGGAATTGAAAATGATTCGGATTTTCATAGAAAAATCGTCTTCAGCGATTGGGCTCATTTCTGGTTGAATGGCTTCGTCAATAACCAAAATATGCGGTATTGGTCAGGCATCAATCCACACGTACTCCATGAGTCATCATTGCATCCCGAAAAAATTACGGTTTGGTGTGGTTTATGGGCCGTGATGATCAAGGCCGGCACGTTACTGTGAATGGGAATCGCTACCGTTCAATGATAACCGAATATTTTTGGCACCAATTGGATGATATGGACTTGGAGGACATGTGGTTCCAACAGGACGGCGCCACAAGCCACACAGCGAATGCCACAATCAATTTATTGGAAACCAAGTTTGGAGAACGTGTTATTCCACGAAATGGTCCAGTCGCTTGGCCGCCTCGGTCGTGCGATTTGACGCCGTTAGACTATTTCCTGTGGGGCTACGTCAAGTCTATGGTCTATACCAACAGGCCGGTGACGATTGATGAACTTCGTACGAATATCGGGCGTGAAATTGCAGCAGTATCGGCCGAACATTCTCGACACAAAATTGTGTGGTTTCATCTTTCATGACATTATATTTATTTAACTGCTATGTTGGCCGTAGCATTGATCAATCATCCACAATTAGACTTCACGGATGACCACAAGAAAAACCACAAAGGCCGTATAACCGATTTTAGCTATGTCTAAAACTAATCTTCTTCTTCTAATTATCCGGGTTACCTCTGGGCAAGCTTGGCTCAGAACCAAATTTGTTGAGGTAGTAGTGCTTTTCGTCTATGCACCTGCCCTAGTCGATATCTGTTTCAACACTGATGCACTGCTTCTGAACTGCAATATGCATAATGTGACTTTCAGTGTAGGGCCATACAGCCAGATCATTTTTTTATGGAATTCCGAGCTCCGTCATCGCTCTATAGATCTCTGGAACATGGATGCTATACGAGGACTTCATTGAAAAGATGCTACGTCTCGATTTAAAACTCGTTGAACTTTTTCAAGATGTGCCTTAGTGTAAATAGGCACACTAAAACGTTTTCATGAGTATGCTCCGGAATGGCTTCAAAGGTTCAACCATCACTTTTGGATAGAATCTCATATCCAATATAAGACAAGAATATGCCCCGGTAGTTGGTGTGGGATTGGATCGCCTTTCACGTAGATGGGGCATATCGAGCTGATAATTTAATCCTCAGGCATGCTTTCCTCCATCCAGACTTGGTAGATAGATTGGTGTAAGCACACTTTCGTGGCAACACCTCCGTACTTCAAGAGTTGTGGAAATCTATCGGAAAAGGGTGTCTGCTTTTTCTCATCGTTTTTTGGAGATACTCCATAGGCTCCATCTCAAAAACTTACTTACTTAAGTGGCTCTACAGTCCGAAATGAACCTGGGTCTAAACCAACATACCAATTAGCCCAATTGTTGGTGGAAATCCGCATTCTTACCTTGTCTGCAACAAGATAGGCTTCATGTAGGAGTTCGTCAAATTCCAACAGAAATGAACGTGGGCCTCAACTAACATGCCCCTCCAATTATCCCAATTAGTGGTGGATAACCGCATTCTTGCCTTGACTGCAACAAGATAGGTTTCATCTAGGAGGTCGTAAAATCCCGCCTTGACAGAGTTTTTAGTCTCATCGGTAAGGGAGTTTACGCATACCAAACTGATGTTGCAAAATGTTGCGCTGATGCGGATAGTAGCTAGGCAATCCCCAACTGGCTAAAAGTCAAATAGTCTTGAACTGAGTCAGATCCCAGTAGTGCATCCATATGCACAGCCAATGGTTGCAGATGTAATAGGTGTCGTTTGTTATTTTGCATTTTTTATATTGTACATAGCATTTCCTGAATATTTACCCTAGATCTCGCGTGGACAGGTTCAAGTCTTAGAATAGCACCCGTGGTGCACAGCGTGCGCACGGTCCAGTTTCATACTAGTGAGTTTTTGTCCGTGGCTGTTCCTCGTCTCACAGAAGAATATTTATCTGACGGCACAACCTCAGACTGGAGAGTCAATTCAAATTTATTACATACCTTCAGTGCCGTCAGCATCCATTACTGAGTTGAGCGACGCCTTTTGCCTTTCGGGTCATCAGCAACCTGCAGTGTTCAAGGGGCCTCACTAACTCTTTAGATTCCTAGAAGATCTGTTGTCCGAATATGTCGTGGTAGCTCATGTAAGTCGTTCACTTTTCCCCTCTCCATAACAGTGAATGCAGACGCTACCTATGACTCCATCTTGTGAATTTTTCCGCTGGCTTCTTAGAAAAGCATGAGGTGACTTCAGGGTCGTCAGTATCCATTACTTGACTAAGTGCTGCCTTTGGCCTTTTGGGTCATTTGTTACCATTTATGATCATGGATCCTCGCTAACTCTTTAGATTCCTAGAAAATCTGTTGTCCGAATGTGTGGTAGAAGCTCATGTACGTCGTTCCCTTTTCCCCTGACCAAAATAGTGACTGTAGACGCTACCTATGTCTCCATCTTATGAATTCTTCCGCTGGCTTCTTAGAAAAGCATGAGGTGACTTCAGGGCTGTCAGTATCCATTACTTGACTGAGTGCTGCCTTTGGCCTTTTGGGTCATCCGCTACCATTTATGATCATGGATCCTCACTAACTCTTTAGATTCCTAGAAAATCTGTTGTCCGAATGTGTGGTAGAAGCTCATGTACGTCGTTCCCTTTTCCCCTGACCAAAATAGTGACTGTAGACGCTACCTATGTCTCCATCTTATGAATTCTTCCGCTGGCTTCTTAGAAAAGCATGAGGTGACTTCAGGGCTGTCAGTATCCATTACTTGACTGAGTGCTGCCTTTGGCCTTTTGGGTCATCCGCTACCATTTATGATCATGGATCCTCACTAACTCTTTAGATTCCTAGAAAATCTGTTGTCCGAATGTGTGGTAGAAGCTCATGTACGTCGTTCCCGTTTCCCCTGACCAAAATAGTGACTGTAGACGCTACCTATGTCTCCATCTTATGAATTCTTCCGCTGGCTTCTTAGAAAAGCATGAGGTGACTTCAGGGCTGTCAGTATCCATTACTTGACTGAGTGCTGCCTTTGGCCTTTTGGGTCATCCGCTACCATTAATGATCATGGATCCTCACTAACTCTTTAGATCCCTAGAAGATCTGTTGTCCGAATATGTGGTAGTAGCTCATGTAAGTCGTTCACTTTTCCCCTAACCAAAAAAGTGACTGTAGACGCTACCTATGACTCCATCTTATGAATTCTTCCGCTGGCGTCTTGGAAAATCATGAGATGACTTAATGTCAGCACACATCTTCACCCCAGCTCTCATCTGCTACCACCAAGATTTTACAAAGATCTTCACACTCTATCTACGCTTAAAGTTCTAGGCACCCAGCAGTCAAGACAAAGAGGCTGAGGGTCAGAGTTGATATGCATAAGCTATATAATCATATAATTGCATTGCCTACCGTTTGACAGGATCAGAGATGTTTTTTAAACATCCTCGTCTTTTGTGTAGAAAGGCACTGCAGCTAACCATACAGGGCAGACGTAAGGAATGATTGAGCTTAAAATAGTAACAGCTTAAGCCCTCTTTGTCAAAGCCAGACAAGAATCATCACTAATACTATTAAGCGATAAACCTTCAAAAGAGCTTGTAGTGCTTTATTACTTTTTGATCCTTATTTTCAAGGTTCAATACAATGACTCTCCAATCTTCGCGAAACACATTTTGATCACCCAAAATGTCAAAGGCATTTGGCATATATTTACTGTAAATGAACTGACGAACTGTTTTTTGTCAACTATTGACTCGAGTCCAAGTAAAGATAAACAGGGACAGCATCATTTTTTTAGCTGAGCAACCAAGATATTTTACCCCAGTTATTCAATCAAGATTTCAAGACTCTATTCATAGTCTTGCTATTTTCCTTTCTGTGTTCGACACTCGACCTAAGCTAAGCCAGACAAACCCGTTTCGAAAAGGCCAATCATCACCAATAAACGATGTAAACTTAGCACAATTGGTGTAGTCAAAGTTGGTACCCTCTTTCTAACCATCATAGGATCCTACTATTAATCTAAAATTCGAAGCCCATTTTTGCTTTTTCCAACAAAAAAGGCTTACCCTGCAAAGATGCAATACCACCTTGATTGGAAATTGTCCCCTCGAGCGTAATGCTGCTAGCAGTCAAGATCTCAACACTTTGCATGAATACACTCATAACGAGGTAATTATCTTCAGCCACCATTGACCGACACAATAAGCCCTTCGTATGTCAATATTTGTAAGCGGCTCTCCCAGAGATGAGATACTTGTTTGCCCGAAATTTCCACACAATTGCAGATAAGTGTGAAACTGACCACTTCACGTGAAACATCATTAACGAGTCCTATTGTGTGTCTGTCTCATCTTAGAACCGATTGCTCTAACAAGAAACAACATCTTAAGTTCGAAAAGCTTTTCAAATCACAATTGCTCTGTCGAAAGACCCTTAAAAGTATCTCGGAAGCAATATCTTGAGAAATATTTGTTTTTGTCACACTTGAAGTGGACAGAGTTGCAGTTACGTGACAAAGCCAAGTAAAATCATAAATTGGAACAGCCCAGCGAAGAAGACTCGTGCCGCCGCACCGCGCCACCACCATAACGATTGTGTAAGTTCCCAAATAGACATAAAGCATCTAGCGGGCTGTGTGTGCCCCTTCATTGAGAGCGGCGTAAGCACAATAAACCATCGATTAGTAATTGTTAATTGATTCACAATTTATTTACAAATCGGTTTTGGACCAGTCGACGCCGTGTGAAGCATCTTTATATGGTTCCGCTCCGATCCGAGATCTATTCAAACACACACACACACACACACTTGTATCTATACATATCGCTATAGCGATAAACTGCTAATGGATTGATTCAGTGAAAGTGATCAAAAAAAAAAAAAAACTGCGCTGGTCAGCTGTGTATCGTTGGGTTCCGGCGGCAATCGGTCGGCAGAGTGCAAACTGCCGGAAAGGCGCACTCCACTGAAAGTCTATACACAGCGGAGATAAGGGGCTTTCAGGCGATACTAAGGCTAAGACTGCGTCTGAAGTTGAGGCCCCGATCAGAGTGAGAGTTGTGTCGGTTATGTCAATACGCGAGGGGAGATGTACACAAAGGCAAGTCGTTGAGGCAGGTTGATATCACCCGTGCTGTTGTTGGTGGAAATTATGACGCTACCGATGAAACGACGACACATGACGTCGACAACCTCATACGAGCAGGAATAAAGGCGGATTGATTTGGGATGCTGTGCATGGTCGGGCCTAACAGAGATTCTCTTATCGTAGATGTCATTAAATTCTGCTCATTTGAAGTTAATGTCTGTTTGTTGTGGCTGTTGTTGTTGGGGACGTCTTTTAAAGCTATTACGCAAGATGGCGGACGTGTGCTTGGTTGTGGAATTTTTTTTTCTCACTGTGGCATGCTATTAAGAGATTTTGTTACTATTAATTGCTGGACATATACACGGACGATTTCTTTTTGATTACGTCAGAGAGTGTGTGCAGGTGATAAGATTGGAGATAAAGATTGGCATGTTATTTGTGTAGACATGGGACTACGTAGTTACAATTAGAGAATTAGCATGGAAAAAGATTTCGTCGCGTCGATCGGGACTCGATTGTAGCAATAAAATAAAATATCCCCTCCGGGTTGACATGGAGTTCCGTCATTTGTGGGCTTACTTTTCGACACCTGTCGTTAATACGACAAAAAAGGTATCATCGTAGAGGGGTTTCATAAGCGTTGAGATAAAATCTATCTTGGTATAATTGGGGTAAGTGCAGACTATGAAATAACAAATTTTACCGCCAATACACGTGGGTGGACGTAGATTTTTGTTAGATTAGAGATGACAGGGTTTCGCAATCAATGTCATGTTGGGTAAACTTGTGACCATGCAATTGCAAGAATATCGTAAAAATAGATGCCTACGTTTCGAAATTCTCTCGAAGTTCAAAGTTCAAAGTTCTGATTCTAAGCCCGATTCGTTCTAGCTTTGCTGGTGTTCGAGGATTGGACGGGAATGGGCTTCTTTGACTAGCATGACTTTTAAACTTTATTAGCTTCTGTTTTTTGGTAGTGTGATTTAATGTTTAGGGAAAGTGTAGAGTCCATCGCACATAGGTCATATCTTTATGAGGAATTTAGCTCGCATCATTTCTTCACATATATCTAACCATTTCGATGTCCTTAAAAACCTAAAAATAGACTATATGAAGGTGGACTTTTGTAACTTGCATGACTTTCACACTCTAACTAGGTTACACTTCTGCCCAAACTAGGGATGGGTGAATGGGCCGGTAAAGTAGAGTACTCTCTGAAAAAAAAGTAATATCTGCCAAAGAGGAGGACCCAATGTTTAACTCCAAATCCGAACGGCGCCGAATCTGAATAACAAAAATAAATGTCTGACGCCATGGATAACTATATCATTCCTGAAAAAATTAAAAAAAAAAAATTGGCTCTGTGATCATGTAAGAAAACACCCTCGTAATGGAAGGCTTTAAACGAATTTTAAAATGCTAAATTTGCTAAAAACGGACTTAGGCAAGGTGATGCGCTGTCATGTGACTTCTTCAATTTGATTCTTGAGAGGATTGTGCAAAACTCCCGAGCAAGCACCGGAGGGACAATTTTCCAAAAATCGGTGCAACTACTAGCATTCGCCGACGACATTGACATCATTGGTATGGGCTTAGCAGTAAATGAGGGTAAGGCTAACTACATATATGCTGTCAACTCGAAAGGACACACAATATCAACGAAATGGACAGAACATCACCATTGACAGATATAACTTTGAGGTAGTACGGGACTTTATCTACTGCGGCTGCTCTCTATTAGCTTTGACAACAACATCTCGTCAGAAATTAAACGAAGAATTACTCTTGCCAACCGCCGTTTCTTCGCGCTAAGAAGGCAATTCAGTAGCAAAGCCCTCACTCGAACTACTAAGGAGATCCTATATAAGACCCTGATCATCCCAGTCCTGCTCTACGGCGCTGAAGCATGGACCGTCTCAAAATCGGATGAAAAAATCCTTGGACTATACGAGTGGAAAATTCTTCTGTTAAAACAGGGCCAAATCTTTAAATTCTATGACATTCTGTTAGACGAAGAGTACATAACAACTTTGGACTTTTCCTCATCGCTGGATGGTGAAACGTGGAAAATCTTTGAGTGACCCAAAAGTAAATTCGAAAAGCGAAATTAATTTCTTCACTTTCTGACTAATAAGCTTGACAAGCACCGAGTTACTGTTTCTGAGTTCATTTGTAGATTGTAATATCTGAAGGATCTACAAGCGAAAGCTTGGAAAATGTGTCGAACGACGCAGAAAAACACGAAGAAAACGAAACTTTGTACTGCTCTCTGTGTTTTTAGAATCCTCGAAACATACTTTTACAGCCTTGTAACCACTGTAAGATGTGCAGTTGCAGTTTCTCTAATCTGAGCGAAGAGGCAATTCCACTAAAAATAAATTGCTGTGTCCTTTCTGTCGACAAATTATAAAAAAACCAGTCGTTTCTTTTTTTTTGTAAGTAACCAAATTTGACTGTTTGTTGAATTTTTTTTTATTTGATTTACTTACCACGAATAATGAAATATAAAATTTTTACTATTATTTATTTTTTTTTGGGACTTGTGTCCCGTTATCAATTATAAAAACTCTGGACTAATGTCACACTTTAGTAAGACATAAGTACCAAATTCATTTTAGGACTTATTTCCCATTAAAGTGGAACATAAGTCCCGGAAAAATATATTCAGGACTTATGTCTCAGGACTAATGTCCCTACACCCTCGAAATAGTGTGCGATTCGTACTCACTAAAACCACCACCCTTTTTGTATTCATATTGCAACTAAGTAGGCAACACGAGTATAGATAAATGTTTGGGAGGTAACTTTCCTTTGAGAGCTCCTGCTTTATCCGCATTTTAAAGCGCGGTTTGTGATTGCGGGAATATCTTCATTATGAACCACGTCGCATTGACGAATGATCTTAACATTTTGTTCTCAAAAGTGTGTAGAAGTTTAGATTCGTTTCACTGATACAACCCCATAGTTGTATACCATTTGTCCAAACCGGCTTTGCACTTGCTTGTATCAAGGTTAAGTTTCGAATATTTTCCGAGTAACCTGTACTCTGTATCAGAAAGTTTCAACAGGCCCCGTGCGCGTTGACGAGCTATGAAGACGAAGATTCCACCAAGAACTATACGAGCTACACAGCGACATGCCCCTGGTCGAAAAATTTCGCATTAGGCGTTTTAGATGGCTAAGACATGTAACGCGTGTTTTTTTTAAAGGTTGGGTTTCCGAAAAGAGGTAAAAATGACGTTTTGTGGTCAAATCGGGAAACTCTAATGTCATTTTTGTTCAGTTTGGTTTGCCATTTTATCATGAACAGGTTGAAAATGAACAGCCCTTGCAAATTGTGGAAATTTACTTCGAAAATAATGGTTCAGTTCGCGAAGTTTACAGCAAGCTCCGTCCATTTTATGCCATTTTATGGTCGACATAATTGTCCATCAGAGCAATTAATTCGGTTAACAATGGATCGTTATCGCACTCGGTTACTCTATGTGATAATGCGCATCCGCAGAGACGTCGTACAGTGCGAACCGAAGAAAAAATTGCCGCTGTAGAGCAAAGTGTTGAAGAGGACCCGAATGAAGCGATTCGCCACCGTGCACAGCAATTGGAGCTTTGACCATCAACTTTATGGACGATTTTGCGCAAAGATCTTGGCTAGCGACCTTACAGGATCCAGCTTGTGCAAGAATTAAAGCCGCAAGACCATGCAATGCGTAGTGATTTTCGTGTATGGGTCGAAAATAAGATTGATCTCCATGCTGATTTTCTTCGCAAAATTTTGTTCAGTGGCTCATTTTTGGTTGAATGGGTACGTCAAGAAGCAAAATTGCCGCATTTGGAGTGAAGGGAATCCACATGAGACCCTTGAGATGCCATTACATCCACAAAATCTGACTGTTTGGTGTGCTCTATGGGCTGCTGGATTCATTGGGCCATACTTCTTCCGAAATGATGCTGGAGAGTCAGTTACCGTTAGTGGAGACCGTTATTGAGCCCCGACTATTTGGTCCCAAACTAGATGGCATGAATGTGGATGTAATGTGGTTCCAACAAGACGTCGCTACATGCCACACAGCGCACGTGACAATCGATTTATCGAAGGAAACATTCGATCAGCGCATAATTTCGCGGAAATGACCTATCAATTGGCCACCAAGATCGTGTGACTTGACACCATTGGATTATTTTCTTTGGGCATATGTGAAGTTGCTCGTCTATGCCAACAAACGAGAAACTTTAGGAGACTTGAAAGCCAACGTTCGTGGCGTTGTTGCCGACATACGGCCCCAAATGCTCGAAAAATTTGTTGAAAATTGGACCCCTAGACTTGGCTTTATTCGGAAAAGTCCACATGCCCAAAATCATATTTATACGTTAATGGCATAAAAGCATCCCCCTCCAATAAAGCCAAATGGATGGACATTTAAACGATTTTCTTGTATTTAATTTTAATTCGCAATTCCATACCTTCAAAAAAAACCCTTTAGAACGCATGGGCACCAATACTCCGGGTCACAGAGTTCTTCGATTCCTAGCCAAATGTCGGACGCAGTAGAGGAAGAAAAGATACAACTGTTTAGGACTGTACCGAACGCCAGAATCAAAGAGATACATTTTTGGCGTAACAGGCTCGTTAGAACCTATGGCCGAGCATTCTCACAACCATTTATGTGTGCATTTGTACTTCTAGCACTATGGCGGGACCTCCTGTTTTATGCCGACTCCGAACGGCGAATTTGAGACAAGCTTTGCTTGTCAATTGATACTTCTTGGATGATTTGTCAGATCATCACGAGAGGAGGGCCAGTGAAAAATCATTTAGGTGTTGCTACGACTGGGGATCGAACCCAGACCCTCTGATCCCGAATCCCAGAATCTGAGTACATTAAATATTATTGCAGCAGTGTCCTTATGGTCGTCCCGTTTCTTCAATGTAGCACCATCCAACATGAAAAAAACGGCTGTTTAAGGGGCGGTGTCTCCGATTCTGCTTAGGGCTGTACCGAACGCCAGACTAGGAGTAAATTAAATATTATCGCAAGAAGGTTCCAGACGATGGGGCTCAGCTCAGCAATAGAATTGTCAATTTCCTGATTAAAGTGATTCCAAGGCACGCTCCAAGGTCGATGACTAGCGACAACATCCTTTATCTCCCCAAAGGCATTCATTTACATGATTCCTTCGTGTAAGTGCAAGAAAGGGATGGTATCCCGCTAATATACTACCTCCACCGTGACGCGCGAGACAAGCGGCTTCTCCGAGACGGGTTCATCGGCAATGCTCAAGAGCTCCTCCGCTTTAACACGTCGTTTCGGAACGCGATGAAACTGCTACTGAAAGCCAGCTAAGGTGGCTAAATATTGAGAAAATTGACTTAGAGCTTTCCCAGTTTTTTTTTTCTTAACTGAAGTTAGGCTAGATAGCCTTAGCTATAAGGGAGCAACTTGGCCAGCCATAATGATACACCGCTGATAGTCTTTCGATTCTTAAATATCGGACAAAACTAGGTAGCACATGCACACATGTGATGGCTGATCGGATCTACAAAGACGTATTTGGGATCGCGACCATTCGGAGCATATGACAACTAGTGCTTGCCTCTCGTAAACTCAACAAACCTAAGGCGCCACGTACAGTAGTGCGAGAAAGCGATGCGATGCGAGAAGCGTTTGATTGCGAGAAAACTGTTCGCATGTATTCTTATGCACGCGCGCACAGTGTAGCAATTTTTTATGCGACAAATGCGAGTCTCTCGCAAACCTCTCGCATGCTTCTCGCCCACGAACTCTTCTGACCATTTTTTCAAGCGATTTGTGCGAGAAGTGTTTGTTTTGACGTTTAAAGAAAAAAAAATCCAACAGGTGATTTCAGTGCTTGTGTTATGTGGTGCAATTTTTTAAAAATAAATTTGTCGCATCTAATTATAGAAACTCGAATCGCTTGTCGCATCGCTTTCTCGCACCACTATACGCGCAGTCTAAGATTTTATAAAAAAATGTCGCGAACCAAAGTATTCGTATTTTCTGTGAAAATAAAATAATAAATAACCGCTACAATGCTAATTATGGTTTAAGACCGAAAGGCATTTGCAAAAATGTTAAATTTTTGTATCAAACGTTTTTTTTTTCGAATATTTTAAAATTTGACCGAAAAAAAGTTCTTTACAAAAACGCAGGCAAAAAGTAGGCAAAGCAAAAAACTTTATAAAGACATAATCAGGCATATGGAGAATAAATTTTTCCGGGAATTTTTCCCTTGTTAGCATTGTAGATCAGGCTGCTGAATGGAAACAGTTTCCAGGGAAAATTTATTTGCAATAGATCTGAATACAGATATTGAGATTTTCCTAAAATCAGATACTTTTTCAAAATTATTAACCATTTGACCAAAAACAATGTTTTTCTAATATGTGGGCGTGGTAATAGGGGAATTTCGAAAATCTTACACTTATTCGAACAACATGTAAATATAAGGATCGCTTAAACCTAATTTCATTATCCTAGCTCAAAATTTGAGGCCTACAAACCGACAGATGGACTAACAGACGGACGGGTGGACAGACAGACATAGCTTAATCGAATCAGCTAGCGATTCTGATTTGATCCATATAAAGGGTGATCCAAATAGAGATACTTTTTTCAATAGCCTTTTTTGACAGATCACGTGTGAGTCGTGTCATGCTGTCATGTTATTTTTGTTTAGTATTGTTTAGCATTTCATAATTTGAGACCCAGCATTCATTATTGGATAATATTCGACCGAATAGACCACGTCCAGCACGCTGTGAAGAAAATATAGCGGCCGTAGCTGAGAGTGTACACGAAGACCGTAGAGAGTCGATTCGGCGCCGTTCGCAGCAACTCGGACTGACGTATGGAACGACTTGGCGTATTTTACGTCAATATCTTAAATTGAAAGCGTACAAAATACAGCTTGTGCAACAACTGACGCCGCTCGACCTTCCGAAGCGACATCGCTTCGCTCTATGGGCTCTTAAAAAGTTCCAAGAAGATCCGACGTTTTCGAGGCAAATTTTGTTTAGCGATGAGGCCCATTTCTGGCTCAATGGGTATGTAAACAAACAAAATTGCCGCATTTGGGACGAAGAGCAACCTGAAGAGATTGAAGAACTGCCACTTCATCCAGAAAAAACAACGGTTTGGTGTGGTTTGTGGGCGGGTGGAATCATCGGTCTATATTTCTTTAAAAATTATGCCGGTGCGAACGTAACCGTCAATGGCGACCGTTATCGTGCCATGATAACCGACTATTTGATGCCTTAAATTGAAGCTCGTGATCTCGGCGACATTTGGTTTCAGCAAGACGGCGCCACTTCCCACACATCGCATCAATCAATGGACTTATTGAGAGAACATTTCGGTGAGCACATAATTTCGCGTTTTGGGCCGGTCGATTGGCCACCAAGATCGTGTGATATCACACCGTTAGACTTTTCCCTGTGGGGATATGTAAAATCAAAAGCTTATGCCGACAAACCCGCTTCGATGCAGGCTTTGGAGGAAAACATCACGCGTGTCATTCGCCAGTTACCAGTCGAAACGCTCGAACGAGTGATCGAAAATTGGACTCAACGGATGGACCATCTGCGACGTAGCAACGGCCAACATCTGATAGACATAATCTTCAAAAAATAAATGCCAAAGAATGTTCTTTCAAATGATAATAAACATTCTCTCCATTCAATTTGAATTTTCTGTGTTTTTTTCTTTAAAAAAGTAGGGAACCTCGAAATGGATCACCCTTACTTTGCGGTATACATACCTAAATTATTTCGCTATGTTACAAACTTTGTCTTAAAACTAATATAGGGATAGGGTATAAAAAAGCTGAAAATCGAAAATCTAACCCAGACCTGGTTAGCTGCTAAGCCCGTCTCCGTTGGAAGATTATGACGGCCAAAATGTGGTCGAAGAACTCTATTACAATTTGTAACTGAGCACTGATTTTGGAAATAAGTTTCCAAAAATAGTGAGTGTTGTTCCGACCCAAGTCTGTAAAAATAGAATTTTTTTTTTTGTGATGAGTGGTATTGAAATTCTAATCCAAACCACAAAATGTTAACCGTCTTACAAATTCAGTCGTAGTTTTGCTCAGACAGTCACAGTTTTGTGACTCAAAATTTAATCGAAAATTTCCCTAAATGCTGAGTTAATAATCTTTAAAAGCGATTTCTTTAGTTTTGTTAAAAATTGGTTCAACAATGATTTTCCTATTGAAAATATTCATCGGTTTCCAATAAAAGATTAAAAATTTCAAAGTCAAATCGAACAGGAAGTTATTTACATATTCGTATGAATATACTAACAATCTTTGGATACTCGTAAATCCACATACCTTATATGTATCTAACGAGACTTGACTTGTTTTGCATAAATTAAGCTTGAGGATGCACTTTTTTTTATGTGAAATGCCGACTCATACTAGACACGTGACTTGGACTCTAGCCGATATGATTCTTGTGTGCAAGAATTCGCTGAAGACTGAAACGTGAGACTGAAAGTCACGAAGCAGTAGTGCACCCTTGTTGTAATTTATTAAATTCTTTACTAATATCTAAGAGTGTTAGTCATAGAAATGGTGGGTATGTTCCGTCAACGACATGTGCACATCAGCTGGGATAATAAATCAGACACGAGTCTTAAATTTCTGTCATTTTGTAAACGTAGGCATTAGGAATGCAAATATGATTAAATCATTTTTTTAAGACACGACTTTAGTTTATTTTCAATCAGTCTAGACATTTCTTCAAAGTCTAGCATCTCCAGAAATTTCGAACAATTAAAGAATCCACTCTTAGCATGAGTTAAGCCATCGACAGTAACATTGCATTTTTGATCCTGTATGCGATCCTATTTGGCGATTGGCGGAGAAGTTATAACCGAGATTTTTATGAACCGAAATGTGGATGGTAGTACAAAAGGCAAGAACACATCGGCCCAACAACATCGAGACAATGAACAGTTTTAGTTATGCTGGACAGTTAGTAAAGTTACGTTACAGTCCGGAATGAACCTTGGCCTCAACCAACATATTTACTTACTTAAGTGGCGCTAATCTGGATTGCACCTGGGCCCCAACCAACATGCCTCTCCAAATAGCCCGGTCCTTAGCTAACTGCCTCCAGTTGCGCACTACAAGTTGGTTGAGTTAGTTTTATACTTGTGCGCGCTACTTAAGGCGAGGTCTTCCTGTACTGCATCCGACATCTGGCTGGAAATCGAAGACTCTGCTAGCCGTGGTATTGGTGTCCATGTCGTTCTACACGTCCTAGCCATCACCAGGGGCATGTCGCTTTACACATTGTATAGGTCTTGATTGAATCTTCGTCTCCATAGCCGATAAACGCAAACGGACCGAAGATTTTTCGAAGAGTTTTCCTCACGAATTGACCGAGGATTTCTTTATCCGCTTTTGAGACGGTCCATGCTTCAGCGCCGTAGAGCAGGACTGGGATGATCAGGGTCTTATATAAGATCTACTTAGTAGTTCGGGCTTTACTACTGAATTGCCTTCTTAGCCCGAAGAAACAGCGGTTGCCAAGAGTAATTCTTCGCTTAATATCTGACGAGATGTTGTTGTCAGTGTTGATAGCGGACCCAATTTAGACAAAGTCCCGTACTACCTCCAAGTTATTTCTGTCAATGGTGACGTTCTGTCCAATTCGTCGATATTTTGTGTCCTTTCGTGTTGACAGCATTATACTAAGTCTCGCCCTATGTCAATATGGTTGGAGTATGCTAGTAGTTGCACCAAATTTTGAAAGATTGTGCCTCTGATGTTGGCGCGGGAGTTTTGCACAATAAGATTAAAGAAGTCACATGGCAGTGCAACGCCTTGCCAAAATCCTTTATTGGTATCAACCGTTTCGGCTAGTTTGCCGACTATGATGGAGCAGCGAAAATTATTCATCGCCATTCTTCACAGAAGGACGAGTTATACCAAAACTAGACATTGCGCTGCATAGTTCATCTCCATAAATGCTGTCGTATGCGGCTTTGAAATCGATGGATAGGTGGTGGGTATTAATTGTGACTTCTTGTGGAGACTCGATCGGTTGTGGTCTTACCTGGCCTGAAACCGCACTGATAAGGGCCGATCGCATATTACTGCAGATAGGATCTAGAAGGCGATGTTGAGGAGATTTATGCCTCTGTAGTTGGCGTAGTACAAAGGGTTTCCTTTTTTAGTGGATCGGACAAACGATGGTAGGGTTCCATTCTGCAGGCATACTTTCATCCGACCAGATTTGGCTTATGAGTTGGTGGATGTCCGCCGGCTGTATAAAGCTCAGCGGGAAGGCTGTCATTTCTGGCAGCCTCATGCTATCCTCACGTCACTCAGGTCGGGTGGTTGGCAGTTTTCGCTGTCGTTGCCAATATTGAATGGTTCGTTCTGCCTGACAGCGGAATGTTATTCGTCATCGCTGTTTAAAAGTCTTCAGACGTGTGACTTCCATATCCTCAGCATAAACTGTGTCTGAACTACGATATTTCCTTGTTCATCTCGACAGAATTCTATTCGAGCCTTGTATCCTTCGCTTTGACATTTTACACTTTGATCAAACTTGCATACATCGGTCCTGGAGTGGCACATCCCCATATCCACGATCGGGCGCTTTTCTTGCATTTTTATTATTTGTAAAAAGCCGTTATTGTTCCCTCCTTCTTTGCCTTTAGAGCTGAATGGCATCTCTCGTCTTCACCTGCAGCTTTGCCTAGTAGGCCTCATTCTTAGCTGTGAGCTTCTGACGGCAATCCTCATCAAACCAGGGGTTTCTTACTAGTGGGTGCGAAAAAACTTAGCACACCACCTTTGGGTGATCAAATGGCCTGTTGGCATCGTCGCCATTGATCTTCGACATTCGATGCTGGTGGTGTGATGTAAATCGAGAGGAGATTACGCGTAGCACGAAGGTCTTGGCGGTCTCTTGCGATTGCATTCTTTCGACATTAAATTTTTACACAGTATTTCTCGTTTGTTGTTACGTTGGCTTCTTACCTTGGCTGCAACAAGGTAGTGGTCCGAGTCGATGTTAACCCCTCGGAATGTTCGGACATCCAAAATCCTGGATGAGTGCCTCTTTTCTGTCGCAATGTTATCACCTTGTTGACCGGTCGTTGATCAATAATGCTACACCTAAAATCTTCTTTGAATAAGGAAGAGCGAACCTATGGTTTAAGGAGCAAGCGATGGCGACTGCTCAGTTACATGGACTGAATAACTGGCAGCAAGTTGCATCGTTCGAAAAGGATTGATGGCTGCCTTGTCTCAGATAGAGACCATCAACGGTCGGGAGGCCGATAGTAATAAATTAATATTGGAGTGCCTTTACCTACATTGGAGAATTGCCAATATTGCTTAATTCTTATTGATCGATACTGTCGTTGGGCTGAAGCCATTCCATTGATTGCTGATTTTTTTTTTGAATTTATTTTATACTTATCACTCGCTAAAGAGTTCGTGACTACAATTATAGCGTTTGAGCACAACGCCGGCATTAGGAAAATTGAGAAGAAAAGAGGAGATACCGATGTGCGTTTGTTTTACATTTCTCTAAATTTTAATTGAGAGGAAAAACTGAGCTTGGTTGTCATTCCACATTCGTATTGTTCGGATGAGGAAAGATTCTCTATATTTTAAAACACGTCCAACGATATGCTTCATGGTAAATTGATTAAAATTGATGGCAGTATACAACTGTCAAATTGACAATGGAGCTCGCTACGGGTTAATCACCTATCAGTTTATTGCAGACTTTTGTATCCTATCCAGTAGGTGCAATGATGACTCAAGTTTGAGGCATATATGCAGTTTATATATTGAGGCCAGATCAGAAGGCAAAACATTTTTTTCGCATCGGTTGAGGAAACTGAAAGTTTGAAGGTTTTTCTGAACGCCAAATTCGGGATCTCTTTTTTTGTTCTTGACTAGGAATAGGTAGATTCTGGTTGGTTGCCACGTTATAAATTTTAATTTTGAATTAACGACGAATTTAAACTTATAACGATTTTATTAGTAGCAAACTTCGCCAGTAGACATAACGTTACTTTAAAAAATTAAATTAGGCGGCGAATTGAACTGCAAAGATATGGCCAATGGTATAAATTAGGCGGCAGATTGAAAAATACAAATTTGTGGAACGCATTTATAACATGATGAGACTGCCGACGAAGATAGTGATGACAATGATGATGTGACGATAGTTCTTCTCCAAAAGACACCTAGATATTTCGCTGCGTTCCTAGCTACTTCAAATATGTGCTTGTTTCAACGAACGAGGACGAAAATAATAATGATCGTGAGGATATTTCTGACAACCATAGTTCTCCTCCAACGAAAACCTCGAATATGTTCTCGTTCCAATGATGGTCGTTACTAACACACATTCCGAGAATGGACATAATTTCCGTCTCCAACCCATGTGCAATGGCTGTAAATGTTGGTTTCACTTAGATAATAGACGACAGCATTGTTTGTTGGAAGCACTAAATTCAACCCTATTAGACTGACCTCATTTAATTATCCTGTCGAGACTGGAATTTTATAAGCTTAGCATATTTTGACGGTTTTGTTCCACGTCCGATGGTGAAGGGCGTGGATTCGAGAACGAATATGAAAAGTTGAAAGTGCTTTCATCAGCAAAGGAATGGATTGGATTAAAAGTTGCAGACAAGAGGTCATTAATAAAAATGAGAAAAAGTTTCGGAGACAGAATGGAACCTTGGGGAACACCAGAATTTATTTGATTGATAGCGGATTTAACCCTCCAAATAACTTGAATTGAAGGTTTCGAGAAGTAGTTTCTAATCCATAGAAGAAGAGTTTCATCGATTCCTAAATCACGCACTGTTGACAAGAGGGCTTGATGCTAAAAACTGTAAAATGCCTTTGAAATATCAAGTGTAACGATATTTTTATCACCAGTATGGTGGATAGATTGGTTTCACTTTTCGGTGAGAATGACATCAATATGACATGTTGCTACGAAAACCATGTTATCTGTCATTGAGGACATTTCGTGATTCAAGATATTTCATAAGCATTTCCATGGAATTAAAAAGAAGGGAAGCAAGAGCAATTGGGTTGTAGTTGGAGAGAGAAGAAGAGTCGCCTTTTTTAGGGACGGGCTGGAGAAATTCTGTTTTCCATCTACTCGGGAAGAGTCTTCATGAAAAGGGCAGTTAGAAAAGCTTACGCAGTACTTTTGTCAGCGTGGAGGAACACCTCTTCAGAATTATGGGGAAGATACATACCATCAGGACCAGATCATTCGTGAATATTAAGATCTAATAATACTCTTGCGACTATACGAGTATGGAAGTGGATTAGTCTACGTTTTCAAGCACAGGAGGAGAATGGGCACAATCTGGCAACGTGGAACTGGCTGCAAAAAGAGCAGCAAGCAGATTGGCTTTTTTTCTCTAGAGGTGACAGCTGGAACGGAATGTCAAAATAGCGTTCGGATGAAAGATGAGGTCAAATTCTTAACGGTTTTAACAAACGACGAAATCAGGAATAGATTCGCAATTTTGGTTTGCCTACTACAATTATTACAGATCAGGGTAAGCAGTTGGAGTAGAAATTGTTTGTGGAGTTTGGTAACATATTACCGCACGACAGTATCCACAGGCAAACTGGATGATAAAAGATGTCATAGAACGTTAAAGTCTGCTATCATTTGCTAACTCTATCATGATCAAACACGCTAACATGGATACAATTAGGGTTTCGAACCAGCCCTCTTGAGGACAAGCAGGTCTCATCAGTGAAATTGGTATACGGGTAAACTTTGAGACTACCTAGCTATATATGTTCTTACGAACAACCATTGCTGGTCTCCAAACAGATTTCGTAAAAACAGTCGTTTGACGAGATGCGACCAGCTCCGTCTTCTAATCATTTTGCGCAAATGCCAACCATTGTCCAAAGATACATCCAATGTACGGTTATTTACTTCATCCTTTCTTATGTAAATTAACGCGATCCTACAACTTCAAGCCCATTCGTCCAGTTCGAATTTCGCAATCTTATTAAAGAATCTCTCAATGCCCGTCATACCTTACAGACAAAGCCATTCCTATGCAAAACCTTTTAATACAATCTGATGCTCGACTTCTATATCTACAAGAATTTCCTGTCAAAATAATTAACAACTCTCTGCGCCTTCCATCCGCCGCAACCACCAACCGTACTGAAAGCTAATAGTTGCTTGATTGCTTATACAAGATATAGGTCCCCGAAGCCGTGACATAAATCAAACCAAGTGCCAAACTACATCACGTAACCAGTTTGTCAATTAATTCTGAACGCGGAAGATCTTACGCCAAGTAGATGGTTCTAATGATCACCTCATACCTGATGTATCTGCATTTTTAAGTGCCAACATGTGCTGGCAATTCCAATAAGATACAACACACGAGTATGCATCATTAATCGATTATAGAACCATAAAGCAACTTTAACCCGCGTCTCCTAATGCGCCACGGCTTTAATGCAATCATAACGCTGGAGTACTGCGCAGAGCTGCACACCAATTGCACACGAATCCGCGCTCAATGTGGCAAACTGAAAAGTTAACAAACGGATTGCAATCCATGACTAATTGAGTTGAGTCCGTTTGCCACAATGATATAGTTTTAGTCTTGCGATTTCCCCAGAGTCATTTGGCCCGAACGAAGGCGTGAATCCAGGTGCTCTGTTAGCAAATAGTTCCATTATTTGATTTCACTTTTTGTTCTTGTTGTTGTTGTTGTGTTCTAGCTTCTAATGAGCTTGTGGTTCTCATGGTTCAAGTCGGATTGACTGGAGGTGGTTCTTTTTTTTTTTTTTTTTTGTTGTCTTATGTGATGGTGACATTGGATTCAAGTGTCCGTGCATAAGTCACTCACTAAGTGTGAGTTGAAGAATTTTAAATGTTTTCCGCATTGTTGTGGTTGTTGAGTGGATTTGCAGTGACCGACGATTGAATTGTTCTCTTGGGATTTCGCCCACTTCACCCACAGTTGGTGGTATCGGACCTGAGACTGGGATAGTTATCAGCACTTGGTTTGTTGGTACCTATTTTTGGTACCTTTACCTTTCCCTATGTTTAGTTAGAGATGATATGGTAGTCGGAGCATGTCCTAACATTAGTTAAAGTGGAGCTCTATTTAAACACTTATGGCGACTTATATGTAAAAAAAAAAACTCTTCCTAAAATAGGTCAACAGCATAAAGCTTATATTTCCTTACTTTCATAACAGGCTGGTGACCTGTTGGGGAGCTCTGCTCGCGAGAGCATAGTCCCATCCACTTTGATCCTGTGTACGTTGTTTCTAGTCGTTGAATTTAAGTGGCTTGGCAAAGGCGATCTTTTTTTTTTAGGTGACGCTACAGTCCGGAACGAACCTGGGCCGGAACCAACATGCCTCCCAATAAGCACGGTCTTTAGCTAACTGCCCCCAGTGGCGCACTCCAAATCTGTTGAGGTCGGTATCTACTTGTGCGCGCCATCAAAGATTATCAAGCCTTACAGATGACGAACTGCATACAAGAAAAATTGTTCCATTGCGGGTCGTACTGGCACAGCTCGCTATAAAATTTGCATACCGCCCGCCCGTACCATGAAGCTGGTGAGCAAAAGTTTCTGTTCTTTGCTCTCAATGCGTCATTTGGCTTTATAATCCTTGGCGGCACTTAAGGCGAGATCTTCCTCTACTGCATCCGACGTCTGGCTGAAAGTCCATTCGTTCTACATACCCTAACCATCTTAAACGTCCAATGCGGAGTTTTTTTTTAACCAGGGGTATGTCGCTGTACAGCTCGTATAGGTCTTGATTGAATCTTCGTCTCCATAGCCCGTAAGCGCAAACGGAACCGAAGATTTTTCAAAGAATTTTCGCCTCGAATCGACCAAGGATTTCTTCATCCGCTTTTCAGACGGTCAATGCTTCAGCGCGGTAGAGCAGGCCTATGATAATTAGGGTCTTATATAGGACTCCTTAGTACTTCGAGTTAGGGCCTTACTAATAAAGTGCCATCTTAGCCCGAAGAAACAGAGGTTGGCAAGAGTAATTCTTCTCAATAATTTCTGACGAGACGGCTATGTCGGAGCCGAGATACACAAAGTCCCGTACTACCTCAAAGTTATATCTGTCAATGGTGACATTCTGTCCAATTCGTTGTGTGTTGTGTGTCCTTTCGTGTTGACAGCATAAACTTCGTCTTGCCCTCATTTACTGCTAAACTCATTTTTGCCGCTTCCTTCTCTATACTAGCAAACGTGGCTATGACATGATGTTGCGGCCTACCTTCTCGTATCGAATATGTCGGTGAGGTCGTTTCTGACCATCCTACACAAACAGACTAGCTTGGGCGGTATACCAAAACTAGACATAGCTCTGTATAGGTCGTCTCTACAAATGCTGTCGTATGCGGCTTTGAAGTCAATGAAAAGGTGATGGGCATCGATTCGGACTCCTTGGTTTTTTTTTTTCAGGATTTGCTGAAGTGTGAAAATTTGATCGGTTGTGGACTTTCCTTGCCTAAAAACACACACATAAGGGTCGATCAGGTTGTTGGAAAACGGCTTCAGGCTTTTCAATATCACGATAGATAGTATCATGTAGGCGATGTTAAGGGCAGATGGTGTCCTTTTCTGTGGATCGGGCAAACGATGTTTAGGTTCCATTCTTCTGGTATATTTTCATCCGACCGGAATTTGCTTATGAGTTGGTAAATGTTATGTACCAAGTCATCTCCGCCGGCTTTATAAAGTTCAGCAGGAAGGCCGTTATTTCCGGCAGCCTTATTAAGCTTGAATTTAGTTATTGCTATCCTCACTTCACCTAGGTCGGGTTGTTGGCAGTTTTCGCTGTTGATGCCAAAATATGGTTCTGACAGCGGAATGTTGTTCTTCATCGCCGTTTAACAGTCTGCAGAACTGGTTCTTCCATATTACCAGCAGCGACTCTGCCTCAAGACCGACATATCCTTGTTCATCTCGACAGGATTCTGTTCGAGCCTTGTATCCTTAGCATTGACGCTTTATACTTTGCTAAAACTTGCGAACATCGTTCCTGGAGCGGCACCTCTCTATATCCTCGATCGGCCGCTTTTCTTGCTCTTTTTTTTCTGCAATTCCGGTGTTTTTTCCTTTCTCTGCCTATAGAGCTCAATGGCAGCTCTCATCTTCAACTGCAGCTTACCATTGAAGGCCTCGTTCTTGGCTCAGAGCATCTGTCGGCATTCTTCATCAAACCAGGGGTTTCTAGCTGGTGGGTGTGAGAAACCTAGCACATTAGTTGCGACTGATCCGTGGGCTCAGTGGCCCGGTGTTTGGTGCGATGAACTGCCGCGTAGAAGGTCTGGGTTCGACTCCCAGCCGTAGCAACAACTTAATGGTTTTAACTGGCCCTCCTCTCGTGATGATCTGACAAATCATCCGAGTAGTATCAATTGTCAAGAAAAGCTTATCTCCCATTCCCCGTTCGAAATCGGCCTAAAACAGGATGACCCGTAATCATGCAAGAAATACACACGCACGCACACATGAATGAGTGCTCGGCCCTGGGTACGAACGAGCATGTTGCGCCAAAAATTTGTATTTTTGTATCCAATGGATTGTTGGCATCGTTGCCATTGTTTTTCGACATTTGATGCTGGTGGTATGATGTTTATCGAGATGTTAAGGGATACGCGTTGCGCGAAGATCTTGGCGGTCTCTTGCGATTGCAGTTTTTCGACATTAAATATTTTCGCAGTATTTCTGGAGTGTTGTGGCGTGGTGGATATCCGCAGTCTTACCTTGGCTGCAACAAGGTAGTGACCCAAGTCGATGTTAGCTCCTCGGAAAATACTGGTTGTGTGCCTCTTGCTTATCGCAATGTGATCAATTTGGCTGACCGTTCGTAGATCTGTAGACCGCCATGTCCCCTTATGGATATCGAAGTGAGGAAACCGTGTGCTGGCTATAGTGGCATTTCGTTCCGTAGAGAAGTCAATTAGCCTAAGTCCGTTACCAGACGTGTTGTCGTTTAGGCTATGTTTTCCGACAATACTGCTTAAGGTGTCTTCTCTCTACCCTTGCGTTCAAATATCCCAGCACAGTTTTAACATCGTACTTCGGTAGTCGCTCAGAAGAGCTTGTAGAAGAAATCCTAATCATCTTTTTCCTCCTTTGGGGCGTGAGCGCATATAAGGCTTATGTTAGCAAATCTGGCCTGTATGCGGATTGTTACAATGCGTTCGTTAGTGTCTTGGAAACATAAGAGTTCTCGCCTAAGTATGGCACTTATAACAATAGTCGCTGTTTCTACTATTCAAGCACTTTCCATTGCTTCCTAAAAAATGGGTTCTTAAATGGGTGGGTAGTTAACCCAAAGCACAACCCCCAACTCAACTGATTCTCTACATAAACTTTAAAATGTTAACATTTCTGACTTCTTGTGAATAAATAAATGCCGGTAGCCGGTAGCCCATGTACAAGAGTTTCCTTCTGAAATTGCGTCCATAATGCTCCGTTTAGGTGCCTCATTCTGTTGTGAAATGTTTCGTTTCATCTCTTGATGTATCTTCCCTCATATGACATGCATTTTCTTTAACTAATTAAATATTTCACAACAGGATGTAACAAGGTAGTGGTCCGAATCGATGTTAGTCCCTCGGAAAGTTCGGATCTCCTAGATATTGAATGCGTCTATCGAAATGTCAATAAGCCTAAGTCCGTTTCAAGACGTGCTGTCGTGAATGCAATTTTTTTAACAATACTGCTAAATACGTCGTCTCCTTTGGGTTAACATCTTCCCATATCCACCGAAGCACGATTTTGCTGCCATACTTTGGTAACCGCTCATAAGTTTTGTCTAGGTGGTCGTAGTAACTGTCATTCGCAATATCGATATCTTCCACAAAAAATATACTAAGCGACTTTTCTAAAATTTTTGCAGGATACGAAAAAACTTCCTATGTAGGTGGTTGTTTGTGTAGTCGTGTAGTGTAGTGTACTGCACATTTTATTTTTCTGTAGTTCATTTTGTACTAATGGTAGAAACCTGAAACCAGCCAAAACGTGGCGCTTGCATAAATTACTTCAGTGGTTAAACTCATATTTAACAGATAGAAAGTTGAGGGTTAAAGTTGATAACTTCTACTCAGATGTATTTACTGCGACTTCTGGAGTACCACAGGGTAGCCACCTTGGACCGTTGCTATTTACTTTGTTTGTTAACGAAATTCCATCACTTCTATCAATCAGCAAATGTCTTTTGTACGCCGATGATATTAAGGTATTTATGAAGATATCTAATAATAGTGATTGTCTTCTGTTCCAAAATGAAATATTTATTCTCGAGCGCTGGTGTAAAGCAAATGAATTACAACTTAATCTGCCCAAATGTAAAGTATTATCATCAGTGTATAGATCGCGAAGCCCCTTACAATACCAATACACTGCGAATGGTGTAATGTTTACCCGTGAAACAGAAGTAAATGATTTAGGAATACTGCTCGATAATCATTTGACTTTTAATCGGCACATTGATAACACATTATTAGTAAGTCACACTCAATGTTAGCGTTTCATCAAACGAAATACCACAGACTTTCAAGATCCTTATACTTTAAAAACACTATATTGTTCGTTAGTTGGAATATTGCTGTTTAATTTGGGACCCTACTTACGATGTTCACTCTGTCAGAATCGAGAGAATACAAAAATCTTTTAATCGTTTTGCTTTACGAAGGTTTAACAGAGATGACGAATTACCACCATATGCGTCACGTTGTTTATTAATTAATCTCAAAACTGTTTTTGTTCGAAGAAAAATGCTATCATTAGTATTCTTAAGTGATGTGGTTAATAACCACGTAAATTGCGATGAGTTGGTTTCTTCGTTACCTTTTAATGCTCCTGTAAGGTATCCAAGAGAACCAAGTTTATATATTCCACCTTTACATAGGACAAACTATGGATCATGTGAAATCATCACGCGTTGCGTTAATTTATACAATTCGATAGTAACCACTGACCTAGATTTAACTTTAAATCGCGATTGTTTTAAACGAATTGCACTTGAAATTTAAAATCCAAATATGCTTATTTAATAAATTAATATTAAATTTTGTTGAATTATTACTTATCAAATGCATAAATATAAGATATTAAATAAATAGAATTAAGTTATTAACATTATAATTAATCTGTAAAGGGCTTACCTGGTAGATATGTATATATAAATAAATAAATAAATAAAAAATTATAAGGGCAAATCAAAAAGAAATTTCCTGAAAAATTGTTGCTTAGCACATTTTTCCGGGATGTTATCAACATCATATTTTTCCAGCGTCGCATTGCAAGTGCATATAAGGATTGTGTTGGCGATCGATCGGCTTCTTGCGTAAATTTGGTCATTCGAATTATATACAAGGTGGCGCAAAAATAACCTTCCGATGTTTTTTGGCTGTAATTTAAAAAAAAATAAAAACTTTGATTCTTCTTGTGGATTATTTTTTTTGGTCTTTTAATTTTTTTTACATCAAGTCGATAGTATGATGTCATGTGAATGGCCGCCGCCACAGTTGATTGTCATTTGAGCCCTTTTTATGGCATTTTCCATCACTTTGGCCAAAACTTCCGGCGATAGGTCCTCACATTCTTGACGGATATTGTCTTTAAGAGCTGCAAGAGTCTGAAGCTTGTTGACATAAACCCGCGACTTCAAAAAGCCCCACAAAAAGAAGTCTGGAGCGGTCAAATCAGGCGATCTTGCTGGCCAGTGCAAATCGCCAAAACGGGAGATTAGGCGCCCGGGAAATGCATCCTTCAGCATATCGGTTGTGGCACGTGCAGTGTGTGCCATTGCACCGTCCTGTTGGAACCACATGTTTTCCAATCCCAATTGATCAAGTTGCGGCAAAAAGAACTCGTTGATCATTGTTCTTTAGCGCTCACCATTCACAGTAACCGTTTGGCCCGCGACGTCTTCGAAGAAAAAAGGTCCGATGACTCCTCCAGCGAAAACAGCACACCATACAGTGACTTTTAGCGGGTGTAATGGTTCTTCGTGGGTTACACGCGGGTTTTCAGTGCCCCTGAAGCGTAAATTTTGCTTATTTACGTACCTGCTAAGGTGGAAATGGGCCTCATCACTCAAATCATCTTCCTCTTGGTGGTGATTAAGGATGGCTTGAGCGTATGTTAGACGCGATTGGCGGTCAGCAGCTAACAGCTGATGCACCGTCTGGACTTTGTCTGGTCGATGTCGACGGCGCTTCCATGACATCTTTGGCTACAGAAGCAATATTCTCTGCAGAACGGCTACTCCGGGGTCTGCCATGTCTGGCAGCATCTCGTGTCGTGCCATTCTCTTCGAGGCGAGCGTCTAAACGTCGCAGTGTTTCACCAGTAGGCGTTATAATAAATAGTCACGAATATTCCGCGTTCTGGAGCAGTGTAGCGTAGCATTGTTTATTAACGTGTATTTTGCATGTGTTTACTACACAAATGTCAAAACAGAACTGACATTAGGGGCCAATCGCGAAATTTATAGCATTTTCTGATAGGAGGAGTACTTTTGCGCCACCTTGTAGTTAGCTATGGATATGCTTTGAAAGTTAAGGCTCAGAAACATATACCCTCACAATAGCATGCGCACCCTCACATCTATCTGATAGATGGCTGGATCATAAAGCTTTCTAACCCAACTCGATGTATTTTTTTTCTTAATTCATTTTTTTATTTACTTAAAATATTAACTTAATACTAAACAAAAATGCTTAAATCTAACTTATCAATAACATATCTCAATCTAACTTATCGGCCCATAGCGGGCGGTGTAAGCTTATAACTAACATTTTTCTTTTGCTTTTCAGCTTAAATTTGTCATTTGTTTTTTTAATATTAATATTAAGATATTTAATTGATTTTTCAAAGAAAAAATTAAAACTTTAAACAGTAACAATTTTTTTTTTTGTTTTATATAAAAACTTAATCTAGACTAAGACTAACTTAAACTACTTAAGACTAGTTAAACCTAAGACTTCTTAACTACTTAAACCTAACTTAATTATAATCGGGGTGGCAAGCACTCGTTGCATATGCCCCGAGGGTTTGCCATCCCGATTCCGTCATTGGGTCCAGCAAGCATTTATGCAACCATATTAAATAACATATGGTGCATAAGCCCAGCCCCAGACCTTGTAACTAAATTTAATTTACTTAGATACTAAGGTACTAAGATACTAAAAGTCCGCAAAGACCTGAGGAAGTGCAGAAACACTTTCCTCGTTTAGCCACCAAAACTCGGTGCGCTGCATTTCAGCGTCGGTCCTATCGCGATCCGATACCGCCGTGCTAAAGCGCTTGTCCGCTTGTCCCGCGCGTCACGGTTGCGATGGTATAAAACCGGGATACCGTTCCTGTCTTGTATTAACCCTAACGAATCGATATAAATGAATGCCTCTGGTGGAATAAAGCCAGACATGAGCGCACTCTCATGTACATTTCATTGGGGTAATAAGCCCCGAATATCAGGCTGTCGTCGCTACTCATCGCCCTTGAAGCGTGCCTTCGAGTCGCCTTAATTAGGAAATTGTCGATTCTGTTCAGCTGGGCCCCATTGTATAGAACCTCGTTGCGATAATATTTTATGTACTTGGAGTCCGGCGTTCGGTGCAATCCTAAGCAGGATCGGAGACAACGCCTCTCAAACAGCCGTATCCTTTCCATGTAGGATGGTGATACATTGAACCACACGGGACAACCGTAAGCGATGATCGGCCTTATGAGGGCCATGTAGCAAATGACTTTCACCCTTGAATCAAGTTGACTGCTATGAAACAATCTTGTTGTCAGAGCATAAGCCCCTCTAGCCCTGGCCAGACAAGCATCCACATTTTTATTAAAATACAGAAACTTGTCAAGCCAGATGCCAAGGTATTTGACTTCACTTCTCACCGCCAACGGCCGTCCATGCTGTCCCAGGATACACAATTTTTTCCAGTTTTTTCTGGTATCGTTAGAAGCCCCCTGCACTGGGGTCCTGAACAGAATTGTTTCGGTTTTTTGGAAATTGATCCTCAATTTCCAATCGTCGCAATATCCCTTACTGTGATCGAAGTCACGCTGCAAAAGTATGTTGATGACTCCGATTTTCGGACGTCACCAGATCATCTGCGTACGCTATAGCGTGACTGAGGGAACCTACAAGATTACTTGTATAAATGTTAAACAATATCGGGGAGTTCACCGCCCCCTGTTGTAAACCGTTTTTAATTTCAAAGACTTTACTCGAAGTTACGTTGCCACATTTGACAACGAACTTCTTTTCCATAAGCATTTCATAAATCATATATAGCATTTGTTTACGCATGCCCAGTCTGGTTAGCTTGTAGAAAAGCCCCTCTAACCATACGGTGTCGAAGGCCTTCTCAAAGTCAACCAGACAGGCCCCTGTGCATTGTCCTTTGGATTTATTCCATTGGATGTCGGAGACTTGTTTCGACGCGGCATGAATAGTGTCATGCCTCGCTCGAAAACCAAACTGATTTTCTGGAATAATTTTTTTTCCTCGACCCACTTAAGCAGAGCTCTATTGACTATTTTCTCAAATACCTTGCTTACATTCAGCAGAAGGCTTATTGACCGAAGATTTGCAGGGTTTGTTCTGTCCTTGTCCTTTTTGGGGATAGAATGTACCACCGCCGTTTTCCAGTGCACCGGATATTTTGCATTATTCACTGCATTGTTAAACAGGGTGGTGAAGATATCGACTGCTTCCACTGGCAGGTGTCTCAATACGATGTTTGGGACCCCGTCCTCTCCCGCCGACTTTTTATTCTTCAGTGATACAAAGATGTCTAGGAGTTCATCTTTTTGCACGAACAGCATCAGGCTATTGGCCCAACTCGATGTATATTTTGATTGATTTTATTATTTGAAATCAAAAATAGCACACTCTTTCAATTAGAGAATAAAAATTTAGTCAAAACTGTCCAAAAAAACATTTCTTTTTTCAAAAAGTGTTATGATGCATAGAATCTCTCCGCAGTCGAACTTTAAAACATTTTCTGATCAATAAAAGCATTCCCTTCCAAAAAATATTTTTCTTTCACGCAAAGTAGAAAACGAAATTAGCAAATATTATCATAACATTCACTGTGAATTGTGGTGACGTATAATTTATGTTTTTTTTTTTTTTATTTGCAAATCTAGTAAACTCTTCTCACCGTTTGTGCCAATTGTATGCAAATGTCAATCGATTATTCCAATAACTAAAACAATTTAAAATTTTTGACAAATCACATTGTTGTGTTGAAATTTTTATGTATTTTGTAATTTTTGCAATTTATGTTTTTTTTTGTATTGCGTTTTGACATTTTTTACTAATCCCATTAGCAAGACATTGCTCGTAACTATCGATTGAATTGCAATTCTAATTTGATTGTGTAATCGTTATTTTCATTAAAACTACGAGGAATTATAAAATGTATGCCACATGCCTTATCATTTATCCAATTAGCAAGTCATTTGTTTTATCAATTGATTTTGACTTTCAATTATAATTCAAAGGAAAAGTAGATAAATCACGTTAAATGGAAATGTCAACTGATGTTTATTTCTGCAATGAAAGCGGCATTATGTTTGACATTTAAATCGAAAGTATTTTTATACCCCCAATTAAAAATGAATTGACTACTAAATGATCACACTATTGCCATATTTTAGTGCAACATGCATTCACATAAAAATTTAACAAATATTTCTATGATGGGTGTGGTAATTAATTCAGTGGTCGGTATGATTATTTTCAGATAGTCAGGGCATAGCTTCCATTGATGACAGAAATGCGCAGGGGTTAAACATTGGATGGTGTTGATTATCTTTTGTTTATCATTAGAAATTAATTTAATTGGGATGCACAAAGAATTGCACCATTAAATTAAAGTAGTAGAGGCTGGTTAAATTTTAAGGGCCGATATTAATCTTGAATAAAACACAAATTATGTAAAATGAAATTATTGTCATTTCTTTTTGTTATGATAATATTAGAACGGTTCAATTATGCATGGAGCAAATAATCGGCCAAATAGCCGCCGCAACCTCGGCGGCGCAACTCCATCCGATGGTCCAAATTTTCGATGACGCTGAGGCATGTTTGAGGTTCTATGCCGTTAATGTGCCGAAATATCTCATCTTTTAGCACTTGAATTGTTGCTGGATTATCGGCGTACACCTTTTCTTTCAAATAACCGCAAAGAAAGAAGTCCAACGGTGTCAAATCACATGATCTTGGCGGCCAATTGACATCGCCACCACTTGAGATAACACGGCTATTGTTTCGTTAGCTGTGTGGCAAGTGGGACCGTCCTGTTGAAACTTCATATCGTCCACATCCATATCTTCCAATTCGGGTCATAAAAAGTTCGTTATCATCTCAAGATAACGAACACCATTCACATTAACCGGCCTGACCGGCATCATTTTGGAAAAAATACGGACCGATGATGCCGCCAGCCAATAAACCGCATCAAACAGTCACTCTTTGTGCGTGCATTGGTTTTTCGACAGTCACTCTTGGATTATCATTCGCCGAAATTCGGCAATTCTGCTTATTGACGAATCCACTGAGGTGAAAATGTGCCTCATCACTGAAGATGATTTTCTTCGAAAATTGATCATCGACTGTTGCCATTTCTTGCCACCATTCTGACTATTGACGACGCTTGAAATGGTCAAGAGGCTTTAGTTCTTGAGTCAATTGCACCTTGTAAATGCAAGTCTTCATGCATAATGTTCATCAACGACGAGCGTGAGAGGTGCAATTGTTGGACACGACGCTGTACGAGCATGCACTGGTGTTTTTACAACTCCTACAGAGCAAACCGGCTCAAATTTTTTGCACGATTTTTCCGATTGTACGCACATTTGGAAGATTAAATTGACCGAAAAAATCACGAAGTGCACGATATGCATTTTGATTTGAACGCCCATTTTCATAATAAACCTGAATAACTTTAACGCGTTGCTCGATTGTGTATCTTTCCATGGTTCAAATTGGATTAGTCTGAGTTGAGAAATGTCAAATGAAATGCAGAAAAATCTTGACGTTTAGGTGTGGTTCACAATCAACATCGGCCCTTTAAATTTAACCACCCGTTAGTACATATAAACGTTTATTTTAAATATTAATCAGGGTGGGCCATCTAGTGGTTTCATTTGAAATCATTGGTTATTTTGACACTGACAGCTGTTTCGCGATCGAAATTTTGACAGAAAGTCAGTATTATACGTCCGCAAATGAAATGAGCCGCTTGACGCCTGAACAACGTTGGGAAATATTGAAAACCTATTTCCAAATTGAGTGCTGTGTAGACCAAACAGTGCGCTGTTTGAAAAGAAGTTTTGGCCGAAATGAATCACACACCGTGCCTGCAGTACTAAAGTTTGTGCAAAAAGTTCGTGAGACTGGTATGCGCACGGACAAAAATGCATATGTTGCCGTGCGTGGGTGTGAGCCTTAATTCACAAACATCATCTCGCCATTTATCTCTTGCGCTCAACATTTCAGACTGACAATGATTACACATTCGCTTACAAGGTCCAATTGACTCAGCAATTGAAGGCACACGACCATCTGCTTCATTATCTCTTAGTAGCTTGGAACTTAGAACAGCTTGAATTCGACAACGATTTTGGGCGAAAAATCATCTTTTCTGACGAGGCCCATTTCTATCTCGGCGGCTACGTTAACAAACAAAATTTCCGCATCTGGGGCTCGGAAAACCCGCACGTTATTGTCGCTAAGCCGATGCATCCATAGATGCATCCAGAATCCGCATCAAACATGCACTCTTGTTTGATGCGGATTTTGGAGTCTATTCTGGCATCATTGGACCATTTTTCTTTGAATAAGAAGCAGGGAACAACGTTTTAATGGTGGGAGTAACAGTACCATGTTATCCTACTTTTTATATACCCTATCCCATAGGGATATATTAGTTTTGATACAGAGTTTGTAACACAGTGAAATAATTTAGCTAGGTACACCTCAAAGTATATGGCTCGACTTAGAATCGCTAGATGGGTCGATTAAGCCATGTCTGTCTGTCCGTCAGTCCGTCCGTCTGTAGGTAACCAGTTTTTGGGCCTTAAATTTTGAGCTAGGGTAACAAAATTTGGTACTTATGATCTTTGTACGTGCTGTTCGAACAAGTGTAAATTTTTTTAAATCCGCCTACTTCCACGCCTCCTTTTTAGTAAAACCTAATTTTAGGCCAAACCGTTGAAAATTTTGAAAAAGTGTCTGAGCAAGATATCTAGACAATCCTTATGTCTATATATTCAAAATTTTTTGCCACGCCTACTTTTTGGGACGTTTTTAGTAAAAAAATCCTTTTTTTGGTGAAATTTCGAAAACAAATTTGATGCATAATAGTTGGTTTTGATAATGTTAACATTTCTTCCATATACCATTTTTATCCACGCCCACTTTTTGGAGACGTTTTAAAACAAAAACCATTTGTATACCCTACGCCATACCATATGCATGAGAAAAACGTTGTTTTTGGTCGAACCATACAAGTTTTTGATAAACTGTCTGAACAATATGTTGCTAGAATTTCAATTTTAATATTTCTTTGCCATAAAGCCCACATTTCAGGGATGGGATAGGGTATCAAAAGGATCCACACAGTGGATTGTAGCCCTCTCACAACTTTTTTACTGAATTTAAAGACTTGAATTTGTACGACCTCTGGTTTATGGACGATGTCGCGCCATGAAACACAGCCCATACCACAATCGATCGTTTGCGCACCAAATTCCCAAATCGTGTTACCGGAACTACGATTTCCTTTGGACTTTTCTTTATGGGGAACCGTGAAGGATCGATGTTATGCCAACAATACGGAAACGATTCAAGCACTTAAGGCCAATATCACCCAAGCAATCTTTGAGCTACAGCCCGAAACCTTCAACAATATCTTGGAAAGCTGGACTGACAGAATGCGATACTGCAAAGCCAGCTGATGCAGACTTCGCATCGGACTACGAATGAGAACCAATGTTGGACTCTAATTTCACTGGCTAGGAGCCAGTATTTTACTTGATTCATAAGTACAGGGTGTCCGCCGGGAAGGTATACTACTTGGTTTTGCCGCCATTTTGGTAAACATTAGTCTTGACAGTTCATATTTGGCAGTCGTGAAGTAGACACGTGGCGAATTTATTATGGAAAAATATTCGATAAACCAACATTTTATCAAAATCAATCATCGATTACTGTGACCATGAGAAAGTTACGTAAAATTTTTGGGAGAAACAATGTGCCAACAAAGCGCACTATTTATCGTGTTGTGAATGATTTCGAAGAAATAGGTTCTGTAGGTGATAGGCCCAAGCATGGACCACAACGTACTGCAAGATCGGCTGAAAACATTACTGCTGCTCAAGGAAGTGTTCAAGACAATCCATAAACCTCAATTCGACGCCGTTCTTAGGAGCTTGGTCTTCAAAGAACAACTTTGGCAACAATTTTGCACATGGATTTGCATTTGTTTCCATTTAAGATTCAGTTGACACAAGACCTTCGTCCACAAGACCATTTACGCCGCCATACATATGCCAATAGGATGTTACAACTAGGCCATGGCAACCCTGATTTTCATGGAAAAATCGTTATGCGTGACGAGGCACATTTTCATTTGAATGGATATGTGAATAAGCAGAATAGTTGGTTCTGGGCAATGGAAAAACCTCACATTATCACATCAGTCATGCTTTGGGCTTGATTAACATGTGGTATCAACAAGACAGTGCCACATCGCATACAACCAGGATTACAATGGAATTACTGCAAGACCTCTTTCCACAAGAAGTTATTTCAAGAAATGGTGATGTGATTGGCCTCCACGGTCGCCTGATTTGACTGCTCCGGACTTCCTATTGTGCGGATATCTGAAAAGCAAGTTTTATGCAAACAAACGAGAAAGCCACCGGTTTATCCGTCACCGTCTCTGTTCAATTGACCTGAAATTCTCAGCTTGTCTATGTTCACCTGGGACAGCAGGCCGGGTATTCATTCCCTACCGCGCTTATCGTTAAGCAAGTCAAATCCGGTTGGATGAGACCAGCACCCGATGGTTACCACTTTTAGGTCAAAAATAAGCACGATTGATGTGTACTCAGAGTTACAACATTGCTTTAAAATTTTGACAACAACCGTTTTTTTAATAAAAACGCTCCCAAAAAATGGGAGTGGTAAAACAACTTTATACGAGCGAAATGTAGATATTCAGATTGTCTAAATATCTTGTTGACAAAGTTTTTTTTAAAATTTTTCTAACCAAAAAAAAAAACGTTTTTCTACAGAGTGGGCGTGGCAGTGGGCGGATTTTGAAAATTTGTAAACTTATTCTGTTGCCTCGATCAAGGATCCTAATACCAGATTTCAATATCATAGCTCAAAATTTAAGGGCTAAAAATCGGTGACATACAGACAGACGGTCGGACGGACAGACTGACATGGCTAAATTGACTCAGCTAGCGATTCTGAGTCAATCCACGTACTTTGGGGAATATCTAGCTCAATTATTTCTCTATGTTACAACCATGTATCAAAACTAATATACCCCTTCGGAATAGGGTATAAGCAGCAACACTGTCCTAGGCGAACCTAGATGAGCTGCTTCGAGATTTTTATACAACAGGTTATATAGGGATTTCAAAGGTAAGGCTACTTGAACAGAGATGGTGGCGGATGAACCGAAATGCCAACGGCAGCGCTTTTTCCCATAGGGCTACTAATGACACCGAATCCTAAGGGTGACTAATAAATTGAAACTAGCCACCCAGGTTGGGGGTTGTGCTTCGGGTTGACTACCCACCCATGGTAAGAAAACACTTGTTACGAAGCAACCAAAGTTGAGGACCATGCTAAACAATAAAATAACAACGGAACTCGTACCTACACCTGCCATGTGAGAATTTTTAACAAGAGAAGTGAAGGCGAAAAACTAGTGGAAACTCTACATAAGCTGCTACAATGAAGACTTTACTGCCATCCAGGAAATACGATGGGATGCAAAAAGAGGATGAAAAACTGTGACATCTACTACGGACCGTGAGCAAAAACAGCGATTGTTTGGTTAGATTTGTTAAAAGCTTTATTCAAGGGATCTGAACAAATGTGAACATTTGAACAGTTGTGCACTTTCATGGTCCAAAACCATACGAAATACGATGGGATGGGCCGTGCAAAAAGAGGATGAAAAATGTGACATCTGCTACGGACCGTGAGCAAAAACTGCGACTTTTCGGCATGGATTTGTTAAAAGCTTATTTTCAGGGAACTGAAGAAGTGTGAAAATTCGATGAGTTGAGGACTTTCATGGTTCAAAACCATTCTGATAAGGTTGTTGGTAAATGGTTTCAGACATTCAGATAACATGGCAGATAGGATTTTGTAGGCGATGTTGACTTTCACCTCTGTAGTTGGCGCAGTTCAGAGGGTTTCATTTTTGTATAACAGCCAAACGTAGCTGAGGTTTCATTCTTCAGGCATACTTTCATCAGAGGATATTCAGTTAAGGTTCAGATATTTCTTATACTTGATTCGATTAGATCGGGTGGTTGGTATAGGTTTCGCTGTCGTCGCCAGTGTTTAATGGTTTATTTTGCCTGGTAGCTGGACTGTTCGACATGGCGTTTAACAGTCTGCAGAAATAGTTTTTCCACATCCTTAGCATCAATTGTGTTTCGATTACAATATTTCCTTCTTCATCTAGACAGTATTCTGTTCGAGCCTTGCGAGTGTTTAACGTCAAAACACTTTGAAAGAACATATGAACAACATTCCTGGAGTGGCACCTATCTATATCCTCGATCAGGTTCTCTTCTTCCTTTTTTCTTCCCTCTGAAAAGCCGGTGTCCTTCCGTCCTTTTTTTATTTAGAGCTCAGTGGCATTTTCTCTTCTTTACCTGTAACTTAGTCTTGTAGTCATCAGTATGAGCTGCGAGCATCTTTAGGCATTCCACATCAAATCAAGTCAAGATATCTTTCCACCAAGTGATTACTTGTCTTGATCAGTCTTGAGGTATCTATTTGCATAATCGTGTGCATTACTGATATAGGAATCCCTTAGGAAAGTGTCAAATACCAAATATTATACACAGTAGGAAACACAATCTTTGGGTCCCAAGAGATTCATTTCTTCATTCATTTGGCATTTTCAAATCCTTTCTCCCTTCTTCTGTAAATCACAGTTCTTGAAATAAAGATCGATTACGTGAAAGTGAATTTCCGCAAATAAAATTCAAATCATCTTTCCACCAGCATCCATAAAACAAAATCCCACTCAACCGCATTGATCGTTGTCGATCTTTATGTGCATTCCCAATTTTGGTCAACATCAACGCATGTCAAGCATCTCCGATCCCAATATAAGCACAAACCGACAGATGTGTTAAGTAACTCTGACATCAATGATTTGTCCATCCCGGCGAGATGACAAGAAAACTTGAATTCCCAACGAAACTCCACTCTTGAATGGCCTCAGAGGAGTAAAGAGAATCCAGCTGAGTTTCGTCCGCACAGGAGCACTTATCTGCTCACTTAAATGGACCCTAAGTGGGTATTCTATAGAAAATCAAGCAAAACGTTCCCCCAGCTATCGATCACATATCATGACTTTTAAGATGCAACATCAACTTTCACCCAGCTTCGGTGTTACAAGTAGTCTTCACGATATTTATGAATTTATGGAGTATTTGACTTGAAAAGTATCTGAGCGCTTCGTCCATTGTATCGCAAGCATTTTTAAATACTTATATGGCAGCTGCGGGCGCAAAGAAAGTGCAATCGCATTTTTTTTTTGTTTAGTGAAATTGAAACCGAACTGGATTCGATTTTTTTTTTTTCTTAAATGACTTTCGACCGGTTACGTTGCCATATGTACGTTGGTCTTGACTGTGACTGTGTGGCACGCTGAGTTTATCATATGCATTAACGAGGAACGTAATTATTGTGCGGATTAACATACCTATGTGGGAGATGGATAGGAATTCCTAGTTGTACAGCTATGGAAAAAGTGGTATTTGGTAGATACTGCTAAGAAATGTATTGTGAGCGAGCTGTCAAAATCACAGATTACTCATACGAAGATTTGCAACTTATCGTTGTTGATGTTCGAGATATTACCTACTCATCGTATGTATTGGATTCAAACTCTGTTTATAGTGTTTTTGGGATCTTTGTTAATGTTGTCTCAGAAGATTGCCAAGTGTTGTTGTCCGCTTTGGTCGCTTTTATTCAGTTTTTACAGTTGTTGTGACAGCTGCCTTTGGAAACTTCGACAGTTGATGTAATCTAAGGCAATAGCCTCAGGGGCATCACCCTGTTGCAGTCATGCCTTTTATTTTGTGAAAGTGTGTGATGCGCATGTTTGTGTTGTGGCGAGAGTGTTTACATCTGGCCGTCTGCCTAGCCATCTCGGTAGCTCCTTCGCTGCTCTATCGTTCTCTTGGCCATAAAACATAACTTTGAAAGCTGCGTCTTTTCCCCATGCCTCTCTTGCTCACATAGTAACTTGCTCACTTGGGGAAAAATTAGATAACGTCTTGTCTTCGCCTTTGTATTTGTGTCAATAATGCGATGGCCCAATCACTTCGCTGGCTTAAAGGTTCTTTGGATCATTATTTCCCACCGTCATCATCATGTCTATAACCGAGATTGCACGGTTTACTTCCGTGGACCACATGACCCTCGTATTATATGTTGTAGATCCGTCTTAAGTTGGGCTTAGTGGCGCGATGGTTAGTGATAATGAACTGCCGAGCAGAAGGTCTGGGCTCGAATCTCAACACCTTAATATCTTTCGCTCATCCTCATCCCACAATGATCTGACAAATTATATGAGTAGTATCAACCATCAAACAAGCTCATCTTTAGTCAGCCTTTCGGATTCGGCATAAAACAGGAGGTACTGTCATCATGCAAGAAGTACACATGCACACATAAATGGTTGTGGCCAGAAGGCTAGGTCCAGGTATTAATGAGCCTGTTGCGCCAAAAATGTTCATTTGAATGTTCGTATACTTCTTGAGTCTCCCTACTCTTCCTGCACCCCCGGTGAGCCGTCTAGAATCTCACCACTCTCCCTTTACCCTTCACTCTGCCGCACTGCGAGGAGTTGAATATATTCTGTCGCACTGGCTGTAACTGCTTTCTCACGAGCTTGAGGTCATGCAAAAGTCGCTTCCTTCAGATGATGAGTCTCACAAGGAAAAGAAAACCGAATGGAATTCAGGGAATATGTGTGACTCTTGTTGCAGTACATTTTATCGTAACATCCCTACTCTATACAGCTTTGAAGGATGCTGTGGACTGTAACCTCTTTCGCATTCCCTGTGTTTTAGATTGCATACGTAGAATCTGGAAGTCGAACACTGGTGACTGATCACTAGTGACTGATATGGCTGTCCATTACCTTTTTCCAATTCTGGATTTGCAACCACAAAATAAGGAGAAACCGATGGAATTCAGAAAAAGAGTGCGAGTCTTGTTATGGTAAATTTTATCGTAAGAACGCCTGTGATTTTGTAGGAGGCTGTGGAATAAAATACAAATTTTTGGAGCAACAGGCTCGTTAGGGCCCAGGGCCGAGCTGTCATTCATGCGTGAGTGTGTATTTCTTGCACGATTGCGGGTCCTCCTGTTTTATGCCGATTTCGAACGGGGCAGCTTATCTCCAAAGCTTTTCTTGACAATTGATACTACTCGGATGATTTGTCAGTTCATCACGAGAGGAGGGCCCGTGAAAAACCATTTAGGTGTTGCTACCTACCTGGGAATCGAACCCAGACCTTCTGCGCAGCAGTTCATCGCACTAACCATCGATCCACTGAGCCTGTCAGGTGGATACAGTACAGATTGTAGACTGTTACAAAAAAAAAAGAATAAAATATGTATGAACGTTTTTATGCCAATCATTCCCTAGGTGCAGTGTCCTTGTGGTTAGTGCGTTGGAATTCTAAGTGCTAGGTAGCTGGTTTAAATCCGCTTTACCTCTTGCAAAAGTTGCACAAACATCCAAAAATATAAAACTGTCATGAGTAGCCTCTCAAATTTTGAATCGGCGTTAAGAGGTGGTCCTATTTCGTATGGCAAAATATAGCTTCGAATACTCGCATGAATGGAAAGTGTATGTATGCTAGTTAGCTAAGTGTATGTATGCTAGTTACTAAATTTCAATCTCTTGTCAATATTTCACTGATTCTAAGACTCTCTAAATAAACTCAAACATTTATTCTAAAACCTTCTTCATTTCATATCGTTTCAGACAAGTTCCCGGAAGAAGACTCTGACATGCTGATGGAGCCAAATGATTTCTCGCCGGTCTCGGTGATACGCTCACAAAGTCGTCAGTACTTCCCATCGACAACGGCGATCTACCGCGAAGAGCACCCACCCACCGAAATCGATGTTCCACAGGCAGCCCAGAATTTCTACCCATCCTTCTACCGGGATTCCCCACCATTAGGTCATTCACGTCCGTACTTCCCCTCACCCATAGATGGACCACTTCCATCACCGCAAAAATTCGCCGCACCGCAACCAACTCGTGGCTATGATCCGACAATCTTAGGATCCGGCGACTTTGGTGTAATTCGTGGAGGTACATTCTATCCCGAAGACGAAATGCCATACCACCCTGACGAAAACAGCGAATTCAACCAATTCTACGGTGACAATGCCAACAACGGCCATGGACGACCACAAGGCGATGGATTGGTTCATAAGTTCACCTACCCCGAAGAGCAATTCGCCAACTTCCGTGACTTTGCCGACATCAATACCCCAGCTGACTCAGCCTTTTCCCAATTCGTTGTCGTTTACGCAGCCAAGAATGCAACAGCATCATCCACCCAACATCTTCGACCGAAAAACATCTTCGAACAGCTGGAACTCCTCGACAAAGAAAAAGCTCTCGAAGAGAAGAAAAACCGCATTAGCAAGTCAAAGGTCAAGCTGAACAGTACAAAACTCGAGAAAAAGTACAAAAAGAAATCCACTCCCAAGGATATGGACTATGAACCACTCTTGGCGCTAAGTTAAGCCATCTGCGCAACAATCCATCGCAGGACTCACTTACAACTAAATTATCTCTGACACTAAGTATGCGTGGTGAGAAAATTCCCACACGCCCCTCATAAAATTGATAAATCGAAAAAGAAATGTTTTTTCTTTTTTCTTTTCTTAAATTATACAAACAAATGACTATTTTTATTAATTTTATTTACCATTAAAAAAACAAAAAACTATCGATTTCAGCACAACATTTTCATCAAACAAATCGATCGCATAACCTAATTATTTTATTGTATACAACTACAACGTTAGTATTTTCATCACAGAATCACATCGCAATTCATTTTTTTTAAAAAAGTAAACAAAAATTAAGTGTAAGCATGTATTTTTTTTTAGTTGTAACTATATACTTAAATTAAGTTGAACAATTTATTAAAAAAAAAAACAGAAAGAAAAATTAAATATAATTTTCCACTATGTGTAAATTAAATTAAAATAAATGTGAAATTTATTAAAAGAAAATTTTAAATATAGTTTTATAAAAAAAAAGAAGGAGAAACAAGTTTTGTAAAAACGTAGGCGTTAACTTTTAGAGAAATATTTTATCGTAAGGCAGCTAGAGTTAATGTTAAAAATATGTTAATGTTATGTTTACCTTAATAAACTGATTTAAAACTTTTTATATTTTAATTGGTTTTACTTTTTATAGAAGGTGGCGCAAAAGTAATCCTCCTATCAGAAAATGCTATAAATTTTGCGATTGGCCCTTATGTCAATTCTGTTTTGACATTTGTGTAGTAAACACATGCGAAACACACGTTAATAAACAATGTTACGCTACACTGCTCCAGAACGCGGAATATTGGTGACTATTTGTTTGAGCAATAATCCGTCGGTGACTTTGGCACAACGTGAATTTCGTCGCAGATTTCCTAGCCGTCCAACGCCTACTGGTGAAACACTGCGACGTTTAGCCGCTCGCCTCGAAGAGAATGGCACAATACGAGATGCTGCCAGGCGTGGCAGACCCCGGAGTAGCCGTTCTGCAGAGAATGTTGCTGCTGTAGCCGAAGATGTCATGGAAGCGCCGTCGACATCGACCAGACGACGTGCCACGCAAATGGGTATCAGTCGACGGTCTTTACAGCGAATTTTGGTACTAGATTTGAAGATGTTTCCATACAAAGTCCAGACGGTGCATCAGCTGTTAGCTGCTGACCGCCAATCGCGTCTAACATACGCTCAAGCCATCCTTAATCACCACCAAGAGGAAGATGATTTTTCATCAAAAATAATCGTGAGTGATGAGGCCCTTTTCCATCTTAGCGGGTACGTAAATAAGCAAAATTTACGCTTCTGGGGCACTGAAAATCCGCGTGTAACCCACGAAGAGCCATTACACCCGCTCAAAGTCACTGTATGGTGTGCTGTTTTCGCTGGAGGAGTCATCGGACCTTTTTTCTTCGAAGACGTCGCGGGCCAAACGGTTACTGTGAATGGTGAGCACTACAGAGCAATGATCAACGAGTTCTTTTTGCCGCAACTTGATGAATTGGGATTGGAAAACATGTGGTTCCAACAGGACGGTGCAACGGCACACACTGCACGTGCCACAACCGATATGCTGAAGGATGCATTTCCCGGGCGCCTAATCTCCCGTTTTGGCGATTTGCACTGGCCAGCAAGATCGCCTGATTTGACCGCTCCAGACTTCTTTTTGTGGGGCTTTTTGAAGTCGCGGGTTTATGTCAACAAGCCTCAGACTCTTGCAGCTCTTAAAGACAATATCCGTCAAGAAGGTGAGGACCTATCGCCGGAAGTTTTGGCCAAAGTGATGAAAAATGCCATCAACTGTGGCGGCGGCCATTTACATGACATCATATTCTCGACTTGATGTAAAAAAATTTAAAAGACCAAATAAAAATAATTCACAAGAAAAATCAAAGTTTTTCTTTTTTTTTTAAATTACAGCCAAAAAACATCGGAAGGTTATTTTTGCGCCACCTTGTATAAAATGGGTATTTATAAAAAAGCGACCAAGGTAATTGGACAAAAAATACAAGATGTTCGCTCAGAGAGTGTTTGTTGCTGTTTGGTAAGATATTTTTAAATATGGAAATAATATACAGGGTTGACCACTTAGTGGTTTCTTTTTAAATGGTAGGTTATTTTGACACTGACAGCTGTTTCCCGCTCGAAATGTTGCCAGAAAATCCGTATTATATTGGGTGATCCAAGTAGAGATACTTTTTGCAATAGCCTTTTTTGACAGATCACGTGTGAGTCGTGTCATGCTGTCATGTTATTTTTGTTTAGTATTGTTTGGCATTTCATAATGGAAAGACTTACGCGTGAACAACGTTTACAAACTGTTCAACTTTATTATGCAAATTCACGTTCTGTGAGGAATGTGTTTCGTGCACTTCGCTCAACTTACGGTCAACATAATCGGCCTACTGAGCGTACTATTCGCAACACCATCACCCATTTTGAGACCCAGCATTCATTACTGGATAATATTCGACCGAATAGACCACGTCCAGCACGCTGTGAAGAAAATATATCGGCCGTAGCTGAGAGTGTACACGAAGACCGTAGAGAGTCGATTCGGCGCCGTTCGCAGCAACTTGGACTGACGTATGGAACTACTTGGCGCATTTTACGTCAAGATCTTAAATTGAAAGCGTACAAAATACAGCTTGTGCAACAACTGAAGCCGCTCGACCTTCCCAAGCGACATCGCTTCGCTCTATGGGCTCTTGAAAAGTTCCAAGAAGATCCGACGTTTTCGAGGCAAATTTTGTTTAGCGAAGAGGCCCATTTCTGGCTCAATGGGTATGTAAACAAACAAAATTGCCGCATTTGGGACGAAGAGCAACCTGAAGAGATTAAAGAACTGCCACTTCATCCAGAAAAAACAACGGTTTGGTGTGGTTTGTGGGCCGGTGGAATCATCGGTCCATATTTCTTTAAAAATTATGCCGGTGCGAACGTAACCGTCAATGGCGACCGTTATCGTGTCATGATAACCGACTATTTGATGCCTGAAATTGAAGCTCGTGATCTCGACGACATTTGGTTTCAGCAGGACGGCTCCACTTCCCACACATCGCATCAATCAATGGACTTATTGAGAGAACATTTCGGTGAGCACATAATTTCACGTTTTGGGCCGGTCGATTGGCCACCAAGATTGTGTGATATCACACCGTAAGACTTTTTCCTGTGGGGATATGTAAAGTCAAAAGCTTATGTCGACAAACCCGCTTCGATGCAGGCCTTGGAGGAAAACATCACGCGTGTCATTCGCCAGTTACCAGTCGAAATGCTCGAACGAGTGATCGAAAATTGGACTCAACGGATGGACCATCTGCGACGTAGCAACGGCCAACATTTGATAGACATAATCTTCAAAAAATAAATGCCAAAGAATGTTCTTTCAAATGATAACAAACATTCTCTCCATTAAATTGGAATTTTCTGTGTTTTTTAGGGAACCTCGAAATGGATCACCCTTTACGTCCGCAAAACGCAATTTGTCTCTTTACGCTTAGACAACGTTGGAAAGTGTTGAAAACTTATTTTCAAAGTTTTTAATTTTATTTTTTCAATTAAGAGATTTTATTTACACACTTGTTACGTATTTACAATTGTTTACCTGTAAAGTAAAGCGCTTATTTTGTCTATAACTTTAAATAGATTTAAATTTTCAAAATTATTTTGTTATAAACATACGCTTATAAAAGATTTAATTTCATTAATTATAACTTTTACTTTGCAAATAATAAATTAAGTAAGTATTTTTCCAGCTCTTTTTTCCCCTTTTTTAAAGTTTGGAGTGGCTTATAAAAATTTATGAAGTAATATAATGATTTTCGGTAGTTTTCGGCTTACGTTAGCCGTGTATGTTTCTGCAACGTCTAGCGTCGCATGGGATCTTCTTCGTGTGCTAAGTGTGCTTATAGGCTGCAGAAATCGGTGATCATTCATGTATTGTTAAGGTTGGTTAAATTTTAAGGGCCGATGTTGATTTTGAATAAATCACAAATTATTAGGAAAATTATTGTCATTTCATTTTGTTATGATAATATTGGCATGGTTCAATTATGCATGAAACAAATTATTGGCCAAATAGCCGCTGCATCCTCGGCGGCGCAACTCCATCCGATGGTCCAACTTTTCGATGACGCTGAGGCATATTTGAGGTTATATGCCGTTATTGTGCCGAATTATCTCATCCTTTAGCACTTGAATTGTTGCTGGCTTATCGGCGTACACCTTTTCTTTCAAATAATCCCAAAGAAAGAAGTCCAACGGTGTCAAATCACATGATCTTGGCGGCCAATTGACATCGCCACCACTTGAGATAACACGGCCATTAAATTTGTCGCGCAAAAAAACCGTTGTTTCGTTAGCTGTTTGGCAAGTCGGACCGTCCTGTTGGAACTTCATATCGTCCACATCCATATCTTCCAATTCGGGCCATAAAAAGTTCGTTATCATCTCAAGCTAGCGAATAGCATTCACATTAACCGGCCTGACCGGCCTCATTTTGGAAAAAATACGGACCGATGATGCCGCCAGCCAATAAACCTCATCAAACAGTCACTCTTTGTGCGTGCATTGGTTTTTCGACAGTCACTCTTGGATTATCATTCGCCCAAATTCGGCAATTCCGCTTATTGACGAATCCACTGAGTTGAAAATGTGTCTCATCACTGAAGATGATTTTCTTCGAAAATTGATCATCCACTGTTGCCATTTCTTGCCACCATTCTGACCATTGACGACGCTTGAAATGGTCCAGAGGCTTTAGTTCTTGAGTCAATTGCACCTTGTAAATGCAAGTCTTTATGCATAATGTTCATCAACGACGAGCGTGAGAGGTGCAATTGTTGGGCACGACGTAGAGTTGAGGTTGACGGCTCTTCAGCCACACTATCGCGAACAGCAGCAATATTTTCTGCAGTACGAGCTGTACGAGCATGCACCGGTGTTTTTACAACTCCTACAGAGCAAACCGGCTCAAATTTTTTGCACGATTTTTCCGATTGTACGCACATTTGGAAGATTAAATTGACCGAAAAAATCACGAAGTGCACGATATGCATTTTGATTTGAACGCCCGTTTTCATAATAAACCTGAATAACTTTAACGCGTTGCTCGATTGTGTATCTTTCCATGGTTCAAATTGAGTTAGTCTGAGTTGAGAAATGTCAAATGAAATGCAGAAAAATCTTGACGTATAGGTGTGGTTCACATTCAACATCGGCATTTTAAATTTAACCACCCGTTAGATGTGTTGTCATCTGGAAGATTGCATTTACATCTTAAAATTTTAGATTCAAATTACTGGTTCTAACAATTTAAACAAGACGCTGTTGCAGGTTAGATATTTTGTCCAAATGAGTTTTTTTTTAAAAGCGTTTCCCTGTGCAAGAATTTCGTATCTAATACGCGACTTAGCTAGTGAGTAATACACCAGTTTTTGCACTTCTGGATGTGAATATCGCTACATCATTGCAAAAATAGTACTCTTTAGTTGAAGACGCAGGACGTTTATATGCTCATCTTTGACTAGCTCAATTGCTTTGTTGTTGGCTGATAGTGGACAGAACTCGTTTCGGAGATATATTTGGACCGTTTTCTCTCGCTTAAGACTAGACAAAAATTATTAAATCTAACTTGTAAATAACATGTATTCTTAAAATAACTTATCGGCCCTTAGTGGGCGCTCTAAGCTTTTATTTTATACTGTGCCTTTAGGCTTCAATTTGAATACGGTAAAACCGTGATTTCAGATCGCCAAGCTTGAAGTTCGGTACGTAGATAAAAGTGATTCAGAAAGGCTCTCTCCTCAATGTCGCGATTTGGGCGAACAGGATTATTCACCGTATACACGGTCTCGAAGACAGCGCCTATCGTATTCGCCTTCTCCTGAGGATCTTCTATCGTGAAAAAACCGTCGTTAGAGTCAACACTTTCCGGACTTATACCAACAGCCGTGAGTTTCTGTCTGTTCTCTGTCGTTTGAGAAATTTGGACACACTGAATGTCGTTATGATCCTTTCGCCTGAATATTTTATTTATTTGCTGGAACATATTCGGGCTACTGGCTTTTATAGCCTGAATTTTCTTGCCCCAGTACAAATTTACAGATTGTCTGTAATTCTCCGATATTAACTGTTTAAGGTTTTTGATCAACGACTTCAATGTCCGAACCTCCGGGTCTTGTCTGTCAGTAAATTGTCTATGCAGCCGTTTAAGCCCTGAGACCAGTCTGCTTTTGTTTTTGTGGAGTGCATCGATTGTTGGCGTTCGATACTTCTCCGTCTGGTCGTCAGAACAAGCTACCTTACGGATAGCTCGATCCATTGACCTTGTGATGACCTCATTCAATTCTAATAGATTTTGGTCGATTTCGTCGTTAGTAAGGTTTCGGTTTGTCGGAGGGTTGATTTCGCTCAAACGTAATTCTCGCCTTACAACTCTGGCGAAGCGCAGCCAGTTCGTCCTTCGATAGTCGAAAGAACGCACTTGGTCGAACTCCTCCAGTTGAGTTTGCTCGTTTGGGATCCAGAATACGGCATCGAGTCCGAGGTGGTCACTGTCGTAATCGAATGCTCGTACACAGTTCCGCGCGTGTTCGTTGTTTGTCAGTTCTAGTCTATTGTCCATAAGGGCTAAGTCCAGAAAAGAGTTTCCTCTCGGGAAAGACGGGATATCCGTCGCGTACAAACTAAGTTTGTACTCAATAGTATTTTGTTCCCTCCAAATTTGAAGCAGTCGACTTCTAGTGTTCGCGATTGTATTTCCCCAAGCCGCGTGCTTGGCGTTAAGATCTCCGGCCAAAAAGTAATAATTTTCAGCCAATTGAAGCTGTAGGCAACGAAAAAGTGTCTCGAGCACTGCTTAAAACTGAGTCTGTTGAGTTGCTTCAGGTACATAAAGCGACACCACATACATTCTCCTCCCACTATGGAGAGGAATGCATACGATGCATGCTTCCAGCATCTGGAACCTACTTACTTCCCCGCTATATATTATTTTATGGCGTAAGCCTTTGCGTAATAAGACAGCGACCCGACCCCCTTGGGAGGAGTGGGGTCGATCTCTTCTTACTAAATGGTAGTTGCTGTATCCCAATTTAGGTGTTTGTGTTTTCGCACAATTTCTATATCATCGGCATAGGGCATAAGTTCGTTAGTAAAAATAATAAATAAAATCGGGCCAAATATAGAACCTTGTGGTATACCAAATTTCATATATCTACAGGCGAGGGTTCCTTTATAACATTTGTCAGTCCCTTAGAAGCTATCATCTGCATTTTAAGACCAGGGAGTTATTCTCGTCTTGCGTATTTATATTCACATCACCCAACAAAATATTTTCTTTGTTTTCGTTGATAAGTGTAACTCGTCAATGAACCTTGCAAAACTAAGCTTTGGTCGCCTATATTTATTTATTTATTTATTTAATTCATCTATAAGTACATTTTACTTTCTTAGACTAGAATGATATAGTAACATTATATATAAAATTAAGTAATACATAATCTTTATTATTTAATTGCTTCGAAAATCTTAATCTTAAAAGCATTTCTGCTCAAATTAAGGTCGATTGCATTTGTATATTGGTTAAAATATAGACATGCGTTTGTGACAGGTTCATTACGACCATAATTTGTTTCATGTCTTGGTATGGCAAAATAACACTGCAGCCTAGGTCTAAGTGGACGTGCTGGAACATAAACATTAAACAAAGATAGTAAGGGGATGCAATCAATATGACCCGTAACAACATCCCTTGCAAGTGAAATAAAGAAGAATTTCCTTCTTGTATAAAGAGGTTGTAATTTTATAAGAGCGCATCTATTTACATAAGGTGGCAAAGGCAGAGACCAATTTAACTTACGAAGAACAAACCGAGTAAATCTTTTTTGAATTTTTTCAATACGAATCATGCTATTATTATAGCATGGACACCAAACTACGCAGCAATATTCGAGTATAGGTCTAACAAAACTAATAAAAAGCGATTTCAATGTGTATGGGCAGCGAAAATCATTTGAATTTCGAAAAAGGAACCCAAGCATAGAATTTCCTTTGGAAATAATGTAATCAAAATGCATTTTAAAATCTAATTTTGAATCTAAAATTACTCCTAAATCTGTTTGATTAAAAACTCTTTTAAGAGCAGTGTTTGAGATCGTGTAATCAAAGATAATAGGACAATGACACCTTGTGAACGTAAGGACAGAACACTTAGATATATTAAATGGCAATTTGTTTATATCACACCAATTTGATAAGTTACTAATATCTTTTTGTAGGGCGATACAATCCGACAAGGAATTTACTATTTTATATATTTTAACATCGTCGGCAAACATTAGACACTTTGAAGAAACTATTTGTGAGGGCAAGTCATTTATAAAAAGAAGAAATAAGAGAGGTCCCAGGTGGCTACCTTGAGGTACACCGGAAAAATTAAATATTTTTCTAGATTTGCTTGAACCAATTTTAACAAACTGAACTCTATTTGTTATGTAACATTCAATCCACTTTAATAAATTAGAATGAAAACCTAGCATTTTAAGTTTTTGAACTAAAATTGAGTGGTAAAAAGCTTTTGAAAAATCCGTAAATACAACATCTACTTGTTTCCTATTTTCCATGCTATTAGTGCAAAAATTTGTCAACGGGGATAGATTTGTGGAAGTGGATCTTCCACTCATAAACCCATGCTGAAATATTGAAATGTGTTTTCGAACCATAATCTTTTTTTGACAAGTGATTCAAAGACCTTTGGGATCAATTGTAGTTTGGCAATGGGTCTGTAGTTTTCTATACATTGCTTGGATCCTGATTTATGTATGGGCGTTATGAATGAAAACTTCCAACAATCTAAAAATATCCCAGAATCTAGAGACGCATTAAAAATTTGTTCAAGAGGTTTTAATAGATTAAACCTACACATCTTTACGAACACTGCTGGAATGTTATCCGGTGCAATGCTAAGATTGGTGTCTAAGTTACCTAGTTCATTGAGAATTTCATCTTTTGTTAATCTTATTAAACTAATGTCAACAATTTTAGAGACATTCAATGCATTTATCGACTTTAAAGAATCCAAAGTAAAGTTTGATTGAAAGAACGATGCAAACATGTTACATATATTAGAAAGATCGCTACTAACTTTAGTTTTATACGACATATTAGCAGGAATCCCAAATGATTTCCTTTTAACATTTATATGCTGCCAAAAGGCCTTTGCATCATTTTTAATTCTAGATTCCAATGACCATAGATATTGCTTATGCGTAAAGTTTTTTAAATATACATATTCTTTTCGTAAACGACAATATTCACTACGATAAGTTGATTCAACCGTGCTCTTACCACCTAATCTGGTCATTGCAGTTTTTAAGCGTGATAGACTTTTGGTGAACCAAACTGGTTTGTTATTTTGCTTTGCCCGCTTTAAAGGAACAAATTTTGAAAATATATCTTCTATTTTGCTTTTAAATGAACAATAATTTGATAATAAATCGGTATGACTTAAAAGTACATCCCAATCTATTGAGCATAAATAGTTATTGATGAAATTGTAATCGGCCTGTTCATGATAAACATCAATACCCACCCGTGAGGTCAGCAAGCAAATTTACTTGTTGACCACTGTACAGAGTACTTAAATCAACAACGCTTTGTTTACATTGGGGTACATACCAATATATATATATATTATTGTTGTCAAAATAATAGATGAAATAAATACGCTTTTTTTATAACGTTGAGAAGAGCGGGTCGTTTTAATTTACGGATTTTGTTAGTTTACGGCATTAAGAAAAACGGTGCAACTTGAAACAAAGAAGTTAACCCTTGCCATAATTTTTTTTTCCTTTGTTCAACGCCCGAACACGGCCTTAATAAAATCATAACTATAATTCACAAAAGAACAATTACTATTAATTATATCAAACATATTACAATTAATTAATATACCTAATGCTTTATGATGTATGCTATTACTTAAAAGTGGGAATTCTTCTTCCGATATAACCACATCTAAATCTTCATTTACAAAAACCAAATCTAATATTCTACCAATTGAGTTTACTACATTATTCTGTTGTATTAAATTTAGTGCCGACATTGTGTCCAATACAATCATTTCATTATCTTTAGCAACATTGAATGGAAGTAATTTTTTATCATCCTCAGAAAAAAGCCATTTAACATTACTAAGATTAAAATCTCCTAATACCATAACATATGAATTATTATCTAATTCAGTTGCAAACATTTGAATATTGTTTATATGCTGATTGTAAATATCGAATTCGGAATTCGGAGGAATATACGAAACGAGAAAATAAATGTTTATGTCATTTGATTGATTTGCATTATTACATATTGGCAAAACTAAATGTACACAAATTTGTTCAATTAAACCTGAAGAATTTGTTAGAGTTATTTGCCTACTCACAAACTGCGATCGAACAGCAATCAGTACACCACCTCCTCTAGTTAGCCCAGTAGAACTCGAACATCGATCACATCTATACACGTTGAATTGGTTTCCAAAGAGTTCAGTTGTCATCAAATTAGATCGTAATGGGCGCGCTGTCAGAGAGACCCTTAAAGATCCTGGCTGTGAATGTAAATTCACTGATTAGGATCGAACGTAGAGCTAATCTTTTCCAGTTGCTTACAGACCAAAGTCCCGATGTGCTTATGGCTAGCGAAACTAAGCTTAACCAGAAGCATAAATTGACTAATAGTAATTACAATATCGTAAGAAGGGACCGACCCAACTCCACTCAAGGAGGCGGGGTCGCTATCTTTATACGAAAAGGCATTAGTTATAAGGTCATATATAGTGGTGAAGTGCGCCGATTCCGGCTGCTGGAAGCCTGCGTCATATGCATTCCTCTCCAACAAGGGAAGCGACTGTATGTGATAGCGGCCTACGCACCGGAAGCACCTCAGCCTACACTTTTTACAACAGAACTCGGAAAACTTTTCGATTCTCTAAGACTGAACTCAGTGGAGAACTTTTATCTTTTGGCCGGAGATTTAAATGCCAAACACGAAGATTGGGGAAATCAATTACAAAATCCTCGGGGTAACCATCTTTACAATTGGATGGTCCACTACAATGTTGAATATAGGATCGACATTCTCGCCACAGATAGGCCATCGTTTCCGAGAAGCGGTGCTTTCCTGGATCTTTTACTGCGAGACACAAGACTGACAGTAACTAACAGAGTAGGTCAACACCCGCGAAACTGTTTACGGACGATTGAGTACGACAGTGATCACTGCGGACTCGCCGCCGTAATACAGCTTCCGAACGAGCTTGTGGCGCTGGAGGAGTATGTGCCTGTGCATTCTTACAACTACGGTAAGATGCGCTGGCCTCGCTTCACCAACGCCTTATCAAGAGAACTACGTTCGAGGGCCATTTCACCCCCAAACAACAGAAACCTAACAAACAACGAAATCGACGAATACTTACAACAAATGGACGAAGCGATTCAACGAACAATGAACAGGACGATACCGAAATACAAAGAACATGACATAACATCTACGTACAGAAACGCGACTATTGACGCACTACACAGACAAAAAAGCGGACTTCTGACAAGACTTAAACTCTTGTACAGACGACTGACAAACCCACGCGACCCGGAGATTAGAACACTGAAGGCGTCGATCAAAAACATCAACCAATTGATCAAGGAGAACTATCGGTTGTCCATTAATTTGTTTTGGAATAACAGAATTCGGGCCGTAAATTCCAGCGACCCGAGTATGTTTCCACAAATTAATAAGATCTTTAGGAGGAAAGGTCATAACGACCTTCCGTGTATTAAGCTCCAACGAACAACTGACAATACAAACATACTTTTGACAGCAGGAATTGATCCGGGAGAAGCCGTCTTCGACGACGATTTCTATGTTATTGAAGATCCTCAGGAGAAAGTGGAGGCAGTGGGGGCTGTCTTTCAGGAAGTGTATAAGGTGAATGATAGCATTCGCCCGAACCGCGTCCTGGAAAACAATGCCCTACTCCATCATTTCTATCTCCGAAACGACATAACGCAATGGCGATCTGGGAACCGTGGTTTCACCCGGTTTGATGACGAAAACTTGGCAAACGCCATAGTCGCCGAGCGAAGTGGGTCTAGTCCCCTGTTAATCTCGAAGGTGGAACTCCAGATCATCTTCGATTCCATAAAGAAAAAGAAGTCAGCGGGAGTCGATGGTATATCCAACATTGTACTGCGACACTTACCACCTGAAGCTGTGGACATTTACGCCACTCTGTTCAACAACGCGCTGAATAATGCATATTATCCAGTACGTTGGAAGACGGCGGTGGTTCATCCTCTCCCGAAAAAGGGAAAGGACAACTCCAATCCGGCGAATTTCCGGTCGATAAGTCTCCTTCCGAGTATCAGCAAGGTTTTCGAAAAGATTCTCAATCGAGCACTGTTCAAGTGGTCTGAGGACAATAATATTATACCAGAGAACCAGTTTGGTTTCAAGGCTGGACATGACTGTATTCATGCCGCCTCCAAACTCGTCTCTGATATACAATGGAACAAAGCCAAAAAACAGTGCACGGGTGCATGTCTGGTTGATTTAGAGAAGGCTTTTGACACCGTATGGTTAGAGGGCCTCTATCTAAAGCTGACCAGACTTGGCATAAGTAAACCACTGTTATATATGCTTCATGACATGCTGACTGGTAGAACGTTTGTTGTCAAAAGTGGCAATGTAACTTCTACCACAGAATTTTTCATTAAGAATGGTCTGCAACAGGGAGCGGTAAACTCGCCGATTCTCTTCAGCATTTACACCAGTGATATGATAGGTAGTCTTACTCAGGCAATTGTGTATGCGGACGATCTTATCGCGTACAGAACAGCCTCTACTGTCGAAGTCATTCGAACTCTTTTGCAGCGGGACTTTGACAAGATCCAGAGATATTGTGATGACTGGAAGTTAAAAATCAACTTTCAGAAATCAGAAACTATCCTGTTTAGGACACCGTTGTCTAGGGCCTCTAGGGATACGAGAAAGAACTGGCGAAAGCTGGTGATCGTGGGACCAAACGGACAGCCACTGGCGAGTAAAAGTGTAGTAAAGTATCTTGGCATCTGGTTAGATCAGTATCTATATTTCGGAAGACATGTAGATGCTGCTCTGGCTAGAGCTAGGGGAGCATTTGCCCTGACAAGACGATTGTTTTATAGCAGTCGCCTTGACAGCAGGGTGAAGGTGATTTGCTACATGGCCCTCATTAGGCCAATGATTGCCTATGGGTGCCCGGTGTGGTTCAACGTTGCCCCATCTCAAATGGAAAAGATACGGGTGTTTGAGAGGCAGTGTCTGAGGAGCTGCCTTGGACTTCACAGAACACCAGTATCTGACTACACAAAATACTATTCCAACCAGGTCCTATACAACGGGGCCAACATAAACCGAATAGACAATTTTCTGGTGAAACTCATTCGGTTTCACGCTGCAAGAGCGATGGCTTCGAACAATAGTCTCATCTTTGGGGCCTTCTATCCCAATGATGAATATTTTGAGAGTGCGCGCTTAAGCGGCTTTATTCCACCCGAAGCTTTCCTATATTTGGATAGTCGAGGGCTGATACAGGATAGATCGGCGGTTCCGCTAATCTACCACGTCTTCCGACGAACTGTGGATAGGCGGCTCCTATACGACCGAGACGTCGTCGCTCAGGGCGGAGGAGAGCGCCTGCGGTTCAGCAGGAGTGTGTCCGATTGGGACCGTCGGAGTAGGTCACAACAGGAGAACCTGTTGTGGTGGTTGAATGATAGATAGGATAGTTGACTTAAAATTGTAATTTTATGGCCGACTTACATAGTTTTAGTCTTAGGTTTAGGTGCAAAGCAGCCATGGTGGCACAAAAAAAAAAAAAAAAAAAAAAAAACAAAAAAAAAAACGCTTGCTGTGGCTGTTCTAGTTTTTAAGTTATTTTTAGGTAGTTTTAATTAATTTTAATTAGCATAAGTTAGTCGATAAGTAGTTTTAATTAGTATGTAAGTTTAAATAAAATAAAAAAAAGACGAGGAACCAAGTTTTTCAAAGTTTTCTTGGTAAAAATTTTGTTAATTTTGTTACTTTATATTTTTATATATTAGATAATAGGCCGAAAGGCATTAGAATTAAGTTATCGTATAATTTAGGGCGCCCGCATAGAGCAAGTAAGTTAGTTAAGTAGTTGATAAGTAGGCTAGTTTTTTTCATGAATTTTTGTCTAGCATTTAAGATAGTTTTTAAGAAAAACAAAATAAAAATGAATTGAAAAAAAAAAAAAAAAAAAAAAAAAAAGTTCAGTTGTCATAATTGTATCATTCAACCAGGTCTCAGTGAGAGTGATAACAGCATATGAACAGTCAGAGACGACAGAATAAAATTCGTTTGTTTTCGTTCTCATTCCTCCGACGTTTTGATAATAGACGGAGAGCGGTGCATTTTCTTCAGGCAGCACAGTAGTTACATTGTTTATTGAAATAGCATCAACATCAGTAGGAAAAACAGCTGGAGCACATGGACTTGTGTTGTTTACATTATTTAATTGGACGTCATCTAAGTTGATAACGACGTTCTCCTGGTTACTTCGTTTTTTGGAGTGTAAACGAATTCTCTTACTTGAACTCCCATCGGCCAAATTGATGAATTGAGTGCATTAGGAATTATATTTGCAGGAATAGCAACTTTAAAATTTATATATGAAAGTGCAGTTACGTCTATGTCTTTCTTTATGAACTTTTTACATTTTATGAGTGTTGGTGCAATTTCTATAATTTGCAATAGCATGCAAATGTTTTTGTTCACCATTATGAGTTATTTCTAGATGAATGCCTTCGTAATTAATTGGTTTCGCAGTTAATATTTCGTACGTTATATTGTTTTTAATATAATTTTCGACACCACCTCCCTTCATTGAATCACGATTAATAAATTCCGATTTTAATCCATCAACATAAAGTGAGTGCTGTGTAGCCCAAACAGGGCGTTAGAAGTCTTGGCCGAAATGAATCATCCACCGCGCCTGCTGTACCCTAGTCTGTGCAAAAAGTTCGTTAAACTGGTATGCTAGTGGACCTCCGCCGTCGTACGGTCGTCGCACGGTCGGCACAGGCGAAAATATGTTGCTGAAGCCGTGGGTGTGAGCCTCAATTCACGAACATCATCTCACCATCATAATTTTGATCTCGTATCACATATTCGATTGCAAGGTCTAATTGACTCAGCAATTGAAGGCGCATGACCATCCGCTTCATTATCTCTTCGCAGTTTGGACCTTAGAGTGTGCAACTGGAGGCAGTTAGCTAAGGACCGGTCTAATTGGCGAAGCATGTTGGTTGAGGCCCAGGTTCATTCCGGACTGTAGCGCCACTTAAGTAAGTAAGTAAGTTTGGACCTTAGAGCAGCTTGAATTGGACAACGATTTTGGGCGAAAATCATATTTTCTGACGAAGCGCATTTTTATCTTTTCGGCAACGTTAACCGCATCCAGATGCTCATAGGCTCATAAAACCCGTACGTTATTGTCTCAAAGCCGATGCATCCACAGAGAGTAACAGTTTGGTGCGGATTCTGGAGTGGTGGCATCATTGTACCATTTTGCATTGAATATGAGGCAGGGGACAACGTTTCGGTCAATGGTAGGCGTTACAGTGCCATGCTATCCAACATTTTTTCATTTGCACACCAAATTCCCAAATCGTAATATTCGCCTTCATGGCGAAGTCAATTAGCCGCCTCGGAGCTGCGATTTATAAATTGGTTACTAACATCGGTGTTTTCCGGCCCGCTGTCGTAGAGTCAAAACAAGATCCTGGCCCTCCAGGTTGGTATGCTTCTATCACCGAATGAAACAAAATCTTACAGACCTACTTCACTTCTTCCAATAATTTCCAAAGTTTTTGAAAGGATATTTCTCGGTCGTTTACACCCCATTACTGAACAGAAAAGCCCTCCCAGCTGCTTGGCTATGTGGACGATATTGACATCACGGTTGCTTCCAGTGTGCTGCGATAGAAGCGTTCACGGTAATTGAAGAACAGACGAAATCTGTTGGCTTTGAAGTGATTGAGGACAAGACTAAGGACATGCTATCAACAAACAAACAAGCATCTGTCCACCGACTAGGACAAATCGTCACTATTTAGATCAACAATTTCGAAGTAGTTAAGGAGTTCACATACCCAGGAGTTAACATAAACTCCACGAATGACACCCTAGTGGAGATCCGGCGAAGAATGCCCTAAAAAAGGGCGCACACGAAAGTCTTTCGATGGAAACATGAATACCTGCTACATTTCATGAGCGCCTGGTACAAAGCACAGATTCAGCGACAGGACGGATTCAGCGAGAACACAACACATGAATGCGTACTTTGGTTTAGCGAAACAACTGCGTTCAAGACTCCCAACTCGAAGTACGAAATGTGTGGTCTACAAAACCCTTATCCTGGCAGTTCTATTTTATAGCGACAAATGCTGGACGATAAGCAAGGAGAGAGAGCTGATACTGATACAACCAAGATGTGAATGTAGTCCAAAAAGCCAAAATATGTCGAGGTTTGGCCACATCAAGCGAATGGATAATAACGCTCCAGCATTTGAAGGATCTTCGAATACAAGGCCTAGGTGCGAAAAGACAAGGAAGACTGAGCCTCCGTTTAAAAGACCAAGCACCGCGGATGCCAGAGCTCTTGGTATGGACAACTGGAAGCAGCGCGCCCGGGTTCTTAGAGGATGGAAGGCTGCAGAGACTCTTTATGGGTCCGGAGCTCTATAAGTAAGTAAGTCGAAATTTCGACACGGCGGGATGAAGCGGTGATAAAAATCACGTACTTACTTAAGTGGCGCTACAGTCCGGAATGAGGATGGGCTACAAAGAATATGCCTCACAAATTAGCCCGGTCCTTAGCAAACTGCCACCAGTACCGAAGGCCAAGTTAGTTGATGTTGGTTTCTAGTTGTGCGCGCCACTTAGGGCGAGGTCTTCCTCTACTGCGTTCGACGTCTGGCTGGGAATCGAAGACTCTGCGAGCCGGAGTATTGGTGTCCATTCGTTCTACATGTCATAGCCATCTTAAACGTCCGATGCGAAGTTTTTTAACCAGGGGTATGTCGCTGTACAGCTCATGTAGTTCTTGGTTGAATCTTCGTCTCCATAGCCCGTCAACGCAAACGGGACCGAAGATTTTTCGAAGAATTTTCCTCTCGAATCGACAAAGGATTTCTTCAACCGCTTTTTTGATACAGTCCATGCTTCAGCGCCGTAGGGCAGGATTATGATGATCAGGCCCTTATATAGGATCTCCTTAGTAGTTCGAGTGAGGGCTTTACTACTAAATTGCCTTCTTACCCCAATGAAACAGCGGTTGACAAGAGTAGTTCTTCGTTTAATTTCTGACGAGATGTTGTTGTCAGAGTTAATAGCAGATCCGAGGTACACAAGGTCCTGTACTACCTCCAAGATATATCTGTCAATAGTGACGTTTTGTCCCTTTCGTCGATGTTGTGTGTACTTTCCTACCAATGATGTCAGTATCGTCGGCGTATGCTAAGAGTTGCACTGATTTTTCGTAAATAGTGCCTCTGGTGTTGGCTCGGGAGTTTTGCACAAACCTCTCAAGATTCAAATTGAAGACGTCACATGACAGCGGATCGCCTTACCTAAATCCTTCTTGGTACCAAATGTGTCGGTGAGGTCATTTCTGACTATGATGGAGCTGCGAGAATTCTCCATTGTCATCCTACACCAATGGTCAGGTTTGGGCGGTATACCAAAACCAGACATGGCTCTGTATAGTTCGTCTCTATAAACGCTGTCGTATGCGGCTTTGAAATCGATATATAGGTGGTGGGTATCGATTTGGACTTCTTGGGTTTTTTCCAGAATCTGCCGCAGTGTGAAAATTTGATCGGTTGTGGACTTTCCTGGTGTAAAACTAAACTGATAAGGGTCGATCAGGTTGTTGGTAAACGGTTTTAGGCATTCACTTATTACGGCAGACAGGATCTTGATGGAGATGTTGAGAAGGCTTATGCCTCTGTATTTGGGCAATTCCTTTTTCGTGGATAGTGAAAACGACTTTGAGCTTCCATTCATCAGGCATATTTTCATCCGACAAGATTTGGCTTATGAGTTGGTGGATGTTACTTTCCAAGTCATCTCCGCCGGTGTTATAAAGCTCAGCTGGAAGTCCGTGAAGCTTGAGTTAAGATATTGCTATCCTTCACTCAGGTCGGGTGGTTGGCAATTTTCGCTGCTGTTGTCAATATCAAATGGTCCGTTCTGCCTGACAGCAGAATGTTGGTCGTCGTCGCCGTTTAACAGTCTGCAGAATTGGTTCTTCCACATCCTCAGCATTGACTGTGTCTCAACTACGATATTTCCTTGTTCATCTCGACAGGATTCTGTTCGACCCTTGTATCCTTGGCTTCGACGTTTTACACTTCGTTAAAACTTGCCAAACATCGTTGCTGGAGTGACACCTCTCTATATCCTCGATCACGCGCGTTTCTTGCTCTTTTTTCTTCTTTCCTAATAGCCGGTGTTCTTCCCCTCTTCTGTGCCTAAAGAGCTCAATGGCAGCTCTCGTCTTCACTTAAAAATCACGTATTTCGCAAAATATTTCCCGTAACTTTGATGACGTGGCCGTTTAAACCTAACAACTTCAGGCGTTTCTAATGAGAGAACCTTTATGTATTGAGTTATATGCATTTCATGCTCCAAAGACTTTAACGGTCTCAATAATTTTCTTAAGGTGATAAAAATAAGGAGTCCCCATGCTCTAATGTATCTTAAGACATAGATGTGGCATTATATTGGCAATTATGTCTTTGTCGACATGTAAACCATGTGTGTAACATTGAGTTGGTAACCCGGTTGCAGTGTTTATCTATCCATTATCAACCATTCGACTTTAAAAATTCGACAAAAAATTCTAGTTTGTCGGTTATTCCTTTCAAAAGCCAATTGCTTCCTCAAAACATTTTTCTAACATTTTTGTGAAATACAATAAAATTTTCTGAGAATGTTGAAATCGTTAAAATTAATTATTTTTTGCTTTCAACACAGAACCTATCATACCATGACTAGTATCAATGTTTTAAAAACTTTTTAATAGCGCATACCTTTTATAGAGAATTTCAAAATTACGTCCATCAGTCTGTCAGATATCGTTACAACACAATCAATCTGCAAAGTCAATTATATGGCAAATTAAGTTAAGTGTCATGACCCATTACGGAAACGGTCGACGACGACGACGGTTTTCTTTTAGTTCCATGCCCACGGCTATGACCATAAATTTACAACGCTAATGTACAATCTCTGCTCGGGTCCATTAGAAAGATACAAATACCGATATCGGATATCGATCGATTGTGAAGGCGTGATCGAAATCGATTTAAATTTATACAAAGATACTCCGATGAAGATATAGATATACTTATGTATCTAAATGACACTAATTGAGATATTTTAAGTTAATCGTGAAACAATAGAATTGTAAAGTTACCAGACTGCGGTCTGCATTGCAAATACCTTGGGGCTAGGCTTATCCCAATTAAGTGGCGGACAGGAGATTTATTTATTCACCAGAGATGACAACTATTGTTGAGAACCCCGCTTGCTCCAGTTGCGCTGCAATTAAATCGCTGTCAGGCGCCAGAACGTTTTCGCACTTAATTCTTTTTCAGACCTGGCAGCAGGGGTCCCCAAAAAGATACTCGTGCAAGTGCAGACCCGTTCAGCGGTATGTATATGACAGTTACTGGATTAAGATTAATTAATTATTAATCGTGAGCCGTATACGGAGCAGGTAACAAATCATTTCAATGGGTTCTGACAGAGTGGTATCTCGGATTGGGAGTGCTTACTTTTGGAGGCTTAAAATTCTTTTGTAGTACACATGAATGGTTCCACGTTTGTTGCAGCGAGTTAGTTCAACTGTGTTGGGTGGGAAAGATGACATAGTGTAGGTAGTAGGGTGCGCCTTATTTTTAAGAAAATTGAAATTACCTTCTCCGAATCCGTTTATTGTTTTTTTTTTGTCATGGAAAAAAAATTATCAAAACTGGATAACATTTAAGGCTCGCTACCGAGCTTTGAAAATACACAAAATCAGTCAAAATCTGTTTTTTTTTTTTTCAAAATACAGGAAAAAGATTTTTTTTTAAATTTCAAATGTCTCCGTTGACATTAAAAAAAGCTCCAATGCAACAACGAAATAATTTGTGCACGTTTTAGTAGGTGAAGCAAAATACGGCCAAATGAAATAAAGCCAAATTTTTAGTTTTGCTTTTTTTCGCTTTATGTGACGAAATAAAGACAATTTGGCATTATTTCGATATAAATACAAACAAATACAAATACCACCAACCTCGCACAAATACAACCAACCTCGCACACAACCCAAATCTAACTGTGAGCCCGAGCAGGAGGGTTGCAGGGGGTAGCATGTCATCCCAAGTAAAATTCAAACTTTGCATACATCCAATTTTGCACCCATCTCCGAGTGCAGGTTTGGGTATATGCTAAGTTTGAATATAATATGCAACCCCCTGATTGGACTCGCTGCGGGATTTGGGTTCTGTACGAGCAGGAAAATTTGACGGAAAGTGTAGATGCCACTAATTCACTGGGACGGTAAACTTCTGGGGGATATAAAGGGTGATCCATTTCGAGGTTCCCTACTTTTTTAAAGAAAAAAACACAGAAAATTCAAATTTAATGGAGAGAATGTTTATTATCATTTGAAAGAACATTCTTTGGCATTTATTTTTTGAAGATTATTTCTATCAAATGTTGGCCGTTGCTACGTCGCAGATGGTCCATCCGTTGAGTCCAATTTTCGATCACTCGTTCGAGCATTTCGACTGGTAACTGGCGTATGACACACGTGATGTTTTCCTCCAAGGCCAGAATCGAAGCTGGTTTGTCGGCATAAGCTTTTGACTTTACATATCCCCACAGGAAAAAGTCTAACGGTGTGATATCACACGATCTTGGTGGCCAATCGACCGGCCCAAAACGTGAAATTATGTGCTCACCGAAATGTTCTCTCAATAAGTCCATTGATTGATGCGATGTGTGGGAAGTGGCGCCTCACAGAACGGGAATTTTCGTAATAAAGTTGAACAATTTGTAAACGTTGTTCACGCGTAAGTCTTTCCATTATGAAATGCCAAACAATAATAAACAAAAATAACATGACAGCATGACACGACTCACACTTGATCTGTCAAAAAAGGCTATTGAAAAAGGTATCTCTACTTGGATCACCCGTTAGTTGGAAGTGACATTGTTGTTATCCTTGCTATTTTAGCGAGAGAAAAAGGTAGAGATCAACGCTTAGGAGTCTTGACAATTGATACTACTCGTTTGTAGCAGTAATTATGACAGCACTAGGCTATCAACAGGTCCAGACATTCTCCGCTTAAAAAGTTTCAAAAAATCTTCGTCCAACATCGATTGGAAAAACTACGAAACAGTCTTGTCCAATGAAGTTGCCAAAGCCACAGTTATTGAAGCCTCCGAAGAAATGATTGTCTTTTCAAAGTCTCAGCTGCGAAAATTCCAGTATCGAGATGACTACAAAGAAATTCTTGAACTATCAGAACTATTCTGAGGAAACGTTCCTCTGATAGGATTATCATTTCTTACTCCGGCTGGACTACAACGTTTTCAAAACAGTTAGAAACAAAAGCGTATCTTACTCACTTTCTTGAGTGGCGCTATAGTCCAGAATCAACCTAGGCCTCAATGAACAAGCCGCTCCAATTAGCCCGATCCTAGCTAACTTTCTCCAGTTGCGAACTCCAAGTTGGTTGAGGTCGGTTTCTACTTGTGTGCGTCACTTAGGGTGATGTCTTCCTCTTCTGCGTCCGACTTCTGGCTGGGAACAGAAGACTATGCGAGCCGGAGTGTTGGGTTCCAATCGTTCTACATATCCTAGCCACCTTAAACGTCCAATGCTGAGTTGTTTTACCAGAGGCATGTCGCTGTCCAGCTAGTATAGTACTTGGTTTAATCCGGACCGAATATTTTTCGAAAAATTTCATTCTCGAATCGACCAAGGATTTCTTCATCCACTTTTGATGCTTTAGCGCAGTAGAGTAGGACTGGGATGGTCAGGGTCATATATAGGATCTACTTAGTAGTTCTAGTGAGGGCTTTACTACAAAATCGCCTTCTTAGCCCGAAGGAACAGCGGTTGTCAAGAGTAATTCTTCGTTTAATTTCTGACGAGATGATGCTGTTGGAGTTAGTAGCGATGCCGAGATAGACAAAGTAGCGTACTACCTCAAAGTAATCTCTGTCACGTTCTGTGACATTCTGACATTCTGTTCATCTCGTCGGTGTTGTGTATCCTTTCGTGTTGACAGCATATACTTAGTCTTGGCCTCATTTACTGGTAAACCCATTTTTACCGCTTCCTTGTCTATACTAGCAAATGTGCAGTGACATCACGTTGAGTCCTACCAATGATGTCAATATCGTCGGCGTATTCTTCTAGTTGCACCGATTTTTGGAAGATTGTGCCTCTGGTGTTGGCTTGGGAGTATTACACAATCCTCTCCAGAATCGAATTGAAGAAATCACATGACAGCGCATCGCCTTGCCAATATTGGTAGCTGCCAATATTGTATAGTTCGCTTTGCCTGACAGTGGAATATTGTTCGTCATCTGTGTTTAACCGTCTTTGGAAGTGGTTCTTCAATATCCTCAGCATCGACTTTGTCTCAACTACGATGTTTCCTTATTCATCCCGACAGGATTTGGTTAGAGCCTTGTATTCTTGGCTTCGACGTTTTACGCTTTGGTAAAACTTACGAATTCTTGTGGCGCAGTGGATGTCCGCATTATAACATTGGCTGCAATAAACTAGTTGTCGATGTTAGCTCCTCGTAATGGTCAGACATCCCCGAATAGGCTTTGTCAAGGAGCTCGTAGAAGCAAGCCTCCATCGGGTGTGAGCCTATATAAAGCTTATGTTGATGAATTCGGCCTTGATGTGGATTGTTGCAATGCGTTCGCTAATGTCTTGGAAACATAAGACTTCTTGACTAAGGCTGCCACTTATAACAAATCCGCATCCGAATAGTCGATGTTTCTGCTCACTATAGCACGGTCCATAGTAGATGTCACAGTTGTTCACCCTCTTTTTGCCCTGCCCATCCCATCGTATTTGCTGAATGGCAGTAACGTGTGATTTAAAGCACTTTAGGACTTCCGATAGTTGTTCGCTTGCACCTCTCCTGTTTAATGTTTTCACATTACAGGTGCAGATACGAACGTCGTTATCTTTTCTTCGTTTAGCAGATCGTACACAGTAAAATCAGTCCTTCCGAGGCTATTGTTTACTTCGTAACATTAAGTTTTTTCCGTGTTTGGGTAGTTAACCCAAAGCACAAACCCCGAACGGGGCCATCAGTATCCCCTACGGGTTCGAGCGTGGCCTTCGCCTTTCGGTCGGAATTACAACCACTGGGCATTTCCAAGTTAAATCCAGTCAAAGTCTACCCCCGTTCTACAACACCCAACCATCCTGTATCTTTAATTCTCCAAGATGGTTTCTCATTTCCTGGTCTGAATGGGCTGCAAGTTAGTCAAAGTATTCGTTTCTATTCGTTGACTTGGGCAGACTATTAACCCAACTGACGATCTAGAAAACAACACTGGGATTAAGGAAGACACTTGCCATATCAACGGTATGATCCATCGAATACAGTCAATTAAGCTTAATCTAGATTTGAACAATGAGAAACCACCACCTCTCCTCCAAACCAATACTGTCGGCCCAAAATAATCATGAATACCACTGATTGTGTCCATTTTTTAAGGTAAAAAAAAAACAATCTCCATGATTCGTACCTCAGCTTAAACTTAACTTTATCTCCAGACCAACTTCCATATTCACCATCCAACGGCAAGTACTATGCCCACTCAAGTGAGCCCAAAATTGTTGCCGTTCCGATTAAAATCGAAATGACCGTGGCCATAGCCAGTCGTGGTACACCGAAACCAAATTTGTCCGCAGTGGCTATGGCTACCAAAAGCCGCTCTACCTATCCGATACCAATCGGTAATTTGTATGATTGCCATTTGTGCACAGAGCAGCAGTAGTGGCTGCATTCCGTACGGATGGTCAGTCCACATCGCCATCACCATCTGCATCGCGATGCAAAACCCTGCGCCTGCGCATATTGCCGCATCGAATTTCTATGTCTTAATTCCGTCGACAAAGTAGACTCAATCTCCTCTGGAATTAACCCAACTGAGCGGCATTTTAACGCTCATGACGTCGAACACAATTAGCAATTACGCCGCACTCGGTACGTGGTTCTTTCCAGCTAAGTGATCCGGTGATCTATAGTCAGTGAGCTCCATAGCTGCTCGTAGGTGTCACAAATCAAAGATTCAGTCCTCTTCGTCGGAGTCGTTGTTGTCGTCGTCGCATTGGTTGGCCGATCTGCACGTTGTTTGTGCTGGTGCGGATGCTCGACTTGGAAGAAGGTGGATAGATAGAAGCCACGTTTAGCACTCGCGAACTAGTAATGATGACAATTACCGTACTGATGTTGACGCTGATGGAAGCACAACCGTTACAAATCTCTCAATATTTGATGTCAAGAAGTCATTAAGTTGAGCGGGAACGCAACTGATCGCGCTGTCGTCGTGTGCACTTTGCCTACATCCAGTGTGAATGTTAATTACGTGAAGTCTTGAGATACTATAGAGGCTCGTCCAAGTGCCAGTACTGCACGTGAGGGTGATATAAGTTAATTACTGAACAAAAAATCAGTTATGGGTAATGAGTGCTTAGGAAGACGATTGCCACACAGGGAAATGTTTTTCTTCAAAATAATTGCATTGGAGGTGACGAAATTTTTTAATTTTTTTTATGTTGGCCCATTTTATTGAACGATTGAGAAATGTTTTGATTGGAAAACTGAAGGAAGATTCAATCACGGAAAAATTACTTCTCGTAGTTAGGATAAGAGAGGCTGGGCTTGCACATCTTGCAGAGCTTTTACCTCCAAGTAAACGACGCACGCAATTTTTTTCTGAAAAACTTTGAGAGGCGAGACAAATCTGACAACAGACGAAAATTGAAAAAAAAAGTGCCGAAAACTGCAACTCAAGGGATATAAAAAAAAAATCGAACCCAAGACTTTTGCCCTTTGGCGTCAAACACCTTCGGAGGAAAATCGGAGTCTTTACAGGCGGGCTAGAAACGACTGTAAGGTTATATTAAGACGTGCTAAATTCTTACGTGACCAAAAAGTGAGGCAAAAAATACTGCAATGTCCTAAAGGCAGCAAAACTTTTGGTCTTTCGTCAAACGTATTAAAGATTGTACATCATGAACAATCCCAGCGCTTGTCTACAACGACAGAAATATCACGGACTCCCAAAAAAAAGCAATTCTGCTAGCTTCCATATTCGCAGCCAATTCCGACTTACCAGACAGCTCTTCTTCACCACCATCGCTGAGTCCGGTTCAATATTCTTTAGGACCGTTGTTTTTCCGAACCCGTTCAGTGGCTCGAGTTCTAAAAGATCTCAAACAAAATAAAGCCTCAGGTCCAGATGGAATTCCTCCCCTTGTTCTGAAGAGGTGTTCTTCCACTCTGGCCAAACCTCTACGCAAACTTTTTCACTTGTCTTACACTGCAGGAATGTTTCCAGATAGGTGGAAACTTGCGCATGTTCAGCCAATTCCAAAAAAAGGCGAAAAAACCTCCCCTTCAAACTACCGACCAATAGCTTTAACGTCAGTACTCTCTAAGGTCATGGAGAGTACAGCCAATTACCACCTCATGAGCTATCTAGAAAAAAAACATCTCCTTAGTGACCGTCAGTATGGTTTTCGTCAGCAACGTTCTACAGGTGATCTTATGGTCTATCTAAGCGAAAAATGGAATCGTTGCATTCACCAATTCGGTGAATGTAGAATTGTTGCTCTGGATATCTCAAAAGCCTTTGATAGAGTGTGGCACAGCGCTCTTATTAATAACCTTAGGTCTTTTGGTGTCGGTAATACTTTTTTAATTTGGATTACGAGTTTTTTAAGTAACCGATCAATACAAGTTGTATTAGATGGGTCAACATACACCCCCTTTTCAACAAACGCTGGAGTACCCCAAGGCTCAGTCCTCTCACCGACTCTGTTTCTAATTTTTATTAACGACCTTCTCTCTCTGACTTATAATCCTATCCATTCATTCGCGGATGACAGCACTCTTGACTTCGTTTACTCCTTAACGACTCCGCGACAAGATACCCAAATTGTGGAGTCTCGACGCCAGCGAATGTCAACTGAACTCAACTCTGATCTTGATACAATTATCAATTGGCGTACCAACAACCGGGTTGAATTCAAGGCGTCAAAAACCCAGTGCTGTCTCCTATCTCTGAAGCGGGATACAAATGTAGCTAAACTTAACATGGAAGGAGTTGAAGTTGAGGAATCTAATGGCCTGTCTATGCTTGGCATGCATATTAGCCCAGACCTTCAATGGAACCAGCAAACTATAGATGCTGCTAAAGGTGGTGCTAAATGAGTAGGATTTCTCAAACGATGAAAACGGTTTTTCACTCCATCAGATTTAGCTAATATCCATAAAGCTTACATTCGTCCAAGACTTGAATATAACTCGCACATCTGGGCGGGTGCCCCTGCAACATGCTTGAGCCTACTTGACAGAGTCCAGCGTCATGCTATCAAACTTATTGACAACCAATCAGTTTGTAGCGAAATTCATTCTCTCGAACACCGGCGGAATGTTGGATGTCTTGCGCTTCTTTACCGCTACTTTCACCATAAATGTTCCGACGAAATATATAGTTGTATCCCGCCTGTCCGTCTGTTTAATAGAAATACTCGTGCGACTTCTTCGGCACACCCATATTGCATAGAGCCTGTTTTCGGGCGCACAGTAAAATTTAGAAGATCATTTCTTAACCACACTTCACGATTATGGAATAGCTTGCCTTCTTCAATATTTCCAGATGACTACAACCTGCGAAGATTCAAAATTAACGCGCATCGTCACCTCACTCTTTTCCCACCTACTCCCAATCGCTAACTATCCTACAAACCTTTTTCCTTCTTTCCATCTCTGGGTTTTATAACCTTAAGGGACTGAGTCCTAAGTGTTGAAAAATATTAAAAAAAAAAAGAACCCCATTAACAACCAATTCTGAAAGATAAAAACTTATACTATGGCACCAATATGTACAAGAAGAAGGTGGACCATGATGACCGTCGAATTATTTATTTGTCCGTAAATTTATAAATTAATTTTCAAAAGGTGGCGCGTCCCGTAGCCTAGAATCGATTCCCATTTGCACACATAAATTCTCAATTGATACTCTAAACGCGAAAGCCTACAGAGACTACTCAATAATATCCGCCATTTGACTGGAAAGTTCGTTCGCGATTATTTGTTTTGATACACCCGCATCCACACGTTTTAGGTCTTACCGAGCATTTTTACGTTTTGCAGTACTTTAGGAAAACCTCACTGTCAATTCTAGACAACCACTGCCGTCATTCAAACATTTGCACTGGACGCCTATGTTTGACGACGTTCGTATCTGCACCTGGAATGGGAGAACATTAAACGGGAGAGGTGCTAGCGAAAAAAAAACGGAAACCCTAATCTGTGACATCTGCTACGGATTATGTAAGAGTGAGCAGAAACAGCGACTATTCGGATGTGGTTTTGTTATAAGTGCCAGACTCAGACAAGAAGTCTTATGTTTCCAAGACATTAGTGAACGCATTGTAACAATCCGCATCAAGGCCAAATTCGCTAACATAAGCCTTATATGCGCTCACGCCCCAACGGAGGAAAAAGATGATATAGCTAAGGACTGCTTCTATGAGCTCCTTAACAAAAACCTATGAGCGACTGCCGAAGTACGATGTTAAAATCGTGGTGGGAGATTTTAACGCAAAGGTAGGAAGAGAACACACCCTTAGCAGTATTATTGGAAAACACAGCCCACACGACAACACACCTGCTAACCGACTTAAGCTAATTGACTTCGCTATGGAACGAAATGCTTCTTTAGCCAGCACACGATTTCCTCACCTCGATATCCATAAGAAGACATTGCGGTCTCCATATCAACGAACGGTCATCCAAATTGATCACATTGCGGTAGACTAGAGCCACACATTCAGTATTTTGGATGTCCGAACATTCGAAGGAGAAAACATCGATTCGGACCACTATCTTGTTGCAGCCAAGGTAAGAATGCGGATATCCATCCCGCCACAACAATCCAGAAATACTGAGAAATTGAATGAATTTAATGTCGAGACACTGCAATCGTAAGAGACCGCCAACACCTTCGCTCAACCCGTGTCCCTTAACCTCTTGATTAACACCATACCGCCATATAGAAGAACAATGGCAACGATGCCAACAAGCCATTAGATCAGCCGCAACTGATGTCCTAGGTTTCTCGCGCCCACCAGCAAGATACCCCTGGTTTGATGAGGAATGCCGACAGATGCTCGCAGCCAAGAACGAGGCCTATAAGGTAAGATGCAGGTGAAGACGAGAGCTGCCATTGAGCTCTATAGGCAGAGAAGAAGGGAAGAACACCGGCTTTTTAGAAAGAAGAAGAAAGAGGAAGAAAAGCGCGGGCTCGAGGATATAGAGAGGTGCCACTCCAGGAACGATGTTCGAAGGTTTTACCAAAGTGTAAAAAGTCAAAGCCAAGGATACAAGGCTCGAACAGAATGCTGTTGAGATGAACAAGGAAATATCGTAGTTGAGACACAGTCTATGCCGAGGATATGGAAGAACCACTTCTGCAGACTGTTAAACGGCGATTCAATATTGGCAACGACAGCAAAAGCTGCCAACCACCCGACCTGAGTGAAGTGAGGATAGCAATATCTAAACTGAAGCTTAATAAGGCTGCCGGAAATGACGGCCTTCCCGCCGAGCTTTATAAAGCCGGCGGAGATGACTTGATAAGTAACATCCAACAACTAATAAGCCGAATCTGGTCGGAAGAAAGTATGCCTTCATAATGGAACCTCACCATATCGTTTGCCCGATCCACAAAAAATGAGACCCTCTAAACTGCACCAACTACAGAGGCATAAGTCTCCTCAACTTTGCATGCAAAATTCTATCTACCGTAATACGTGAACGCCTGAAACCGTTTACCAACAACCTGATCGGCCTTATCAGTGTGGTTTTAGGCCAGGAAAGTCCACAAGCGATCAAATTTGCACACTTCGGCAGATCCTAGAAAAAAACCAAGAAGTCCTTATCGATACCCACCACCTATTCATCGATTTCAAAGCCGCATACGACAGCATTTATAGTGACGAACTATACAGAGCCATGTCTAGTTTTGGTATACCGCCCAAACTCGTCCGTTTGTGTAGGATGGCGATATAGAATTCTCGCTGCTCCATCAGGGTCGAAAACGACCTCACCTACACATTCGATACCAGAAAAGGATTTAGGCAAGGCGATGCTCTGTCATGTGGATTCTTCAAACTCCTTCTTAAGAGGATTTTGCAAAACTTATAAGCCAACACCAGAGGCACAACAACAAAATACGCCGAACATAGCCATCATTGGTAGGACTCAACGTGATGTCATAGTTTGCTAGTATACAGAAGATAGCGGTAAAAATGGGTTTTATACTAAGTCTATGCTGTCAAAACGTACACAACACGTCGACGAATTGGACAGAACGTCACCGTTGACATATTTAACTTTGAGGTAGTACGGGACTTTGTCTTCGAAGAATTACTCTTGCCAACCGCTGTTCCTTGGTGCTAAGAAGGCAATTTAGTAGGAAAGCTCTCACTCGAACTACTAAGGAGATCCTATATAAGACCCTAATTATCCCAGTCCTGCTCTACGGTGCTGAAGCAAGGACCGTATCAAATGCGGATGAAGAAATCCTCGGTCGATCCGAGAGGGAAATTCTTCGAAAAATCTTCGATCCCGTATGCGTTGACGATCTATTGCGACGAAGATTCAACCAAGAATTATACGATCTAAACTCCGCATTGGACGCTTAAGATGGCTAGGACTTGTAGAACGAATGGACATTAATACCCAAAAACAAACAACACTAACTGAATTATCCTGCCTTCCAGAAGGAAAATTGTAGGGAGGTTGGTTGCCACTGCACCTTCTTAGAAGCAGTGAGCTTCAAGGAACAAGGTGGTGGTTTCTCATGCAGATTTTGAGGCAAAGGATGCCATCTTTTAAGAAAATTTTTATTGGACTCTGGGCCTTTGTTGTTGGTACAATCGCCGTCTGATTTTTTGCTGACCCATTGACTGGTCTTGGCCAGATTGACAGCTGCCTTTGGACACATTGACAGCAACATAACTTTGTGTCTTTTGTTTTACATACATGCTTTGGTGATGTCCTGTGTTCCTGTTTAATTATTTTCCGTATCTGGTGTATTTGCATTTCTGTTGAACCCAGAGTGTTTATAAAGGGTGGAAAGGATTTTAATTGTGAGTCACACCTCAAAATCAAGTTTTTTTTGCCCAACTAAATTTGAAATTTCTTCGTTTCAGTGTTTGACAAATTCAACCATGGAGAGGTACACAATTGAGCAACTCTTTAAGATTGTTGGAGCCTTTTACGGGAATGGGCTTTCAAATCAAAATGCATTTCGTGTACTTCGGGAGAATTGTGCGCAACTTTCAGCGACTCAGGTCTGTAGGAAATGTGAAATTACCTGTGCATGCTCGAGTAGTTCATTCTGCGGAAAACATTGCTGTTGTTCGCGATAGCGTAGCAGAAGAGCCGTCAACCTCGACTCGTCGTCGTGCCCAACAATTGAACATCTCACGAACATCACTGATGCGAATTTTGAACTAAGAATTCAATTTAAACGCATACAAGGTTGAATCGAATCAAGAGCTGAAGCCTACTGACCATTTCAAGCGTGTCGTCAATACGCCGAATGGTTGGTTGCAGACAGAAGTGAATTCCTCTAAAAAGAAAATAATCCTCAGCGACGAGGAACACTTTCACCTCAGTGGATTCTCCTTCGCCGCATTTTGGGCAAATGAGAATCCTCGAGTGATTTTTGAAAAGCCGATGCAACCACAAAGAGTGACGGTTTGGTGTGGTTTGTGGGCTGGCGGCGTCATCGGGCAGTACTTCTTCAAAAATGAGGTCGGCCAAGCAGTCACCGTGATGTTCGCTGTCGCGAGATGAAAACGCTCCAAAAATGGAGGATACGGACATGGACGATATGTGGCTCTAACAGGATGGTGCCATTTGTCACATAGCCAACGAAAAAATGGCTCTTTTGCACGAGATTTCAATGGCCGTGTTATCTCACGTCGTGTCGATGGTAATTGGCCGCCATGATCATGTGATTTGGCACCGTTCGACTTCTTTCTTTAGGGATATTTAAAAGAAAACGTGTACGTCAATAATCCAACAACAATTCAAGAGCTTAAGGACGAGATAATTCGGCACATTTTTTTTTTTTCATGGGTGGTGGAAATCTCAAAAGACACGATGACCACGTGCCTAAAGTAAGTGAGGGACTTAGTTCTTTGAAGACGCCGCAATAAATTTGTTTCGTCAAGAATTCGGAGGACCGTTGTGTTAACGTATCGCAATAAACGTTTACGACATCGATCCTCGAACCTTTGCGTTTGCGCCCATAATACGAGGGAGCATATGCTTCGCTGGGCTGCAAGTTTCAAGGATTTTCCTCCCCTAGCCAACAATCATAGTGTTGAGGTTGACGAGGAATCGTCCTCACTTGCCTATCGATCCATTCAGACCGTTCTGTCTGTTAGATAATAGGCTGAGAGGCGTAATAATTAAGTAGTTATCGTTTCATTTAGGGCGCCTGCATAGGGCCAGTAAGTTAGTTAGTTAAGTAGTTGATAAGTAGGCTAGTTTTTCGTTAATTTTTGTTTAGCATGTAAGTTAGTTTTAAGTTGAATTAAAATAAAAATGAATAAAAAAAAACGTTTCGTCTGACGGTGTCTGCTGCTAGTCTACGTAGTCTTCTATGACGGAGTATTCTCGTGGACCGCCTGCTCCACGTTTATGTTGCTCCGTCGTGAGTCTCCTTAATCTTGCTGAGTAGTCATATGTCAACAAAAGTCCATGTGAACTCAGTTTGTGAGATTCGTATATAAAACAGAAGGTCGTACCATTTTGCAAGAAGATTCACACACTCAATTGAATGGTTATAGTCCTGGGTATTAACGAGCCTGTTGAGCCAATAATTTCGAATGCTTCCCTACCCCAGAAGATCGCCATATAGAGAACTTTCAGCATCCTCCTTACGGTTTTGGAAGATGAAGTCATTACATAAAAGCGTCAGTCAAAGTCGGTGTGTAAACGTGTTAAGGTCATGCGTAGGGCTTTTTGCCTTGTGCTCTAAAGCATGTTACACGCATAACCTCCTATATGATAAGCGTGGGAAACATTTCAGGCATTGCAGGCATTCCATATTTCATCCTTATCTAAGAACATAATAAAGCTAAGATTCCAATTACTGTAGAAGTTGCTCGACATATTCCCATACTGAACCTCAACCAATCATTTCCATAATTCCAAGCAGATCAGTGTTCTGGGAACCTAATGACAGCCGCGCTGTCTAATTGATGTCTAATTGATTTTCTATGGATAATTGTGTTTCAATTAATTCAAGAATCTAATCGTATGCATCATTGAAAATGCGGCCTGAATAATTTCCGCAATTCCCAAGCTCTTGGTCTTTTCTTTGCAATCATTGACTTATCACAAAGCTGACAGTGAACTAGATAGAGGGGTGTGTTCGACAGTATGCCGCATAAATATCGTCAACCAAATAGAGCCTAATGGGACTATCTAAATTCCAACACTCACTTGAGGTCCGAAAGAACGTTTGTAATTATTAATAACCACCATAAATGGATGAAATCTTGTCAAGTGGACTACGACAGCCAGCGGTGGCGGCGGTGGACAAAAGCTTCAAACACCTTGTCACGGTGAGTTGAGCGTCGACTTTTCAAGTTAATCGGAGGTTTGAGTCATGACCACTCCGAGCAGCGACAAACCTGAGTTTGGAGAGTATCTACTGCGCTCAGTAGACAGCCATTTGTCCCCTAATAGAACCGAACCCAAACTTGCTGTGCGCCTTAAGATCAAATGTGGTGGCAGTGTGTCTTGTTGTCGGCGAATGCTGCTGCTCCATGGTCATTGCCCGGTCGACATCAGCCCACAGCGAATGTGTGCAAAGATTTGGCGCGAGTTGACCAATAAATTAGAACACACAGTAGATAGGTATCCGCGGTAATTAATTTGTTGTTCTTTCTCCTCAAGGCGTGAATATGCAATTCAAATTCGAATCAGATATCGGTGCAACAACATACATTCGAGACCGACAATAGCCTCCAGCTGAAATGCGGAAATTTGCACCCTATTAACCTACGAAAGGATACTTTGTGTAATGGCTTCTGGAGTGGGTTTATAATTTGGCCTAACAATGGGTGAACAGCTGGGAGCGGTTGGTCGGAATAGCTGGAGAACAATAAATTTGATCTTGAGTAGCATGATGTTATTGAGGGGATTAGGATATTTTGAAGCCGATGAATGTCAAGCAGCTTGCATTGATGTATGTTAAGAGGTTTGCAATACCAGCTAGAACATTTAGAAGGTTCCAAGTTTTTTTTTAAGATGTGAGTCACCTATCGGATTTGAAAGTGTGGCTATACAAAGATGGCTGGTCAAATGTTTTACAAGGGCGGTGTATGAAAACACTGTTTTTATATGTTAGGGAATGTGATTATAGGAAATCACATAAGCTTTCACTTTGCTAATGCATACCATCTCAGACTTCGTATTCTGTTGGAGGACTTACGAGTGCCTAGTTCCTTGACCATGAATAGGGTTTCAATCCCTTTTTTAAGTGTTTATGGCAGCAGATGAGAGCGGGTGGAAAGATATGTCCCCACACTAAGGTACAAAGTTTTTTTACAATCCCGAAGCGGATCCAATCAATCCCTTCAATCCCTTTTTTAAGTCTTTATGGCAGCAGATGAGATCGGGTGGAAATATATGTCCCCACACTAAGGTACAAAGTTTTTTATACAATCCCGAAGCGGATGAATTCCAAATATGGGATCATCGGTAACGTATACAGTCCCAGTTTGGATGGACAAAGTAAACAAAATGTGCTGCTTCGATATATTCGGGCAGCAGGCCATTTAACAATCTCCAGGGTTAGTCAGTCCCCTTAAACAGAGTTTGTGGCGAAAGAGACGAACGATCAATCGTTTATATGACAACAAAGAGGTTGAGGAGTATTGGTTGCAATTCGTGCTTCACTGGCATGTAGTTTGATTGGCTTGGAATCAAACTCTTCTAACTCGGACCTAGACATTGACCAACTTATAGTATGTGTTAAAACAGGTCAATCAGAATTATTCGTTTCTGCTTGTTATATTCCACCTAGGAGTAATTTAAATTTGTATAGCGCTCATTTAAATAATTTAAAGTCTATATTAGATAATCTGAAAGGTTCGCAACATATTCTATTGACGGGTGACTTCAATCTTTGTAACTTTGAATGGACGTTGGACTTGGAAGACAGGTGTTTGGTTCCTTTTAATGTTTCAACGGAAATAGAATCCTTTGTTATAGATTTTTTGGGTCAATATAATTTAATTCAAGTAAATTCTCTACGAAATAATATTAAGCGGATACTTGATCTGATTTTTGTGGACATTGAGTATAACATTTGTCTTGATAAGTCAAACTTCCAGGTTATTAAAAACTCAATTCATCATATTGCAATTGATGGCAACATCAACTTTTATCATTATATAAAGAAATTAATATCCAATCACAAGACTATATATGATTTTCGAAAAGCTGACTAAGAATGGTTGATTATTTGTTGTCTTTTTCGTGGCAAAATATTCTGAGTTCTTTGAGTTTGGAAAACACTTATTCCGTTTTCTCTAGCATTTTAAAAGGTGCAATTGAATTATTTGTACCTGTAAAACGTTTAAAAAATAACAATAGTCCGGCCTGGTTTAACAAAAGGTTGAATAATCTCAAAAACAAGAAAAATAAAGCATTCAAACTTTATAAAATCGACAAAGAGAATCTAGAGATCTGCGCATAAATTACTTAAATCGCCAACGTGAGTTCGATGTTTTGAATAAATTTATGTATCGAAATTATTTGCTATCAATTGAGAGCGATTTAAAATCACACAGTAAATATTTTTGGAATTTCATAAACTCAAAGCGTAAGTCAAATGGAATACCAAGTTGCATGAAGTACCTTGACTCAACGACTAGTGAGGTGCCACAAATCTGCAACTTATTCGCGAACTATTTCCAATCGGTGTATTCATTGGACGCTCCCTCCATACAAGAAATGCCCTCTGTTAGTAGAGTTGTCGACATCGGTTCGATTGTTCTCAGTCCATTGGATATAGAAGAGGCTTTATCAGCATTGGATGCTAGTAAAGGAGTACGACCCGACGGAATTCCTGCTGTTCTTTTAAAGAAGTGTGCAATTGCGATAGTTGAGCCACTTTCAATAATTTTTAACCTTTTTCTCTTGTAGAAGGCAAATTTTTGGATGGTTGGAAAATTTCGTTTTTGTCTCCCATTTTTAAATCCGGGTCAAAGCACGAAATAACAAACTACAGGCTAATATGTAAGATTTCAGCTCTACCAAAAATATTTGAGAAAATAGTTTGTAATAAATTATCACAATTGGTTCAGAACTACATATCAGTGTCTCAGCATGGTTTTATGTCAGGCAAATCAACGGCAACAAACCTAGCGTTAATGACTAACGCCATCATATCAAACATATGGAAAAAAAGTGGCAAACTGATATTATTTTTACTGATTTTGCGAAAGCATTTGACAGAATAAATCATAAAGTTTTACTTAGTAAATTATTCTCTTTTGGTATCCATTCTTCTTTACTAAAGTGGTTGGAATCATATTTGACGGGTAGAGTCCAAATAGTAAAAATTGACTATTCGCTCTCAAATAACATTTCAGTTCCGTCAGGGGCCCCACAAGGAAGTCATCTAGGACCATTATTATTTTTGTTATTTGTCAATGACATACCCGGTATGTTTATTGATTCGACTTGCCTTCTATTTGCCGATGATCTCAAACTCTATCGTAAGATACGATGTGAATCGGATTGTTGTCTTCTCTTAAAAGATCTGACGAGACTTGATCAATGGTGCAAACGGAATCTGCTTCATCTTAACATTTCAAAATGTCAAGTTTTGTCATGTTTCAGGAATCAAAATCCAATTTTGTTTGATTATAATATCAATAACATTAATCTTGAGCGAGTAAGAAGGAAGAAAGATTTAGGGGTTATATTAGACACAACGCTGTCATTCTTACCACACTACGACTATATTATTAATAAAGCTAACCAAATGCTTGGTTATATTAAAAGAAACAATAGAGAATTCTCGGATCCTCATACTCTAAAGTCATTATATATTTCTCTAGTGAGATCAGTTCTGGAGTATTGTAGCATAGTTTGGAATCCTTACTACAATAATTCAATGGAAAGAATTGAGAAAGTACAAAGAAAATTTACTAGATATGCGTTCTTCAAGTTAAATTGGAGAATTCCAAGGCCATCCTATAACAGTAGGTGTTTATTATTTGGAATGTAATCTCTAAAAAATCGCAGGGTATACTTTTCCGTAATGTTTATAAAGACCTACAAAGTTCTATCTATATGTGAACTTCAGAATACGTGCCCTCTGCTCATTCATATATTTCAAAGGTAGTCTTTATCATAAAAGCCGGAAAGCTCAGCCACACGACCGTAAAGGACCTTAGGCCAATAAGTCTTATATCCTTCCTACTAAAAACCCTCGAAAGACTAATGGATAGCTACAAGGTATGCCGAAATAGATCACCCTGTTGGAAGATGCTCTTATTTTTGCAAATGGCCGCCAATGTCAAATGTGTGGACTAGACAGATATAGAATACAAGTGAACAAGCCATGGAGCGATACACTCCCCAAGAACGCGGAATAATCGAAGTGGACGATTTTATGCCCAAAATCATAATGAGCGATGAGGCTCATTTCCACCTCAGCGGGTAGGTGAACAAGCAAAACTATTGCTTCTGGGGCACCAACAATCTACGAGTAATGCACGAGGAGCTATTACACCCTCTAAAAGTTACTGCATGGTGCGCTGTTCACGCTGGAGGAGTCATCGGGCCATTTTTTTTTTTTTGAGAACGCCGCTGGTCAAACGACAACAGTGGACGGTGCGTGCTATAGGGCCATGTTAATCGGGTTTTTTCTGCCGCAATTGGACGAATTAGGACTGGAGGTCATGTGGACGGAGGACGGAGCAACGGCACACACTTCGCGAGCCACAACCGATATTAAAGAGAGCCAAACAACATCGGATTACTTCTTTTGGCCGTTCGTACATTCGTAACAAACTCGACCCCAACACATATACACGAAAGCTAAAGGAGTCGAAACTGCCCTACATGATATCGTTGGTACAATAGAAAAATCTCTTCACGAGAAGGAATATACACTCGCTGCACTTCTCGACATTGAAGGAGCCCTCAATAACGTGAGCACAAATGCAGTCAAAAGAAACCTCGTGGAGAATAATGTGGACCAACCTCTAATACAAATTATTGGGAGTATGCTCAGCCACAGAAATTTAAACGCGAGCCTGGGAGACACACATCTCAAAGTATTTAGTAGCATCAAGAGGCCACCACAAGAAGGCGTTATCTCACCTCTGTTGTGGAACATAGTTTTCAATGAGATACGCATCAAGCTACAGCGCAATGGGGTAAAAATCAGCCTACGTCGTACGCAGACGATATAGCGCTACTTGTTAAAGGGAAATTCCTACCCACTATCAGTGAGCTACTCGAGCATGAAATGAAAACTCTCAACGAGTGGACAAAACAATGTGGACTTGCCATCAACCTCCAGACAACTAATAAGAGAAGAAACCAATATTTGACCTACCGCACAACGACGGGAATACCCTCAAACTATCCGATAGCGCAAAATATCTGGGTAACATTCTTGATAGAAAACTCAACTGGAACCCTAATGTGTGGGAACGCATTAAAAAGGCCGCAGTCGCTTTCTATACATGTAACCGAATATTCGGAAAAAAAAACTGGGGTCCCAACCCTAGGATCTTCCTATGGATGTACATGGCCATTGTCAGACCTATATTAACATATGGGGGCTTGTTTGGTGACAATCCACAAATAAAGTCACCCATCTGAAAAATATGACTGGATACAAAGGATAACCTGTGGGCGCTACTAGCGCAATAAGAACCACACCAACATCGGGACTGGAAACGATCTACAACCTGCTACCGCTAGACCTTTACATGTAAGAATCTGCAGCGAAAAGTGCGCTAAAAATCAGCCAGCTCAACTACTGGAAAATGGACTTAGAAGGACATGCTCAAAATCTAAACAGATATCTGGGCTCAGCTGTATCCTCCGACTACATGCTACCTCAGCCTGACTTTCAAAGACCATTCTCCTGCATCTTTCTAGGCAAAAAGGAGTGGGAGATGAACAAACTGGGCACCGAAACCATATCCGTCACCACGAATGGTTCAAAAATGGATGTAGTCGTTGGAGCTGGAGTGTTTTCAGAGACACTAAAGCTAAACAGCACTTTTCGTCTCCCTGGTCGAGATATTGGCAGTAGCAGAGGCAGCCAAAGCTACCTCAATGGCGATACCACCAGATGATGGCACCATCATTATTGACAGTCAGGATGCAAAAAAACCCATCTCTGGTGTCGAAATAAAGTCTAAACTTGTGTCGTGAATATCTAAAGGTTTTTGGCGTCCAACATAATGTTAAGCTCTGCCGGGTCCCCGGTTACAGAGGCATACAGGGCAATGAAATTGCAGATGAACTGTCAAGAAAATAATCTGCCTCCAGCATTGACAAGGCAGACCAGTCTGTCAAACCACCACTATGTCATTACAAATCTCGGGTGGGACAGAAAACACTGAATAATGCAAAAAAAAAAGGTGCTGCCCCCTTCCCACCTGTGAAACATCCAAAAGGATGTGGCCTGAGTATGGCAAAGCCAGAACCCCTAAGCTACTTCGCAGAAACAGGAAATCTGTCTCGATTCTAGTAGGGATTCTAACTGGACACAACTTACAAAAAGGCCACAAACTGAAAATGCATCTTATAGACGATGGCCTTTGTAGAGGCTGCGGTGATGAAGAAACGCACGAGGATACCCTCAGCTTTCTGTGCCACTGCTCAGGCCTCAGCTAATTAAGAACGAGAATCTAAGGAAAATACTTTTCCATGACTTCACGGATCTATCCGAAATACCTCTCTGTCTAATGTTTTCAGGTTTGCAACAACATCTGTATGACTGGAAACGGACTTACAACAATGGACAGTAACGGGATAATGAAGGAACCAATCGCAAAATGTGGACCCCCAACGGGCATCACAATGGGCCTATATTGTCCTGAGTGTGATGAGGAAGACGCACTACCTCATCAACCCACCAACCTTACCTAACCGAAGCCGCATATGATAGACTTGTCGTCTGTGCAGGATGCCGATGGAGAATTATCACAGCTACATCAGGGTCGGAAGCGAAGTCACCGAAACATTTGATACGAAAAAAGTATTTAATGGAGGCGACGCTTTGGCCTTGCTGCGTATTGTTACCTTGCTTTCGGTTATGACTTCAAAATATAAAACTTCTTGCCTAAGTCTGGCACTTACACTTCGCGTCAACTGAATAAGCACACAAATTTTAAGGGTATGTTGTCCATTTTTTCCTAACTTTGAGCTTTAATGTATCATTTTATGATGCTTACTGCTTGCTTATGATGATGTTGAGAAAAAAAATCAGAATGAAAAATTTAAAAAGTACCGCTATTTTTTGTTCTCGCTCTCTTGTAAAGCGTTCCATATGGAAAAATGCGGTTTTTTTTGCGTCAACTGAATAGACACACGGTCATTCAGGGTCATTATCTTCATTGTTTATGAGTGTTTTGAGGTGATTGGCATACTAAATCAAAAGTTGAAGTGTCCTAAGTGAATTTTAGTTTTTTGTTTTTAATTAAAAAAAATTGGTAGAGCAAAAGCTTTAATTAGTGTCGAGAGAGCCAAAATTGATTTGTTAAAAGAACAAGGGCTGACCTCCGAAATAAAAGTTCGAACGGAAAAAAACATGAAAGGAGGTAAAAAAACGGCAACAACAGCAAATGACCGACGTCATTTGAGATGTGCTTCCAATTCGAGTGACGCTGCGGCAAAAATTAAGCAAAAAGCTAGTGTAACTGCAAGTGTTTCAACAGTCCGCAGAGTAATAAACAGCGCGGATCATTAAAAACGATTGAAACTCCAAAAGAAACCACCACTATACGAGCAACGTAAAGGTATTCGTTTAGAATTTTCTAGACTCCATATGAGTTGGAAAAATGAGTGGCGCAACGTGGTCTTTTCCGATGAGAAGAAGTTCAATTTTGATGGCCCTGATGGCTTTAATTATTATTATCATGATGTGAAGAAGGAAAAACGATTTTTAGCGCGAGTACATAGTCGAGAAGGTGGAGTTATGGTATGAAGAGCAGTTAGCTGCTATGGGACTGTCGACCTTGAGTTTCAAACGTCAAAAATGACTGCAATAATCTATAAATTAATTTTGGAAAGAAATTTTCCTAAATTTACGGATATTTTTGGATCCATTAACTGGACTTTCCAACAGGACAACGCCCCCATCCACACGGCGCGCATTGTCAAAAGTTGGATACAGGGCCAAAATGTTGAATTGCTTCAATGGCCGCAATACTCACCCGACTTGAACCATATAGAAAATGTATGGGGATGGTTGGTTCGAAAAGTTTATGAGTCTGGCCGTCAGTTTGAAGACAGAGAATCGCTTATTGCAGCCATTAAATTAGCGTGGAGGCAAATTTAGCTGGACTGCTTAAAGAACCTCTACGATTCCATGCCAGACCGAATTTATGAAGTAATTACGAATAATACCCACTACTATAAATCACCAATAAAAAGTATTTCAAGAAAAACGTGTTTCATTTCATTCCGTTAGATTTTATTTCATATTTGACATTTTTCCATATGGAACGCTTTACAAGAGAGCGAGAAAAAAAATAGCGGTACTTTTTAAATTTCTCATTCTGATTTTTTTTCTCAACATCATAAGCAAGCAGTAAGCATCATAAAATGATACATTAAAGTTCAAAGTTAGGAAAAAATGGACAACATACCCTAGAAAATTTGTGTGCTTATTCAGTTGACGCGAAGTGTATAACAAATCCGCATCCGAATAGTCACTGTTTGTGCTCACTATAACACTGTCATCCTCTTATTTTCCCATCATATTTCCTATATGGCAGTAATATCTGCTTTGTAGCAGCAAAGATACTCCTAGGACACAGGACCATCAGTATCCAATATGAAATTGGGCGCTTCCGTTGGCATTTCGGCTCATCCGCCATTAGCTCTAGATTCCTAAATTCCTGTAGATTCCTGTTGTCCGAATATGTCAAAGCAGCTCATTGCTCACTTTGTCCACTCTATCTGGGACTGTAGGGATTGAGACCCCATACGGTCAAGGTAAAAGGAACTTAGCGGTCTCCACGTGAAGGTAGAGAGTCGGAGTCAAGCTAATAATGTGATTCTTGTCCTCCTGAGCTTTCTAAGAACCCCGGGTTGCTTAATATAGACAAATTACCGAGACAAGAACGAACCAAACCAACAGAATAGTCTTCACATATAGTTTTTTTTTAATATCTCAATCACGTTGTAAGAGTTATAAAAATTAATTTACGTTCAAACTAAAGAATAAGCGATTCCGTTCTATTATTATAACCGTCAAGACAGCCCCAAGCTACATCCACCTAAGCAAAATTTATATCCACTCGTTTAAAGAATAAAATATTAGCACTTGTGATATATGGTTCACTTGGAGATAATTATCAGCGCCATTGTCATGAAATGCATAGTGTCACGATAAACTCCTGACATGCGATTATTTAGGTAGTATATCTCAGGAACTTTATGCATTCCCAGTGACAGTGGCTTGACTCGTAAACATCCCAGCGGCACATTGCTCAGTGGATGGCTTCCAATTCCCATCGCTCTTATTCGCCGGCCTCTTCGATCTTGCTGACAATGTTGCTTTACACCGATCCAGCTGAACTCACGATCCGTGTTAACCGACTTAAGAGTGCTAAATAAAATTTAGTATCAACTGCGCGATACTCTGTTTGGCAGTAAAACTTGCAGATTGCAGCTTTATCTTGGCTGCTGAAATATTACCGTCATTTACGTGATTGGAGGGAAAAAAGATCGCATACGCGCAAGTGCACATCGGAGTGGAGAACATGACCTGAACATCTTCATGCGGCTAAGGATGAGACGACAGCCTGAAATTATCTAACCAATCATTCGGCTTTCGCTTTTTTTACGTTAAGCGAGTGTGATACCCCTAGGGATCTTGTTGGAGTACGGTTTGGAGTATGAAGACTTTTATTGTGCTAATGTCTCATTACTGTCTGAGCTTATAATCTCCTCGAGGAATGTGGATGATGTGCTCTTCTTTTTTATTTGGAAAACAAATCGATTGTGACAGGCTGCACGTTTTAACTGACATCTATGGATAAGAGGTAGATACCTTGCTGTCAAGGGGTTCATTGCAAATAGAGCTATTAGGTCTGAAAATATGAGGAAATCACAAGCGCACGGGGACCCTTTCATTATGGTTGAACTTTTTTTGATCCGTAATTACTGCTTTTGAGAGGCATGCAAACAGCACTGCTTGCAATGAATTCATCATGTGAGGAACTGGATACGAGATGATGTTGATGTGTATCTGGAGAGGAGTTGCATTTGGAGCCATCAGTCAAATGCAGCTGGTGAAAAGCATCCGGATGAAGGAAGAGGTTTTTATGATGGAATGATGCATGAATGACTAATTTTTACATCTGTTTGGTATGGGTGAAGGAATTTGAGGAGCTTTGAAGCTAAATCTGCAACAAACTGGAATGGCATTGAATAAGCGACAGTAATTGATCATCTTCAAGCTGAAAGAATGGATATGGAACGTATTCTTGCAGGTATTGGGAAAGCTAAGAATTGACTCAAAAGCCATCTTGTCAGCTCGGAGTGTTCCGCAATTGGTTGCAAATAGTTTTATATTACAATATAAAAAATATATTAACGGGCTCCGAGTCTTTGAAGGAGGGAACATTAACTCAACCGAAATTAGTTGTGCTATTAAAGAGAGGCAAATACAAGCAAGCCCAACTAACTATTATCCTCTATAAGGCAAATTTCCACAAGCAATTATTTCTGTAAGCTTTATATAGTACTTGTGCGTGGAGATTGAGTCCATTGTTTAATTAGAAGCCCGTTTAAGACATTGGGCCTCCGTACATGAAATGAGTTTAACTCTGACATAAGACCGGCTTCATACGATACTCCAAACGCACACGAGATGAATATAGCGGCAGAAGAAATTGTATACATGAACCCCTTTTCGTTGTGTTAGTATTTCAATCGAAACTGACATTTACCTTGAGTACTTTTGACAATTCGCAAGATCTTAGGTCTGTTTGAGAGTATATTCAACAAAAGACAACATAAGTCTGTTCGGAGCACAAAATGCGTATGAGAACCGAATGATATAAGCAAATTTACAGACCTAAAATAGTGAAAAATGTGTTGGTGTTGGTTTTCAATCTTGGTTTTCAATCTCGTTCCTCCGCAAAAACTCGTCTGAAGTATTTCAATCATTTTTCTCTTCGCTTACATCAGTCCCCTCGCCAAAAAAACCGGTTTCATACCAAAATACTCATCTTATATGCGGTGGCCCATTATGAAAAAAAAAATCGCAAGCATAACCGAAGTTATAATGGTATAAACTCTGTAAGGTTGTTTTTAAGCTTCCGGAGATGTGTAGACGTTAAGATGTTTTGGTAAAAATTATTTTTCAACTTCGAGAAGGCTTGCAAATATTTTTGGAAAGACATTTTGCGACGCCTATGTTTTGCTTTTGCAAGGCTTATAAGCAAACAAAGTTTTTTTCTCTAAGGCTTATTAAAAGTTTTCAAAGAAGCCTTATAAAAGTAAAAGCTTCCTAAAAGTGCTCCAAATGCTTTTTCATAGGACTTCATACAGGCAATATTGAGAATTGGGAAATAGCTTCGATAGTGCTTTATCGAAGCGAAATTGTTAGTTGGGAGGTGAGGTTGCAGTGGCGCACGCGTTGCGCTTGAACACTTAGACCATAAAGGTCCATTGTGGTACGACGTGAATCTGTCGACTTTCCTTTCGAACCATTCAGAACTGACTATAAAGCGAAGGAGGTTTCTGACATTAATATTAGCCAGATCACCTAGATAATCAAAGAAATAGATTCCCAAATGAAGTTTTCTTTAGTTTGACAGAGCTGGACAAGAACAGAGATGGTGAGTACTACTTTCCTCCTCTTCTTTGCCCAAGTAGCTTCTACAGAATTCATTTCTGAAGTGGTTTTGTCGATTTTCGTGTAGGCTTATAGGACAGTGTCCTGTGAGGACACTGATTATGTTGCTGGTGTTTTATCTGTTTAGCATTCTTAAGAAGATGGAGTGCTTCTGACTATAGTTAGGGCAGATTTGAATGGATATTTGACACATTGTGCCGTTTTTCCATCTGCGGTTTGCTTTCTTGATCGCTTCCAACTAGATCTGTAATTTACATGTAGCAAGGGGTACACCTAACATATCTACTGGCGGTATAATATCAATGGTAGTGCCTTGCCTGGTAAGCTTACCCGCGGTGCATTTCCCTGGTGGCCCTGAACGCCCAGAAAATGTGAATGGTGAAATGCTTTGCTTTCTCACTAAGAGATGGTTCGAGCTAAGAAAGCGGTGTTCGAAATCAGAAGTTTTGTTAGAAAGCATTCCTATTGTGCATTCCTATATGTCAGAGCAAAACATTGGGCATGATGTTGAGGCCTAGCACAGATGCATTAATGTCTAAGTCTGAAAATGCAGATCAGAAAATTCAACTAACGAAAAGGCCTGTACTTTCCGATATTGCCCACTTGTTTGATCGGCTTGGTTTAGCAAATCCAGTCATTTTGGCCCAGTTTTGGCAAAGATTTCTTCAAAACTTGCATGTTCCATATATGGCTATTCAGCTCAAAAGTCAGGTGCCCAAATGCATGAATTTGCCGACAGTTCTGTACTTGCATATGGCACTTGTACTTATGTATTCAATCAGTTTTTGAAAACGAATTAAACCTTCACACTTCGGCAGATCCTGGAAAAATTTAAAGAAGCCCAAATCGAATGGGGACATTCATCGACCTTAAAACAGCATACTTTACAGATCCATTTCTAGTTTTGGTATACCACCCAAACTCGTCCGTTTGTGTAGGATGACGATGGAGAATTCTCGCTGCTCCATCATGGTCGAAAACGACCTCACCGACACATTCGATACCAATAAATGATTTATTCAAGTCGATGCGATTTCGTGTGACTTTTTCAATTTGATTCCTGAGAGGTTTGCGCAAAAGCCCCTAGCCAACACCAGAGGCATCATTTTCCAAAAATCAGAGTAACGTTACTATCGTACGCCGACGATATTGAGCGTCTCAAAAGCGGATGAAGAAATCCATCGTGGATTCGAGAGGAAAATTCTTCGAAAAATCTTCGGCCCCATGCTATGGAGGCAAAGATTCAACCAAGAACTATGCGAGCGACATGCCCCTGGTCAAAAAAACTGGGCTTTGGACGTTTATGATTGCTAGGAGATGTAGAACGAATTGACAACAATACGTCGGTTCACAGAGTCTTTGATTTTTAGCCAAGGACATCGTCTTAAGTGGCGCGCAAACGTAGAAACCGACAATCTTTCGCCCAACTAACCTTTCAATATTGGCGAATACTACGACCGCTACCAGACACGCGATCAAAATTAAGCGGGTGCACCAATATATAAACTAAAGCTTCCTGCCGAGCTATAAAAAGTTATAACAGATTTCAAAAGTAACATTCACCAACACGTTTGCCTCGAAAATTAAACCTCAGGATAGTTTGCAAGATCCACAAAAAGGAGTCCCTCTGAGCTAACCCATCTACAGAATATTTTCAACCCCTGAAACCATTTACAAACAACCTGATCGGTCCATGTCAATATGGTTTTATGCGAAGAATTTCAAAGGATTTCAAGGCCGCATACAACAGCATTTATAGAGACGAACTATACAGAGTCAGGTTTAGTTTTGGTGTAGCTGGATTACGACGGAGACTTCTTGAAGCATGCTGCTTCGGTTCCAAAAAAAAAGATTTAGGCAAGCCGACCCATTGTCGATGCATGCAGCTTCGATTCCAAAAAAATGATTTAGGCAAGGCGACCCATTGTCGATGCAATAACCCCCTCGGAATTAAGCCCCACAGGGCTATATTCCCAAAAAAAAAAAATAGACATCTCAGGGCTTAATTCCTTTTCCAAATGGAGATAAGCGGATGTAAATGCCATTTGCTTATGGAGCTTATATCCTTTGCATGCTAAGAAACTTGCACGAAACCCAAATTTAACAGTGAGTGCAAGCAGGATATTGCCTGCCCCACACTCATATTCAAACGATGTATACACCCAAACTCGAATAGAATGCCAAATGATAAAATGGTGATAAAACTGTCAGGACATATATAACTCTAAAGTAGTACGGGACTTTGTCTACCTCGACTACGCTATGTTTTTTCTTGGTAAGAAAGCAATTCAGTAGTAAAACCCTCACTCGAACTACTAAGGAGATCCTATAAAAGACCTTGATATTCCCTGGATGCCAGTATTGTGTGCTTTGTACCAGTTAAGGGCTTCCGCTAGTTGTTCGCTTGCACCAATCCTGTTTAATGTTCTCACATTCCAGGTGCAGATACGAATGTCGTTGTCCTTTTTTCGTTTAGCAGGGTCTTCGTCGAGACTATTGGTTGCTTCGTCACATAGTTTTTTTTCCATGGTTGTGTATTTAACCCAAAGCACAACCCCTTACCTGGAGGGCCAGTTCCAATTTATTAGATACCCCTAGGTTAAGGGGCCGTCAGTATCCACTACGAGATTAAGCCCTGCCTTGGCCTTTCGGTTCATCCGCCACCATCTCTGTTCAAGGCGCCTGAGTAACCCTTGAAATTCCTTGACAACCTGTTGTCCGAATATGTCGAAGCAACTTTTCTAGGTTCGCCTGGGACAGCAGGCCGGGTATGCATTTCATGCCATTCTGATCTGGCTGTTTATAGTGTTGCTGCTTTCCGTCGTGTTATCAAATTGATACTACTCGGATGATTTTCAGATCATCACGAGAGGAGGTTCAGTAAAAAACCTTTTAGGTATTGTATCGGCTGGGAATCGAACCCGCACGTTCTGCGTGTAGTTAATTGCACCAACCATCGCGCCACTGAGCCAAGTCATATGTTTTTTTATTTAACTTGAATAATAGCTACAATCAGTTCCGCTTCGTCATCATTTAAACATATTTGCCAACCTTGTAACTTGATTATCTGTCATCAAAGGTAAGATCTACTACACTTCTTAAAAGTTCTTTGTTTAGAAAAAAATTGACAATCATTGTGACCACTAGACATGAACGACCACCCATTGAGCATAATCTAATAAAAACTTCCGCAATTCGTGACTTGATAGAAAAAATCGTATCCCAGCCATCTGTATACTGTAAGCGTACTAGCTTCCCCAGCACAACCGAACACAAGTGTTCCCAAGACAAATGCGTACGATTGCAGGCATACCAAAGCCCAGCGGTAACCAATTCCCAATGCCCAACGCACAATGTACATAACGTGGTGTTAGAACGCCCACTTGGAGCAGCTACACTTTCATGGCCTTTACACTCTATTATCATGTCACAGACTGACCATTGAACACATGTGCCTATCAAAGGTAAAGAAAAATGCAGGAGCAATCTATTTGGAGGTCTACCACTTGTGTACTACGCACCAGTCAAGACTCAAGCCTCAATTGTTTTAGCATTTTTATTTTGGCATGAAATTACCGGTAAATTATGACGCCAACTGTAACGATATCCGACGTTGGTCAGACTTCTATTATTTGGGTTCTTTAAAAAAAAAAAACGAAATGGGAACGCCTACGCCAGGCAGACCGACAGCTGAAGGTACTCTGGTCATGGTCAAAAATGCCAAACAAAAGATACAAATCCGCCTGAAAGAGACCGCCTATCTACATATATGAGCACACCAAGTGCGGTCTTTTGTATTCTCATACTTGCCATTGTTTGAAGAATCAGGAAGTGGAATAAGCACACACGTCCCTACAGGGGGCAAGCCGAGATTGAGATCTATTAAAAGTGATTGAACGAGGCACTCCTCTAATTCTTGACACCCCACATTGGATTCTTAGTATCTCAGGCTTATGACGATGGCTATGGCAATGGGCATCCTTGATATACTTCCGTCAATCCATAAATTCTAGTGTGGCAATTAATTAGCATAACGGTATTATTAATGCGACGATGTTGATGCTGTCGGTAACATGTATCAGGTACATCGGTAACATGCGGCTCATTTGCAAATTAAATTTATAACCAACGTTTAGTCGTATATCGGCGTTGTAGTTGCAGCGATGCATAGTACGGCTCAGATGGTATCGGCGCTATCGAGTCAGGCATATAGTACGAGTACACGTCAGAATCTCAGTTCTAAGTAGGGACGATGTGAATGAATCTCAATGTGCAACGAGAGCGGCCAAAGCAATCAATTTCAGTATTGTTTGCGTAATTGGCTTTAATGTTGGTAAAGACTACATGTGCAGCTTATGCAGTCTTACATGACGTCTCGTTTGAATATTTAGTGAATGAACGATGTTTTGGTGAGATAAGGCAATTTAGTTGACGCATTTGAATTGTTCTAGGACTTTGGAATGTTGAGATTGCCCCTGCTGTGTGGGGTATTGCAAAAGAGGGTCGGTTATGTGGAACTGTGATGAGAGTAAAAAAAACATCTCCGCATTGGACGTTTATATGATTAGGACATGTAGAACTCGAGCTGTAAAGATGCTGTTACGTTGAACGAGTTATGTTTTCGGTCATACAAGACCAATCCTACTGAGGAAACTCGACAAAAGTCCAAACGAGCCATAAACGACTGCAATGCACACATTAAGCATGTCAAATTCTTCCACGACCAAAAGCTGAGGCAAAAAATTCTGTTGTGTGGAACTGTGATGAGAGTGGTCTTCGCCAAGGAAAATATTACAAAAGTGAATTTCGACATGTTCGAAATGGTGAAATCGGTGAAATGTCCAATAAGATTGGAAAAGTAGTGGACCTCCTTTGGCAATGGTTGGATATTGTAGAACGAGTGTGAATCCTGATCGGTCTTAACTTGCCCAGTGGTTGTAACTCGAACTACACATCAATTTATAACCATCACTGGTCTCAACCAAAAACAGTAAAACTATCCAGAGCCTTTGCAGAATGACCGGCTTTATATGCGCTCACGCTCTGATGGAGGGAAAATATGATTTTACGAAAGACTGCTTCTTTGAACTCCTTTACATGTGCTGGGAGATTTAAAAAAAAAGTTAGAAAGAGAGCACATCTCTAGCAGTATTGTCGGAAAACATAGCCTAAACCTAAACTGTTTGTTCTCTGCGGAACATAATGCCACCGTATTCAGAAGACGGTTTCCCTCACCTAGATATCCATCAGGAACATGGCTTTCACCAGATCAACGAATGGTCAATCAAATTGATCATATAGTGATAGACCATGCATCCAGTATTTGGGATTTCCAAACATTCCGAGGGTCTAACATCGAATAGGACCACTGCCCTGTTGCAGTAAAGGCAAGAAAGGGCTACAACAAATCAGAAATACTGTGAACGAATATTATGTCCAAAGACTGCAATCGCAAGAGACCACCAAGTCCTTCTCAGAACGCGTATCACTTAACCTATCGATTAACACCACATCACCAGCATATACTGTCGCAGAGCAATGGCAACGATGCGAACATGCTATTAGATCAGCAGCAAGAAACCATTGGTTTCATGAGGAATTCCGAGAGATGCTCTCAGCCAAGAACGGGGACAGCAGGGATAAGCTGCAGATGGTCACGAGAGTTGCCATTAAGCTCTATAGGCAAATACGAAGGGAAGAACACCGTCTTTTCAGAAAGAAGAAATAAGAGCCAGCGAATCGTGCGATCGAGGATATAGACAGGTGCCACTCAAGGAACGATGTTAACAAAATATATCAAAGCCAAGGATACAAGGCTCCAACAGAATCCTGTCGGAATGGACAACCAAATATTCTAGATGAGAATCAGCCGATGCTGAGGATATGTTAAAACCACATCTGTAGACCGCTAAACAGCGATGACGAACAACATTCCGCTGTCAGGTAGAACGAAACATTCAATATTGGCAACGACAGTGAAAACTCCCAACCACACGACCAGAGGATAGCAATATCTAAACTCAACCAGCCTTCCCGCTGAGCTTTATAAAGCTGTCAGAGATGGCTTAGTAAGTAACATCCATCAACTCACAAGCCAAATCTGTTCGGATGAAAGTATTCTTGAAAAATAGAACCTCAGCATCGTTTGCCCGATTTACAAAAAAGGAGACCCTCGAAACTACTACAGAGGCATAAGTCTACTCAACATCGTCTACAAGATCCTATCTGCCATTATTTTGTGAATGCCTGAAACCGTTCACCAACAACCTGATCGGCCCTTAACAGTGTGGATTTAGGATTTAGAAAAGTCGACGCACAGTATTGTGACTTCTTAAGCCTAATTCGTAAGAGTATTATGTTAAGCTCCGGAGCCAACATCTGGAGTGCATCTGGACAATCTTCCAAAAATCGGTGTAACAACTAGCATAATATAGAGAATGTAGTGCCAAAAATGACAGAACGTCACGTGAAGTAGTATGAGACTTTGGCTACAACGGATCAGTTATTAACTCTGAAAACAACATCTCGTCAGGACTTTAACGCAGAATTACTCCTGCCAGCAGTTGTTTCTCCAGGCTAAGAAGACAATTTAGTAGTAAAGCCCTCACTCGGAGAAAAGTTCATCTAAAAACCTTTTGCCCCGTTTGCGTTGACCGGCTATGGATATGAATACAAGCTGTACAGCTGGTAAAAAAAATCTCCGCATTGGACGATTTTATGGTTAGGACATGTAGAACTCGAGCTGTAAATATGCTGTTAGGTTGAACGAGTTATGTTTTCAGTCATACAAGACCAATCCTACTGAGGAAAATCGACAAAAGTTCAAACGAACCATAAACGACTGCAATCCACACATTAAGCATGTCAAATTCTTCCACAACCAAAAGCTGAGGCAAAAAATTCTGCTTTGTCCCAAAGGTAGTAAAAACTTTTGGTCGTTTGTAAAAAAACATTAAGAATTCGACCCCATCCTCCATCCCAATGGAATCACATTCCTGCTGTCACCTCTATAGACAAAGCCAATCTGGTCGCTGCTTATTTTGCAGCCAGTTCTACGTTGCCAGAGTGTGTCCAGTCTCCTCCTTTACTTGAGAACTTAGAACATTCTATGGACCAATCCACTTCGGTACTCGTACAGTCGCAAGAGTATTATTAGATCTTAACATTCACAAATCCGCTGGTCCAGATGGTATATCCCCCATGGTTCTGACTAAGTGTTCTTTCACGCTGGTAAAACCACTGTGTACGCTTTTCTATCTGTCCTACTCATCAGGACTCCTACCGAGTGGATAGAAAACAGCATTTCCCCATACCGTCCCTAATAAACTCTACAACTACCGACCCTTCTTTCTAAGGTCATGGGAACGCTGACAAACCGTCAGCTTGAATCAAGAAAACTCTTCAATGGCCGACAATACGGTTTTCCTAGCAACAGGTCAACTGGTGACTTGATGACATATCTCACCGAAAAGTGGAATCAATCTATCCACCTTGGTGGCGAAAACAAGATCGTTGTACTTGTTATTTCAAATGCATTTGACAAGGTTTGGCATATAGAGTCCTTTTGTCGAAAATGCATGCTTTTGGAACCGATAAAAGTTTTATTCTATGGATAAGAAACTACCCCTCGAAAAATTCGTTTCAAGATATGTTGGAGGGTTTTAAATCTGCTACTCGTTCAAATAAATGTGGATCTTCCCCAAGGTTCCATTCTGTCTCCGATACTCTTTCTCATTTTTATTAATGACCTCTTGACTACAACTTCCAATTCAATCCATTCCTTTGCTGGTGACAGCACTCACAGTTTTTTATATACGTTCGCTAATCCCCGACCTTCACCTTTGGATTTGGATGAAAAACGAAAAAATATGTTAAGCTCATTAAATTCCAACCTCGACAGCATAATTACATGAGGTAAGTCTAATAGGGTGGAACTTAATGCTTCCAAAACGCAATGTTGTCTTCTGTCATCTAAGCGAAACCAAAATTTTGAGCCAATATATATGAATGGCACTTACATCGTCGAAACAGATAAACTTTCCATGCTCGGTATGAGTGTCAGTAACGGCCTTCGTTAGAACGACCATATGTTCGAAACCGCTAAAAATGCAGCGAAGTATCTTGGTTTCCTTAAACGATGTAAGAAATTGTTCACCCCTTCTGATCTGGCAAAGAGTTTATATGCCCCAAACTTGAGCCCACATCATGTCCGGTGCAGCAAAAGCATCATTGCACCTACTGGATAGGATACAAAAGCGTGCGATAAAACTGATAGAAGATTCAACCGTAGCGAACTCTATAATTTCGCTTGAACATCGTAGGAATATATTCTGCTTTACACTTTTTTACCGCTATTGTAACAGAAAATGCTCCAATGAAATAGCCAGCTGCATTCCGCCCTTCAAACATTCTACCTTAATACTCGCCATGCCATGAATCAATACACCCTAAAGCCTATATTCGGACTAACTTACTTAAGTGGCGCTACAGTCCGGAATGAACCTGGGCCTCAACCAACATGCGTCTCCAATTAGCCTGGTCCTTAGCTAACTGGCTCCAGTTGCGCACTCCAAGTTGGTTGAGGTCGGTTTCTACTTGTGCGCGCCACTAAAGGCGAGGTCTTCCTCCACTGCGTCCGACGTCTGGCTGGGAATCGAAGACTCTGCGAGCCGGAGTATTGGTGTCCATTCCTTCTACATGTCCAAGCTATCTTAAACGTCCAATGCGGAGTTTTAAGGCTGATGTATATCCGATCTTAAATGTTGGATCAATCAGATCAATCAGTCGCAATGTTGGTTTTGGTGTCATCATATCCCGATGAAGACTGAAAGGTTGAAAGTTAAAAACTCTCGAGGTGAGTCGGCTGAATCATATTATCTTTCCAATGATCTTTCGACGGTTCCGATATGGCATTTAATTTTTTGAACCAAGCCTTATTCATCGGTGATATAGTGAAAGCAGTTTTGAATGAATGCCAAAACCATCTCTGCCATTAAACATCAGTTCCATCCTGTTTTGTATTTCAATAATGCCTTGGAATGGCACATATAATTAAGACCTGAAGGCGGAATGCCACTTCATTATTTACACAGAGACTATTGCATCCAATGTAAAAGCGTAGGTGCAGGCAACGGCAAATCTTTCAACTGCACATATTGTCTTTGTGCACCTGTGCTCGTTATGGTCTATCATCTGACCGTTCCTCTAAGCACCTGTCCACATCAGTGCATTTTTCACTTCAACACCAACCATTCCAACATGGTGCGACCTGTCACTTAGGTTAGAGATTAATCCACGACATACCACCTGGGGACCTCCACGAACTAGCCAACGAAATCAATCGACCCAATCAATCCACAAACAGTGTCCCTTGTACACCTACAACCCATTAGCATATGTACGTGAAAGTCCCAAATCCCTTCAGAGCGCCTTATTTGACAATCACAAGGAAATCGGAAATGAATAAAAATAAATTGGAAACTCTCTGCGGATCAATAGATTATGCAACGCGCCATAGAAGGAAGAAAACACAACAGAAAATCATTGCAGTTTATTTGCAGTCCCGCTTTCCTGTCTTCGGTGCGCCTGCGCTCATTAAATTCCGACCTCGACAGAATAATTACATGAGGTAAGTCTAATAGGGTGGAACTTTATTCTTCCAAAACGCAATGTTGTCTTCTGTCATCTAAGCGAAATCAAAATGTTGAGCCAATATATATGAATGACACTTACATCGTCGAAACAGATAAACTTTCCATGCTCGGTATGAGTGTCAGTAACGACCTTCGTTAGAACGACCATATGTTCGAAACCGCTAAAAATGCAACGAAATGTCTTGGTTTCCTTAAACGATGTAAGAAATTGTTCACACCTTCTGATCTGGCAAGAGTTTATATGCCCCAAACTTGAGTTTAAAGCCCACATCATGTCCGGTGTAGCAAAAGCATCATTGCACCTACTGGATAGGATACAAAAGCGTGCGATAAGACTGATAGAAGATTCAACCGTAGCGAACTCTATAATTTCGCTTGAACATCGTAGGAATATATTCTGCTTTACACTTTTTTACCGCTGTTGTAACAGAAAATGCTCCAATGAAATAGCCAGCTGCATTCCGCCCTTCAAACATTCTACCTTAATACTCGCCATGCCATGAATCAATACACCCTAAAGCCTATATTCGGACTAACTTACTTAAGTGGCGCTACAGTCCGGAATGAACATGGGCCTCAACCAACATGCGTCTCCAATTAGCCTGGTCCTTAGCTAACTGGCTGAAGTTGCGCACTCCAAGTTGGTTGAGTTCGGTTTCTACTTGTGCGCGCCACTTAAGGCGAGGTCTTCCTCCACTGCGTCCGACGTCTGGTTGGGAATCGAAGACTCTGCGAGCCGGAGTATTGGTGTCCATTCCTTCTACACGTCCAAGCTATCTTAAACGTCCAATGCGGAGTTTTCAAGCTGATGTATATCCGACCTTAAATGTTAGAGCAATCAGTCGCAAGGTTGGTTTTGGTGTCATCATATCCCGATGAAGACTGAAGGGTTGAAAGTTAAAAACTCTCGAGGTGAGTCGACTGAATCATATTATCTTTCCAATGATCTTTCGACGGTTTCAATATGGCATTTAATTTTTTGAACCAAGCCTTATTCATCGGTGATATAGTGAAAGCAGTTCTGAATGAATGCCAAAACCATCTCTGCCATTAAACATCAGTTCCATCCTGTTTTGTATTTCAATAATGCCTTGGAATGGCACATATAATTAAGACCTTAAGGCGGAATGCCACTTCATTATTTACACAGAGTCTATTGCATCCAATGTAAAAGCGTAGGTGCAGGCAACGGCAAATCTTTCAACTGCACATATTGCCTTTGTGCACCTGTGCTCGTTATGGTCTATCATCTGACCGTTTCTCTAAGCACCTGTCCACATCAGTGCATTTTTCACTTCAACACCAACCATTCCAACATGGTGCGACCTGTCACTTAGGTTAGAGATTAATCCACGACATACCACCTGGGACCACCACGAACTAGCCTACGAAATCAATCGGTCCAATCAATCCACAAACAGTGTCCCTTGTACACCTACAACCCATTAGCATATGTACGTGAAAGTCCCAAATCCCTTCAGAGCGCCTTATTTGACAATCACAAGGAAATCGGAAATGAATAAAAATAAATTGGAAACTCTCTACGGATCAATAGATTATGCAACGCGCCATAGAAGGAAGAAAACACAACAGAAAATCATTGCAGTTTATTTGCAGTCCCGCTTTCCTGTCTTCGGTGCGCCTGCGCAGTGAACAAAAACGCAGCACCACACAGCACATCTCTGCAATGCATCTGTCGTCAACCGTAAAGCTGAAGCCAACGCTCTGAATTGCGTAAAGTGCCAGCTTAAGTCCATTTTGCCAACATCACAGCTGGAACACAAAAGAAAGTTAATTAGACCGAACTATTTATTAGATGACTCGTACTTTGTTAACGAACAAAGGAGGTGTACTGTAGCCCCTACCATTCAGATGATGTATCTTTGTGTACGGACAAGTTGTAAGCTTCATGTTTTGATTAGTTCGTTTCAATCGGACATCTCGGTCGCGAAGCCAATACCTTAACAGCGGTTAGGCAATTTTACCGATGATAAATCGAATTGAAAGTGAACCTGTAAGCGTCTTCCGTTCGCGGCAATACATCATCGCGCTGGAGAAGTCGTCTGTTTCTTGACGATCTCACGCGTCGGACTAGACAAAGATGTCCAACTGACAAAAAAAGAAAAATTGCTGATTGCTAACAACTTAATGATGGACAGCCTAATTGCATACGTTGGTTGGGGGAAAAGTTCAGTGCAGTTACTCAGGTGTACCTCAAGGCAGCCAACTAGATCCAGACCTTATTTTTTTTTTTTGTTATTGGTGTTTGTGGGTTGACGTTCTCTTTGATGCGGGGAGCTATTTAGTTAAAGAGATGTTGCACAGCGACATGACACATAGAAAGGTTTAGATGCCGCTCTATTGTCATAAGGTCTGTGATGCTCTGGCGCTTGAATGAACATCTGGAAGGTATAAGTGCTTTTCAAGTAAACAACTTTCAAGTTTGCCATCCTTTTAAGGCACCAATTGAAGGTGGTTATTGTAATTTATGTGGAGTATTCTATAAAGTCGCCACTTTTTTGTTAGACCTTGTGGTCTTGATCTTTAATATGCAAGTTGGTTTTTTTTGTTGTTGCATTGTGTGGCATAAGAAGATTTAGTTTTTGTGGTGCTTACAAGCATTCTCTATATATGAGTATGTTAATTGTGATTAGGTGTCAATTTAATTGAGAAAAAAACAATAAAATGGAATGCAGGTCAAGATTTCATCAAAGTGGTCATGAATTCATAGATCAATAAGATATCATAATGCAGGTTATAGGTCAAAATTTTTATTATTAGCTGTCAGATGGAGGCAGGCAAAAAACACTTGCAGTCTTATATAAATTAACTTCAAACTAATCTACTCACATAGTAGCTAAGCTATTCGCTTGTAGCTCTCGAACAAATGCAGTTCAACAAGGACACTTTAAACAGAAGAGTGCCACAGGGTTCCATACTTTCGCCAAGATTATTCTTTCTTTATAATTATTGATGGTATCATGGAATATTCAAACAAAATTAATTTTGACAGATGATTTGGTAAGGGAGTTAAGACAAGAATTATGGTGGAGATGCTTTAGATACTTGACTTTTTTTTCTCTACTTTTTGATCTCATAAAATAGTCAAATTATTGACTTAGAAAAGGGGATTGTGACGTTAATAATACTTCACATGCAAGGTATAAACTTCGCTCAGAACGACCAGGAATTTCTTTATTAGTTTTGATACGGTCGACCTCTCGGGTAAAAGGATACAAGAACTGTTCCGCTTTCTAAACCTCAAAGGCTGTATCTAGAGACCGCCTGTATCACATCCATAATTACAATCATAACGTAGGTCACACGAGTCGTGGTAGCAAAGTAGCACCAGCTGCTTGGGTTCACGCCGAACCGCCACTTCTACCTACCTACCTACCTTTGATACGGTCTTGCGCCGTGCAGGACTGGGATAATGTGAGCCTTTTATAGAATCCATTTAGATGTTGTATGTTCACCTGCAATGGAATCCCATGGAGAATCGAGAGCCTTGATCAGTATATTTCCAAGGCTTTCTCTCGCGTTTGGCACAGGTCGTTGATATCCGAATTAACAGCATATGGACTTCCTGTTCGGCTGGATGGAAAATTTAAAGACACATGTTTGCAAGAAATAGTGGATGGCGTTTCCTCAGATGTGTTGCTTTTAATGCTTGGGTTCCTTACGGATGAATTCACTCACCTACTTCATTTCTGCCGCACCGCTATAGCTGCACACCAAGCTGCACACCAAGCTGCTACACCAGCAGAAATGCGAACGAAAGATTATATAATGGGGAAAGGAAAACCTATTTCAATGCTCAGTTCTCAAAACTCAGTGAAAACACAGTATACAGCGTTTATAAAAAAAAATTGAGAAGGCAACAACCCGGTGTAAGGATCGTTGAATACCCTATCCTATCCCATCCTTAAAATGAGAAGGAAAAAAAAGAAAATTACATTGTCAGCACATCTTGTTCAGATAGTATCTATAACACGACATTGTTCTATGGCGCTATAGTCCGGAATGAATCTGGGCCTCAACCAACTTGCCTTTCCAATTACCCCGGTTCCTAGCTAACTGCCACCAGTTGCGCACTATAAGTTGGTTCAGGTCGGGTACTACTTGTGCGCGCCACTTAAGACGAGATCTTCCTCTACTGCGTCCGACGTCTGGCTAGGAATCGAAGACTCTGCGAGCCGGAGTATTGGTGTCCATTCGTTGTACATGTCCTAGCCATCTTAACCTTCCAATTTGGAGTTTTTTTTTTGACCAGGGACATGTCGCTGTACAGCTCGTACAGTTATTGGCTGAATCTTCGTCACCATAGCCCGTCAACACAAACGGAACCGAAGATTTTTCCTCTCGAATCGACCAAGGATTTCTTCATCCGCTATTGATACAGCCCATGCTTCATCGCAGTAGAGCAGGACTGGGATGATTTGGGTCTTATATAGGATCTCCTAAGTAGTTCGAGTGAGGGCTTTACTATTAAATTGCCTTCTTAGCCCCAAGAAACAGCGGTTGTCAAGAGTAATTTTTCGTTTAACTTCTGATGAGAAGAAGATAATAGCGGAGCCGATACAAAGTCCCGTACTATCTTAAAGTTATATCTGTCAATGGTGACGTTCTATCCAATTCGTCGATGTTGTGTGTTCTTTCTGTTGACAGCTATGATATGGCTCTGTAAGTTCGTCTCTATAAATGCTGTCTTACGAGGCTTTGAAATCTATGAATTGGTGGTATGTATCGATTTGGGCTTCTTAGGTTTTTTTTTTTTCCAAAATCTACTAAAGTGTGAAAATTTGATCGGTTGTGGACATTCCTGGCCTACAACCACACTGATAATCATTCAAATATTACAGCGGATATGATCTTGTAGAAAATGTTAAGGAGACTTATGCTTCTGTTATTGTCGCAGTTAAGAGTACTTTGGTCCTCACCTGCAGCTTATTTTCTGGATTCTTGTGGCGTTGTGGATATAAATTTTCATACCTAGGCTGCAACTAGGTAGTGGTTCGAGTCTATGCTGCCGCCTCGGAAATAGCGGACATCTTAAATACTGGATGCGTGCCTCTTGTCTATCACAATGTGATCGGTTTAATTGACCATTTGTTGAACTGGAGAACGCCATGCCCCCTTATGAATATCGAGGTACAGGAAACCGTGTGCTGGCTACAGTGGCATTTCGTTCAGTACTGAAGCCAATTAGCCTGTAGGCTATCTTTTCCGACAATACTGCTAATGGTGTCTTCTCGTCCTGCCTTTGCGCTTGAATCTCCCATCACGATTTTAACATCGTAATTCGGTAGTCGCTCATAGGTTTTTTCAAGGAGCTCGTAGAAGCAATCCTTAGCTTTATCATCTTTTTTCTTCGTGGGGCGTGAGCGCACATAAGGCTTATGGTGGCAAATTTGGCCTTGATTTGACCTTGATTCGGATTTTTACAATGATTTCGCTAATGTCCTGGAAACATAAGACTTCTTGCCTCAGTCTGTCACTTATAACAAGTCCGCATCCGAATAGTCGCTGTTTCTGATAACTATAACACGGTCGGCAGTAGATGCCACAGTTTTTTATCTTCTTTTTGCCCGGTCCATCCTATCGGATTTCCTCGATGGCAGGAATGTCTGTTTTGTAGCAGTTTATGGCTTCCGCTAGTTGTTCGCTTGCACCTCTTCTGTTTAATGTTCTCACATTCCAGGTGCAGATACGAACGTCGTTGTCCTGTTTTCGTTTAGCAGGGTCGTCAACAATAAAATCAGTTCTTTCCGAGGCTATTGGTTGCATCGTAACAATGGTTTTTCCATGGATGGGTTTTTTAAGCAGATTCCCTAACCTGGCCAGTTCCAAATTATTAAATACTACGGAATTGAGCGCTGCCGTTGGCCTTTCGGTTCATCCGCAACTATATCTGTTCAAGGGGCCTGACTTATCCTTGAAATTCCTAGACACAGCTTGTCTAGGTTCGTCAGGGACAGTAAAAGTGGGCGTGGCTTAAAATGTCATATAGACCGAATGTTTTTTTTACTGAAAGCTTTTTTTATGTAAAAGGTCCACAAAAAGTAGGCGTGGTAAAAAAAACTTGTGTCGATGAAATATAGATATTGAGATGGTCTACAGACACTTTTGAAAATTCCTAACCGTTTGACCAAAAAGAAAGTTTTTTTCTTAAAAATAAAAAATTGGCTTGGCAATGAGCGGATTTTAAAAATTTGTGCACTTGTTCTGTAGTCTATCTACCTAAATGATTTCTCCGTTACAAACTATTTATCAAAACGAAAATAATCCTATGGGATCGAGTATAAACAAGAGTGGTAAACAAAACCTTTGTGGTATCTTACTATTCTAGTACTGAGGGTAGTCAATCCAACTTCATTTTTAGAAGCCAAATATCTTGTGATAGACAACATCATCGCTGATCTAAAAATGTCAAAATAGAAGCAAAAAAGCACTGTTAGCTTTCTAGAAATGCGAAGCTCCACCTGGTTGGACCTGCAACCTATCCAGAAAAAGGTCTAGGGGTACCGTTGAGCCTTTTTACTTACACACATTACTACCATGATAGAACATGCTTTTATCCTTTTTTTTAATGTAAAGAACGCGATTTCTTAGCTTATTAGGGCCATCTATCCCTTCTATCCTTCTATCCCATCTATATCTGTCTTTATTGTGGAAACTTCAAAGTTTCACTTCTATGTTTAAGCGGCACTACAATTTGTGGAGAGGTTATCGATAGAGCACTACCGACTGGATACCTTTAAGTTGACGAATTAAATCTCCAAAGGTTGTCCGACTAATGATTCAAAGCAAACCCGACTATTGAAAGAAATTTATTATGATTAACGGACCACCTGAACACTGTTACTAGTTTCAGATATATAATTACTCCTATTACACATATCACTGGACCAGTTTTCTGTCTCATAACCATCCAACCATCACCAAGAACATTGAAGCACTTCATTAATGGATAATACCACTCGAGATTTTCCCACACGCAAGGCGCAAGTTGAATTACCATCTACGAGTATGTTCGACATTGCTCTAATCGTGTGTACTTCTTTCGCCGGCCGTCGTCAATCGATCTCACGGAACACCGTTCAGGAAACACAAGTCGAGACTACATCACCCAAATCACTAGGAAATTACGGTTTTCATGAAATTCAAATTTAAATTTCTCCTTGTACACATCTGACTCATTCACATGTCCATGGGGTTTCCTGTTCACCACAAAATCGGAGCCTTTTGACAATTTTTCAGTAGCAACGCAACAGGTCCGACAATTACCCACATTCCCATGCAAACCCAAGAGAAACTTTCTCTCCGGACTCTTGTGTTCGACGAACATCTTCAATGGTTCAATAATCTCTGGTTTAGGCCGATGGTCTATCAGCCTTTGGGCTGGGCTATGTTTTGTTGACATCGTCATCGTGGTGGGCACATAAAAGTCCACTCAACGCGACGACGACGATTCCATTCAAAACCGGCTCACCAGAGTCGATGATTTCTTTGCGTTCGGTTACTTCTTGTTGTGACGTAGTTTGTAGTCGCGCTTGCGCGCAAGTCTTGTTATTCGCCACCGATGTTTGTTACCTGATCACGGCTCAATTATATTACGCTTAAGCGGGACGCCAATGGATGGTCTGGTCCGTCCGACCAGTTGCATTAGAGGGAAATGAAAATTAACTAAAAATAAAGAAGAAGAAGAAGAAAAAAAAATAATTAAATCCAACAAATGGGCAATAGGCGAAATTAGCGAACCAACAGACAGACAGAAAACGTCGGAAAAGTTAGCGTTTAATTGATTTATGGTGTTTTTCGTCTGACCATTTGAACGCATCCGTAATGGGATACCCCCCTGTATACAAGGCGCGTGTTTGGTGTTTTCTTGTTGTTGGATTACACCTTGCAGAAGATTTGAAGTTGCAGAGGATATTGAAACGCATCGCTGACGATAGACCTCTGAGAGAGGGGTACACAGGGTTTCGAGAGTTATTCAATAGAAACTGAGTTTTGTTACGGCGATGGTTTTGCAATCGGGGTTGAGCTGGGAAGGCGATTTGAGTTGTAAGCCATTGGGCTCGGCACAAAAGCGCAGAAGTGATAAATTAAGTGCGATAATTCTGCGAATGCAATGGTGCGTTGTAAGGAATTGGGTTCAATATTTGGATCAGTATTTGAGACATTGATGGCATGGGAAAATAAATCGCATTATCGTTAATCCGGTGGAATAATGTGAGTTTTATATCTGGAAAAAAATGACACTTTTTGAAAATACTTCCTTTATAAACTTATTTTCAACCGATTAGCTGGGACTTGACTTCTGGCATAAGGTCATTATCCTCTTATCGAATATTGGGACAACAGACGACCCGATAATATCCCACAAAATTACCATTGGTAAATCAGATGTGTATGCGCTTTACACCATCCTGTGTGAACTACATGTCCTTTATACATATACAGAATGATGGTTATTTTAAGAGCGTGTGCTAAAGTAGGTACAATCCGCCTGAAAATAATCTATATTTGGACAGTCGGGGCTGATAAAGGATAGATCGCTGGTTCCGATAATCTAAAACGTCTACCGAACCTATACGACCGAGACGTAATCGCTTAAGGCAAAGGAGAGCGCCTATGCCCGTAGGCGTGTGTCCGATTGAGACCGTGGGAGTAGATTGCAGCAGGAGAACCTTTTGTGGTGTCGTTACTTATTATTTAAAGATAGTTGACCGACAAATTGTATGACCGACTTAGATAGTTAAAGGGGTAGGTAAGGTTCATAAGTATTTCAAAAGTAAGCTCGTTTTCATGAATTTGGATCTTTAAAAATTATTCAGCTGTAAGTTAAAAATTGGACTTGCACGGTTTTCTTGGTTTAAATCCCAAAACTGACAACTTCTGAGCTTTTTTTCTTACGCATCTTTTTCAAAAGTCTGCCAAATACCTAGGATTATGAAACTGCCAAGACAAGCTTCATAAATTTATAGCTCAGATTTGGCATTATCCAGAAGTTCATATTTCCAAAACTATGTTGATATAAGCGTTTCTAAAAAAAAAATATTTTTCGCGTTAAATTTTAGAGTTTTTTAAGTTGGTTCGGACGTTAAGCGTGACTTGCGAATCGAATTCCCAGCTAATGCCTCTACCGATTTTGATAGTCGACCACTTATTGTAAAGCTGAACAGTTCTAGTTAACGTATAAAATAAATATTTTAACACCTCAACTATATACAATGAGAAATACGGGTCATTTTGTTAATCTGAACTGTCCAAAATCATCAAAATCATACATCTTTCCGTATTTGTTCCGTAAAACTGACTTAACTGGGTTTACAACTCCAAAACAACATTTTTCTACATATCCACTTTACACCAATTAATATTTCATCTAAAACTATGTTGATATAAGCGTTTCTAAACCAAAAAATATTTTTCGGGTTAAATTTTAGAGTTTTTTAAGTTGGTTCGGACGTCTAGCGTGACTTGCGAATCGAATTCCCAGCTAATGCCTCTACCGATTTTGATAATCGACCACTTATTGCAAAGCTGAACAGTTCTAGTTAACGTAAAAAATAAATGTTTACACTTAAACTATATACAATGAGAAATACGGGTCATTTTGTTAAAACTATGTTGATATAAGCGTTTCTAAACAAAAAAATATTTTTCGGGTTAAATTTTAGAGTTTCTTAAGTTGGTTCGGACGTCTAGCGTGACTTGCGAATCGAATTCCCAGCTAATGCCTCTACCGATTTTGATAATCGACCACTTATTACAAAGCTGAACAGTTCTAGTTAACATAAAAAATAAATATAAACACCTCAACTATATACAATGAGAAATACGGGTCATTTTGTTAATCTGAACTGTCCAAAATCATCAAAATCATACATCTTTCCGTATTTGTTCCGTAAAACTGTTTTAACTGGGTTTACAACTCCAAAACAATATTTTTCTACATATCCACTTTACACCAATTAATATTGCATCTAAAACTATGTTGATATAAGCGATTCTAAACCAAAAAATATTTTTCCGGTTTAATTTTAGAGTTTTTTAAGTTGGTTCGGACGTCTAGCGTGACTTGCGAATCGAATTCCCAGCTAATGCATCTACCGATTTTGATAATCGACCACTTATAACAAAGCTGAACAGTTCTAGCTAACATAAAAAATAAATATAAACACCTCAACTATATACAATGAGAAATACGGGTCATTTTGTTAATCTGAACTGTCCAAAATCATCAAAATCATACTTCTTTCCGTATTTGTTCCGTAAAACTGACTAAGCTGGGTTTACAACTCCAAAACAACATTTTTCTACATATCCACTTTACACCAATTAATATTGCATCTAAAACTATGTTGATATAAGCGTTTCTAAACAAAAAAATATTTTTCGGGTTAAATTTTAGAGTTTTTTAAGTTGGTTCGGACGTCAAGCGTGAATTGCGAATCGAATTCCCAGCAAATGCCTCCACCGATTTTGATAGTCGACCACTTATTAAAAAGCTGAACAGTATAAGTTAACGAAAGAAAATAAATGTTTACATGTTTGTTAATCTGAACTGTCCAAAATCATCAAAATCATACATCTTTCCGTATATGTTCCGTAAAACTGACATAACTGGGTTTACAACTCCAAAACAACATTTTTCTACATATCCACTTTACAGCAATTAATATTGCATCTAAAATTATGTTGATATAAGAGTTTCTAAACAAAAAAATATTTTTCGGGTTAAATTTTAGAGTTTTTTAAGTTGGTTCGGACGTCTAGCGTGACTTGCGAATCGAATTCCCAGCAAATGCCTCAACCGATTTTGACAGTCGACCACTTTTTATAAAGCTGAACAGTTTAAGTTAACGTTAAAAAATAAATGTTTACTCCTCAACTATATACAATGAGAAATACGGGTCATTTTGTTAATCTGAACTGTCCAAAATCATCGAAATCATACACCTTTCCGTATTTGTTCCGTAAAACTGACTTAGCTGGGTTTACAACTCCAAAAGAACATTTTTCTACAGATCCACTTTACACCAATTTATATTGTATCTAAAACTATGTTGATATAAGCGTTTCTAAGCAAAAAAATATTTTTCGGGTTAAATTTTAGAGTTTTTTAAGTTGGTTCGGACGTCTAGCGTGACTTGCGAATCGAATTCCCAGCTAATGCCTCTACCGATTTTGATAGTCGAACACTTATTACAAAGCTAAACAGTTCTAGTTAACGTAAAAAATAAATGTTAACACCTCAACTATATACAGTGAGAAATACGGGTCATTTTGTTAATCTGAACAGTCCAAAATCATCAAAATCATACATCTTTCCGTATTTGTTCCGTAAAACTGACTTAACTGGGTTTACAACTCCAAAACAACATTTTTCTACATATCCACTTTACACCAATTAATATTGCATCTAAAACTATGTTGATATAAGCGTATCTAAACCAAAAAATATTTTTCGGGTTAAATTTTAGAGTTTTTTAAGTTGGTTCGGACGTCTAGCGTGACTTGCGAATCGAATTCCCAGCTAATGCCTCTACCGATTTTGATAGTCGACTACTTATTGTAAAGCTGAACAGTTCTAGTTATCGCAAAAATAAACTTTTACACTCAAACTATATACAATGGAAAATACGGGTCATTTTGTTAATCTGAACTGTCCAAAATCATCAAAATCATACATCTTTCCGTATTTGTTCCGTAAAACTGACTTAACTGGGTTTACAACTCCAAAACAACATTTTTCTACATATCCACTTTACAGCAATTAATATTGCATCTAAAATTATGTTGATATAAGAGTTTCTAAACAAAAAAATATTTTTCGGGTTAAATTTTAGAGTTTTTTAAGTTGGTTCGGACGTCTAGCGTGACTTGCGAATCGAATTCCCAGCAAATGCCTCAACCGATTTTGACAGTCGACCACTTTTTATAAAGCTGAACAGTTTAAGTTAACGTTAAAAAATAAATGTTTACTCCTCAACTATATACAATGAGAAATACGGGTCATTTTGTTAATCTGAACTGTCCAAAATCATCGAAATCATACACCTTTCCGTATTTGTTCCGTAAAACTGACTTAGCTGGGTTTACAACTCCAAAAGAACATTTTTCTACAGATCCACTTTACACCAATTTATATTGTATCTAAAACTATGTTGATATAAGCGTTTCTAAGCAAAAAAATATTTTTCGGGTTAAATTTTAGAGTTTTTTAAGTTGGTTCGGACGTCTAGCGTGACTTGCGAATCGAATTCCCAGCTAATGCCTCTACCGATTTTGATAGTCGAACACTTATTACAAAGCTAAACAGTTCTAGTTAACGTAAAAAATAAATGTTAACACCTCAACTATATACAGTGAGAAATACGGGTCATTTTGTTAATCTGAACAGTCCAAAATCATCAAAATCATACATCTTTCCGTATTTGTTCCGTAAAACTGACTTAACTGGGTTTACAACTCCAAAACAACATTTTTCTACATATCCACTTTACACCAATTAATATTGCATCTAAAACTATGTTGATATAAGCGTATCTAAACCAAAAAATATTTTTCGGGTTAAATTTTAGAGTTTTTTAAGTTGGTTCGGACGTCTAGCGTGACTTGCGAATCGAATTCCCAGCTAATGCCTCTACCGATTTTGATAGTCGACTACTTATTGTAAAGCTGAACAGTTCTAGTTAACGTAAAAAATTAATTTTTACACTTAAACTATATACAATGAGATATACGGGTCATTTTGTTAATCTGAACTGTCCAAAATCATCAAAATCATACATCTTTCCGTATTTGTTCCGTAAAACTGACTTAGCTGGGTTTACAACTCCAAAAGAACATTTTTCTACAGATCCACTTTACACCAATTTATATTGTATCTAAAACTATGTTGATATAAGCGTTTCTAAGCAAAAAAATATTTTTCTTGTTAAATTTTAGAGTTTTTTAAGTTGGTTCGGACGTCTAGCGTGACTTGCGAATCGAATTCCCAGCTAATGCCTCTACCGATTTTGATAGTAGACCACTTATTGCAAAGCTGAACAGTTCTAGTTAACGTAAAAAATAAATGTTTACACTTAAACTATATATAATGAGAAATACGGGTCATTTTGTTAATCTGAACTGTCCAAAATCATCAAAATCATACATCTTTCCGTATTTGTTCCGTAAAGCTGACTTAGCTGGGTTTACAACTCCAAAAGAACATTTTTCTACAGATCCACTTTACACCAATTAATATTGCATCTAAAACTATGTTGATATAAGCTTTTCTAAACAAAAAAATATTTTTCGGGTTAAATTTTAGAGTTTTTTAAGTTGGTTCGGACGTCTAGCGTGACTTGCGAATCGAATTCCCAGCTAATGCCTCTACCGATTTTGATAGTAGACCACTTATTGCAAAGCTGAACAGTTCTAGTTAACGTTAAAAATAAATGTTTACACTTAAACTATATATAATGAGAAATACGGGTCATTTTGTTAATCTGAACTGTCCAAAATCATCGAAATCATACATCTTTCCGTATTTGTTCCGTAAAACTGATTTAGCTGGGTTTACAACTCCAAAAAAACATTTTTCTACATATCCACTTTACACCAATTTATATTGCATCTAAAACTATGTTGATATAAGCGTATCTAAACAAAAAAATATTTTTCGGGTTAAATTTTAGAGTTTTTTTTAAGTTGGTTCGGACGTCTAGCGTGACTTGCGAATCGAATTCCTAGCTAATGCCTCTACCGATTTTGATAGTCGACCACTTATTACAAATCTGAACAGTTCTAGTTAACGCTAAAAATAAATGTAAACACCTCAACTATATACAATGAGAAATACGGGTCATTTTGTTAATCTGAACTGTCAAAAATCATCAAAATCATACATCTTTCCGTATTTGTTCCGTAAAACTGACTTAGCTGGGTTTACAACTCCAAAAGAACATTTTTCTACACATCCACTTTACACCAATTTATATTGCATCTAAAACTATGTTGATATAAGCGTTTCTAAACAAAAAAATATTTTTCGGGTTAAATTTTAGAGTTTTTTAAGTTGGTTTGGACGTCTAGCGTGACTTGCGAATCGAATTCCCAGCTAATGCCTCTACCGATTTTGATAGTCGACCACTTATTGCAAAGCTGAACAGTTCTAGTTAACGTAAAAAATAAATTTTTACACTTAAACTATATACAATGAGAAATACGGGTCATTATGTTAATCTGAACTGTCCAAAATCATCGAAATCATACACCTTTCCGTATTTGTTCCGTAAAACTGACTTAGCTGGGTTTACAACTCCAAAAGAACATTTTTCTACAGATCCACTTTACACCAATTTATATTGTATCTAAAACTATGTTGATATAAGCGTTTCTAAGCAAAAAAATATTTTTCGGGTTAAATTTTAGAGTTTTTTAAGTTGGTTCGGACGTCTAGCGTGACTTGCGAATCGAATTCCCAGCTAATGCCTCTACCGATTTTGATAGTCGACCACTTATTACAAAGCTAAACAGTTCTAGTTAACGTAAAAAATAAATATAAACACCTTAACTATATACAATAAGAAAAACGGGTCATTTTGTTAATCTGAACTGTCCAAAATCATCAAAATCATACATCTTTCCGTATTTGTTCCGTAAAACTGACTTAACTGGGTTTACAACTCCAAAACAACATTTTTCTACATATCCACTTTACACCAATTAATATTGCATCTAAAACTATGTTGATATAAGCGTATCTAAACCAAAAAATATTTTTCGGGTTAAATTTTAGAGTTTTTTAAGTTGGTTCGGACGTCTAGCGTGACTTGCGAATCGAATTCCCAGCTAATGCCTCTACCGATTTTGATAGTCGACTACTTATTGTAAAGCTGAACAGTTCTAGTTAACGTAAAAAATTAATTTTTACACTTAAACTATATACAATGAGAAATACGGGTCATTTTGTTAATCTGAACTGTCCAAAATCATCAAAATCATACATCTTTCCGTATTTGTTCCGTAAAACTGACTTAACTGGGTTTACAACTCCAAAACAACATTTTTCTACATATCCACTTTACACCAATTAATATTGCATCTAAAACTATGTTGATATAAGCGTATCTAAACAAAAAAATATTTTTCGGGTTAAATTTTAGAGTTTTTTAAGTTGGTTCGGACGTCTAGCGTGACTTGCGAATCGAATTCCCAGCTAATGCCTCTACCGATTTTGATAGTCGACTACTTATTGTAAAGCTGAACAGTTCTAGTTAACGTAAAAAATTAATTTTTACACTTAAACTATATACAATGAGATATACGGGTCATTTTGTTAATCTGAACTGTCCAAAATCATCAAAATCATACATCTTTCCGTATTTGTTCCGTAAAACTGACTTAGCTGGGTTTACAACTCCAAAAGAACATTTTTCTACAGATCCACTTTACACCAATTTATATTGTATCTAAAACTATGTTGATATAAGCGTTTCTAAGCAAAAAAATATTTTTCGGGTTAAATTTTAGAGTTTTTTAAGTTGGTTCGGACGTCTAGCGTGACTTGCGAATCGAATTCCCAGCTAATGCCTCTACCGATTTTGATAGTCGACCACTTATTACAAAGCTAAACAGTTCTAGTTAACGTAAAAAATAAATATAAACACCTTAACTATATACAATAAGAAAAACGGGTCATTTTGTTAATCTGAACTGTCCAAAATCATCAAAATCATACATCTTTCCGTATTTGTTCCGTAAAACTGACTTAACTGGGTTTACAACTCCAAAACAACATTTTTCTACATATCCACTTTACACCAATTAATATTGCATCTAAAACTATGTTGATATAAGCGTATCTAAACAAAAAAATATTTTTCGGGTTAAATTTTAGAGTTTTTTAAGTTGGTTCGGACGTCTAGCGTGACTTGCGAATCGAATTCCCAGCTAATGCCTCTACCGATTTGGATAGTCGACTACTTATTGTAAAGCTGAACAGTTCTAGTTAACGTAAAAAATTAATTTTTACACTGAAACTATATACAATGAGATATACGGGTCATTTTGTTAATCTGAACTGTCCAAAATCATCAAAATCATACATCTTTCCGTATTTGTTCCGTAAAACTGACTTAACTGGGTTTACAACTCCAAAACAACATTTTTCTACATATCCACTTTACACCAATTAATATTGCATCTAAAACTATGTTGATATAAGCGTATCTAAACAAAAAAATATTTTTCGGGTTAAATTTTAGAGTTTTTTAAGTTGGTTCGGACGTCTAGCGTGACTTGCGAATCGAATTCCCAGCTAATGCCTCTACCGATTTTGATAGTCGACTACTTATTGTAAAGCTGAACAGTTCTAGTTAACGTAAAAAATTAATTTTTACACTTAAACTATATACAATGAGATATACGGGTCATTTTGTTAATCTGAACTGTCCAAAATCATCAAAATCATACATCTTTCCGTATTTGTTCCGTAAAACTGACTTAGCTGGGTTTACAACTCCAAAAGAACATTTTTCTACAGATCCACTTTACACCAATTTATATTGTATCTAAAACTATGTTGATATAAGCGTTTCTAAGCAAAAAAATATTTTTCGGGTTAAATTTTAGAGTTTTTTAAGTTGGTTCGGACGTCTAGCGTGACTTGCGAATCGAATTCTCAGCTAATGCCTCTACCGATTTTGATAGTCGACCACTTATTACAAAGCTAAACAGTTCTTGTTAACGCAAAAAATAAATGTTAACACCTCAACTATATACAATGAGAAATACGGGTCATTTTGTTAATCTGAACTGTCCAAAATCATCAAAATCATACATCTTTCCGTATTTGTTCCGTAAAACTGACTTAGCTGGGTTTACAACTCCAAAAGAACATTTTTCTACAGATCCACTTTACACCAATTTATATTGCATCTAAAACTATGTTGATATAAGCGTTTCTAAACAAAAAAATATTTTTCGGGTTAAATTTTAGAGTTTTTTAAGTTGGTTTGGACGTCTAGCGTGACTTGCGAATCGAATTCCCAGCTAATGCCTCTACCGATTTTGATAGTCGACCACTTATTGCAAAGCTGAACAGTTCTAGTTAACGTAAAAAATAAATTTTTACACTTAAACTATATACAATGAGAAATACGGGTCATTATGTTAATCTGAACTGTCCAAAATCATCGAAATCATACACCTTTCCGTATTTGTTCCGTAAAACTGACTTAGCTGGGTTTACAACTCCAAAAGAACATTTTTCTACAGATCCACTTTACACCAATTTATATTGTATCTAAAACTATGTTGATATAAGCGTTTCTAAGCAAAAAAAAATTTCGGGTTAAATTTTAGAGTTTTTTAAGTTGGTTCGGACGTCTAGCGTGACTTGCGAATCGAATTCCCAGCTAATGCCTCTACCGATTTTGATAGTCGACTACTTATTGTAAAGCTGAACAGTTCTAGTTAACGTAAAAAATTAATTTTTACACTTAAACTATATACAATGAGATATACGGGTCATTTTGTTAATCTGAACTGTCCAAAATCATCAAAATCATACATCTTTCCGTATTTGTTCCGTAAAACTGACTTAGCTGGGTTTACAACTCCAAAAGAACATTTTTCTACATATCCACTTTACACCAATTTATATTGCATCTAAAACTATGTTGATATAAGCGTTTCTAAACAAAAAAAATATTTTTCGGGTTAAATTTTAGAGTTTTTTAAGTTGGTTTGGACGTCTAGCGTGACTTGCGAATCGAATTCCCAGCTAATGCCTCTACCGATTTTGATAATCGACCACTTATTACAAAGCTAAACAGTTCTAGTTAACGTAAAAAATAAATATAAACACCTTAACTATATACAATAAGAAAAACGGGTCATTTTGTTAATCTGAACTGTCCAAAATCATCAAAATCATACATCTTTCCGTATTTGTTCCGTAAAACTGACTTAACTGGGTTTACAACTCCAAAACAACATTTTTCTACATATCCACTTTACACCAATTAATATTGCATCTAAAACTATGTTGATATAAGCGTATCTAAACAAAAAAATATTTTTCGGGTTAAATTTTAGAGTTTTTTAAGTTGGTTCGGACGTCTAGCGTGACTTGCGAATCGAATTCCCAGCTAATGCCTCTACCGATTTTGATAGTAGACCACTTATTGCAAAGCTGAACAGTTCTAGTTAACGTAAAAAATAAATGTTTACACTTAAACTATATACAATGAGAAATACGGGTCATTTTGTTAATCTAAACTGCCCAAACTCATCAAAATCATACGTCTTTCCGTATTTGTTCCGTAAAACTGACTTAGCTAGGTTTACAACTCCAAAAGAACATTTTTCTACAGATCCACTTTACACCAATTTATATTGCATCTAAAACTATGTTGATATAAGCGTTTCTAAGCAAAAAAATATTTTTCGGGTTAAATTTTAGAGTTTTTTAAGTTGGTTCGGACGTCTAGCGTGACTTGCGAATCGAATTCCCAGCTAATGCCTCTCCCGATTTTGATAGTCGACCACTTATTACAAAGCTAAACAGTTCTAGTTAACGTAAAAAATAAATATAAACACCTTAACTATATACAATAAGAAAAACGGGTCATTTTGTTAATCTGCACTGTCCAAAATCATCAAAATCATACATCTTTCCGTATTTGTTCCGTAAAACTGACTTAACTGGGTTTACAACTCCAAAACAACATTTTCCTACATATCCACTTTACAGCAATTTCTATTGCATCTAAAACTATGTTGATATAAGCGTATCTAAACAAAAAAATATTTTTCGGGTTAAATTTTAGAGTTTTTTAAGTTGGTTCGGACGTCTAGCGTGACTTGCGAATCGAATTCCCAGCTAATGCCTCTACCGATTTTGATAGTCGACCACTTATTACAAAGCTGAACAGTTCTAGTTAACGTAAAAAATAAATGTTTACACTTAAACTATATACAATGAGAAATACGGGTCATTTTGTTAATCTGAACTGTCCAAACTCATCAAAATCATACATCTTTCCGTATTTGTTCCGTAAAACTGACTTAGCTAGGTTTACAACTCCAAAAGAACATTTTTCTACAGATTCACTTTACACCAATTTATATTGTATCTAAAACTATGTTGATATAAGCGTTTCTAAGCAAAAAAATATTTTTCGGGTTAAATTTTAGAGTTTTTTAAGTTGGTTCGGACGTCTAGCGTGACTTGCGAATCGAATTCCCTGCTAATGCCTCTACCGATTTTGATAGTCGACCACTTATTACAAAGCTAAACAGTTCTAATTAACGTAAAAAATAAATATAAACACCTTAACTATATACAATAAGAAAAACGGGTCATTTTGTTAATCTGAACTGTCCAAAATCATCAAAATCATACATCTTTCCGTATTTGTTCCGTAAAACTGACTTAACTGGGTTTACAACTCCAAAACAACATTTTTCTACATATCCACTTTACACCAATTAATATTGCATCTAAAACTATGTTGATATAAGCGTATCTAAACAAAAAAATATTTTTCGGGTTAAATTTTAGAGTTTTTTAAGTTGGTTCGGACGTCTAGCGTGACTTGCGAATCGAATTCCCAGCTAATGCCTCTACCGATTTTGATAGTCGACTACTTATTGTAAAGCTGAACAGTTCTAGTTAATGTAAAAAATTAATTTTTACACTTAAACTATATACAATGAGATATACGGGTCATTTTGTTAATCTGAACTGTCCAAAATCATCAAAATCATACATCTTTCCGTATTTGTTCCGTAAAACTGACTTAGCTGGGTTTACAACTCCAAAAGAACATTTTTCTACAGATCCACTTTACACCAATTTATATTGTATCTAAAACTATGTTGATATAAGCGTTTCTAAGCAAAAAAATATTTTTCGGGTTAAATTTTAGAGTTTTTTAAGTTGGTTCGGACGTCTAGCGTGACTTGCGAATCGAATTCCCAGCTAATGCCTCTACCGATTTTGATAGTAGACCACTTATTGCAAAGCTGAACAGTTCTAGTTAACGTAAAAAATAAATGTTTACACTTAAACTATATACAATGAGAAATACGGGTCATTTTGTTAATCTAAACTGCCCAAACTCATCAAAATCATACGTCTTTCCGTATTTGTTCCGTAAAACTGACTTAGCTAGGTTTACAACTCCAAAAGAACATTTTTCTACAGATCCACTTTACACCAATTTATATTGCATCTAAAACTATGTTGATATAAGCGTTTCTAAGCAAAAAAATATTTTTCGGGTTAAATTTTAGAGTTTTTTAAGTTGGTTCGGACGTCTAGCGTGACTTGCGAATCGAATTCCCAGCTAATGCCTCTCCCGATTTTGATAGTCGACCACTTATTACAAAGCTAAACAGTTCTAGTTAACGTAAAAAATAAATATAAACACCTTAACTATATACAATAAGAAAAACGGGTCATTTTGTTAATCTGCACTGTCCAAAATCATCAAAATCATACATCTTTCCGTATTTGTTCCGTAAAACTGACTTAACTGGGTTTACAACTCCAAAACAACATTTTCCTACATATCCACTTTACAGCAATTTCTATTGCATCTAAAACTATGTTGATATAAGCGTATCTAAACAAAAAAATATTTTTCGGGTTAAATTTTAGAGTTTTTTAAGTTGGTTCGGACGTCTAGCGTGACTTGCGAATCGAATTCCCAGCTAATGCCTCTACCGATTTTGATAGTCGACCACTTATTACAAAGCTGAACAGTTCTAGTTAACGTAAAAAATAAATGTTTACACTTAAACTATATACAATGAGAAATACGGGTCATTTTGTTAATCTGAACTGTCCAAACTCATCAAAATCATACATCTTTCCGTATTTGTTCCGTAAAACTGACTTAGCTAGGTTTACAACTCCAAAAGAACATTTTTCTACAGATCCACTTTACACCAATTTATATTGTATCTAAAACTATGTTGATATAAGCGTTTCTAAGCAAAAAAATATTTTTCGGGTTAAATTTTAGAGTTTTTTAAGTTGGTTCGGACGTCTAGCGTGACTTGCGAATCGAATTCCCTGCTAATGCCTCTACCGATTTTGATAGTCGACCACTTATTACAAAGCTAAACAGTTCTAATTAACGTAAAAAATAAATATAAACACCTTAACTATATACAATAAGAAAAACGGGTCATTTTGTTAATCTGAACTGTCCAAAATCATCAAAATCATACATCTTTCCGTATTTGTTCCGTAAAACTGACTTAACTGGGTTTACAACTCCAAAACAACATTTTTCTACATATCCACTTTACACCAATTAATATTGCATCTAAAACTATGTTGATATAAGCGTATCTAAACAAAAAAATATTTTTCGGGTTAAATTTTAGAGTTTTTTAAGTTGGTTCGGACGTCTAGCGTGACTTGCGAATCGAATTCCCAGCTAATGCCTCTACCGATTTTGATAGTCGACTACTTATTGTAAAGCTGAACAGTTCTAGTTAATGTAAAAAATTAATTTTTACACTTAAACTATATACAATGAGATATACGGGTCATTTTGTTAATCTGAACTGTCCAAAATCATCAAAATCATACATCTTTCCGTATTTGTTCCGTAAAACTGACTTAGCTGGGTTTACAACTCCAAAAGAACATTTTTCTACAGATCCACTTTACACCAATTTATATTGTATCTAAAACTATGTTGATATAAGCGTTTCTAAGCAAAAAAATATTTTTCGGGTTAAATTTTAGAGTTTTTTAAGTTGGTTCGGACGTCTAGCGTGACTTGCGAATCGAATTCCCAGCTAATGCCTCTACCGATTTTGATAGTCGACCACTTATTACAAAGCTAAACAGTTCTAGTTAACGCAAAAAATAAATATAAACACCTTAACTATATACAATAAGAAAAACGGGTCATTTTGTTAATCTGAACTGTCCAAAATCATCAAAATCATACATCTTTCCGTATTTGTTCCGTAAAACTGACTTAACTGGGTTTACAACTCCAAAAGAACATTTTTCTACATATCCACTTTACACCAATTAATATTGCATCTAAAACTATGTTGATATAAGCGTATCTAAGCAAAAAAATATTTTTCGGTTTAAATTTTAGAGTTTTTTAAGTTGGTTCGGACGTCTAGCGTGACTTGCGAATCGAACTCCCAGCTAATGCCTCTACCGATTTTGATAGTAGACCACTTATTGCAAAGCTGAACAGTTCTAGTTAACGTAAAAAATAAATGTTTACACTTAAACTATATACAATGAGAAATACGGGTCATTTTGTTAATCTGAACTGTCCAAAATCATCAAAATCATACATCTTTCCGTATTTGTTCCGTAAAACTGACTTAGCTGGGTTTACAACTCCAAAAGAACATTTTTCTGCAGATCCACTTTACACCAATTAATATTGCATCTAAAACTATGTTGATATAAGCGTATCTAAACAAAAAAATATTTTTCGGGTTAAATTTTAGAGTTTTTTAAGTTGGTTCGGACGTCTAGCGTGACTTGCGAATCGAATTCATAGCTAATGCCTCTACCGATTTTGATAGTCGACTACTTATTGTAAAGCTGAACAGTTCTAGTTAACGTAAAAAATTAATTTTTACACTTAAACTATATACAATGAGATATACGGGTCATTTTGTTAATCTGAACTGTCCAAAATCATCAAAATCATACATCTTTCCGTATTTGTTCCGTAAAACTGACTTAGCTGGGTTTACAACTCCAAAAGAACATTTTTCTACAGATCCACTTTACACCAATTTACATTGTATCTAAACCTATGTTGATATAAGCGTTTCTAAGCAAAAAAATATTTTTCGGGTTAAATTTTAGAGTTTTTTAAGTTGGTTCGGACGTCTAGCGTGACTTGCGAATCTAATTCCCAGCTAATGCCTCTACCGATTTTGATAGTCGACTACTTATTGTAAAGCTGAACAGTTCTAGTTAACGTAAAAAATTAATTTTTACACTTAAACTATATACAATGAGATATACGGGTCATTTTGTTAATCTGTACTGTCCAAAATCATCAAAATCATACATCTTTCCGTATTTGTTCCGTAAAACTGACTTAGCTGGGTTTACAACTCCAAAAGAACATTTTTCTACAGATCCACTTTACACCAATTTATATTGTATCTAAAACTATGTTGATATAAGCGTTTCTAAGCAAAAAAATATTTTTCGGGTTAAATTTTAGAGTTTTTTAAGTTGGTTCGGACGTCTAGCGTGACTTGCGAATCGAATTCCCAGCTAATGCCTCTACCGATTTTGATAGTAGACCACTTATTGCAAAGCTGAACAGTTCTAGTTAACGTAAAAAATAAATGTTTACACTTAAACTATATATAATGAGAAATACGGGTCATTTTGTTAATCTGAACTGTCCAAAATCATCGAAATCATACATCTTTCCGTATTTGTTCCGTAAAACTGATTTAGCTGGGTTTACAACTCCAAAACAACATTTTTCTACATATCAACTTTACACCAATTAATATTGCATCTAAAACTATGTTGATATAAGCGTTTCTAAACAAAAAAATATTTTTCGGGTTAAATTTTAGTGTTTTTTAAGTTGGTTCGGACGTCTAGCGTGAATTGCGAATCGAATTCCCAGCTAATGCCTCTACCGATTTTGATAGTCTACCACTTATTGCAAAGCTGAACAGTTCTAGTTAACGTAAAAAATAAATTTTTACACTTAAACTATATACAATGAGAAATACGGGTCATTTTGTTAATCTGAACTGTCCAAAATCATCAAAATCATACATCTTTCCGTATTTGTTCCGTAAAGCTGACTTAGCTGGGTTTACAACTCCAAAAGAACATTTTTCTACAGATCCACTTTACACCAATTTATATTGTATCTAAAACTATGTTGATATAAGCGTTTCTAAGCAAAAAAATATTTTTCGGGTTAAATTTTAGAGTTTTTTAAGTTGGTTCGGACGTCTAGCGTGACTCGCGAATCGAATTCCCAGCTAATGCCTCGACCGATTTTGATAGTAGACCACTTATTGCAAAGCTGAACAGTTCTAGTTAACGTAAAAAATAAATGTTTACACTTAAACTATATACAATGAGAAATACGGGTCATTTTGTTAATCTGAACTGTCCAAAATCATCAAAATCATACATCTTTCCGTATTTGTTCCGTAAAACTGACTTAGCTGGGTTTACAACTCCAAAAGAACATTTTTCTACAGATCCACTTTACACCAATTTATATTGTATCTAAACCTATGTGGATATAAGCGTTTCTAAGCAAAAAAATATTTTTCTGGTTAAATTTTAGAGTTTTTTAAGTTGGTTCGGACGTCTAGCGTGACTTGCGAATCGAATTCCCAGCTAATGCCTCTACCGATTTTGATATTAAACCACTTATTACAAAGCTAAACAGTTCTAGTTAACGTAAAAAATAAATATAAACACCTTAACTATATACAATAAGAAAAACGGGTCATTTTGTTAATCTGAACTGTCCAAAATCATCAAAATCATACATCTTTCCGTATTTGTTCCGTAAAACTGACTTAACTGGGTTTACAACTCCAAAGGAACATTTTTCTACATATCCACTTTACACCAATTAATATTGCATCTAAAACTATGTTGATATAAGCGTTTCTAAGCAAAAAAATATTTTTCGGGTTAAATTTTAGAGTTTTTTAAGTTGGTTCGGACGTCTAGCGTGACTTGCGAATCGAATTCCCAGCTAATGCCTCTACCGATTTTGATAGTCGACCACTTATTACAAAGCTAAACAGTTCTAGTTAACGTAAAAAATAAATATAAACACCTTAACTATATACAATAAGAAAAACGGGTCATTTTGTTAATCTGAACTGTCCAAAATCATCAAAATCATACATCTTTCCGTATTTGTTCCGTAAAACTGACTTAACTGGGTTTACAACTCCAAAACAACATTTTTCTACATATCCACTTTACACCAATTAATATTGCATCTAAAACTATGTTGATATAAGCGTATCTAAACAAAAAAATATTTTTCTTGTTAAATTTTAGAGTTTTTTAAGTTGGTTCGGACGTCTAGCGTGACTTGCGAATCGAATTCCCAGCTAATGCCTCTACCGATTTTGATAGTAGACCACTTATTGCAAAGCTGAACAGTTCTAGTTAACGTAAAAAATAAATGTTTACACTTAAACTATATATAATGAGAAATACGGGTCATTTTGTTAATCTGAACTGTCCAAAATCATCAAAATCATACATCTTTCCGTATTTGTTCCGTAAAGCTGACTTAGCTGGGTTTACAACTCCAAAAGAACATTTTTCTACAGATCCACTTTACACCAATTAATATTGCATCTAAAACTATGTTGATATAAGCTTTTCTAAACAAAAAAATATTTTTCGGGTTAAATTTTAGAGTTTTGTAAGTTGGTTCGGACGTCTAGCGTGACTTGCGAATCGAATTCCCAGCTAATCCCTCTACCGATTTTCATAGTCGACCACTTATTACAAAGCTAAACAGTTCTAGTTAACGTAAAAAATAAATGTTAACACCTCAACTATATACAATGAGAAATACGGGTCATTTTGTTAATCTGAACTGTCCAAAATCATCGAAATCATACATCTTTCCGTATTTGTTCCGTAAAACTGATTTAGCTGGGTTTACAACTCCAAAAGAACATTTTTCTACATATCCACTTTACACCAATTTATATTGCATCTAAAACTATGTTGATATAAGCGTTTCTAAACAAAAAAATATTTTTCGGGTTAAATTTTAGAGTTTTTTAAGTTGGTTCGGACGTCTAGCGTGACTTGCGAATCGAATTCCCAGCTAATGCCTCTATCGATTTTGATAGTCTACCACTTATTGCAAAGCTGAACAGTTCTAGTTAACGTAAAAAATAAATTTTTACACTTAAACTATATACAATGAGAAATACGGGTCATTTTGTTAATCTGAACTGTCCAAAATCATCAAAATCATACATCTTTCCGTATTTGTTCCGTAAAACTGACTTAGCTGGGTTTACAACTCCAAAACAACATTTTTCTACATATCCACTTTACACCAATTAATATTGCATCTAAAACTATGTTGATATAAGCGTTTCTAAACAAAAAAATATTTTTCGGGTTAAATTTTAGAGTTTTTTAAGTTGGTTCGGACGTCTAGCGTGACTTGCGAATCGAATTCCCAGCTAATGCCTCTATCGATTTTGATAGTCTACCACTTATTGCAAAGCTGAACAGTTCTAGTTAACGTAAAAATAAATTTTTATACTTAAACTATATACAATGAGAAATACGGGTCATTTTGTTAATCTGAACTGTCCAAAATCATCAAAATCATACATCTTTCCGTATTTGTTCCGTAAAACTGACTTAGCTGGGTTTACAACTCCAAAACAACATTTTTCTACATATCCACTTTACACCAATTAATATTGCATCTAAAACTATGTTGATATAAGCGTTTCTAAACAAAAAAAAATTTTTCGGGTTAAATTTTAGAGTTTTTTAAGTTGGTTCGGACGTCTAGCGTGACTTGCGAATCGAATTCCCAGCTAATGCCTCTACCGATTTTGATAGTCTACCACTTATTGCAAAGCTGAACAGTTTTAGTTAACGTAAAAAATAAATTTTTACACTTAAACTATATACAGTGAGAAATACGGGTCATTTTGTTAATCTGAACTGTCCAAAATCATCAAAATCATACATCTTTCCGTATTTGTTCCGTAAAACTGACTTAGCTGGGTTTACAACTCCAAAACAACATTTTTCTACATATCAACTTTACACCAATTAATATTGCATCTAAAACTATGTTGATATAAGCGTTTCTAAACAAAAAAATATTTTTCGGGTTAAATTTTAGTGTTTTTTAAGTTGGTTCGGACGTCTAGCGTGAATTGCGAATCGAATTCCCAGCTAATGCCTCTACCGATTTTGATAGTCTACCACTTGTTGCAAAGCTGAACAGTTCTAGTTAACGTAAAAAATAAATTTTTACACTTAAACTATATACAATGAGAAATACGGGTCATTTTGTTATTCTGAACTGTCCAAAATCATCAAAATCATACATCTTTCCGTATTTGTTCCGTAAAATTGACTTAGCTAGGTTTACAACTCCAAAAGAACATTTTTCTACAGATCCACTTTACACCAATTTATATTGTATCTAAAACTATGTTGATATAAGCGTTTCTAAGCAAAAAAATATTTTTCGGGTTAAATTTTAGAGTTTTTTAAGTTGGTTCGGACGTCTAGCGTGACTTGCGAATCGAATTCCCAGCTAATGCCTCGACCGATTTTGATAGTAGACCACTTATTGCAAAGCTGAACAGTTCTAGTTAACGTAAAAACTAAACGTTTACACTTAAACTATATACAATGAGAAATACGGGTCATTTTGTTAATCTGAACTGTCCAAAATCATCAAAATCATACATCTTTCCGTATTTGTTCCGTAAAGCTGACTTAGCTGGGTTTACAACTCCAAAAGAACATTTTTCTACAGATCCACTTTACACCAATTAATATTGCATCTAAAACTATGTTGATATAAGCGTTTCTAAACAAAAAAATATTTTTCGGGTTAAATTTTAGAGTTTTTTAAGTTGGTTCGGACGTCTAGCGTGACTTGCGAATCGAATTCCCAGCTAATGCCTCTACCGATTTTGATAGTCTACCACTTAATGCAAAGCTGAGCAGTTCTAGTTAACGTAAAAAATAAATTTTTACACTTAAACTATATACAATGAGAAATACGGGTCATTTTGTTAATCTGAACTGTCCAAAATCATCAAAATCATACATCTTTCCGTATTTGTTCCGTAAAACTGACTTAACTGGGTTTACAACTCCAAAACAACATTTTTTTACATATCCACTTTACACCAATTAATATTGCATCTAAAACTATGTTGATATAAGCGTATCTAAACAAAAAAATATTTTTCGGGTTAAATTTTAGAGTTTTTTAAGTTGGTTCGGACGTCTAGCGTGACTTGCGAATCGAATTCCCAGCTAATGCCTCGACCGATTTTGATAGTCTACCACTTATTGCAAAGCTGAACAGTTCTAGTTAACGTAAAAAATAAATGTTTACACTTAAACTATATACAATGAGAAATACGGGTCATTTTGTTAATCTGAACTGTCCAAAATCATCAAAATCATACATCTTTCCGTATTTGTTCCGTAAAGCTGACTTAGCTGGGTTTACAACTCCAAAAGAACATTTTTCTACATATCCACTTTACACCAATTAATATTGCATCTAAAACTATGTTGATATAAGCGTATCTAAACAAAAAAATATTTTTCGGGTTAAATTTTAGAGTTTTTTAAGTTGGTTCGGACGTCTAGCGTGACTTGCGAATCGAATTCCCAGCTAATGCCTCTACCGATTTTGATAGTCTACCACTTAATGCAAAGCTGAGCAGTTCTAGTTAACGTAAAAAATAAATTTTTACACTTAAACTATATACAATGAGAAATACGGGTCATTTTGTTAATCTGAACTGTCCAAAATCATCAAAATCATACATCTTTCCGTATTTGTTCCGTAAAACTGACTTAACTGGGTTTACAACTCCAAAACAACATTTTTTTACATATCCACTTTACACCAATTAATATTGCATCTAAAACTATGTTGATATAAGCGTATCTAAACAAAAAAATATTTTTCGGGTTAAATTTTAGAGTTTTTTAAGTTGGTTCGGACGTCTAGCGTGACTTGCGAATCGAATTCCCAGCTAATGCCTCGACCGATTTTGATAGTCTACCACTTATTGCAAAGCTGAACAGTTCTAGTTAACGTAAAAAATAAATGTTTACACTTAAACTATATACAATGAGAAATACGGGTCATTTTGTTAATCTGAACTGTCCAAAATCATCAAAATCATACATCTTTCCGTATTTGTTCCGTAAAGCTGACTTAGCTGGGTTTACAACTCCAAAAGAACATTTTTCTACATATCCACTTTACACCAATTAATATTGCATCTAAAACTATGTTGATATAAGCGTATCTAAACAAAAAAATATTTTTCGGGTTAAATTTTAGAGTTTTTTAAGTTGGTTCGGACGTCTAGCGTGACTTGCGAATCGAATTCCCAGCTAATGCCTCGACCGATTTTGATAGTAGACCACATATTGCAAAGCTGAACAGTTCTAGTTAACGTAAAAAATAAATGTTTACACTTAAACTATATACAATGAGAAATACGGGTCATTTTGTTAATCTGAACTGTCCAAAATCATCAAAATCATACATCTTTCCGTATTTGTTCCGTAAAGCTGACTTAGCTGGGTTTACAACTCCAAAAGAACATTTTTCTACAGATCCACATTACACCAATTAATATTGCATCTAAAACTATGTTGATATAAGCGTTTCTAAACAAAAAAATATTTTTCGGGTTAAATTTTAGAGTTTTTTAAGTTGGTTCGGACGTCTAGCGTGACTTGCGAATCGAATTCCCAGCTAATGCCTCTACCGATTTTGATAGTCTACCACTTATTGCAAAGCTGAGCAGTTCTAGTTAACGTAAAAAATAAATTTTTACACTTAAACTATATACAATGAGAAATACGGGTCATTTTGTTAATCTGAACTGTCCAAAATCATCAAAATCATACATCTTTCCGTATTTGTTCCGTAAAACTGACTTAGCTGGGTTTACAACTCCAAAACAACATTTTTCTACATATCCACTTTACACCAATTAATATTGCATCTTAAACTATGTTGATATAAGCGTTTCTAAACAAAAAAATATTTTTCGGGTTAAATTTTAGAGTTTTTTAAGTTGGTTCGGACGTCTAGCGTGACTTGCGAATCGAATTCCCAGCTAATGCCTCTATCGATTTTGATAGTCTACCACTTATTGCAAAGCTGAACAGTTCTAATTAACGTAAAAAATAAATTTTTACACTTAAACTATATACAATGAGAAATACGGGTCATTTTGTTAATCTGAACTGTCCAAAATCATCAAAATCATACATCTTTCCGTATTTGTTCCGTAAAACTGACTTAGCTGGGTTTACAACTCCAAAACAACATTTTTCTACATATCCACTTTACACCAATTAATATTGCATCTAAAACTATGTTGATATAAGCGTTTCTAAACAAAAAAATATTTTTCGGGTTAAATTTTAGAGTTTTTTAAGTTGGTTCGGACGTCTAGCGTGACTTGCGAATCGAATTCCCAGCTAATGCCTCTACCGATTTTGATAGTCTACCACTTATTGCAAAGCTGAACAGTTCTAGTTAACGTAAAAAATAAATTTTTGCACTTAAACTATATACAATGAGAAATACGGGTCATTTTGTTAATCTGAACTGTCCAAAATCATCAAAATCATACATCTTTCCGTATTTGTTCCGTAAAACTGACTTAGCTGGGTTTACAACTCCAAAACAACATTTTTCTACATATCCACTTTACACCAATTAATATTGCATCTAAAACTATGTTGATATAAGCGTTTCTAAACAAAAAAATATTTTTCGGGTTAAATTTTAGAGTTTTTTAAGTTGGTTCGGACGTCTAGCGTGACTTGCGAATCGAATTCCTAGCTAATGCCTCTACCGATTTTGATAGTCGACCACTTATTACAAAGCTAAACAGTTCTAGTTAACGTAAAAAATAAATATAAACACCTTAACTATATACAATAAGAAAAACGGGTCATTTTGTTAATCTGAACTGTCCAAAATCATCAAAATCATACATCTTTCCGTATTTGTTCCGTAAAACTGACTTAACTGGGTTTACAACTCCAAAACAACATTTTTCTACATATCCACTTTACACCAATTAATATTGCATCTAAAACTATGTTGATATAAGCGTATCTAAACAAAAAAATATTTTTCGGGTTAAATTTTAGAGTTTTTTAAGTTGGTTCGGACGTCTAGCGTGACTTGCGAATCGAATTCCCAGCTAATGCCTCGACCGATTTTGATAGTAGACCACTTATTGCAAAGCTGAACAGTTCTAGTTAACGTAAAAAATAAATGTTTACACTTAAACTATATACAATGAGAAATACGGGTCATTTTGTTAATCTGAACTGTCCAAAATCATCAAAATCATACATCTTTCCGTATTTGTTCCGTAAAACTGACTTAGCTGGGTTTACAACTCCAAAACAACATTTTTCTACATATCCACTTTACACCAATTAATATTGCATCTAAAACTATGTTGATATAAGCGTTTCTAAACAAAAAAATATTTTTCGGGTTAAATTTTAGAGTTTTTTAAGTTGGTTCGGACGTCTAGCGTGACTTGCGAATCGAATTCCCAGCTAATGCCTCTATCGATTTTGATAGTCTACCACTTATTGCAAAGCTGAACAGTTCTAGTTAACGTAAAAATAAATTTTTATACTTAAACTATATACAATGAGAAATACGGGTCATTTTGTTAATCTGAACTGTCCAAAATCATCAAAATCATACATCTTTCCGTATTTGTTCCGTAAAACTGACTTAGCTGGGTTTACAACTCCAAAACAACATTTTTCTACATATCCACTTTACACCAATTAATATTGCATCTAAAACTATGTTGATATAAGCGTTTCTAAACAAAAAAAAATTTTTCGGGTTAAATTTTAGAGTTTTTTAAGTTGGTTCGGACGTCTAGCGTGACTTGCGAATCGAATTCCCAGCTAATGCCTCTACCGATTTTGATAGTCTACCACTTATTGCAAAGCTGAACAGTTCTAGTTAACGTAAAAAACAAATTTTTACACTTAAACTATATACAATGAGAAATACGGGTCATTTTGTTAATCTGAACTGTCCAAAATCATCAAAATCATACATCTTTCCGTATTTGTTCCGTAAAACTGACTTAGCTGGGTTTACAACTCCAAAACAACATTTTTCTACATATCCACTTTACACCAATTAATATTGCATCTAAAACTATGTTGATATAAGCGTATCTAAACAAAAAAATATTTTTCGGGTTAAATTTTAGAGTTTTTTAAGTTGGTTCGGACGTCTAGCGTGACTTGCGAATCGAATTCCCAGCTAATGCCTCTACCGATTTTGATAGTCGACTACTTATTGCAAAGCTGAACAGTTCTTGTTAACATAAAAAATAAATATAGACACCTCAACTATATACAAAGAGATATACGGGTCATTTTGTTAATCTGAACTGTCCAAAATCATCAAAATCATACATCTTTCCGTATTTGTTCCGTAAAACTGACTTAGCTGGGTTTACAACTCCAAAAGAACATTTTTCTACAGATCCACTTTACACCAATTAATATTGCATCTAAAACTATGTTGATATAAGCGTTTCTAAACAAAAAAATATTTTTCGGGTTAAATTTTAGAGTTTTTTAAGTTGGTTCGGACGTCTAGCGTGACTTGCGAATCGAATTCCCAGCTAATGCCTCTACCGATTTTGATAGTCTACCACTTATTGCAAAGCTGAACAGTTCTAGTTAACGTAAAAAATAAATGTTTACACTTAAACTATATACAATGAGAAATACGGGTCATTTTGTTAATCTGAACTGTCCAAAATCATCAAAATCATACATCTTTCCGTATTTGTTCCGTAAAGCTGACTTAGCTGGGTTTACAACTCCAAAAGAACATTTTTCTACAGATCCACTTTACACCAATTAATATTGCATCTAAAACTATGTTGATATAAGCGTTTCTAAACAAAAATATATTTTTCGGGTTAGATTTTAGAGTTTTTTAAGTTGGTTCGGACGTCTAGCGCGACTTGCGAATCGAATTCCCAGCTAATGCCACGACCGATTTTGATAGTCGACTACTTATTGTAAAGCTGAACAGTTCTAGTTAACGTAAAAAATAAATTTTTACACCTAAACTATATACAATGAGAAATACGGGTCATTTTGTTAATCTGAACTGTCCAAAATCATCAAAATCATACATCTTTCCGTATTTGTTCCGTAAAACTGACTTAGCTGGGTTTACAACTCCAAAAGAACATTTTTCTACATATCCACTTTACACCAATTTATATTGCATCTAAAACTATGTTGATATAAGCGTTTCTAAACAAAAATATATTTTTCGGGTTAGATTTTAGAGTTTTTTAAGTTGGTTCGGACGTCTAGCGTGACTTGCGAATCGAATTCCCAGCTAATGCCTCTACCGATTTTGATAGTCTACCACTTATTGCAAAGCTGAACAGTTCTAGTTAACGTAAAAAACAAATTTTTACACTTAAACTATATACAATGAGAAATACGGGTCATTTTGTTAATCTGAACTGTCCAAAATCATCAAAATCATACATCTTTCCGTATTTGTTCCGTAAAACTGACTTAGCTGGGTTTACAACTCCAAAAGAACATTTTTCTACAGATCCACTTTACACCAATTTATATTGTATCTAAAACTATGTTGATATAAGCGTTTCTAAGCAAAAAAATATTTTTCGGGTTAAATTTTAGAGTTTTTTAAGTTGGTTCGGACGTCTAGCGTGACTTGCGAATCGAATTCCCAGCTAATGCCTCGACCGATTTTGATATTCGACCACTTATTACAAAGCTAAACAGTTCTAGTTAACGTAAAAAATAAATATAAACACCTTAACTATATACAATAAGAAAAACGGGTCATTTTGTTAATCTGAACTGTCCAAAATCATCAAAATCATACATCTTTCCGTATTTGTTCCGTAAAACTGACTTAACTGGGTTTACAACTCCAAAAGAACATTTTTCTACATATCCACTTTACACCAATTAATATTGCATCTAAAACTATGTTGATATAAGCGTATCTAAGCAAAAAAATATTTTTCGGTTTAAATTTTAGAGTTTTTTAAATTGGTTCGGTCGTCTACCGTGACTTGCGAATCGAATTCCCAGCTAATGCCTCTACCGATTTTGATAGTAGACCACTTATTGCAAAGCTGAACAGTTCTAGTTAACGCAAAAAGTAAATGTTTACACTTAAACTATATACAATGAGAAATACGGGTCATTTTGTTAATCTGAACTGTCCAAAATCATCGAAATCATACATCTTTCCGTATTTGTTCTGTAAAACTGATTTAGCTGGGTTTACAACTCCAAAAGAACATTTTTCTACATATCCACTTTACACCAATTTATATTGCATCTAAAACTATGTTGATATAAGCGTATCTAAACAAAAAAAATATTTTTCTTGTTAAATTTTAGAGTTTTTTAAGTTGGTTCGGACGTCTAGCGTGACTTGCGAATCGAATTCCCAGCTAATGCCTCGACCGATTTTGATAGTAGACCACTTATTGCAAAGCTGAACAGTTCTAGTTAACGTAAAAAGTAAATGTTTACACTTAAACTATATACAATGAGAAATACGGGTCATTTTGTTAATCTGAACTGTCCAAAATCATCAAAATCATACATCTTTCCGTATTTGTTCCGTAAAACTGACTTAGCTGGGTTTACAACTCCAAAAGAACATTTTTCTACAGATCCACTTTACACCAATTTATATTGTATCTAAAACTATGTTGATATAAGCGTTTCTAAGCAAAAAAATATTTTTCGGGTTAAATTTTAGAGTTTTTTAAGTTGGTTCGGACGTCTAGCGTGACTTGCGAATCGAATTCCCAGCTAATGCCTCTACCGATTTTGATAGTCGACCACTTATTACAAAGCTAAACAGTTCTAGTTAACGTAAAAAATAAATATAAACACATTAATCTGAACTGTCCAAAATCACCAAAATCATACATCTTTCCGTATTTGTTCCGTAAAACTGACTTAACTGGGTTTACAACTCCAAAAGAACATTTTTCTACATATCCACTTTACACCAATTAATATTGCATCTAAAACTATGTTGATATAAGCGTATCTAAACAAAAAAAATATTTTTCTTGTTAAATTTTAGAGTTTTTTAAGTTGGTTCGGACGTCTAGCGTGACTTGCGAATCGAATTCCCAGCTAATGCCTCGACCGATTTTGATAGTAGACCACTTATTGCAAAGCTGAACAGTTCTAGTTAACGTAAAAAGTAAATGTTTACACTTAAACTATATACAATGAGAAATACGGGTCATTTTGTTAATCTGAACTGTCCAAAATCATCAAAATCATACATCTTTCCGTATTTGTTCCGTAAAACTGACTTAGCTGGGTTTACAACTCCAAAAGAACATTTTTCTACAGATCCACTTTACACCAATTTATATTGTATCTAAAACTATGTTGATATAAGCGTTTCTAAGCAAAAAAATATTTTTCGGGTTAAATTTTAGAGTTTTTTAAGTTGGTTCGGACGTCTAGCGTGACTTGCGAATCGAATTCCCAGCTAATGCCTCTACCGATTTTGATAGTCGACCACTTATTACAAAGCTAAACAGTTCTAGTTAACGTAAAAAATAAATATAAACACCTTAACTATATACAATAAGAAAAACGGGTCATTTTGTTAATCTGAACTGTCCAAAATCACCAAAATCATACATCTTTCCGTATTTGTTCCGTAAAACTGACTTAACTGGGTTTACAACTCCAAAAGAACATTTTTCTACATATCCACTTTACACCAATTAATATTGCATCTAAAACTATGTTGATATAAGCGTATCTAAACAAAAAAATATTTTTCTTGTTAAATTTTAGAGTTTTTTAAGTTGGTTCGGACGTCTAGCGTGACTTGCGAATCGAATTCCCAGCTAATGCCTCGACCGATTTTGATAGTAGACCACTTATTGCAAAGCTGAACAGTTCTAGTTAACGTAAAAAATAAATGTTTACACTTAAACTATATACAATGAGAAATACGGGTCATTTTCAAATCAAATCAAAATCATACATCTTTCCGTATTTGTTCCGTAAAGCTGACTTAGCTGGGTTTACAACTCCAAAAGAACATTTTTCTACAGATCCACTTTACACCAATTAATATTGCATCTAAAACTATGTTGATATAAGCGTTTCTAAACAAAAAAATATTTTTCGGGTTAAATTTTAGAGTTTTTTAAGTTGGTTCGGACGTCTAGCGTGACTTGCGAATCGAATTCCCAGCTAATGCCTCTATCGATTTTGATAGTCTACCACTTATTGCAAAGCTGAACAGTTCTAGTTAACGTAAAAAATAAATTTTTACACTTAAACTATATACAATGAGAAATACGGGTCATTTTGTTAATCTGAACTGTCCAAAATCATCAAAATCATACATCTTTCCGTATTTGTTCCGTAAAACTGACTTAGCTGGGTTTACAACTCCAAAACAACATTTTTCTACATATCCACTTTACACCAATTAATATTGCATCTAAAACTATGTTGATATAAGCGTTTCTAAGCAAAAAAATATTTTTCGGGTTAAATTTTAGAGTTTTTTAAGTTGGTTCGGACGTCTAGCGTGACTTGCGAATCGAATTCCCAGCTAATGCCTCTATCGATTTTGATAGTCTACCACTTATTGCAAAGCTGAACAGTTCTAGTTAACGTAAAAAATAAATTTTTACACTTAAACTATATACAATGAGAAATACGGGTCATTTTGTTAATCTGAACTGTCCAAAATCATCAAAATCATACATCTTTCCGTATTTGTTCCGTAAAACTGACTTAGCTGGGTTTACAACTCCAAAACAACATTTTTCTACATATCCACTTTACACCAATTAATATTGCATCTAAAACTATGTTGATATAAGCGTTTCTAAGCAAAAAAATATTTTTCGGGTTAAATTTTAGAGTTTTTTAAGTTGGTTCGGACGTCTAGCGTGACTTGCGAATCGAATTCCCAGCTAATGCCTCTACCGATTTTGATAGTCGACCACTTATTACAAAGCTAAACAGTTCTAGTTAACGTAAAAAATAAATGTTAACACCTCAACTATATACAATGAGAAATACGGGTCATTTTGTTAATCTGAACTGTCCAAAATCATCGAAATCATACATCTTTCCGTATTTGTTCTGTAAAACTGATTTAGCTGGGTTTACAACTCCAAAAGAACATTTTTCTACATATCCACTTTACACCAATTTATATTGCATCTAAAACTATGTTGATATAAGCGTTTCTAAACAAAGAAATATTTTTCGGGTTAAATTTTAGAGTTTTTTAAGTTGGTTCGGACGTCTAGCGTGACTTGCGAATCGAATTCCCAGCTAATGCCTCTATCGATTTTGATAGTCTACCACTTATTGCAAAGGTGAACAGTTCTAGTTAACGTAAAAAATAAATTTTTACACTTAAACTATATACAATGAGAAATACGGGTCATTTTGTTAATCTGAACTGTCCAAAATCATCAAAATCATACATCTTTCCGTATTTGTTCCGTAAAACTGACTTAGCTGGGTTTACAACTCCAAAACAACATTTTTCTATATATCCACTTTACACCAATTAATATTGCATCTAAAACTATGTTGATATAAGCGTTTCTAAACAAAAAAATATTTTTCGGGTTAAATTTTAGAGTTTTTTAAGTTGGTTCGGACGTCTAGCGTGACTTGCGAATCGAATTCCCAGCTAATGCCTCTACCGATTTTCATAGTCGACCACTTATTACAAAGCTAAACAGTTCTAGTTAACGTAAAAAATAAATGTTAACACCTCAACTATATACAATGAGAAATACGGGTCACTTTGTTAATCTGAACTGTCCAAAATCATCGAAATCATACATCTTTCCGTATTTGTTCTGTAAAACTGATTTAGCTGGGTTTACAACTCCAAAAGAACATTTTTCTACATATCCACTTTACACCAATTTATATTGCATCTAAAACTATGTTGATATAAGCGTTTCTAAACAAAAAAATATTTTTCGGGTTAAATTTTAGAGTTTTTTAAGTTGGTTCGGACGTCTAGCGTGACTTGCGAATCGAATTCCCAGCTAATGCCTCTATCGATTTTGATAGTCTACCACTTATTGCAAAGCTGAACAGTTCTAGTTAACGTAAAAAATAAATTTTTACACTTAAACTATATACAATGAGAAATACGGGTCATTTTGTTAATCTGAACTGTCCAAAATCATCAAAATCATACATCTTTCCGTATTTGTTCCGTAAAGCTGACTTAGCTGGGTTTACAACTCCAAAAGAACATTTTTCTACAGATCCACTTTACACCAATTTATATTGCATCTAAAACTATGTTGATATAAGCGTTTCTAAACAAAGAAATATTTTTCGGGTTAAATTTTAGAGTTTTTTAAGTTGGTTCGGACGTCTAGCGTGACTTGCGAATCGAATTCCCAGCTAATGCCTCTATCGATTTTGATAGTCTACCACTTATTGCAAAGGTGAACAGTTCTAGTTAACGTAAAAAATAAATTTTTACACTTAAACTATATACAATGAGAAATACGGGTCATTTTGTTAATCTGAACTGTCCAAAATCATCAAAATCATACATCTTTCCGTATTTGTTCCGTAAAACTGACTTAGCTGGGTTTACAACTCCAAAACAACATTTTTCTACATATCCACTTTACACCAATTAATATTGCATCTAAAACTATGTTGATATAAGCGTATCTAAGCAAAAAAATATTTTTCGGTTTAAATTTTAGAGTTTTTTAAGTTGGTTCGGACGTCTAGCGTGACTTGCGAATCGAATTCACAGCTAATGCCTCTATCGATTTTGATAGTCTACCACTTATTGCAAAGCTGAACAGTTCTAGTTAACGTAAAAAATAAATTTTTACACTTAAACTATATACAATGAGAAATACGGGTCATTTTGTTAATCTGAACTGTCCAAAATCATCAAAATCATACATCTTTCCGTATTTGTTGCGTAAAACTGACTTAGCTGGGTTTACAACTCCAAAACAACATTTTTCTACATATCCACTTTACACCAATTAATATTGCATCTAAAACTATGTTGATATAAGCGTATCTAAGCGAAAAAATATTTTTCGGTTTAAATTTTAGAGTTTTTTAAGTTGGTTCGGACGTCTAGCGTGACTTGCGAATCGAATTCCCAGCTAATGCCTCTATCGATTTTGATAGTCTACCACTTATTGCAAAGCTGAACAGTTCTAGTTAACGTAAAAAATAAATTTTTACACTTAAACTATATACAATGAGAAATACGGGTCATTTTGTTAATCTGAACTGTCCAAAATCATCAAAATCATACATCTTTCCGTATTTGTTCCGTAAAGCTGACTTAGCTGGGTTTACAACTCCAAAAGAACATTTTTCTACAGATCCACTTTACACCAATTAATATTGCATCTAAAACTATGTTGATATAAGCGTTTCTAAACAAAAAAATATTTTTCGGGTTAAATTTTAGAGTTTTTTAAGTTGGTTCGGACGTCTAGCGTGACTTGCGAATCGAATTCCCAGCTAATGCCTCTACCGATTTTCATAGTCGACCACTTATTACAAAGCTAAACAGTTCTAGTTAACGTAAAAAATAAATGTTAACACCTCAACTATATACAATGAGAAATACGGGTCATTTTGTTAATCTGAACTGTCCAAAATCATCAAAATCATACATCTTTCCGTATTTGTTCCGTAAAGCTGACTTAGCTGGGTTTACAACTCCAAAAGAACATTTTTCTACAGATCCACTTTACACCAATTAATATTGCATCTAAAACTATGTTGATATAAGCGTTTCTAAACAAAAAAATATTTTTCGGGTTAAATTTTAGAGTTTTTTAAGTTGGTTCGGACGTCTAGCGTGACTTGCGAATCGAATTCCCAGCAAATGCCACGACCGATTTTGATGGTCGACTACTTATTGTAAAGCTGAACAGTTCTAGTTAACGTAAAAAATAAATTTTTACACTTAAACTATATACAATGAGAAATACGGGTCATTTTGTTAATCTGAACTGTCCAAAATCATCAAAATCATACATCTTTCCGTATTTGTTCCGTAAAACTGACTTAGCTGGGTTTACAACTCCAAAACAACATTTTTCTACATATCCACTTTACACCAATTAATATTGCATCTAAAACTATGTTTATATAAGCGTATCTAAACAAAAAAATATTTTTCGGGTTAAATTTTAGAGTTTTTTAAGTTGGTTCGGACGTCTAGCGTGACTTGCGAATCGAATTCCCAGCTAATGCCTCTATCGATTTTGATAGTCTACCACTAATTGCAAAGCTGAACAGTTCTAGTTAACGTAAAAAATAAATGTTTACACTTAAACTATATACAATGAGAAATACGGGTCATTTTGTTAATCTGAACTGTCCAAAATCATCAAAATCATACATCTTTCCGTATTTGTTCCGTAAAACTGACTTAGCTGGGTTTACAACTCCAAAACAACATTTTTCTACATATCCACTTTACACCAATTAATATTGCATCTAAAACTATGTTGATATAAGCGTATCTAAGCAAAAAAATATTTTTCGGTTTAAATTTTAGAGTTTTTTAAGTTGGTTCGGACGTCTAGCGTGACTTGCGAATCGAATTCCCAGCTAATGCCTCTATCGATTTTGATAGTCGACCACTTATTGCAAAGCTGAACAGTTCTAGTTAACGTAAAAAATAAATTTTTACACTTAAACTATATACAATGAGAAATACGGGTCATTTTGTTAATCTGAACTGTCCAAAATCATCAAAATCATACATCTTTATGTATTTGTTCCGTAAAACTGACTTAGCTGGGTTTACAACTCCAAAACAACATTTTTCTACATATCCACTTTACACCAATTAATATTGCATCTAAAACTATGTTGATATAAGCGTATCTAAGCGAAAAAATATTTTTCGGGTTAAATTTTAGAGTTTTTTAAGTTGGTTCGGACGTCTAGCGTGACTTGCGAATCGAATTCCCAGCTAATGCCTCTACCGATTTTGATAGTCGACCACTTATTACAAAGCTAAACAGTTCTAGTTAACGTAAAAAATAAATGTTAACACCTCAACTATATACAATGAGAAATACGGGTCATTTTGTTAATCTGAACTGTCCAAAATCATCGAAATCATACATCTTTCCGTATTTGTTCTGTAAAACTGATTTAGCTGGGTTTACAACTCCAAAAGAACATTTTTCTACATATCCACTTTACACCAATTAATATTGCATCTAAAACTATGTTGATATAAGCGTTTCTAAACAAAGAAATATTTTTCGGGTTAAATTTTTGAGTTTTTTAAGTTGGTTCGGACGTCTAGCGTGACTTGCGAATCGAATTCCCAGCTAATGCCTCTATCGATTTTGATAGTCGACCACTTATTACAAAGCTGAACAGTTCTAGTTAACGTAAAAAATTAATTTTTACACTTAAACTATATACAATGAGAAATACGGGTCATTTTGTTAATCTGAACTGTCCAAAATCATCAAAATCATACATCTTTCCGTATTTGTTCCGTAAAACTGACTTAGCTGGGTTTACAACTCCAAAACAACATTTTTCTACATATCCACTTTACACCAATTAATATTGCATCTAAAACTATGTTGATATAAGCGTATCTAAGCAAAAAAATATTTTTCGGTTTAAATTTTAGAGTTTTTTAAGTTGGTTCGGACGTCTAGCGTGACTTGCGAATCGAATTCCCAGCTAATGCCTCTATCGATTTTGATAGTCTACCACTTATTGCAAAGCTGAACAGTTCTAGTTAACGTAAAAAATAAATTTTTACACTTAAACTATATACAATGAGAAATACGGGTCATTTTGTTAATCTGAACTGTCCAAAATCATCAAAATCATACATCTTTCCGTATTTGTTCCGTAAAACTGACTTAGCTGGGTTTACAACTCCAAAACAACATTTTTCTATATATCCACTTTACACCAATTAATATTGCATCTAAAACTATGTTGATATAAGCGTTTCTAAACAAAAAAATATTTTTCGGGTTAAATTTTAGAGTTTTTTAAGTTGGTTCGGACGTCTAGCGTGACTTGCGAATCGAATTCCCAGCTAATGCCTCTATCGATTTTGATAGTCTACCACTTATTGCAAAGCTGAACAGTTCTAGTTAACGTAAAAAATAAATTTTTACACTTAAACTATATACAATGAGAAATACGGGTCATTTTGTTAATCTGAACTGTCCAAAATCATCAAAATCATACATCTTTCCGTATTTGTTCCGTAAAGCTGACTTAGCTGGGTTTACAACTCCAAAAGAACATTTTTCTACAGATCCACTTTACACCAATTAATATTGCATCTAAAACTATGTTGATATAAGCGTTTCTAAACAAAAAAATATTTTTCGGGTTAAATTTTAGAGTTTTTTAAGTTGGTTCGGACGTCTAGCGTGACTTGCGAATCGAATTCCCAGCTAATGCCTCTATCGATTTTGATAGTCTACCACTTATTGCAAAGCTGAACAGTTCTAGTTAACGTAAAAAATAAATTTTTACACTTAAACTATATACAATGAGAAATACGGGTCATTTTGTTAATCTGAACTGTCCAAAATCATCGAAATCATACATCTTTCCGTATTTGTTCCGTAAAACGGACTTAGCTGGGTTTACAACTCCAAAACAACATTTTTCTACATATCCACTTTACACCAATTAATATTGCATCTAAAACTATGTTGATATAAGCGTTTCTAAACAAAAAAATATTTTTCGGGTTAAATTTTAGAGTTTTTTAAGTTGGTTCGGACGTCTAGCGTGACTTGCGAATCGAATTCCCAGCTAATGCCTCTACCGATTTTCATAGTCGACCACTTATTACAAAGCTAAACAGTTCTAGTTAACGTAAAAAATAAATGTTAACACCTCAACTATATACAATGAGAAATACGGGTCATTTTGTTAATCTGAACTGTCCAAAATCATCGAAATCATACATCTTTCCGTATTTGTTCTGTAAAACTGATTTAGCTGGGTTTACAACTCCAAAAGAACATTTTTCTACATATCCACTTTACACCAATTTATATTGCATCTAAAACTATGTTGATATAAGCGTTTCTAAACAAAAAAATATTTTTCGGGTTAAATTTTAGAGTTTTTTAAGTTGGTTCGGACGTCTAGCGTGACTTGCGAATCGAATTCCCAGCTAATGCCTCTATCGATTTTGATAGTCTACCACTTATTGCAAAGCTGAACAGTTCTAGTTAACGTAAAAAATAAATTTTTACACTTAAACTATATACAATGAGAAATACGGGTCATTTTGTTAATCTGAACTGTCCAAAATCATCAAAATCATACATCTTTCCGTATTTGTTCCGTAAAACTGACTTAGCTGGGTTTACAACTCCAAAACAACATTTTTCTACATATCCACTTTACACCAATTAATATTGCATCTAAAACTATGTTGATATAAGCGTATCTAAGCAAAAAAATATTTTTCGGTTTAAATTTTAGAGTTTTTTAAGTTGGTTCGGACGTCTAGCGTGACTTGCGAATCGAATTCCCAGCTAATGCCTCTATCGATTTTGATAGTCTACCACTTATTGCAAAGCTGAACAGTTCTAGTTAACGTAAAAAATAAATGTTTACACTTAAACTATATACAATGAGAAATACGGGTCATTTTGTTAATCTGAACTGTCCAAAATCATCAAAATCATACATCTTTCCGTATTTGTTCCGTAAAGCTGACTTAGCTGGGTTTACAACTCCAAAAGAACATTTTTCTACAGATCCACTTTACACCAATTAATATTGCATCTAAAACTATGTTGATATAAGCGTATCTAAGCAAAAAAATATTTTTCGGTTTAAATTTTAGAGTTTTTTAAGTTGGTTCGGACGTCTAGCGTGACTTGCGAATCGAATTCCCAGCTAATGCCTCTATCGATTTTGATAGTCTACCACTTATTGCAAAGCTGAACAGTTCTAGTTAACGTAAAAAATAAATGTTTACACTTAAACTATATACAATGAGAAATACGGGTCATTTTGTTAATCTGAACTGTCCAAAATCATCAAAATCATACATCTTTCCGTATTTGTTCCGTAAAGCTGACTTAGCTGGGTTTACAACTCCAAAAGAACATTTTTCTACAGATCCACTTTACACCAATTAATATTGCATCTAAAACTATGTTGATATAAGCGTTTCTAAACAAAAAAATATTTTTCGGGTTAAATTTTAGAGTTTTTTAAGTTGGTTCGGACGTCTAGCGTGACTTGCGAATCGAATTCCCAGCTAATGCCTCTATCGATTTTGATAGTCTACCACTTATTGCAAAGCTGAACAGTTCTAGTTAACGTAAAAAATAAATTTTTACACTTAAACTATATACAATGAGAAATACGGGTCATTTTGTTAATCTGAACTGTCCAAAATCATCAAAATCATACATCTTTCCGTATTTGTTCCGTAAAACTGACTTAGCTGGGTTTACAACTCCAAAACAACATTTTTCTACATATCCACTTTACACCAATTAATATTGCATCTAAAACTATGTTGATATAAGCGTATCTAAGCAAAAAAATATTTTTCGGTTTAAATTTTAGAGTTTTTTAAGTTGGTTCGGACGTCTAGCGTGACTTGCGAATCGAATTCCCAGCTAATGCCTCTATCGATTTTGATAGTCTACCACTTATTGCAAAGCTGAACAGTTCTAGTTAACGTAAAAAATAAATGTTTACACTTAAACTATATACAATGAGAAATACGGGTCATTTTGTTAATCTGAACTGTCCAAAATCATCGAAATCATACATCTTTCCGTATTTGTTCTGTAAAACTGATTTAGCTGGGTTTACAACTCCAAAAGAACATTTTTCTACATATCCACTTTACACCAATTTATATTGCATCTAAAACTATGTTGATATAAGCGTTTCTAAACAAAAAAATATTTTTCGGGTTAAATTTTAGAGTTTTTTAAGTTGGTTCGGACGTCTAGCGTGACTTGCGAATCGAATTCCCAGCTAATGCCTCTATCGATTTTGATAGTCTACCACTTATTGCAAAGCTGAACAGTTCTAGTTAACGTAAAAAATAAATTTTTACACTTAAACTATATACAATGAGAAATACGGGTCATTTTGTTAATCTGAACTGTCCAAAATCATCAAAATCATACATCTTTCCGTATTTGTTCCGTAAAACTGACTTAGCTGGGTTTACAACTCCAAAACAACATTTTTCTACATATCCACTTTACACCAATTAATATTGCATCTAAAACTATGTTGATATAAGCGTATCTAAGCAAAAAAATGTTTTTCGGTTTAAATTTTAGAGTTTTTTAAGTTGGTTCGGACGTCTAGCGTGACTTGCGAATCGAATTCCCAGCTAATGCCTCTACCGATTTTGATAGTCTACCACTTATTGCAAAGCTGAACAGTTCTAGTTAACGTAAAAAATAAATATTTACACTTAAACTATATACAATGAGAAATACGGGTCATTTTGTTAATCTGAACTGTCCAAAATCATCAAAATCATACATCTTTCCGTATTTGTTCCGTAAAACTGACTTAGCTGGGTTTACAACTCCAAAACAACATTTTTCTACATATCCACTTTACACCAATTAATATTGCATCTAAAACTATGTTGATATAAGCGTATCTAAGCAAAAAAATATTTTTCGGTTTAAATTTTAGAGTTTTTTAAGTTGGTTCGGACGTCTAGCGTGACTTGCGAATCGAATTCCCAGCTAATGCCTCTATCGATTTTGATAGTCTACCACTTATTGCAAAGCTGAACAGTTCTAGTTAACGTAAAAAATAAATTTTTACACTTAAACTATATACAATGACAAATACGGGTCATTTTGTTAATCTGAACTGTCCAAAATCATCAAAATCATACATCTTTCCGTATTTGTTCCGTAAAACTGACTTAGCTGGGTTTACAACTCCAAAACAACATTTTTCTACATATCCACTTTACACCAATTAATATTGCATCTAAAACTATGTTGATATAAGCGTTTCTAAACAAAAAAATATTTTTCGGGTTAAATTTTAGAGTTTTTTAAGTTGGTTCGGACGTCTAGCGTGACTTGCGAATCGAATTCCCAGCTAATGCCTCTACCGATTTTGATAGTCTACCACTTATTGCAAAGCTGAACAGTTCTAGTTAACGTTAAAAATAAATTTTTACACTTAAACTATATACAGTGAGAAATACGGGTCATTTTGTTAATCTGAACTGTCCAAAATCATCAAAATCATACATCTTTCCGTATTTGTTCCGTAAAACTGACTTAGCTGGGTTTACAACTCCAAAACAACATTTTTCTACATATCAACTTTACACCAATTAATATTGCATCTAAAACTATGTTGATATAACCGTTTCTAAACAAAAAAATATTTTTCGGGTTAAATTTTAGTGTTTTTTAAGTTGGTTCGGACGTCTAGCGTGACTTGCGAATCGAATTCCCAGCTAATGCCTCTACCGATTTTGATAGTCTACCACTTATTGCAAAGCTGAACAGTTCTAGTTAACGTAAAAAATAAATTTTTACACTTAAACTATATACAATGAGAAATACGGGTCATTTTGTTAATCTGAACTGTCCAAAATCATCAAAATCATACATCTTTCCGTATTTGTTCCGTAAAACTGACTTAGCTGGGTTTACAACTCCAAAACAACATTTTTCTACATATCCACTTTACACCAATTAATATTGCATCTAAAACTATGTTGATATAAGCGTTTCTAAACAAAAAAATATTTTTCGGGTTAAATTTTAGAGTTTTTTAAGTTGGTTCGGACGTCTAGCGTGACTTGCGAATCGAATTCCCAGCTAATGCCTCTACCGATTTTGATAGTCTACCACTTATTGCAAAGCTGAACAGTTCTAGTTAACGCAAAAAATAAATTTTTACACTTAAACTATATACAATGAGAAATACGGGTCATTTTGTTAATCTGAACTGTCCAAAATCATCAAAATCATACATCTTTCCGTATTTGTTCCGTAAAACTGACTTAGCTGGGTTTACAACTCCAAAACAACATTTTTCTACATATCCACTTTACACCAATTAATATTGCATCTAAAACTATGTTGATATAAGCGTTTCTAAACAAAAATATATTTTTCGGGTTAGATTTTAGAGTTTTTTAAGTTGGTTCGGACGTCTAGCGTGACTTGCGAATCGAATTCCCAGCTAATGCCACGACCGATTTTGATAGTCGACTTCTTATTGTAAAGCTGAACAGTTCTAGTTAACGTAAAAAATAAATTTTTACACCTAAACTATATACAATGAGAAATACGGGTCATTTTGTTAATCTGAACTGTCCAAAATCATCAAAATCATACATCTTTCCGTATTTGTTCCGTAAAACTGACTTAGCTGGGTTTACAACTCCAAAACAACATTTTTCTACATATCCACTTTACACCAATTAATATTGCATCTAAAAATATGTTGATATAAGCGTTTCTAAACAAAAATATATTTTTCGGGTTAGATTTTAGAGTTTTTTAAGTTGGTTCGGACGTCTAGCGTCACTTGCGAATCGAATTCCCAGCTAATGCCTGGACCGATTTTGATAGTCGACTTCTTATTGTAAAGCTGAACAGTTCTAGTTAACGTAAAAAATAAATTTTTACACCTAAACTATATACAATGAGAAATACGGGTCATTTTGTTAATCTGAACTGTCCAAAATCATCAAAATCATACATCTTTCCGTATTTGTTCCGTAAAACTGACTTAGCTGGGTTTACAACTCCAAAACAACATTTTTCTACATATCCACTTTACACCAATTAATATTGCATCTAAAACTATGTTGATATAAGCGTTTCTAAACAAAAAAATATTTTTCGGGTTAAATTTTAGAGTTTTTTAAGTTGGTTCGGACGTCTAGCGTGACTTGCGAATCGAATTCCCAGCTAATGCCTCTACCGATTTTGATAGTCTACCACTTATTGCAAAGCTGAACAGTTCTAGGTAACGTAAAAAATAAATTTTTACACTTAAACTATATACAATGAGAAATACGGGTCATTTTGTTAATCTGAACTGTCCAAAATCATCAAAATCATACATCTTTCCGTATTTGTTCCGTAAAACTGACTTAGCTGGGTTTACAACTCCAAAACAACATTTTTCTACATATCCACTTTACACCAATTTATATTGCATCTAAAACTATGTTGATATAAGCTTTTCTAAACAAAAAAATATTTTTCGGGTTAAATTTTAGAGTTTTTTAAGTTGGTTCGGACGTCTAGCGTGACTTGCGAATCGAATTCCCAGCTAATGCCTCTACCGATTTTGATAGTCTACCACTTATTGCAAAGCTGAACAGTTCTAGTTAACGTAAAAAATAAATTTTTACACTTAAACTATATACAATGAGAAATACGGGTCATTTTGTTAATCTGAACTGTCCAAAATCATCAAAATCATACATCTTTCCGTATTTGTTCCGTAAAACTGAGTTAGCTGGGTTTACAACTCCAAAACAACATTTTTCTACATATCCACTTTACACCAATTAATATTGCATCTAAAACTATGTTGATATAAGCGTATCTAAGCAAAAAAATGTTTTTCGGTTTAAATTTTAGAGTTTTTTAAGTTGGTTCGGACGTCTAGCGTGACTTGCGAATCGAATTCCCAGCTAATGCCTCTATCGATTTTGATAGTCTACCACTTATTGCAAAGCTGAACAGTTCTAGTTAACGTAAAAAATAAATTTTTACACTTAAACTATATACAGTGAGAAATACGGGTCATTTTGTTAATCTGAACTGTCCAAAATCATCAAAATCATACATCTTTCCGTATTTGTTCCGTAAAACTGACTTAGCTGGGTTTACAACTCCAAAACAACATTTTTCTACATATCCACTTTACACCAATTAATATTGCATCTAAAACTATGTTGATATAAGCGTTTCTAAACAAAAAAATATTTTTCGGGTTAAATTTTAGAGTTTTTTAAGTTGGTTCGGACGTCTAGCGTGACTTGCGAATCGAATTCCCAGCTAATGCCTCTACCGATTTTGATAGTCTGACACTTATTGCAAAGCTGAACAGTTCTAGTTAACGTAAAAAATAAATTTTTACACTTAAACTATATACAGTGAGAAATACGGGTCATTTTGTTAATCTGAACTGTCCAAAATCATCAAAATCATACATCTTTCCGTATTTGTTCCGTAAAACTGACTTAGCTGGGTTTACAACTCCAAAACAACATTTTTCTACATATCCACTTTACACCAATTAATATTGCATCTAAAACTATGTTGATATAAGCGTTTCTAAACAAAAAAATATTTTTCGGGTTAAATTTTAGAGTTTTTTAAGTTGGTTCGGACGTCTAGCGTGACTTGCGAATCGAATTCCCAGCTAATGCCTCTACCGATTTTGATAGTCTACCACTTATTGCAAAGCTGAACAGTTCTAGTTAACGTAAAAAATAAATTTTTACACTTAAACTATATACAATGAGAAATACGGGTCATTTTGTTAATCTGAACTGTCCAAAATCATCAAAATCATACATCTTTCCGTATTTGTTCCGTAAAACTGACTTAGCTGGGTTTACAACTCCAAAACAACATTTTTCTACATATCCACTTTACACCAATTAATATTGCATCTAAAACTATGTTGATATAAGCGTTTCTAAACAAAAAAATATTTTTCGGGTTAAATTTTAGAGTTTTTTAAGTTGGTTCGGACGTCTAGCGTGACTTGCGAATCGAATTCCCAGCTAATGCCTCTACCGATTTTGATAGTCTACCACTTATTGCAAAGCTGAACAGTTCTAGTTAACGTAAAAAATAAATTTTTACACTTAAACTATATACAATGAGAAATACGGGTCATTTTGTTAATCTGAACTGTCCAAAATCATCAAAATCATACATCTTTCCGTATTTGTTCCGTAAAACTGACTTAGCTGGGTTTACAACTCCAAAACAACATTTTTCTACATATCAACTTTACACCAATTAATATTGCACCTAAAACTATGTTGATATAAGCGTTTCTAAACAAAAAAATATTTTTCGGGTTAAATTTTAGTGTTTTTTAAGTTGGTTCGGACGTCTAGCGTGACTTGCGAATCGAATTCCCAGCTAATGCCTCTACCGATTTTGATAGTCTACCACTTATTGCAAAGCTGAACAGTTCTAGTTAACGTAAAAAATAAATTTTTACACTTAAACTATATACAATGAGAAATACGGGTCATTTTGTTAATCTGAACTGTCCAAAATCATCAAAATCATACATCTTTCCGTATTTGTTCCGTAAAACTGACTTAGCTGGATTTACAACTCCAAAACAACATTTTTCTACATATCCACTTTACACCAATTAATATTGCATCTAAAACTATGTTGATATAAGCGTTTCTAAACAAAAAAATATTTTTCGGGTTAAATTTTAAAGTTTTTTAAGTTGGTTCGGACGTCTAGCGTGACTTGCGAATCGAATTCCCAGCTAATGCCTCTACCGATTTTGATAGTCTACCACTTATTGCAAAGCTGAACAGTTCTAGTTAACGTAAAAAATAAATTTTTACACCTAAACTATATACAATGAGAAATACGGGTCATTTTGTTAATCTGAACTGTCCAAAATCATCAAAATCATACATCTTTCCGTATTTGTTCCGTAAAACTGACTTAGCTGGGTTTACAACTCCAAAACAACATTTTTCTACATATCCACTTTACACCAATTAATATTGCATCTAAAACTATGTTGATATAAGCGTTTCTAAACAAAAAAATATTTTTCGGGTTAAATTTTAGAGTTTTTTAAGTTGGTTCGGACGTCTAGCGTGACTTGCGAATCGAATTCCCAGCTAATGCCTCTACCGATTTTGATAGTCTACCACTTATTGCAAAGCTGAACAGTTCTTGTTAACGTAAAAAATAAATTTTTACACTTAAACTATATACAATGAGAAATACGGGTCATTTTGTTAATCTGAACTGTCCAAAATCATCAAAATCATACATCTTTCCGTATTTGTTCCGTAAAACTGACTTAGCTGGGTTTACAACTCCAAAACAACATTTTTCTACATATCCACTTTACACCAATTAATATTGCATCTAAAACTATGTTGATATAAGCGTTTCTAAACAAAAAAATATTTTTCGGGTTAAATTTTAGAGTTTTTTAAGTTGGTTCGGACGTCTAGCGTGACTTGCGAATCGAATTCCCAGCTAATGCCTCTACCGATTTTGATAGTCTACCACTTATTGCAAAGCTGAACAGTTCTAGTTAACGTAAAAAATAAATTTTTACACTTAAACTATATACAATGAGAAATACGGGTCATTTTGTTAATCTGAACTGTCCAAAATCATCAAAATCATACATCTTTCCGTATTTGTTCCGTAAAACTGACTTAGCTGGGTTTACAACTCCAAAACAACATTTTTCTACATATCAACTTTACACCAATTAATATTGCACCTAAAACTATGTTGATATAAGCGTTTCTAAACAAAAAAATATTTTTCGGGTTAAATTTTAGTGTTTTTTAAGTTGGTTCGGACGTCTAGCGTGACTTGCGAATCGAATTCCCAGCTAATGCCTCTACCGATTTTGATAGTCTACCACTTATTGCAAAGCTGAACAGTTCTAGTTAACGTAAAAAATAAATTTTTACACTTAAACTATATACAATGAGAAATACGGGTCATTTTGTTAATCTGAACTGTCCAAAATCATCAAAATCATACATCTTTCCGTATTTGTTCCGTAAAACTGACTTAGCTGGATTTACAACTCCAAAACAACATTTTTCTACATATCCACTTTACACCAATTAATATTGCATCTAAAACTATGTTGATATAAGCGTTTCTAAACAAAAAAATATTTTTCGGGTTAAATTTTAAAGTTTTTTAAGTTGGTTCGGACGTCTAGCGTGACTTGCGAATCGAATTCCCAGCTAATGCCTCTACCGATTTTGATAGTCTACCACTTATTGCAAAGCTGAACAGTTCTAGTTAACGTAAAAAATAAATTTTTACACCTAAACTATATACAATGAGAAATACGGGTCATTTTGTTAATCTGAACTGTCCAAAATCATCAAAATCATACATCTTTCCGTATTTGTTCCGTAAAACTGACTTAGCTGGGTTTACAACTCCAAAACAACATTTTTCTACATATCCACTTTACACCAATTAATATTGCATCTAAAACTATGTTGATATAAGCGTTTCTAAACAAAAAAATATTTTTCGGGTTAAATTTTAGAGTTTTTTAAGTTGGTTCGGACGTCTAGCGTGACTTGCGAATCGAATTCCCAGCTAATGCCTCTACCGATTTTGATAGTCTACCACTTATTGCAAAGCTGAACAGTTCTAGTTAACGTAAAAAATAAATTTTTACACTTAAACTATATACAATGAGAAATACGGGTCATTTTGTTAATCTGAACTGTCCAAAATCATCAAAATCATACATCTTTCCGTATTTGTTCCGTAAAACTGAGTTAGCTGGGTTTACAACTCCAAAACAACATTTTTCTACATATCCACTTTACACCAATTAATATTGCATCTAAAACTATGTTGATATAAGCGTATCTAAGCAAAAAAATGTTTTTCGGTTTAAATTTTAGAGTTTTTTAAGTTGGTTCGGACGTCTAGCGTGACTTGCGAATCGAATTCCCAGCTAATGCCTCTATCGATTTTGATAGTCTACCACTTATTGCAAAGCTGAACAGTTCTAGTTAACGTAAAAAATAAATTTTTACACTTAAACTATATACAGTGAGATATACGGGTCATTTTGTTAATCTGAACTGTCCAAAATCATCAAAATCATACATCTTTCCGTATTTGTTCCGTAAAACTGACTTAGCTGGGTTTACAACTCCAAAACAACATTTTTCTACATATCCACTTTACACCAATTAATATTGCATCTAAAACTATGTTGATATAAGCGTTTCTAAACAAAAAAATATTTTTCGGGTTAAATTTTAGAGTTTTTTAAGTTGGTTCGGACGTCTAGCGTGACTTGCGAATCGAATTCCCAGCTAATGCCTCTACCGATTTTGATAGTCTGACACTTATTGCAAAGCTGAACAGTTCTAGTTAACGTAAAAAATAAATTTTTACACTTAAACTATATACAGTGAGAAATACGGGTCATTTTGTTAATCTGAACTGTCCAAAATCATCAAAATCATACATCTTTCCGTATTTGTTCCGTAAAACTGACTTAGCTGGGTTTACAACTCCAAAACAACATTTTTCTACATATCCACTTTACACCAATTAATATTGCATCTAAAACTATGTTGATATAAGCGTTTCTAAACAAAAAAATATTTTTCGGGTTAAATTTTAGAGTTTTTTAAGTTGGTTCGGACGTCTAGCGTGACTTGCGAATCGAATTCCCAGCTAATGCCTCTACCGATTTTGATAGTCTACCACTTATTGCAAAGCTGAACAGTTCTAGTTAACGTAAAAAATAAATTTTTACACTTAAACTATATACAATGAGAAATACGGGTCATTTTGTTAATCTGAACTGTCCAAAATCATCAAAATCATACATCTTTCCGTATTTGTTCCGTAAAACTGACTTAGCTGGGTTTACAACTCCAAAACAACATTTTTCTACATATCCACTTTACACCAATTAATATTGCATCTAAAACTATGTTGATATAAGCGTTTCTAAACAAAAAAATATTTTTCGGGTTAAATTTTAGAGTTTTTTAAGTTGGTTCGGACGTCTAGCGTGACTTGCGAATCGAATTCCCAGCTAATGCCTCTACCGATTTTGATAGTCTACCACTTATTGCAAAGCTGAACAGTTCTAGTTAACGTAAAAAATAAATTTTTACACTTAAACTATATACAATGAGAAATACGGGTCATTTTGTTAATCTGAACTGTCCAAAATCATCAAAATCATACATCTTTCCGTATTTGTTCCGTAAAACTGACTTAGCTGGGTTTACAACTCCAAAACAACATTTTTGTACATATCAACTTTACACCAATTAATATTGCACCTAAAACTAAGCGTTTCTAAACAAAAAAATATTTTTCGGGTTAAATTTTAGTGTTTTTTAAGTTGGTTCGGACGTCTAGCGTGACTTGCGAATCGAATTCCCAGCTAATGCCTCTACCGATTTTGATAGTCTACCACTTATTGCAAAGCTGAACAGTTCTAGTTAACGTAAAAAATAAATTTTTACACTTAAACTATATACAATGAGAAATACGGGTCATTTTGTTAATCTGAACTGTCCAAAATCATCAAAATCATACATCTTTCCGTATTTGTTCCGTAAAACTGACTTAGCTGGGTTTACAACTCTAAAACAACATTTTTCTACATATCCACTTTACACCAATTAATATTGCATCTAAAACTATGTTGATATAAGCGTTTCTAAACAAAAAAATATTTTTCGGGTTAAATTTTAGAGTTTTTTAAGTTGGTTCGGACGTCTAGCGTGACTTGCGAATCGAATTCCCAGCTAATGCCTCTATCGATTTTGATAGTCTACCACTTATTGCAAAGCTGAACAGTTCTAGTTAACGTAAAAAATAAATTTTTACACTTAAACTATATACAATGAGAAATACGGGTCATTTTGTTAATCTGAACTGTCCAAAATCATCAAAATCATACATCTTTCCGTATTTGTTCCGTAAAACTGACTTAGCTGGATTTACAACTCCAAAACAACATTTTTCTACATATCCACTTTACACCAATTAATATTGCATCTAAAACTATGTTGATATAAGCGTTTCTAAACAAAAAAATATTTTTCGGGTTAAATTTTAGAGTTTTTTAAGTTGGTTCGGACGTCTAGCGTGACTTGCGAATCGAATTCCCAGCTAATGCCTCTACCGATTTTGATAGTCTACCACTTATTGCAAAGCTGAACAGTTCTAGTTAACGTAAAAAATAAATTTTTACACCTAAACTATATAGAATGAGAAATACGGGTCATTTTGTTAATCTGAACTGTCCAAAATCATCAAAATCATACATCTTTCCGTATTTGTTCCGTAAAACTGACTTAGCTGGGTTTACAACTCCAAAACAACATTTTTCTACATATCCACTTTACACCAATTTATATTGCATCTAAAACTATGTTGATATAAGCGTTTCTAAACAAAAATATATTTTTCGGGTTAGATTTTAGAGTTTTTTAAGTTGGTTCGGACGTCTAGCGTGACTTGCGAATCGAATTCCCAGCAAATGCCACGACCGATTTTGATGGTCGACTACTTATTGTAAAGCTGAACAGTTCTAGTTAACGTAAAAAATAAATTTTTACACTTAAACTATATACAATGAGAAATACGGGTCATTTTGTTAATCTGAACTGTCCAAAATCATCAAAATCATACATCTTTCCGTATTTGTTCCGTAAAACTGACTTAGCTGGGTTTACAACTCCAAAACAACATTTTTCTACATATCCACTTTACACCAATTAATATTGCATCTAAAACTATGTTGATATAAGCGTTTCTAAACAAAAAAATATTTTTCGGGTTAAATTTTAGAGTTTTTTAAGTTGGTTCGGACGTCTAGCGTGACTTGCGAATCGAATTCCCAGCTAATGCCTCGACCGATTTTGATAGTAGACCACTTATTGCAAAGCTGAACAGTTCTAGTTAACGTAAAAAATAAATGTTTACACTTAAACTATATACAATGAGAAATACGGGTCATTTTGTTAATCTGAACTGTCCAAAATCATCAAAATCATACATCTTTCCGTATTTGTTCCGTAAAACTGACTTAGCTGGATTTACAACTCCAAAACAACATTTTTCTACATATCCACTTTACACCAATTAATATTGCATCTAAAACTATGTTGATATAAGCGTTTCTAAACAAAAAAATATTTTTCGGGTTAAATTTTAAAGTTTTTTAAGTTGGTTCGGACGTCTAGCGTGACTTGCGAATCGAATTCCCAGCTAATGCCTCTACCGATTTTGATAGTCTACCACTTATTGCAAAGCTGAACAGTTCTAGTTAACGTAAAAAATAAATTTTTACACCTAAACTATATACAATGAGAAATACGGGTCATTTTGTTAATCTGAACTGTCCAAAATCATCAAAATCATACATCTTTCCGTATTTGTTCCGTAAAACTGACTTAGCTGGGTTTACAACTCCAAAAGAACATTTTTCTACAGATCCACTTTACACCAATTAATATTGCATCTAAAACTATGTTGATATAAGCGTTTCTAAACAAAAAAATATTTTTCGGGTTAAATTTTAGAGTTTTTTAAGTTGGTTCGGACGTCTAGCGTGACTTGCGAATCGAATTCCCAGCTAATGCCTCTACCGATTTTGATAGTCTACCACTTATTGCAAAGCTGAACAGTTCTAGTTAACGTAAAAAATAAATGTTTACACTTAAACTATATACAATGAGAAATACGGGTCATTTTGTTAATCTGAACTGTCCAAAATCATCAAAATCATACATCTTTCCGTATTTGTTCCGTAAAGCTGACTTAGCTGGGTTTACAACTCCAAAAGAACATTTTTCTACAGATCCACTTTACACCAATTAATATTGCATCTAAAACTATGTTGATATAAGCGTTTCTAAACAAAAATATATTTTTCGGGTTAGATTTTAGAGTTTTTTAAGTTGGTTCGGACGTCTAGCGTGACTTGCGAATCGAATTCCCAGCTAATGCCACGACCGATTTTGATAGTCGACTACTTATTGTAAAGCTGAACAGTTCTAGTTAACGTAAAAAATAAATTTTTACACCTAAACTATATACAATGAGAAATACGGGTCATTTTGTTAATCTGAACTGTCCAAAATCATCAAAATCATACATCTTTCCGTATTTGTTCCGTAAAACTGACTTAGCTGGGTTTACAACTCCAAAAGAACATTTTTCTACATATCCACTTTACACCAATTTATATTGCATCTAAAACTATGTTGATATAAGCGTTTCTAAACAAAAAAATATTTTTCGGGTTAAATTTTAGAGTTTTTTAAGTTGGTTCGGACGTCTAGCGTGACTTGCGAATCGAATTCCCAGCTAATGCCACGACCGATTTTGATAGTCGACTACTTATTGTAAAGCTGAACAGTTCTAGTTAACGTAAAAAATAAATTTTTACACCTAAACTATATACAATGAGAAATACGGGTCATTTTGTTAATCTGAACTGTCCAAAATCATCAAAATCATACATCTTTCCGTATTTGTTCCGTAAAACTGACTTAGCTGGGTTTACAACTCCAAAAGAACATTTTTCTACATATCCACTTTACACCAATTTATATTGCATCTAAAACTATGTTGATATAAGCGTTTCTAAACAAAAATATATTTTTCGGGTTAGATTTTAGAGTTTTTTAAGTTGGTTCGGACGTCTAGCGTGACTTGCGAATCGAATTCCCAGCTAATGCCACGACCGATTTTGATAGTCGACTACTTATTGTAAAGCTGAACAGTTCTAGTTAACGTAAAAAATAAATTTTTACACCTAAACTATATACAATGAGAAATACGGGTCATTTTGTTAATCTGAACTGTCCAAAATCATCAAAATCATACATCTTTCCGTATTTGTTCCGTAAAACTGACTTAGCTGGGTTTACAACTCCAAAAGAACATTTTTCTACATATCCACTTTACACCAATTTATATTGCATCTAAAACTATGTTGATATAAGCGTTTCTAAACAAAAAAATATTTTTCGGGTTAAATTTTAGAGTTTTTTAAGTTGGTTTGGACGTCTAGCGTGACTTGCGAATCGAATTCCCAGCTAATGCCTCTACCGATTTTGATAGTCGACCACTTATTGCAAAGCTGAACAGTTCTAGTTAACGTAAAAAAAAAAATTTTACACTTAAACTATATACAATGAGAAATACGGGTCATTTTGTTAATCTGAACTGTCCAAAATCATCAAAATCATACATCTTTCCGTATTTGTTCCGTAAAACTGACTTAGCTGGGTTTACAACTCCAAAACAACATTTTTCTACATATCCACTTTACACCAATTTATATTGCATCTAAAACTATGTTGATATAAGCGTTTCTAAACAAAAAAATATTTTTCGGGTTAAATTTTAGAGTTTTTTAAGTTGGTTCGGACGTCTAGCGTGACTTGCGAATCGAATTCCCAGCTAATGCCTCTACCGATTTTGATAGTCTACCACTTATTGCAAAGCTGAACAGTTCTACTTAACGTAAAAAATAAATTTTTACACTTAAACTGTATACAATGAGAAATACGGGTCATTTTGTTAATCTGAACTGTCCAAAATCATCAAAATCATACATCTTTCCTTATTTGTTCCGTAAAACTGACTTAGCTGGGTTTACAACTCCAAAACAACATTTTTCTACGTATCCACTTTACACCAATTAATATTGCATCTAAAACTATGTTGATATAAGCGTTTCTAAACAAAAATATATTTTTCGGGTTAGATTTTAGAGTTTTTTAAGTTGGTTCGGACGTCTAGCGTGACTTGCGAATCGAATTCCCAGCTAATGCCTCTACCGATTTTGATAGTCTACCACTTATTGTAAAGCTGAACAGTTCTAGTTAACGTAAAAAATAAATTTTTACACTTAAACTATATACAATGAGAAATACGGGTCATTTTGTTAATCTGAACTGTCCAAAATCATCAAAATCATACATCTTTCCGTATTTGTTCCGTAAAACTGACTTAGCTGGGTTTACAACTCCAAAAGAACATTTTTCTACATATCCACTTTACACCAATTTATATTGCATCTAAAACTATGTTGATATAAGCGTTTCTAAACAAAAAAATATTTTTCGGGTTAAATTTTAGAGTTTTTTAAGTTGGTTCGGACGTCTAGCGTGACTTGCGAATCGAATTCCCAGCTAATGCCTCTACCGATTTTGATAGTCGACCACTTATTACAAAGCTAAACAGTTCTAGTTAACGTAAAAAATAAATATAAACACCTTAACTATATACAATAAGAAAAACGGGTCATTTTGTTAATCTGAACTGTCCAAAATCATCAAAATCATACATCTTTCCGTATTTGTTCCGTAAAACTGACTTAACTGGGTTTACAACTCCTAAACAACATTTTTCTACATATCCACTTTACACCAATTAATATCGCATCCAAAACTATGTTGCCATACATATTTTACCTTCCGTGTAGAGTTCCTACTCTCCCAACGGACGCTTCCTCGGGTTTCGGATAGAGGAATCATCCGCAGATCTTCGGGTGTGTTGAAAATGGAATATCACTCGTAGACCGTAGCTAAGGTCAAGATCCCCTATCAACATTACCTCGAAAGATGGCAGCGAACGATTTTCAAAAGTAGCGTCTACAGTCCCAGTTAGGAAAGACAAAGTAAACAACCTACTTAAGCTGCTCCGATGGGTTGGGTCAAGCCAAAGAGAATGAAAAACCATTTCATCTACTGCAGACCTAGTACTAGTGAGCAGAAACAGCACCTATTCTTGTGTCGATTTGTTATAAGTCCTGACTAAGGCAATAAGTCTTGAATTTTAAAGACATTAACGGACGCATTGTAACAATCCGCATCGAGCTCGGATTCCACAGCCAAAGCCTTATATGAGCTCACGCCCCAACGGAGGAAAAAGATGATATAGCTAAAGGTTGCTTCTACGAGCTCCTTGAAAAAGCCTCTGAGCGACTTCAATACTCCGGCTAGTAGAGTCTTAGAATCCCAGCCAGACGTCAGACGCTGTAGAGGAAGACCCCGCCTAAAGTGGAGCACACAATTAGAAACCGACCTCATCCAACTTGGAGTGTATAACTGCAGGACATGCTGATTGAGGCCCAGATTCATTCCGCAAAGTACTTACTTACTTACTTAAGTGGCGCTACAGTGCCTGACAGCGGAATGTTGTTCCCGTTTAACAGTCTGCAGAAGTGGTTCTTCAATATCCTCAGGATTGACTATGACTCAACTACGATATTTGCTTGTTCATCTCGACTAGATTATGTTCGAGCCTTGTATCCTTGGCTTTGACTTTTTACACTTTGGTAAAACTTGCGAACATCGTTTCTGGTGTGGCACCTATCTATATTCTCGATCGCGCGCTTTTCTTGCTCTTTTTTTCTTCTTTATAAAAAGCCGGTGTTCTTTCCTTCTTCTCTGCCTATAGAGCTCAATGGCAGCTCTCGTGTTCACCTACAGCTTAGACTTGTAGGCCTCGTTCTTGGCTGCGAGCATCTGTCGGCAATCCTCATCAAACCAGGGGTTTCTAGCTGGTGGGTGCGAGAAACATAGCACATCAGTTGCGGCTGATCTAATAGCTTGTTGGCATCGTTGCCATTGTTTTTCGACATTCGATACTGGTGGTATGGTGTTAATCGAGAGGTTTAGGGATACGCGTTGCGCGAAGGTCTTGGCGGTCTCCTTCGATTGCAGTCTTTCGACATCAAATTTTACAGTATATCACAGAGTCGATGTTTGCTCCTCGGAATGTTCCAAAAATACTGGATGCCTACCTCTTGTTTGGTTGACTTTTTGTTGAGCTAAAGACAGCCATGCCCCCTTATGGGTATCAAGGTAAGGACACCGTGCGCTGGCTACAGTGGCATTTCGTTCCGTAGCGAAGCCAATTAGCCTAAGTCTGTTACCAGACGTGTTGTCATGTGGGCTGTGTTTTCCGACAATACTGCTAAAGATGTCTTCTCTTCCTATTTTTGCGTTAAAATCTCTCAGCACGATTTTAATATCGTACTTCGGTAGTCGCTCATAGGTTTTGTCAAGGAGCTCGTAGAAGCAATCCTTAGCGTTATCATCTTTTCCTCCGTCGGGCGTGAGCACATATAAGGATTATTTGGATTGTGATTGCGGATCTTTAAAATGTGTTCGCTAATGTCTTGATAACATAAGACTTGTTTCCTAAGTCTGGCACTTATAACAAACCCGCATCAGAATAGTCGCTGCTTCTGCTCACTATAACACGGTCCGTAGTAGATGTCACAGTTTTTCATTATCTTTTTGCCCGGCCCATCCCATTGTATTTCCTGAATGGTAATAATATCTATTTTGTAGCAGTTTAGGACTTCCGCTAGTTGTTCGTTTGCACCTCTCCTGTTTAAAATTCTCCCATTCCCGGTGCAGATACGAACGTCGTTGTACTTTTTTTGTTTATCAAAGTCGTCAACATTGAAATCAGTCCTTTCCGAGGCTATTTGTTGCTTCGTAACAATTATTTTTCCATGCTTGGGTTGTCTTAGCACAACCCCCAACCTAGAGGGGCAGTTCCAATTTATAAGATATTTCTAGAACATGGGGCCATCAGTATACACTACGGGATTGAGCGATGCCATTGGCCTTTCGGTTCATGCGCCACCATCTCTGTTCAATGGGGCCTGATTTATCCTTGAAATACCTAGACAACCTGTTATCCGAATATGTCAAAACAGGTTGTCTATAGGTTTGCTTGGGACAGCAGGCTGGGTATTCATTCCCTACCGTTCTGACCTGGCTGTTTATAGTGTTGCTGTTTTTCGTCATGTTATCAACACTCGCGCTTATCGTTTAGCAAGTCAAATCCGGTTGGATGAGACCAGTACCTGATGGTTACAATTTTGAGGTTAAAAATAAGCACTTGACGTGTAGTCAGAGTTACAACTTCAGGGCATTGTCAAGTTCAAGCCAATTAGAGTCTGCCCGCATTCTACAACACCCAACTATTCCGGACAGTAGCGCCACTTAAATAAATAAGTATGGGGAAATCTCATATAACATCCTTGTGTAGATGGAGCCGATGAAAAAATCCTTCCTCCTCTTAAGCTATAAAGTTTTGAGAAATCCTGACACCCATGATGACAGCGCTCCGATTTCCATTTTGTAATCATCGGTGAAGATTTATATTTGAAAGCTAGATAGCACATTATTTGAAGACCATTCGTCCCTGCTTGGTATTCTGATTCACTAGTTCATGTCAAAGTCCTGGTAAGCGGTGATGTTGTCAGACATTTCGTGATGTGGTGGCAAATTAGTTTAATACATAAATTTCCTGCCTTTTTTTTTAGAGCTGACTTTTTCTTGCGGAATCAGTTTTATGAAGACCAATTGGTGCGAGGTGTAAAATTATCTCTAAACCTACTGTTGGACCAGTACTTATAGCATTGTAGTACATAAATTTTAGTAAGTGATTTTATGTGTTTCGAGTTTTTTATGGTATTTCATTATACCATAAGCATCCATACATAAGTATTCATTTTACCACACCTGTGTATAGACACTTAGTAACATTTGGAGATGGACTCACCTTTTATGCAATTTGCACATTCGAAAAACATATACATGGGTTTCTTGGGTATATTCGCATATCAGTTGAAAATTGGTACAAAAAGTGCGACAGAAAAATGTTCAACCCTATGTCCAAACGTGCCTATTTGGACAATTTGAACAATTGTTAGCACAATCTTTATGTGTGAACAAAAGAGTTGATCTCAAAACTGGTTTATTTACCTGGCCCAATCGATTAGGTTTTGTGCCATTTTTTGCATCCAAACCGATATGTTCATGCATATTATGCAATACAGCAATAACTTTTTATCCATATTGCAACGCGTTACCAGTAAGCTGGGCCAGCCTAACTGAACAACAACCACGCAATGCGTTACCACATCATTTGTGTACTCACATGCGTAGCAGCGCGTAGGTATCCGAATTAACAAGGAAACGTCATTCAATTCTCTGATTCCGCTAATTAATTCCCATCTAAACGTTTACATGCCTTTCCACCTACAGCCGTTTACTCTCCTCCAATTGATCACACCTGTTCAAATTGAAAGAGATTCTCCTGCCTTGAATTTATTCAGTGACAGCTTTTAAGGTTCGGATTGCAGCATGTCGACGTCTACATACGTCCTCCCCCGCTCCCATAATTGTGTCAGTTTGTGTTAAGTTCACCGCGTGGCAACAACCACCCACACAATCCAGGTGATCCTCATTAGCAGTGCTTGTTACCCATACAAACTCAGTTCACACCCCGTAAACACCAATGGCACTGCATCTGCATTCCGATCTTGCAAAATCCCGAACGATCCAAGAAGATCAATAACTCCTCCATTATGAGTCCATTGTTCTCGGGTTGTTGGTGGCTGCTACAGTACCAGCAGCGGCTCTTATTAATAAACAAAATCATCATGAAGCGTAATGTATCTCTATGCGGTTGGTTACTTCGCCCACAAAGTTCATTCGGCGGTGGCTACATTCTAAGGAAACTCTCCGACAGAAGAGTAACGAAAACACGGCTGTACCACACTGGAGTACGATTTTTTGAGTAATACCTCTTCCCCCCCTTGGGGTTGAATAAAAACGTGAAAGGGCGAATAGTTTTTGTCTTCTGTTTGTGTATGCACTCGTACGTGTGCTGCCATCTAAAATAGCCGAAGCTCTGTATTCCGTCTAAATCAGAACGGTTCGTCTGTGTTGGGCAATTACCGCGCAGCTGGATTTTTTTTAAATGCCAAGCTGGTGGCCCACCATGCCACCAGGGATGAGCTTGCCATGGCAGTTTATGGTCACAGGCTATTAACCATTTCACAAGAGAGATTCCGATAATGATGATGATTCGCAAAAGTATCAATTGTCTGCGTGTATCCGAGAGATGCATTTTAAGTCATGATTATGACAGTTGGCCGGGACAACTAATACCAGACATGCAATCGCTGATCGTAACCGGTTCGGTCACGAGTCATTGACAATGGAGCATCGATCCTCAGCATTGCGTAGTGATCTGGCAGAATCTGTGTTTCTTATATGGGAACGGTATGCAGACCATAAGGTATCTAGATCATGTTGGCTACTGGTTTAAATTAATCGCACTTCAATTTGCGAACACGTTTTGCGGTGGAACGTTGTTCATCGCGTTCGGATCGATTTGAATGTCAAATTAATGGAGATCACGTTAGCGTAATTATATATCGCACGCTGATCGTAAAGAGCTATAATCGGTTTTGCATCAACAGATCTGTGGGAACGACGAAGTAGTTGCAAGTGCAATTCAATTGCCTGACCTTAGTGTTGAAATCCGAAGCTCTGTCAATCACCCGATCCGAGAGGGGGATCACAGAGTGCAAATGCCTTTGGGATGATTCAAAGAAGCATTGTCTGTGAAGATGGAACTATGACGGATCAGAACAGAAAGCGAACCAAATTTTGGAATGAAGCAGACAAAATGTTTATTGTTTATGCGCCAGTAATTGACGGTACCATTCGGTGATGACCAAATGTAGTGACAGTTATATGAGCAAGCCATTTACGATGACATCGATGATTGTGATGACAAATAGAACGAGACCATCTGTGGCACGGGATTGATTGTTATGTCAAGCTAGTTGATGCAATTGCAGTAATGTTTAGCTGCAATGAGGTAGTGTTAGGAAACAGAGGTTTTGAAAGAACCTGAAGAAATCGAGGCAAATGCATTTTTAATTACTGTCGAAGCGGGGGAGACTATGCTTAGTTGGTTAGTAGTTCTCTTGACTGTCTGCGTCCGGGTTTGTTTGTTTTTGTTTGGAGTGATCCTCAATGAAAGGCAAACTAACTTCAGAAGTAGGTGCATTATGGTACCACTTGAAGTGACTGCGGTGATTTTTCAACAAGCTACTCTTGAAAGCCATTTGATTTTTGTGCATTTTTTCTTGATCTGCCGTATTGTCATGGTTCGGATTGCTAAGAACAAGAGAAGAATTGCTGAAACCATTGTAGGCAATGGTGATGTTAGTTAGTTTGGAGGTAATAGCAAGATTCATAGGAATTAGCGATTGCATGCAGTAACGCCTCCACGATAGGCAAAAAAGGTTTCTTTTGATGCAACAATAAGTAATGGGTGAGGACATACGTTTTTTTCTAATATTCCAAACAAGACTAGAACGTTGCAGCCCATCAATCGACGCAGAATCTGCAAATTGGAGTGAGCCAATGCTACGAAAGAACTAGCAGAAGCAGAAGCCCTCGGCAGCCACCGAACTACGTGTTTACAAATACAAATTTTTAGCGCATCAGGCTCGTTAGCACCCAGGGCCTTGCTCTCTCACAACCATTTGTCTATGTGTACTTTTTGCACGATGGAGGGACCTCCTGTTTTATGCCGACTCCGAAAGGCTTCGCTGAGCTAAGTTTTTTTTGACAATTAAACACGCTCTGATCATTTGCCTGATCACCGCGATAGGAAGGCCAGTGAAAAAGGATTTATGTGGGAACCGAACACAACCTTCTCCACTGAGCCTGTTGTTGCAGATGTATTTGGTTTTTCGGTTTTTCTTACGAGCAAACTAAACACCGCCCTGTTTGATTATTCCCAGATGGTCCAGGTTCAGTGGGATCAAGTCTGCATATTTCTAAAATCCTCATTCTCGATGTTCGTGACAAACTTACTTACCCAAAACATGTAACACGCATACTCGCGTCGGTCTGACGGGCCAAAAACTCCCAAAACAATAAACACGTTTACTAGGAAGTGCGCTTGCGCCGAAAAAAAACGATGGAGAACAATTACATATTTAGGAAGCTACTGAAAAGTTCAAAGAGGCGAAAATATTATTTTTCAAGAAAATAAGGAATTGATGAATTGTCGGTCTGAAAGACCAACGCGAGCATATAGGTAGGTTGATCTCTCGATTGACATCATGCCACCATCATCGAATGTCGAAGAACAATGGCAACGATGTCAACAAGCCATTAGATCAGCCGCAACTGATGTGCTAGGTTTCTCGCGCCCACTAGCAAGAAACCCCTGGTTTGATGAGGAATGCCGACAGATACTCGCAGCCAAGAACAAGGCCTACAAGGCTATGCTGCAGGTGAAGACGAGAGCTGCCATCGAGCTTTATAGGCAAAGAAGAAGGAAAGAACACCGGCTTTCCAGAGAGAAGAGAAAAGAGCAAGAAAAACGTGCGATCGAATATATGGAAAGGTGCCACTCCAAGAACAATATTCGCAAGTTTTACCAAAGTGTAAAACGTCAAAGCCAAGGATACAATGACAGAACAGCGTAGAACTTACCATTCAATATTGGCAACGACATCGAACACTGCCAACCACTCGACCTGAGTGAAGTGAGGATAGCAATATCTAAACTCAAACTTAATAAGGCTGCCGGAAATAACGGCCTTCCAGCCGAGCTTTATAAGGCCGGCGGAGATGATTTCCTAAGTCAGATTCAACAACTAATAAGCCAGATCTGGGCGGATGAAAGTATGCCTGAAAAATTAAACCTCAGCATCGTTTGCCCTATCCACCAAAACTAGACTCTCTGAACTGCGCTAACTACAGAGGCATAAGTCTCCTTAAGATCATATCTGCCGTAATATATGAATGCCAGAAACCGTCTACCAACAACCTGATCGACCCTTATCAGTGTGGTTTTAGGCCAGGCACGCCCACAACCGATCAAATTTTCACATTTCGGCAGATCCTGGAAGAAAGCCAAGAAGTCAAAATCGATACCCACCACCTATTTATCGATTTCAAAGCCGCATACTACAGCATTTATAGAGACGAACAGAACATAGCCATGTCTAGCTTTGGTATACCGCCCAAACTCGTCCGTTTGTGTAGGATGAAGATGGAGAATACTCACTGGTCTATCAGGGTCGGAAATGACCTCACTGACACATTCGATACCAAAAAAGGTTCTAGCAAGGCGATGCGCTGTCATGTGACTTCTTCAATTTGATTCTTGAGAGCATTGTGCAAAACTCACGAGCCAACACCAGAGGCACAATTTTTCGAAAATCTGTACAACTACTAGCATACGCCGACGATATTGACATCATTGGTAGGACCCAACGTGATGTCATAGCCCCGTTTGCTAGTATAGAGAAGGAAGCGGCAAAGTATATGCTTTCAGCACGAAAAGACACACTACATCGACGAATTGGACAGAACGTCACCATTGACAGATATAACTTTGAGGTAGTACGGGACTTTATCTATCTCGGCTCCTCTATTTTCTCTGACAACATCAGCTCGTAAGAAATTACTCTTGCCAACCGTTGTTTCTTCGTGCTGAGAAGGCAATCCAGTAGTAAAGCCATCACTGGAATTATTAAGGAGGTTCTTTATAAGACGCTGATCATACCAGCGTATGATCAAAAGTCGATTCGAGAGGAAAATTCGTCGAAAAAAAACTTAGGTCCCGTTTGCGTTCACAGGCTATGGAGACGAAGATTCAACTGCCATACGTCGGACGCAGTATAGGAAGACCTCGCCATAGGTGGCGCGCACAAGTAGAAACCGGGCTAATTGGAGAGGCATATTGGTTGAGGCCCAGCTTCATTCCGGACTGTAGCGCCACTAAGTAAGTAAGTCACACTTCACACAATCGGCCCTAGCGAGGAATCCGTCGAGGAATCCGAAAAGCTTTTCGGCATATTTATTCGACATTTTATAACGCATCTCGGCGAGTTGCTTTGAAGTGCGTTCAGGTGCATTTTTCGTGCAATTTTTGAAAGCTAAGTGCAATTCTTTTTCCGATTTCCTCTGACACAGATTCTTCGCGGAATTTATTAACGAATTGTAGTGAAGTGATTTTTTTTTTCGATGACACATACCCCGAATGGAATTTGAAACTCCGACGAAGTATGAATTGCGGAAAATTGTCCGCTCTGACGGATACCTCGCTAGGGCAGAATATGTATGGAAATTCAACTCAAAAAGTGAAATTTTGTTTCATATTTCTGAATTAAATGTGAGCGACGAATTTTTAAAAGCTGATATATTATCAGCACGCAAAGACGAATCGTTTAAGCCAAAAAAGTGAGTTTGTGCTTAAAAAAATGTGTGCCCAGCACAATTTTTAATTTCTAGGTCGATGGGCATTCGGCTAGAGATGACACTGATAGCGATTCCTGAGACCGTTTTGAAGCCGCAGCGATGCAATTCTATGCACTGCGTTTACATGTTTCATGTACGTTTTCCGATCTACCACTGGTGACAGTATCGGAGACGCAGACATTGACTTGTTCACTGTTGCTAGCAAATTTCAGATTGGCCGCCTGGGCTCAACAACATTAGTCATATGTCTTAACACCGCTATTAATGCCCGGGAAGCCCTTTCGCCTTTGCACTTCATATGCTCTTTAGAGTTGAGCCTGTAATCCAATATCATTCATAGGTACTTTATGTGTCGACTAAGTACAATGGTCTGCTCTCTCTCATTGCCACTTGTTAGCACTGCTTTCGTCTTGTGGTCTACCAGTCTAGACCTGCTTCTTGTAGCCATTCCTTTATGTTTGTAATGGTCTGACTGCAGTTTTCAGACACCTCATCTAGAGTGCTTGCTAATGTTGTGACTGCAATGTCATCAGTATATCCGATTATATCAACTCCGTTCGGCCTTGGTATTTCCATTACATCGACATACATTATGCTCCATAGAACTGGGACTAGTTTCATGGCTCCAGACGTGTGCAAATTTTTTTTCGAGTAGTTACCCCAATGTGTCAAGCATGCTCAGCGGCCTGTATGATGACGGTTTCTTTTTGGAGTGAGGACAAGCCATCCACTTCCCTAGGAAAGAGCCTTCATTTCAGCAATTTGTGTAGAGGTGGGAGAAGATGTCTGGTCTTGCTTTAATTGCTTCTTTTATAATGAAAGTTGGAATCCCTTCCTTTCCTGTTTTCTTATTGCTATTTATGGCTGCCGCGGCTTGTAGAACTTCCACAGTTGTGACTGGTGGTGTTGCGTCTATAATTGCATCTGTTCTTCGAGGTAGGATAAATCCGTTTTTTTTTCTCGGAAAGAGTGTTGTTACAATAGAGTGCATGATGTAGGGACATGTCGGAGAGGCTGCTCCCCCTTCTTCAGTTTCTTGCATGACTATTTGGTATGCGCTTCTCCATGGGTTGTTTTCTGTGTCATCTCCGCCTGAAAGGTTTGCCTTTGCTCCGTTTAACTAGCATACGTAGGGCTCTCTTCTTCTTGAACTGTTCTCTCAGTACATCGTATTCATTCACGCCTATGTTTCAAGTTCTGTGCTGACTCCTCCGTATCCAGAGGCATTCCGTTCCTAGCAACCTAGATATCGCTGTTCCGTTGCTCTCCCGTATGATTTGTTCAGTTGAATTACAGCGTTGTATCCTTGGGATAAGGACCTTGTAATCAGTTTGGCTTGTTCCTCTATCTTTGACCTATATGGGCCATTAGTCAATGTGAGCCTGATCAGTCATTAAAGCTTAAACTGTGACCTTTTAAATCTAGTTGCGCTCTCCTCTTGTTGAACTGTTCTCTCAGTACCTCGTATTCATTCACGCCTATGTTTCAAGTTCTGTGCAGACTCCTCCACATCGAGAGACATTCCGTTCCTAGCAACCTAGATATCGCTGTTCCGTTGCTCTACCGTGTGATTTGTTGAGTTGAATTGCAGCGTTGTATCCTTGGGATAAGGACCTTGTGATCATTTTGGCTTGTTCCTCTATCTTTGAACTATATGGGCCATTAGTCAATGTGAGCCTGATCAGTCATTAAAGCTTAAGCTGTGACCTTTTATATTAAGTTGCGCTCTCTTCTTATTGAACTGTTCTCTCAGTACCTCGTATTCATTCACGTCTCTATTTCTGGTTCTGTGCTAACTCCTCCCCATCTTGAGACATCACGTTCGTAGCAACCTAGATATCGCTGTTCCGTTTCTATCCCGTTTGATTTTCCTTTACGTGGAATTGCAGCATTGCATCCCTGGGATAAGGACCTTGTGATCATTTTGGATTGTTCCTCTACCTTTGACGTACACGGGCCATTGGTCAATGTGCGCCCGAACAGTCACTAAAGCTTGAACAGAGACCTATCCAAATCCATTTTAATTTGTTTTCCAATTTATTAGAAAAACCCATACGAAACGATGTGAAACTGCATATTACGAAATGCAAGCAATAAATTTGGACAAAATTATGTTCGTTCCTTCCAACCGGTCGTATCCAAAACTAGTCACAGATACGTTCTATCAAAATACATAATTTCGGTGCGACCAATTTCTTGGAATTTTATCTCATTTCCTCCATTTACTCGATCGTTTATTAATTGCGCCAATGATGATGATACTTAAACGATCTCGAGCTTCCATAAACGTCTAATCCGAAGTATCCTACCTACATGTGGTCTTTCGACATTACAGTGCGCGACAACAACATCCAAATGGATGTAGACAAACATTTGGACGCCACTCTCCTACTGTCACTCGAACGAATCCGGCGCGCACAGATGTGCAACACTACGTCTAGCAAATCTATTCAGTGCAAGGTTGCAATTCTGAAAGTTGATACAACTCCAGCCACCAGCATTTTTGTTGACTACCAGTGCCGCAAACTTGTCGCATCGGAAGCGACATCTCTTTCCCAATATCACTCGAAGTAGATACGTATTTCGGTCGATTGAATTCGAATTCGTGTTTCACATTTTGTGCAATTATCACACCAGTCTCGGAGTCTGCTTCTTGTATTCAGATTCGAAGCCCGAATTCCATTTCAAAGCGAATCGTAGTTAAATTTTATCGACTCGATCGATACCAAGATACCCCTAATCAGAGTCCGAAACATGACTCAAACAAAAGAGCTACTTTGGGATTGTTTTGCTGTTTTTCGGTGAGGCACGTCTCCGGCTTAAAGGTTGCTCTGGCACCTTGAACTCACTGACTTGGCTGTGACAACAATTGACAATCAATCTATGGACGTTGGCTGAATTCCTATTGGGTTTCAATTGGTTTATGGTCATTGCGCAACAGTGGCTGTCCGGAATTCTCTTGGAGTCATTCCCGTCGGCCGGTGGTGCCTATTCGCGTATGCAAAATAGCTGGTAATGCATTGGCTGCTCGTCGACAGTTCGTCGCTCATGTGCCCTGAATAACGAAGGCGAATCTTTTTTATTGATTATTGCCGGCACGTTGTCGAGTGCGATAAATCTTGGAAATTCTGGAAAGATCATGCAAACGGATCTGTTTCTAGAACTTAACTTGAAACATTCTTAATGGAGTCGAGTGGTTTTATTGTCATCGTGATGTGAGTATCTAAAGCGAATATTATGCTTTAGCTTTAGTATAGAATAGAAGAAGTATAAGCTGATTCGTGACGAGTCTCAGGAGAAACATAAAGCCAATAAGAATGATCATGAAGCGCAAACAACAAAACTCAATTAAATTTATTTTTTTCGGATTCGAAAACGCCCTTCTTTGGAGATGCTATAGCCGAACGAGCTAAAAAAAAAATATCGGGACGTTTTTTGCACCGATAATTCTCGCCAGCTCAATAGTCTTTTGAAAAGATCCTTATGCATTATGGTCATCAGAAATTCGGATGAAGATCAAACGAATTCCTTCTTCCGTCTTTCTCCTTCACCGTTTTGAATAGATAGATCCTTTAACGTACGACTCCCGAATGGACCCTCTGGTATTATACAGCTTTATTCATATTACGCACTGTTACAAGTGGATTAATCTCGTAGTTCTCATGGGACTAACCATGACGAAATTTGTGCGTTTGGGTGAAATTTATCCATGTGTCATCTTGCTGGGTTGCTGAAGATGCTCTGCTATGGCTTGTCGGATAAGGGAGTTCTTCTTGCCTTCTTCCAAAAAAAATATTCGAGCCTGTAAAGAACTATCAAGCCAATGTTCGTAAGTCCTGTATGCTCTTTGCTTAAGGAATACAAATGCCTTCTTAGCCTTGCACGATGCGACCGAGATCTGAGGGTGAAGCTGCAGCCAGACTTATGGAGAGTGAGCTCTTAAAAAAAATTACCGCTGTTTTCAGCGCGAAGTCTGACTAGCGCGAAGTCTGACGAAATAATTGCGAAGTAAGTAAGTGACGACGTCATATAAGTGGTAAAAACTTTTGGGCGACTTGAGGTATAAATTCCTCTACTCTCGAGCATATATCTCCAACACAACTTCTCGAAGCCTTACAAAAACATCTAAGAGGGAGGCCTTTATGGATTATTGTTATTCTAATTAAAATTTCAAGGACTCCGTCAGGCTAAGCAAAATACTGTCTAAAAGGCACTGCAACCCTTCTTTTCTGATAAGATCAGATATAGGGTGGACAAAATCCTCCACGGAGACCATCGAACTCCTACTAAACACACACTTTCCCGGATGCAGTGATACTATTATGGAACCTAGGAGATATGGGCAAGCACAAAGTGCACTTCAAAAGATTTCCTGAGCTATTAACAGCTTCTCTCCGTTTAAGTCTCCGGGACCTGACGGCATACTGCCTTATGCTACAGGCAACGCGAGACTTAACAGTGCCATAGTTGGCGTCAATTTTAAGAACCTGCTTAATTCTGAAACACGTACCTTACTCGTAGAGACGCGGCCGAGTTGTCATTATGCCGAAGGTAGGTAAAGGCAGCCACGTGACCATGAAGGACTTCAGACCAATCAGTCGAACCTACTTTTTACTAAAAACCCCGGAGCGTGTTCTAGTCATCCACATGCGAAGAATCTTCGCTATCCAAATCACAGCACGCCTTCCTCAAGGGCAGACGGAAACAGCTCTTCACGAGGTAGTGCGGACAATCGAAAAATCCTTACAGTGCATAGGCGTTACTCTAGCCTTCTTTTTAGATATATGGGGAGCTTTCAACAGCGTCCTCACTGGAGCTATTCTTTAATCTCTGATCGAGCTGGGTATAGAGGAATCTTCTAGGTAATGGATAGTCGCTATGCTCTGAAGAAAAATTATCCAGGTAACACTTGGCAACAGTCACTAAACCAAATTTTCCCATAGAGGAACACCACAGGGCGGCGTCATCTCTCCTCTCCTCTAATAGTGATGAATAAAATTTTATATAAATTATACGAAGAACTGGTCAAAGTTTTCATTTAAGCGGATGACGTGGTGATACCAGTGTCAGGAAAAGTGAAATCATTAGGGCTGCTCTAGACAACGTTTGCACCTGGGCTGCAAATTGTGGACCCATTGTAGACCTTAGCAAAACCGATTTGGTGTTATTCACCACCAAAACCAAAATACCCGAAGTCACCCTTTCCCCGTCAAAATGGCCAACCACTCACACTATCTTCCAGCGCTAGGTATTTGGGTATCATGCTTGACCCACAACTTTTCCGAAACACAACATCGAAACCAGTGTAAGGAAGGCGTTTCTTGTCTTCTATGCATGCAGCTTAACCTTTGGAATTAAGTGAGATCTTCAACCAAAGATGACCTTGTTGATGTACACATCAGTGGTAAGTCAAATTCTCACATGCGGCTCACTAGTATGGTGTCCCGCAGTAAAGACTATAACCCAACAAATGAAAAAAAAAAGCATCAAAGAACAGCCAGTATAGGCAGCACGGGTGCACAAAGGTCGGTGCAGACGGATGCCGTTACTGTGATATTACATCTCTTGCATCTCGACCTAGACATTAAAGATACAGCCTTATGTAGCTCAGTAAGACTCAAAGAGTCAAGTTGCTGGACTGCATGACCGTATGTCCACGATAATATCTTACACTCGATACCAAACGGCATGGTCACGTTTGAAAAAGACTACGTAACACCTGCACTAAGCACCCAGAAAGGCTTTCCACGCAGGCTTTCCTACCAGAGCTCAGAAGAGAATTCGAACGGTCGACTGCACCGACAGATCTATGATTAACTATGGTGTGGAGTTCGGAGTCTACTCGGAATCATCGAAAATAGCAGAATCATACCGCCTACCGGATTTTGCCAGCGTATTCAAGGCGGAACTACTGGCTTTCCGAAAGGATCGCATGCTACGGGGGCGTGACACTACGAAAAAGCTAAATATTGCTATCATCATAGATACTCAAGCAGTCATTAAGGCCATCAACTCGGCTACTATATCTGCGGAACGAACTTTCCCACCTGGGAGAATTCTTCAGGGTCTGGGTCCCAGGGCACAGTGACATCGAAGGAAACGATCGTGCAGATGAGCTGGCCAGGCAGGGGTCCATATCTCGCTAGGTGCGGGAAAAATCCAATCATGCTTCAAGAAGAAGGCCGAATTGCATCATATCGAGGAAGATATGACCTTCCTACGACAAAAACAGAATAAACGACCTACTGAACAGAACCGTCCAGAATTACGGCGATAGTCACGGGGCACTTGCCAATTGAATTGCGGCTGGACTAGGGATCCCATATAACACCCAATGCCGCAGTTGCGGGAAAACCAGTAAGAGAGAAACCTTCTCACATTTCATCTGCAAATAACGACCCTGACTGTAGAGAGGGCATCTTCAATCTAGCCAAGCAAGGTTCTTTACAGGCGTCTATTCGTCCTATATGCCCTAACCACCTTAAACATCCAATCCGGAGCTTTTGTTCAGGTCGATGTCCGCTTACAGAACGGTTCATGCTTCCGCGGCGTAGAACAGAACTGGGATGATAAGGGTCTTACATATATGGTCTGGAAAATGAAATTCCTCGTTTGATTTCTAACGAGATAACATGGTCGGAAATAATAGTGGAGCCAAAAATTGAAGGCTGTCGATGGTGACGTTTTTGTTTAGAATCTGCCTATCAAGGAATCGATGCTACGATTGCATGGCTTATGCATCCTTTCATCAGCCCAAAATGTGCAAATGAGTAGGGGTTTGTAATGTGCCTAGTAAATCCGCAGTCTTTGTTAAGACTGCTAAATATTGCTGGACAGGATTCCATTCGGGTATTCTATACCTGCCTTAGACGATTCAAAACAAAAACTTAAAACCATCATTCCTAGAGTGGATTTTTCCAGCACGATTTGAACATCGTTTTGAGGTACTGGGTTATGATCTGGAGCTAGTAGAAATGATCTTTTTTCATTCGTCAGGGTGCATATGATGCCAATGCTGACACAAACTTTATGCTGATTGTTACAGCATCAAACAGCAACCTGCACAACCAGCATCCATTAGTCCTATGCCCTTAAAAAACGCAATTTGTCGTTTGTTCAACAAATTGCAAACTCCTCTTTTAATATTTAGTGCAACTAGTTCAAAGTGTTTTTTATGCAACTCAACCTGGTTATTCAAAGCAGACTTACAACAACAAAAACAAATTACTCTGTACTACAACATGCAATGCCATAAAAGATCACAGTGCCAAGGACGTGCATCACAGCACCACCGCTGCTGTTGCTGTGCCAGTGCATGACTGTTGGCGGGCGATTCTCCAAACGCAAAGATCAATGGTGCAATGTATGTCAGACCGGTTAAAGTATCTAAATAGTTTGTCTCTCTTCCAAAGCTTGCGACACACGGATAATTTGCAACCTAACATTTCATTAACGATTTCCACCATGCCCCCAAGCGCTGGTATTCTACGGTACTATCTGCGATAAAACCGACGCGACGATACCCCAGGCAATGCAGGAAAAGACTGTGTGCCTGTGCTGCCTCAAAGCGATGACAAATCCAGTGACAACACAAAACAAACTGTTAACGATTATTTATGCAGAAAACAAATAGATCTAGGAACCCGATACCAGGACTTGAGTTCGTTCGTTTAAAGTTCTTCTTTCTTGGCCAGCAGTGATGTATAGGTATAGGAGTGCAGTATGGAATGGACTGTAGTCTGGCAGAGTGATGGATTCAGGTCAATGGACAGTGGCTTTACTTAGTGCTCTGATAGCGTGCAGGAATAATGAGCTTGGGAAGCATATAAATCCAAATGTTTGTAGAAAACAGAATGAAAGGTGGAGGACATAGGAGATAATTGAATGAGCCAACCAAGGTATTTTAAAATTAGCAAGCGAAATCTTATCCAGATTGCGAAACCGCGAGACAAATATAAAAAACAACGCAACAGTCCCAAGAAACCAATACATCCGGACCCTAGCTTAGAAGATCATTAAACCGATTAACGAAAGACCATTAAGGCAGTCAAAAGGACGCAACCGATAAGGAAAACAAATGAAATTTCGCAAAAGTGCAAAACCGGAATTGGTTCGTGCGATATCATATGCACAAGTTGCGACACATGGAAACCAGACAAGATCGGATATTAGGAAAACAAGATTATCAAAGCTCGATTATCAAGTTAAATTTGCCAACTTGAGTAAGCTTGAGTTCAAATCTCGCTAGTCAAACAATAAAACGTTACGTACTGAAATCTTGTTAAGACGCTGATACTGACTAAAACTTTGACGCAAATCAAAGAATGATATGTCTTTGCAAAGCAGTCCCTCTTAAAGTTATGGAAGTCTAGCTAAAAAAAAATAAGGACCGCCTAGGTTAACTACTAGCAGATAAAGCTGGAATGTTTTCATAAAAGGCTGCAAAGAAACTGTTGCATTAAATGTGAAACTAAAGTCTCCACTCAAAATAGAAGACAAAAGTTACAATCTCGTGAAAGCCTTTCAGAAAGTAACATGGAAAAACACTCCCTTCCGGAATACAGCAACCTGTAACAGCAAAGTCAAATACCAGAATAAAATCGAAGACCTCATACGAGAAAAGAGGTGAGCAAGAGATGGAAATGAAGTCGTATATCCCCTGATAAAATTTATCATATCGATCTCAAGAATGACATACATAACATAAGCAATTGCAAGACTTCTACATACCTCGAGGGCTTGAGTGCTGATAAAAGTTCGAATTACTCACTATGAAAAGCCTTGAAATCCACAAAGGCAAACAAAATACACTCGCCACAAATAAAAAGAGCTAAGAGCGAATATGCAGGTGCAGGCGAAAAACTAGCGGAAAGCCAAGACTACTACAAAACAGACATTACTAGCATGCAGGAAATACGATTAGATAGACCGGGAAAAAAAACTATGACATTTACTACGGCCCATGTTATCGGAAGCAGAAACAGCTACTATTCGGATGCGGATTTGTTATAAGTGCGGGACTTAGATAAGAAGTCTTATGCCTCAAAGACATTAGAGAACGCATTATAACAATCCTTGAGTACGCGTAAATTATATAAAAAAAAGCAAGGCCAAATTCGCCACCATAAGGCTTATATGCGTTCACGCCCCAGACAGAGGAAAAAGAGGATATAGCTAAGGATTGCTTCTACCGAAGTATAATACTGTGAGGTTTTAATGCAAAGGTAGGAAGAGAAGACATCTTTAGCAATAATGTCAGAAAACACAGCCGGGCAACGGACTTAGGCTAATTGATTTCGCTACGAAACGAAATCCCACTCAAGCTAGAACATTCGTAAATCGCGTATCCCTTTACCTGTCGATTAAGACCATACCACCAGCATCGATTGTCGAAGAACAATGTCAACGATGCCAAGAAGCCATTAGATCAGCCGCAACTGATGTGCTAGGTTTCTCGCGCCCATCAGCAAGAAACCCCTGGTTTGATGAGGAATGCTGAAAGATGCTCGCAACCTAGCACGAGACCTACAAGGCTAAGCTGCAGATGAAGACCACAGCTGCCATTAAGCTCTATAGACGAAGAATTTAAGAACACTGGCTTTTCAGAAAGAAGAAAAGACTAAGAAATGCGCGCGATCGAGGATCCAGGTGCCACTATAGGAATGACGTTCGCAAGTTGTACCAAAGTGTTAAACGTCAAATCCGAAGATACAAGGCTAGAAGAGAAACATGTCGAGGTGAGCAAAGAAATATCGAAGTTGAGACACAGTCGATTGAAGAACCATTTCCGCAGACTGTTAAACGGCGATGACGAACAACATTCCGCTGTCAGGCATAACGAACCACACCCGATCTGTGTAAAGTCAGAATAGCAATATCTAAACTCACGCTTAATAAGGCTGCCGGAATGCCTGCCAGTGGAAATGACTTAGTATGTAACATCCACCAACTCATAAGCCAAATCTGTAGGATGAAAGTATGCCCGAAGAATACATCGCTTTCCCGAACCACAAAAGAGGAGACCCTCTGAACTGCGCCAACTACAAAGGCATAAGTCTTCTCAACATCGCCTACAATATCATATCTGCCGGCAAATGAGAACGCCTTAAACCGTTCACCAACAACCTGATCGGCCCTTATCAGTGCGGTTTTAGGCCAGCAAAGTCCAGAACCAATCAAATTTTCACACTTCGGCAGATCCTGCAAAGAAAAAGCGCAAGAAGTGCAAATCGATATCCAACAACTATTCATCGATTTCAAAGCCGCATACGACAGCATTTATAGAAACGAACAGAACAGAGCCATGTCGAGTTTTGGTTTACCACCCAAACTCGTCCGTCTGTGTGCGATGATGAATTCTCGCTGCTCCATCAGGTCGGAAAGAATCTCAGGGACAGATTCGATTCCAAAAGGCAAGGCTATGTACTGTCATCTGACTTTTTCAACTTCATTCTGTAGAGGATTGGGCAAAAGTCAAGCTAACGACAGAAGCACAATCTTTCAAAAATCGGTACAACTGCTAGGTAGCATACGTCCTAGGTAGGACTCAACCTGATGTCACTCAACCTGATGTCATAGCCACGTTTGCAAGTATAGAGAAGGAAGGGGTAAAAATGTGTTCAATGAGGGAAAGATAAAATTTATGCTGCCAACACGAAAGGACACAAAACACCGACGAATTGGACAGAACGTTACCATTGATAGATATAACTTTGAGGTAGTACGGGACTTTGTCTATCTCAGCTCCGCCATTAACTCTGACAAAAAATCTCGTCTGAAATTAAACGAAGAATTACTCTTGCCAACCACTGTTTCTTCGGGCTCAGAAGGCAATTTAGTAGTAAAGCCCTCACTCGAACTGCTAAGGAGATCCTATATAAGTCCCTGATCATCCCAGTCCTGCTCCACATATCAAAAGCGGATGAAGATATCTTTGGTCAATTTGAGAGGAAAATTCTTCGAAAAATCTTCGGTCCCGTTTACGTTGACGGGCTATCGAGACAAAGATTCAACTAAGAACTATACGAGCTGTACAGCGACGTGCCATTGGTGAAAAAACTCCACATTGGACGTTTAAGATGGCTAGGACATGTAGAACGAATGGACACCAATACTCCGGCTCGCAGGGTCATCGAATCCCAGCCAGACGTCGGATGCAGTAGAGGAAGACCTTGCCTAAGTATCGCGCACAAGTAGAAACCGACCTAGGTTTTTGTTCCTATTTCAAGGCAGATAGGATTTGCCGTTTCTCTATTTCCCATTTTTTCGAGGTCAATCAAATGCATGTGTTTTTGGATTTGTGGGATGAAAGATATTTCTTAGGCCTCCACATTGGACGTTTAAGATGGCTAGGACATGTAGAACGAATGGACACCAATACTCCGGCTCGCAGGGTCATCGAATCCCAGCCAGACGTCGGATGCAGTAGAGGAAGACCTTGCCTAAGTATCGCGCACAAGTAGAAACCGACCTAGGTTTTTGTTCCTATTTCAAGGCAGATAGGATTTGCCGTTTCTCTATTTCCCATTTTTTCGAGGTCAATCAAATGCATGTGTTTTTGGATTTGTGGGATGAAAGATATTTCTTAGGCCTTCTTCATAATTCCAATTTGTCGAGGTAGATACTAATACTACCTCTCTTTCGAGCCATTTACATTCCGATGTTTTTCGAATTGGTTTTTAGTTATAATGTTGATTTAATCTTTTTACTGTATCCGAACGCTATTTTCAATACGTTGGGCTTATTCAGAAGGATGCTTATTTTAGCACAAGTTGTATACCCTAGAAAAATACCTTTTTCTCTCATACCGACCATTGGTTATGTAAGTTTTCCACTGATTTGACAATATCCCTTCGAGGTCACCATTCTACAGCTAGCTCTGGTATCTTCAACCAAATCGAGTAAGTGATTCGAATGGCATTTGCAACCATTCACCGTGAACCATTGTGCAACTGCAAGATAAACTCCATTCTAAGTGGTAAACGCCACACTTTCCAGAAACGATATACAAGGCAATATACGAATTCTAAAAGTTCAACACCACACCTTTCCCATTTTGTAGGAAGGTACCTTCTCACATGCCCATAAGCCACCTAAGTCACTGTTAGCTTACCAATGATTTGCATATCTGTCCAGCATCTTTTTTTTTTTTTTTTTGTTCACCTCAAGTACAATCAACTTCAACTTGGCTACCGTTCGCCTTAGTGCTCTTGATATTGAGTCGAATGTATCCACTACTGCAACAGTCCATTCTGATTGATTTATGAATATTGCGGTCGCGATTTAATCCTAAATCTACTACTGTGCACTATCATCACATCATATTATCGTGGTTGACATTAGCAGTTGGATTGACAGCGGCTGTGCTCAACATTGAGTAAACAAATTGTCCACATGCCACACACATGGTTCGGTATCTCATTTCCCGGCGCAAATTGGACCAACGACTGGATTATTTCCATGTTGGCAGCGATAAATTCTACGGAAACCGCAGAAACCGCCCTGAAAACATGAACTCGATGGTAATCGGGTAAATAGTTGAAATAGCGTTCCTTGTGAGCGCTGGTCAGCGCATATTACAGTGGACCAGGCTTAAGACAAAGGAACTGCAAATTAAGCTTGCGTGCAGCCGTGCTAATAGGTAACACGCGCAGCTAGATATCCAACGTGAGATTATTTGGCTGAATCAATAATTAATTAAAATTAAGTCTGTCTAGGCCTCCTCCAGTTGCTGGAAATTGATGTGATCCCGGCGCGGTGAATGTATGGTGGATGCTTGCATGTTCGGTAGCGTTTTTTTTTCCCCGCAAAAAGACAATCACGTATGAGGATCTTGATGTTATTGTATGCGGAAGGTGGTCCAGTTATGCATGTTATGCGGTGCAGTGAGCAATAACCATCGGTATTTCGAGATTGTGGGTTTCTGGAGCACGCAATGCTGGGCTTACTTTTACCACTGCTTAAGCAATGTCAGCTTTTATTAAGCATAACACCTGTAAAAAGTTCCGGTTTTGTTAATTTATTAGCGCAGAAGTGTCAAGACCTGCGTCTAGGAAGATCTTAAAAGCAAATTATTGTTTGAAATATTGCGTTGATATTATTATGGCCATTTACAGAGAAATATTTGCACTGCCAATGAGATCTTTAACCTTAGTGATAAGGCCTGCAGTAAATACATTTTTAAGGCTTCATAAAGCAAGCAAAACATCATTGCATCATGTGCACTCCAAGTTGGTTGGATTCTACTTGTGAGCGCTACTTAAGGCGTGGTGTTCTTCTATTCTTTCCATTCCTTCTACATGTCCTAGCCATCTTAAACGTCCAATGTCGAGTTTTTTGACCAGGAGCACGTCGCTGTACAGCTCGTATAGTTCTTGGTGGAATCTTCATGCACATAGCCCGTCAACGCAAACGGGACCGAAGATTTTTCGAAGAATTTTCCTCTCGAATCGACCAAGGATTTCTTCACCTTTGGGACGGACTGGACTGGAATGGACCGTACTACCTCAAAAATATATCAGTCAATGGTGAAGTTCTGTCCAATTCTATCCAATGTTGATAGCATATACTTAGTTTTACCCTCATTTACTGCTAAACTCATTTTTGCCGCTTCCTTCATTATACTTCCAAACGTGGCTATGACATCACGTTGGGTCCTACCAATGATGTCAATATTGTCGGCGTATGCTAGTAGTTGCACCAATTTTCGGAAGATTGTGCCTCTGGTGTTTGCTGGGGAGTTTTACACAATCCTCTCAAGAATCAAATGGAAGAAGTCACATGACCGCGCATCGCCTTGCCTAAATCCTTTTTTTGGTATCGAATGTGTCGATGAAGTCGTTTCCGACTCTGATGAAGCAGAAAGTATTCTACATCGTCATCCTACAAAAACGGACGAGTTTGGGCGTCATACCAAAACTAGACATGGTTCTGTATAGTTCGTATCTGAAAATGCTGTCGTAGGCGGCTTTAAAATCGATGAATAGATGGTGGGTATCGATTTGGACTTCTTGGGTTTTTTCAAGGATCTGCCGAAGTGCGAAAATTTGATCGGTTGTGGACTTTCCTATCCTAAAACCACACTGATAAGGGCCGATCAGGTTGTTGGAAAACGGTTTCAGGCGTTGACATATTACGGCAGATAGGATCTTGTAGGCGATGTTGAAGAGACTTGTTGAAATGGTCTCCTTTTTTGTGGATAGGGCAAACGATGGTGAGGTTCCATTCTTCAGGCATACTTTCTTCCGACCAGATTTGGCTTATGAGTTGGTGGATGTTACTTACCAAGTCATCTCCGCCTGTTTTATAAAGCTCAGCGGGAAGGCTGTCATTTCCGTCATCCTTATTTAGCTTGAGTTTGGATATTGCTATCCTCAGTTCACCCAGGTCGGTAGGTTGGCAGTTTTCGCTGTCGTTGCCAAAATTAAAGGATTCGTTCTGTCTGACAGCGGAAGGTTGTTGGTCATCGTCGTTAAACAGTCTGCAGAAGTGGTTTTCCCATATCCTCTGCATCGACTGTGTCTCAACTACGATATTTTCTTGTATCCTTGGCTTTGACGTTTTACACTTTAGTAAAACTTGCGAACATTGTTCTTGGAGTGGCACCTCTCCATATATTCGATCGCACGTTTTTCTTGCTCTTTTCTTTTCTTTCTGGAAAGCCGGTGCTCTTCCCTTCTTCTTTGCCTATAAAGCTCGATGGCAGCTCTCGCCTTCCCCTGCAGCTTAGTCTTGTAGGCCTCGTTCTTGGCTGCAAGCACCTGTCGGCATTCCTCATCAAACCAGGGGTTTCTTGCTGGTGGGCGCGAGAAACCTAGCACATCAGATGCGGCTAACCCAATGGCTCATTGGCATCGTTGCCATTGTTCTTCGACATTCGAAGGTGGTTTAGTGTTAATCGAAAGGTTAAGGGATGCGCATTGCGCGAAGGTCTTGGCGGTCTCTTGCAATTGCAGTCTTTCCAAAATGAATTTTTTCACAGTATTTCTGGATTGTTGTGGCGTGGTGGATATCCACATTCTAAGCTTGGCTGCAACAAGGTAGTGTTCCGAGTCGACGTTAGCTCCTCGGAATGTTCGGACATCCAAAATACTGGATGCGTGCCTCTTGCCTATCGCAATGTGATCAATTTGGTTGACCGTTCATTGATCTATAGACCGCCATGGCCCTTTATGTATATCGAGGTGAGGAAACCGTGTGCTATCTATAGCAGCATTTCGTTCCGTAGCGAAGTAAATTATCTTACCAGACATGTTGTCATGTAGGCTATGTTTTGCGACAATACGGCTAAAGATGCCTTCTCTTCCTACCTTTGCACCCAGCACTATTTTAACATCATACTTCGGTGCTCGCTCATAGGTTTTGTCAAGAAGCTCCAAATAGCAATCCTTATCATCTTTTTCCTCCGTTGGGGCATGAGCGCATATAAGGCTTATATTGGCTAATTTGGCCTTGATGCGGATTGTTACAATGCGTTCGCCAATGTCTTTGAAACATGATACTTCTTGCCTTAGTCTGGCACTTATAACAAATCCGCATCTGAATAGTCGCTGTTTCTGCTCACTATAACACGGTCCGTAGTAGATTTCACAGTTTTTCATTCTCTTTTTGCCCGTTCCATCCCATCGTATTTCCTGGATGGCAGTAATATCTGCTTTATAGCAGTTTAGGGCTTTCGCTAGTCATTCGCTTGCGCCTTTCCTGTTTACTGTTCTCCCATTCCAGGTGCAGATACGAAAGTCGTTGTCCTTTTTTCGTTTAGCAGGGTCGTCAACAATAAAATCAGTCCTTTCCGAGGCTGTTGGTTGCTTCGTAACATATAGTTTCTTAAATGGGTGAGTAGTAACAGCACTACCCCAACATAGAGGACCAGTTCCAATTTATTAGATTACCCTAAAAAACGGGGCCATCAGTATCTTGAAATTCTTAGACAACCTGTTGTCAAAATATGTCTAGGTTAGCCTGGGACAGCATGCCGGGTATTCATTCCGTGCTGTTCTGATTTTGCTGTTTATAGGATTGCTGTCTTGTTATTGACACTTGCGCTTATCGCTTACCAATTCAAATCCAGTGGGATAAGACCAGTACGCGATGGTTGCCACTTGAAGTTTTGAAATAAGCACTTGATGTGTTGTCAGAGTTACAACCACTGGGCATTGACAAGTCAAAGTCAATCAGAGTCTTCCCTGGTTCTACTATACCCAAGAAATGTTAAGCAGAAAAAAAACTCTCTGTAGAACCACCAACAAAACATAATCGAATTTATTGCCAAATCGACCATTTTGCCTTCCAATATCAATTATAGACTCCCGACTCCATACCACTTAACAACTAACTTTTTGCACTCGGATTACCTCAAAACATAAGAATTTGTTAGAATCTCAACTTTGAGTTTTCGCTCAAAAACTACTTCCATGGATCTTCTACTACTACTACAAGAATACGAAGGTTTTTTTCGTAATAAAATTGTTTTATTATTGAGAAACTTAATTTTAACACAACTCAAGCTGTCCCTAACGAGATTGGTTCTTAGAACGCTGTTAAGTGCAAAAGTGAACATACCACGATAGCTGTATCCCATTAGGTCCCACTACTCCGAACTTAAGTAACCCAAAAAAAATTCAATTACACGAGTCCACACTATCACAACAGAATTGCTGCAACTTACCGCTTTGGCCTAAACGACTAACCACGATTCTGGAAATAATATAAACCACGATCAGCATCGCTGGATACGACAACTCTCAACTACGTGCTTCATGGTACTTCTCATATTTTATTCAGAACCAAGCTGGTGACATGCTGTTGTCATACTCCAACTCTGCCACCATTCAGATCATTTGCCTGTCTACATGCGGTCCGACTACCTACAACAAACGATCTGTATCGACAAATCACATGCGCTCCTTTTAGCATTCGCATTCGAACGTCGAATTCGCACTCAACCTGGTCGCCATGTTTATGTGTAAACGGATTCAAATGGCCCAAACGTGATCGTTTTCGCATCATTGCAACATTCGGATTTTGCAACATTCTTGGAGACTTATGTACCCAAGAACCTGGCCAATTATGCGAAAAGTTCGCTTCCTAGATACCATCGTGATGGGACGGGTGCTCTTAATTGAGCCTAAAGCGTTCCAATACCAATAAATCAAGCCATCGCATTGATGGCTTTACGGTGTTCTGTACTGCCTGCAAGTTGGAGCACAGTCAAGGTGCAGGTCGAAGCACATTAACATTGAAGTGCAACATAGCAACTGGGAGGTTGCTCAAGTCGATGCTCTGATTAACAACGAGTAGCTACAACGTAACTCGCAAAGCCCCGAAGGGTGGTAAATAGTTATTTTATTGGCCAATTTCCATTTTACGACTATTAGCCTCTGCGTCTTGAAGCGCTCAGTTGTAAGCATTCTGCAATTGTGCAGTAAAGCAGTAATTGGAGAAAAAGAGATCTAAGGCTTTTTAATGAGCCTCCGTTTAGTTGGAGGTCATGAGTGTTGTAATTGCGACTTTTAGAGCAGTTATGATTGCCAATCAATACGGTGATGTGCAGTTGAACGAAACTACTCAATTATGGGTCGCGGTAATCAGAGTAGTTTTGGTATGGACTGGATTCGGTTTGGATTGATCTTGAACTAGTTGCCGTCTGTCTGGCCAATTGATGTCTTAAGTCATGATGAAGCAAATTTTCTTTATTTTCGAGGGTTGGTGAAAATCTTCTTTAAGATAGTAGGAGGACCGTCATAGTTTTGTGAGATGTTAACTGTCAAAAACCACCACCCCTTTTTATACCCTATCCCATAGTTTTGACATTAATTCAGCCATGTCTGTCCGTCTGCATGTCACTAATTTTTTGGCTTAAAATTCTAGCTAGAAGGACGAAGTTGGGTATATAGACTCTCGACTTCGACTTCGACAAAGAAGAACGAGTGTAAATAATTAAAAAATACGCCCACTTTCAAACTCTTCATCTGTCCCAGCCGATGGCCTCAGTCACCAGTGCTGTTATGTGTCTGTACTTCGATGCATTCATGTGCGAATTACTGTAATGTCAATGTCAAATGTCAAAGCTCTTCGAATGACACCAGTCTTCGTTTGGAACTTTTTTACCGTCACCTCGTATTGTCGATATTAAACGACCCATAAGCCATTTGTTGGATGGAATGTTGTCGTCTTGTATGAGCAATAATATGCGTCTAGCTTAATCTACTTGGGTGCCGCTGCCCACCACTTGGCATTAGATTGCATTTAGGCAAAAATCTTTCTGCCAACGGGTTCAAAAATGTTGCCGCAACAAGGAAACCCACCTCAATCGTTGTAGCGCGCTAATTGACTTCGGTTCCTCAAAGATTGGATCTACAACTGCCCGTTGAGGAGTCAATGCCCTGGCGTGAGCAGTGTAAAGTCATTAGAATCCGTTGACATTGGCCTATTTCAGCCTGGATTCGAGAATAGTTTCAGTTTCTGATAAAATAGTATTTAGTTCATCGAAATTGCAAAAACAAATTTGAAAAAATACACGACAAAATTATAATGGGAATGACTTGACTACGGCCTTCCACAAACCTCCAACATATTGAGCTCGTGTTGTGATATGTTTGAATTCTATCTCTTCTATGGAGCACCAATGCTGGATGTCCTCAGTTGTTTGCTGCTTAAGAAACGTAGATTTTAGCTCAGCTGATTCGCGACTGAAAATAGGAAAAATAGCAAGAAAAGCGCGATCGAGTATATAGAGAGGTGCCACTCCAGGGACAATGTTCGAAAGTTTTACCAAAGTGTTAAACGTCAAAGCCATGGACAGAAGGCTCAAACTGTATCCTGTCGAGATGAACAAGGAAATATCGTAGTTGAGACACAGTCGATGCTAAGGATACGGAAGAACCACTTTTGCAGACTGTTAAACGGCGATGACGAACAACCTTCCGCTGTCAGACAGAACGAATCCTTTAATATTGCCAACGACAGCGAAAACTGCCAACCACCCGACCTGAGTGAAGTGAGGATAGCAATATCTAAACTCAAGCTTAATAAGGCTGCCGGAAATGACAGCCTTCCCGCTGAGCTTTATAAAACAGGCGGAGATGACTTGGTAAGTAACATCCACCAACTCATAAGCCAAATCTGGTCGGAAGAAAGTATGCCTGCAGAATGGAACCTCACTATCGTTTGCCCTATCCACAAAAAAGGAGACCCTCTAAGCTGCGCCAACTACAGAGGCTTAAGTCTCCTCAACGTCGCATACAAAATTCTATCTGCCGTAATATGTGAACGCCTGAAACCTTTTACCAAGAATAGGTGGTGGGTATCGATTTTAACTTCTTGGGGTTTTTTTTTTGTAGGATCTTTGTGAAAAATTTTGTTTGTGAAAATTTCATCGGTTGTGGACTTTCCAGGCCTAAAACCTTCTTTGTTTCAGTGTCCACAACCGATCAATTTTTCACACTTATGCAAATCCTTGAAAAACCCAAGAAGTCCAAATCGATACCCACCACTTATTCATCGATTTTAAAGCCGCCCACGACAGCATCTATAGAGACAAACTATACAGAGCCATGTCTAGTTTTGGTGTACCGCCCAAGCTCGTCGGTTTGTGTAGGATGTCGATGGAGATTTCTCGTTTCTTCACCAGGGTCGGAAGCAACCTCACGTACACATTAGATACCAAAAAGGATTTGAGCAAGACGATGCACTGTCGTGTGATTTTTTTAATTTGATTCTTGAGAGGATTGTGCCAAATTCCCAGGCCAACACCAGAGGCACAATCTTCCAAAAATCGGTGAAGCTACTAACATATACCGGCGACATTGACGGCATTTATATGACTCAACGTAATGTAGTAGCCATGTTTGCTAGTATAGAGAAGAAAGCGGTAAAAATGGGTAATTGATTGTAAGACTAAGTTTATGCTGTCAACACGAAAGTCCACACAACATCGACGAATTGTACAGAACGTCACCATTGACAGATATAACTTTGAGTTAATACAGGACTGTGTCTATCTCGGCTCCGCTATTAACTCGGACAACAACATCTCGTCACAAATTAAACGAAGAATTACTCTTGCCAACCGCTGTTTCTTCGGGCTAATAAGGCAGTTCAGTAGTAAAGCCCTCACTCGAACTACTAAGGAGTTCCTATATAAGACTCTGATCATCCAAGTCCTGCTCTACGGCGCTGAAGCATGGACCGTATCAAAAGCGGATAAAGAAATCCTTGGTCGATTCGAGAGGAATATACTTCGAAAAATCTTCGGGCACGTTTGCTTTGACGGGCTATGGAGACGAAGATTCAACCAAGAACTATACGATGTGTACATGCCCCTGGTCAAAATACTACGCCTTGGACGTTTAAGATGGCTAGGACATGTAGAACGAATGGACGCCAATAATCCGGCTCGCAGAGTATTTGATTCCCAGCCAGACCTCGGATGCAGTAGAGGAAGACCTCGCCTTAAGTGACGCGCACAACTAGAAACCGACCTCAAGCAACTTGGAGTGCGCAACTGGAGGCAGTTTGCTAAGGGCCGGGTTCATTGGATAGGTATGTCGGTGTAGGTCCAGGTTCATTTCGGACTGTAGCGCCACTTGAGTAAGTAAGTAAGTAAGACTCGCGACTGGCTCATACAAAATTCGTGGTGTTGTCGCGCTCTGTGGAAGACCCCTTCGTGCTACAAATCTTTTTAATGCTGCTATGAGAGATTTTGAAGTGAAATCGCCCACAACATGAACTGAACAGAATTCAAACGTGGACGATACTTGAAGCATGCTTCACTATGCAGGATGACAGTACTCTGCAACTGATGATCCATACCTCTTGTCAAGCTAAGTGGTCGACCTATGACGATTTCACTGATGAACTGAGGTCCACAAAAATTCACACCTGATGAGAAAATGCCTCGTTAGTTCGACCCTATTCTTAGGAAAATTCTCCATGATCTCAGAATTCAAACGTGGACGATTCTTGAAGCATGCTTCACTATGCAGGATGACAGTACTCTGCAACTGATGATCCAAACCTTTTGTCAAGCTAAGTGGTCGATGAACTGAGGTCCTCAAAAATTCATACCTGATGAGAAAATGCCTCATTAGTTCGACCCTATTCTTAGGGAAATTCTCCATGATCTCAGAATTCAAACGTGGACGATTCTTGAAGCATGCTTCACTATGCAGGATGACAGTACTCTGCAACTGATGATCCATACCTTTTATCAAGCTAAGTGGTCGACCTATGACGATTTCACTGATGAACTGAGGTCCTCAAAAATTCACACCTGATGAGAAAATGGCTCGTTAGTTCGACCCTATTCTCAGGAAAATTCTCCATGATCTCAGAATTCAAGCGTGGACGATTCTTGAAGCATGCTTCACTATGCAGGATGACAGTACTCTGCAACTGATGATCCATACCTTTTGTCAAGCTAAGAATACATCAGTGCCTGTGGATCAGCATGAAGATTTTTAACTTGCAGATGTAGCACGTGTTGCCGCACAAACACATTGCTTTTCGGTAATAGCAACGGATGTTTGGACTCCAATGGAAGATCTGCATTTTGTAACCTGCCTCCTACACTCTCTAGATACATCTCACCTTGTTGTTTCAGTGAATGTAAAGAGCTCTGCTTCGGTCACTCATTTTTGTTTGCAAGCAGCCGTATTTCCTCTGCAAGGAATGACTGTTGAACAATCCATATGAGTCTTAAGAAAGCCTCCTCACTGGATGTCTTCTTCGTTGGCGATACCCAACAATGTTCCACGTCCACGTACAAATAGGAAAGAACTCTTAACGTCACCTGTAAACCTGTTAGATGGAATTCAGGGGTTTATACGCACAAAAACTATGTTTTCCCCTTTTTTTGTCTGGTGCTTCCGCATTCTCTGTTAATTTCGATTTGGGCCAATGGTCATGTGCCTTTTTTAGAGATTGTGTAGTCCATTAAACCATGATGAGCAAGGGAGTTCTAGACTATCGCTCACCGTAACGCAATATCGGCTGGATTCAACTTGGATCGCACGTGTCTTCAAGTAGCTTGGTGAGATCCTTGAATGCTTTTCCATCCAATGAAGTATAATCTCGAAATCTTTGTACAGAGTCCCACATCTTGAGAAAAAATCAGCAGCGCACAGCTCCAGCCTCGGTATTGGTTGCACTTTGCGTGGAGTAACCCGAGACTAAGCATCTTTATCAGATGTAGAGATACATCATCCTCAAGCTCTAACCGAAGTATCCGAAAACATATGAGTCTCAAGACTGCCGTTTTGACCTATACAAATTTGTAAACGTTTATACTTCCGAGTTCCTATAACTCATTTTTTAAAGTGTTCTACATAGTGTGCGGATCCTGAGAGAGAGCGACTCGCCCCTTTTGAGCTCGTAGGTCCACAGATCTGGCATAAAGATCTTCGCCCATATTACGATGGAATGGAAAAAGGTATTCAACGGTTCGCCACAGCGAATTCTGATTGCTTGAAAGGTGCCTTGAAGGGGTTTTATTCATAACTTCGGCCGAAGTGATGGCGATAGTCGTGTTGTTAAACGAGGGTTGGGACTTGGGTGACCAACTGTGGCACGCAGAGAGTTTATGTTCGGTTCCCAGGAGTAGCAACACCTAAATGATTTTTCACTGGCCCTCCTTTCATAATGATCTGACAAATCATTCAATTAGTACCAATTGGCCCGAAAAGCTTATCTCAGTTTACCCGTTCGGAGGCGATATAAAACAGGAGGTCCCGCCATCGTGCTAGAAGTACGTACGCACGCATGAGTGGTTGTGAGAAGTTGCTAGGCGCTGGGTTCTAGCTAACATGTTGCGGTATTTGTGTTTGTCATTGGTGCATCCCTTGGTGTTCCTTTTCCTCAACTTAATGCGTGGTAAGGTAGTTATCACATATTTGTACTTGGTGCGTGCCTTGGTGTTCCTTTTCCTCAACTTAATACGTGATAAGGAAGTTATACTGCTGAAGCAAACACCAAATAGAAATTCCAGTTCCAATTTGCTACCGGCATCAGTATCCAAAGCGAGATCAGACTTTTTTTGTGTATAACTGCCACCATCTTTGTTAAGGCGCCTGACTAAACTTTTCAATTCCTAGATATCAAGATATTTCATGGTAGGTAATGTAGGTCGTTCACTTTGTCCAGCCTAGCTGGGACTGCAGTCACCCCAGTGGATCGCTCGTGGGAAAACTTTTTCGAAAAATCAACAATTTGCATTATTACGTCACGATTTGGGAGAATGCCAGATGTAGCTAATATTCATCCCCCTACAGCTTTTGTGTCAAACTTTTGTGCCATAATAACGTATGACTATGGAGAGTAAACATTTAAATGAATTTGATGTGACACCAGTCGTTGTCGCATGTCCTATCTACGACATTTGTCATAGTGGTACTTCTTTGAACCCAACCACCACTAGTCATGCCTGCCATTATCAAGCCCCCAGTTGGATGTTAGATTAAAAGCAATTCCACGACAGACAAAAAAAAAAAAGAAAAGACCCAAGAGAAAACCACAATACAACTAACCTTTACCGTTAACTGAGGATATGTCAACACAATGAACCAACAGGCCAAATGTTAACCCTCACCAAGCAATCATTAAAAAAAAAACTCAGGTGAGGACCCCAAAAGCAAGCAGTATACCATCCCGACATTATATGGAAATTTGAAAGCCACCGTTACATCATCGTTTTCCCAGTAACGAATGAAAGTCCCCTACGCTGCCTCATCTGCAATTACAGCTTGCGCTTAGAACGCATCAATTTCAGATACACCTATCGTCCATTTCCCCAGAGTATTGTTCTTTGCGTGTTTCGTTAGCCGAAAAGTTAATTGCATGCTTTCCGAGTGTCAGCGTCATACAAATTGAATAATCAACTCAAGACCCCAAATGGGTTTCTAATTTCCAAAGAAGCTATTTCATCTCATCGTCATCTGGCTAACACCGAACAACTATCATCATCACCATCACGAACGGCGGTCTTTATCTACGTATGCAACGTCAGTGCCACTTCCCACTCCCATCAGTCGTTAGAGAGTCTGATGGCTTTTGTGACATAACATATCCAACCAAGACGCTACGCTGCGCTGCACCACCGTCCGTCGCCGCTCCGCTCTGTCAAAGATTCATGTTGGAAAACAAGCTCGTCTGCTATTTTATTTGCACGGAAGCGAAACTTAATGTGAGCCCCGCCGATGTCTCGATTGAAAATAACACCGCCAGACAACAAGAAGCCCATAATGTAGGATCGAATCGGATCCGTGTGCCGCCGTCGCTCTATCAAGGAATCTGGAAAATTTCATTTCGAATAAATCGCACCGGGTCGATGGAAATCAGCCACTAAAAGAGAAAGGCACACGTACCTCACCTCCTCGGGTCGGTCCAAGTCGTTTGGATGTCATCGATGTGGTTTCGATGGTGGTGCGCATCGTTACTGGTGTCGAAGACACTGCGGGATCTTCTTCGTCGGTGCTTCAGCGCATCTATTGAGGACCACAAAGTGAATGTACCACAAGGGGGATTGTCGGTGTATAAGGGTTCAATGGTTTATACTTCTCAGTGGGATCTCGTACATCAAAGAGAGGTTTGAAGTTGAGGCGTTGATATAGGACTGGGAGGATCCGCGTTAATATATTTTATTTTTACCAAAGCGATTCTATTCGCAGAGTCTCAATATATCAATGCCGACCTAGAGTGACCAAAAGGCGCTTAATAGGCGATGATAATTATTTGAAAGCATCCACCCAGTTCACGGTAAGCAAAAGTTCAAAAAGGTTAACGAAGATTAAGTAGCTGCAAACAGCATGAAGGCTTGCTTGAAATGCACTTGCCGGCTTGAAACATAGAAAACACTTAATTCATCGGCTAATTGCTTTTTTTTAAGAAATCATAAATATCCAAACTTGTCCAATTAGCCGGCATCAGCAGGGATCATATAGGCTATTAGGTTAATGGGAGGAGTTCGCGCAGGCACCTAAATACTCTGCAAATATAATTTTTTATAAATAGAAGATCTGGTTGAAGATCCAGCAACTGCTAAATTGGCATTATGCCGAGAGTGTGATAAGGGAAGAAACTAACGCATCATCAATCAGCAAAGAGGTAACGCTACCTTCCAGAGTTGACAAAATTTGGATATCCAATCAGAAGCTGAAGAACAACAACTCAGACGATTCTGAGAGATTACCTGTAGAACCCTGCAAGTGTAGAGGTTTTTCCATAAAAATGTGTATGTACCAAGCTTTAAACTAAGTCTGGATGAAAGAAAGCATGCTCGATAATTGGAATATCAGCTCCATATGATGCATAGATAGCGTGTCTTGTACCAACTGCCAAGAAATATCGGAGCTTACAACCGCCTATAAGATCCTATCCAACGTACTGTGTGAACAGCTGAAAGCTTTCAAAAACACACTCATCGCCAAGTATCAGTATGGCTCCCATCCCTGTAGACGAACTTTTCGCCCTTTTACAGTTTCACGAGCAAATTCTGGAAAATAACAACGACTTGCAAATCCAGGCACATCATCTTTTCAACATTAAGGTCGCGTATGATAACATCCATCGCCAAAAGAGTGCCTAGAGAGTGGTGATGGAATTCGCGTATCAATCAAAACTGACTGACTTACTTACTAAAGTGGCGCTACAGTCCGCAATGAACCTGGGCCTCAACCAAAATGCAGCTCCAATTAGCCTGGTCCTTAGCTAACTGCCCCCAGTTGCGAACTGCAAGTTAGTTGAGGTCGGTTTCTATTTGTGCGCGCCACTTAAGACGAGGTCTTCCTCTACTGCGTCCGACGTCTGGCTGGGAATCGAAGACTCTGCGAACCGGAGTATTGTGTCCATTCGTTCTACATGTCCTAGCCATCTTAAATGTACAATCTGGAGTTTTTTGACCAGAGGCATGTCGCTGTACAGCTCGTATAGTTCTTGGTTGAATCTTCGTCTCCATAGCCCGACAACGCAAACGTGACCGAAGATTTTTCGATTTCATCCGCTTTTGAAACGATCCATGCTTTAGCGTCGTAGATCAGGACTGGGATTATCAGGGTCTTATATAGGATCTCCTTAGTAGTTGGAGTGAGGGCTTTACTACAGAATTGCCTTCTTGGCCCGAAGAAACAGCGGTTGGCAAGAGTAATTCTTCGTTTAATTTCTGACGACATGTTGTTGTCAGAGTTAATAGAGAAGCAGAGATAAACAAAGTCCCGTATTATATCAAAGTTATATCTGTCAATGGTGACGTTGTTTCCAATTCGTCAATGTTGTGTATCCTTTCGTGTTGACAGCATATGCTTTGTCTTGCCCTCATTTTCCTCATTTACTGCTAAACCCATTTTCGCCGCTTCCTTCTCTATACTAGCAAACGTGACCGACGCTCTTGATATCGTTGGGTGCCTCTGGTGTTGGCTCGTGAGTTTTGCACAATCCTCTCAAGAGTCAAATCGAAGAAATCACATGATAGCGCATCGCCTTGCTAAATCCTTTTTTGATATCGAATGTGTCAGTGAGGTCGTTTTTTTTTTTTTTTTTTAAATTCATTTTTTATTTCCTTAAAATATTAACTTAATACTAGACAAAAATGCTTAAATCTAACTTATCAATAACATATTTACTTAAACTAAATTATGGCCCTTAGCGGGCGCTGTAAGCTTACATCTAACAGTTTTTATTTTGCCTTTCGGCTTCAAGTTTCTTTTTTTTTTATTTTAAAATAAATTTATATTTCAAAGAAAAATTTAAAAAACTTTGATTAATGACAATTTTATATAAAAAAAAACTTAATCTACTTAAGACTACTTAATACTACTTAAATACTTAATACTACTTAACTACTTAAGACTACTTAACTACTTAAGATTACTTAACTACTTAAACTTAATTATAATCTGGGTGGCGAGCCCTCGTTGCATATGGCCCGAGGGGTCGCCATCCTGATCGAGTCTTTTGGTCCACAGGCAGCATGCAACCACCCATATTGTACGCCAATATGGAGCACAATCCCCGCCACAGACCTAGTACTAGAATAATTTTTTGAAGAACTAATTATTGGACTAAAAGTCCGCAAAGTCTAGAGGAAGTGCTGAATCACTTCCCTCGTGTAGCCACCAGAATTCGGAGCGCTCCCTTTCGGCCTCGGTCCTATCGCGATCCGATACCGCCGTGCTAAAGCGGAGGAGCTCCGGAGCATTGTCAACGTACCCGTCGCGGATTAGCCGTTTGTCACGCGCGTCACGGTAGCGGTGGTATAAAACCGGGATACCGTTCCTGTCTTGTACCAACCCTAACGAATCGATATAAACAAATGCCTCTGGTGGAATAAAGCCAGACATGAGCGCACTCTCTATATATGTTTCATTGGGGTAATAAGCCCCGAAGATCAGGCTGTTGTCGCTAGCCATCGCCCTTGCAGCGTGCCTTCGATTCACCTTAATTAGGAAATTGTCAATTCTGTTCAACTGGGCCCCATTGTATAGAACCTCGTTCCGATAGTATTTTATGTACTCGGAGTCTGGTGTTCGGTACAACCCTAAGCAGGATCGGAGACAACGCCTCTCGAATAGCCGTATCCTTTCCATGTAGGATGGTGATACATTGAACCACACGGGATAACCGTAAGCGATGATCGGCCTTATGAGGGCCATGTAGCAAATGACTTTCACCCTTGAATCAAGTTGACTGTTTTGAAACAATCGCCTTGTCAGAGCATAAGCCCCCTTAGCCCTGGCCAGACAAGCATCCACATTTTTGTTAAAATACAGAAACTTATCAAGCCAGATGCCAAGGTATTTGACTTCACTTCTCACCGCTAACGGCCGTCCATGCTGTCCAATGATACAAAATGTTTTCCAGTTTTTTCTGGTATCGTAAGAAGCCCTCTGCACTGGGGTCCTGAACAGAATTGTTTCGGTTTTTTGGAAATTGATCCTCAATTTCCAATCATCGCAATATCCCTTAATGTGATCGAAGTCACGTTGCAAAAGTGTGTTGATGACTTCGACTTTCGGACCTGATCTGTACGCCACTAGATCATCTGCGTACGCTATAGCGTGTCTGAGAGAACCTACAAGATCACTTGTATAAATGTTGAACAATATCGGGGAGTTCACCACCCCCTGTTGTAAACCGTTTTTAATTTCAAAGACTTTACTAGAAGTAACGTTGCCACATTTGACAACGAACTTTTTTCCCATAAGCATTTCATAAATCATATATAGCATGGGTTTACGCATGCCCAGTCTGGTCAGCTTGTAGAAAAGCCCCTCTAACCATACGGTGTCGAAGGCCTTCTCAAAGTCAACCAGACAGGCCCCTGTGCATTGTTTTTTGGACTTATTCCATTGGATGTCGGACACTAGTTTCGACGCGGCATGAATGGTATCATGCCTCGCTCGAAAACCAAACTGATTATCCGGAATAATTTTGTTTTCCTCAACCCACTTAAGCAGAGCTCTATTGACTATCTTCTCGAATACCTTGCTTACATTCGGCAGAAGACTTATTGACCGAAGATTTGCAGGGTTTGTTTTGTCCTTGTCCTTTTTGGGGATAGGATGTACCACAGCCGTTTTCCAGTGCACCGGATAATGTGCATTATTCAGTGCATTGTTAAACAGGGTGGTGAAGATATCGACTGCTTCTATTGGCAGGTGTCTCAATACGACGTTTGGGACACCATCCTCTCCTGCCGACTTTTTATTTTTCAATGATACCAAGATGTCCAGGAGTTCATCTTTTTGCACGAACAGCATCAGGCTATTGGCGACTATGCCATTGGAAGGGTTTTCGTCATTGAATACGGAAAAACCGTGATTCTCAGATCGCCAAGCTTGAAATTCAGTGCGCAGATAAAAGTGATTCAGAAAGGCTCTTTCCTTAATATCGCGATTTGGGCGAACAGGATTGTTCACCGTATACACGGTCTCGAAAATAGCGCCTATCGAATTCGCCTTCACCTGAGGATCTTCGATCGTGAAAAAACCGTCGTTCGAGTCAACGTTTTCCGGACTTATACCAACAGCCGTGAGTGTCTGTCTGTTTTCTGTCGTTTTGGAAATTCGGACACATGGAATGTCGTTATGATCTTTTCGCCTGAACATTTTATTTATTTGGGGGAACATATTCGGCCTACTGGTTTTTATAGCCCGAATTTTGTTGCCCCAGTAAGAATTTATAGATTTTCTGTAATTCTCCGATATTAATTTTTTAAGATTTTTGATCATCAATTGGCCGAAATCCGTTACCAAGCGTGTTGTCGTGTCTTCTGCTTAAGATGTCTTGTATTTCTACCTCTGGGGAGTGAGCGCATATAAGGCTTACTTTGGCGAATTTGGCCTTGATGCGGATAGTTACAATGCGTTCGCTTATGTCTTGGAAACATAAGATTTCTTCCCTATGTCTGTTACTTATAACAAATCCGCATCCGAATAGTCGTTGTTTCTACTCACTATAACATGGTCCGTAGTAGATGTCACAGTTTTTCATCCTCTTTTTGCCCGGCCCATCACATCATATTTCCTGAATGGCAGTAATGTCTGCTTTGTAGCAGTTTAGGGCTTCCGCTAGTTGTTCGTTTGCACCTCTCCTGTTTAATGTTCTCACCAGGTGCAGATACGAACGTCGTTATCATTTTTTCGCTAAGCCGGGTCTTCAACAATAAGCTCAGTCCTTTCCGAGGCTATTGGTTGCTTCGTAACAGTTCAATTTTTCCATGATTGGGTAGTTAACACAAAGCACAACCCCCAACCTGGATGGCCAGTTCCAATTTATTAGATACTCCTAAGACACGGGGCCATCAGTATCCACCACGGGATTGGGCGCTGCCGTTGGGCTCTCGGTTCATCCGCCACCATCTCTGTTCAAGGGGTCTTACTTAACCTTGAAATTTCTAGACAACCTTTTGTCCGAATATGTCGAAGCAGCTTGTCTAGGCTCGCCTGGGACAACAGGCCGGGTATTCATTCCTTGCCATCGTGACCTGCATTGTTATAGTGTTGCTGTTTTTCGTAGTGTTATCAACACTCGCGTTTATTGTTTACCAAGTCAAATCCGGTTGGGTGATAACTTTCTTAATAACTTAATAACTTTCAATAATTTGCAATCGTTGCTTGTTTGTAAGTCTTTCCATGATTAAATGGCAGGCTATACTGAAAACTTTTCACTTTGACAGATGACGTTTGGACACCATTACTAAACAGTGCTGTCATCCTGAAAAAACTTAACTCTTAAAAAATCACCCGTTATTAAAAAAAATAAAACTTTTCATTAAATATGCAATAATTGCAAAAAAGAAAATAAATAATTTCGTTTTTTGTTTTGTTTTTCTGTAAAAAAAAAATTGCCAACTATGAAAAGCTCTAGAAATCAAACTTGTTTTCAGAAAATTATTTTGTTTGCTGTTTTTGACATCAAAGTTTTGTATTTTTGCCACGACTTTTCCTCTTTTGGACAAACATGCGACTGGGAATCGACATGTTTACGTAGTAGTTAAAAACAAGGTTGTATTAGTAGCTTCTAAAAGCTTTCAGTCGGAAGCTCTATGCAGGATATGCTCCTAAAAGACTTTGGTGGGAGGTCTTAAGAAACTTCTTAAAAATTGTCACATGTATACACACACCTCACATCACATCACCACATCTTATGTCGATTTACTTGCAGGATATAAACAGGCTACAACAAAAATGATAGAAAGTAAAATGATGCACAGGTGCTTTACAAGCTCAATAAAGTGATTTCATATGGAGATTAGAAATTTGTACATTATGGAGTCAAAAATTTGCAGTATACTACAGAATCTGGACGACAGACATACTTTTTTTAAGAACTACTTTTTGGACGCAAAACATTCCTATTCGATAGCAAACAAAAATATCGAAGGGATACCAAACCGCCGCCGGCTGTTTAAATGTCTAACCACACTAAGCAATCATCCATTTTAAAGATTTTTTTAAAGCTCTTGTACAGTTCAAACAGGATACAACAATGGTGACGTATATCAAATTCGTCGATGTTGTGTGTTCTTTCTGTTGACAGCTATGATATGGCTCTGTAAGTTCGTCTCTATAAATGCTGTCTTACGAGGCTTTGATATCGATGAATAGGTGGTGGGTACCGATTTGGGCATCTTGGGTTTTTTACAGGATCTGCCGAAGTGTGAAAATTTGATCGGTTTTGGACTTTCCTGGGCCTAAAACCACACTGATAAGGGCCGATCAGGTTGTTGGTAAACGGTTTCAGGCGTTCATATATTACGGCAGAAAGGATCTTGTTGGCGATGTTAAGGAGACTTATGCCTCTGTAGTATACGCAGTTCAGAGGGTCCCCTTTTTGTGGATCGATGCTGAGGTTCCATTTTCAGGCATACTTTCATCCGACCAGATTTGAATTATGAGTTGGTGGATGCTTACGCTTTGGTAGAACTTACGACCATCGTTTCTAGAACGGCACCTCTCTATATACTCGATCGCGCACTTATCATGCCCTCTGTTTTTCCCTCCTTCTTGACCTAAAGTAGTCAATTGCAGCTCTAGTCTTCACTTGCAACTTAGAGGGAGACCTCATACTTGGCTGCGATCATCTATCGGAATTCTTTAACAAACAACAGAGGGTGCGAGGAACCTAGCACATCCGTTGCGACTGATCTAATGGCTTGTTGACATCGTGGCCATTGTTCTTCAACATTCGATGCTGGTGGTTTGGTGTTAATGGAGATGATAAGAGATACGCATTCTGCGAAGGACTTGGCGGTCTCTGGCGATTTCAGTCTTTCGACATTAAATTAAGGATGTTTTTGCCAACAATACTGATAAAGATGTCCTCCTTTCCTAACTTTGTGTTAAAATCCCTCAACATGATCTTAACATCGCTTATAAGTTCTGTAGTCGGTCATAAGTTTCTGCTCGTAGAAGCAGTCTTTTGCAACATCATCTTTTCCTCTATCGTCGCGTGATAGCATATAAGGCTTATGTTTGCGAATTTAAGCGGATTGTTAAAATGCTTTCTCCAAATACTCGCTGTTTCTGCTTATTTATCACGGTCCGTAGCAGATGTCAGATTTTTTCATCCTCTTTTTGTTCAACACATTCCACCGTATTTCCTGAATGGCAGTAATGTCTGCTTTATCACAGTTAAGGGTTTTCTCTAATTGTACGCCTTTACCTATCCTATCCAGACTATGTTCACCTCAGGTAAGCATGCATGCCTGTTATTTATTTTCATAGTATTGCTGTTGCTCGTCATGTTATCAAGACGGTTGGATGTCAGCAGTATCCGATGGTTCCCACTTGGAGGTCAAATAAGTTCAATTAATTTGTGGTCACAGTTTCAACAACTGGGCATTGCCAATGAGAGTTTGCCCTCCTTCTACAACATCCCACTATAAAAGGGCATAAATCACAATCGTTAAATTAAAAAGCAACAATCAGCAATGTTTTGATTCGACACAAAAATGTAGGGCCCACCAGCATGTAGCTTTTTGCTTCGGTGACACAGAAGAAGTCTTAAAATGCATTAATGGAACAGCATGTAGCCCAAGAATACATTTGAGGCTAATTGGGTGCTGTCTAATCATAAGACTGGATTTAATTCCCCTTAACCCCACAAAAGTACAAGGTTTTCTAGTAAAGGGTGATCCATTTCGAGGTTCCCTACTTTTTTAAAGAAAAAAAACACAGAAAATTCAAATTTAATGGAGAATGTTTATTATCATTTGAAAGAACATTCTTTGGCATTTATTTTTTGAAGATTATGTCTATCAAATGTTGGCCGTTGCTACGTCGCAGATGGTCCATCCGTTGAGTCCAATTTTCGATCACTCGTTCGAGCATTTCGACTGGTAACTGGCGAATGACACGCGTGATGTTTTCCTCCAAGGCCTTAATCGAAGCGGGTTTGTCGGCATAAGCTTTTGACTTTATATATCCCCACAGGAAAAAGTCTACCGGTGTGATATCACACGATCTTGGCGGCCAATCGACCGGCCCAAAACGTGAAATTATGTGCTCACCGAAATGTTCTCTCAATAAGTCCATTGATTGATGCGATGTGTGGGAAGTGGCGCCGTCTTGCTGAAACCAAATGTCGCCGAGATCACGAGCTTCAATTTAAGGCATCAAATAGTCGGTTATCATGGCACGATTTTTAAAGAAATATGGACCGATGATTCCACCGGCCCACAAACCGTTGTTTTTTCTGGATGAAGTGGCAGTTCTTCAATCTCTTCAGGTTGCTCTTCGTCCCAAATGCAGCAATTTTGTTTGTTTACATACCCATTGAGCCAGAAATGGGCCTCATCGCTAAACAAAATTTGCCTCGAAAACGTCGGATCTTCTTGGAACTTTTCAAGAGCCCAGAGAGCGAAGCGATGTCGCTTGGGAAGGTCGAGCAGCTTCAGTTGTTGCACAAGCTGTATTTTGTACGCTTTCAATTTAAGATCTTGACGTAAAATGCGCCAAGACGTTCCATACGTCAGTCCGAGTTGCTGCGAACGGCGCCGAATCGACTCTCTACGGTCTTCGTGTACACTCTCAGCTACGGCCGCTATATTTTCTTCACAGCGTGCTGGACGTGGTCTATTCGGTCGAATATTATCCAATAATGAATGCTGGGTCACAAAATGGGTGATAGTACGCTCAGTAGGCCGATTATGTTGACCATAAGTTGAGCGAAGTGCACGAAACACATTCCTCACAGAACGTGAATTTTCATAATAAAGTTGAACAATTTGTAAACGTTGTTCACGCGTAAGTCTTTCCATTATGAAATGCCAAACAATACTAAACAAAAATAACATGACAGCATGACACGACTCACACGTGATCTGTCAAAAAAGGCTATTCAAAAAAGTATCTCTACTTGGATCACCCGTTAGAAGTGAATACTTTGGAAATTTGAAAAAAATGTCCATTAACAAACGGCACGAAGTACAGGTACTTGTACAAGTGTACAATGTACATTGTACATGTACCCCAATACTAATAAACGCTGCTCAACTAATAAGTGACAAACTTTTGAGATATAAATGAGTGTTTCTTATGACAGAAACTGTTATGTTAGTCATTGATTAGCTAATCAGAATTTATTAATACGGGGGTAGTGTACACATTTACAAGTCTCTCTCCGATTTTTCAAAATTCAGTTAATTTTATATGAGAAACATTATTTTAAAGCAACTTCCACCGTCAAATACAGGCTTCCACCTGCTTTTTCCTTAAACAAAGCCAAACACGTAACGGTCATCTTTTGGCCTATGGTCATTTTTTCGCAACACACTCGTATACCACCGCGATTGTGGTGGACGAACGGCCGGCCTGCGATTATCTAAGCACAACAGCCAACTCATACGAAATAACCAATTTACGGTTATAACAATTCGCATGCGCAACGCAATTACTGAGACATCTAATGTGATGCGCGCTCTCCGTTTGAAATTCCTGATTAGACTAATCCGCGTCCGAAGACGGGTCAAGTCGAAATGTTGCCATAATTTTACATAAACAACGGTTTCCTCAGATTGTTTGGTTAGACCTAAGCCTAAGCGCAGACAATACTGCAATAAAAAAAAACGGTACACAAACCGTATACGTTTGGGAGAGTTTTCAATTAAAACGAAGCCTTGCGCTTTGGCATATCTGTGCTGATACACGTTCACCTATAATGCCTTTCCATAGGCGGGAGCGCACTGCACATGGGCTTTCAAAATTGTTTTCGGGTGTGCAACTTAGCATTGAACTTGTGAACTCGCATTGACTCCATCAAAACGGGACTGCAGTATCAACATCATAATCTCAGGCCCAGCTGTCAAATCAATGACACGGCAGAAAATTAGTAAAGTAATCAGAGAAGTAGTGTTCCCATACGGTGCACAATACGATGATCGGCGGGTTATTGGGAATTAATTACTCAATTGACTGGCTGAGAAGTGCTTTTGGATGAATTTAAGTAGACAAGCCACCTGTCAAGAGCAATTTGTGCGCTTGTATGGTAATGTTTACCTAAAGATTGTCTACTGAGGTGGTTTGCTTCATTGGATAGGTGCTGGTTGAAGAAGTCAGCGAGTCATTAATTGTGGGATTGAGTTGAGAGTTTCCGCTAATGATAGTGATTGTCAAATACCAATCAATATCTCCAGTAAAGATGGAGGGGAAATATGTTTTGGGGGATTACAAGTGAGATCCAAAAATCATGCGTGAGATTTGAATTTGACGCCTTTGTGCGCAAAAGTTTTGCCTTCCGAAAAAACTGACAGCTGACAGTTGAGGGTTAGTAAAAATGAAGCACACGCTATTCATTGTTGAATAAAATTTCAAAAATAATTCAGTTCTGGCATCTACAGTTTGGAATTTATTTTAGGATAACTGATTTAACTTCATCAACTTACTTACTTTCTTAAGTGGCGCTACAGTCCGGAATGAACATGGGCCTCGACCAACATGTCCCTCCAATTAGCCCGGTCCTTAGCTAACTGCCTCCAGTTGCGCACTCCAAGTTGGTTGAGGTCGGTTTCTACTTGTGCGCGCCACTTAAGGCGAGGTCTCACCCTCTACTGCGTCCGACGTCTGGGAATCGAAGACTCTGCGAGCCGGAGTATTGGTGTCCATTCGTTCTACATGTCCTAGCCATCTTAAACGTCCCATCCGGAGTTTTTTGACCAGGGGCATGTCGCTGTACAGCTCGTATAGTTCTTGGTTGAATCTTCGTCTCCATAGCCCGTCAACGCAAACGGGACCGAAGAATTTTCATATCAAATCGACCAAGGATTTCTTCATCCGCTTTTGAGACGGTCCATGCTTCAGCGCCGTAGAGCAGGACTGGGATTACCAGGGTCTTATATAGGATCTCCTTAGTAGTTCGAGTGAGGGCTTTACTACTGAATTGCCTTCTTAGCCTGAAGAAACAGCGGTTGGCAAGAGTAATTCTTCTTTTAATTTCTGACGACATGTTGTTGTCAGAGTTAATAGAGGAGCCGAGATAAACAAAGTCCCGTATTACCTCAAAGTTATATCTGTCAATGGTGACGTTGTGTCCAATTCGTCAATGTTGTGTGTCCTTTCGTGTTGACAGCATATACTTCATCAACTGTCATTCAAAAATTCAGGGGGACTGAATCTATTGGTGGTGCTGAGCGCACGGACCTTCGACTTGCAAGTCGTTCAAATATTGATATCAAAGCAGTGCTTGAGTGTTTGTGAAAGTCCAGGAAAATTAATTCGTCGTCGTAAATTGCCCCTTTAAGAGAAACTCCCTTCAGAGTATACGCACAAACATCCACGTATCCACTGCTTAAGAGTTCAATAACCAGAGCTTTATCTATGACAATGCAGAGTTCGTGGTATGGATTATTGAACGTAAACAAGTGGATTCCGATTTTTTAAGCCAAAGCTCATTTTTACCTTGACGGCTTCGGAATGTCAAAATCGTCGCATTTGGAGTTAAAAAAAACCACATGTGATTGTCGAAAGTGAATTGAATCCACAACGTGTCACTGATTGGTATTTTGGTGGTCATTGGACCACACTTTTGAAAATGAGGCGACATGGTAACCAAATTATTTTTTTTTTTAATTTTCTCAGGTAAGGTGAACCTACAACGCTTCAGGAGCGCTCTGAGATGATGCTTGCAGATGTTTATTGACTCTGGTCTTGAATTGTTGTGGATTGTATCTTGAATGGACTAACGTTGGACTAAGGTTCATTCGTTTTATTTATCTGTAACAAAAAACTCGTTGATACTGCGTTTTTTGTGTTGTTGTTAGATGGACAGTGTGCCTTTGAACTGAACATAAATGTCTTTGAAAAGCAACGAGCCAAGGGATAGTTTCTCTGAGCTCCTCCGAACATCACCCGTTGTAGAATTTGTAATTTAGAGAAAGACCGCCTACAAATCTTCGCGATTCCAGCCGATGCAACTTTGAAGTAAGGAATGAATCGTCTGAAAGACGGATTGCACCTCTTTGGATAGAGTTTTTGGTGCTTTTTTTTTTTTTTGTAACGTTTATTTATTCACAATTTCTTTAATATTAATTAATAGCCTAAATAAACTTAAAGACTAGACATTTTTAAATTTTGCCAAAGTAAAAGACCATTATGGTTCGCATTACATGATATATAATTTGTTTGTTTAATTCAATTTTTATATTTTTTGTGAATTTTTGTATTATTGTTATGTACTTTATATTTTTTTTTTTTTTGAAAATAGGAAAATGTGAATCAAAACCTATTAGAAGACAGTCGCAACTTTTTTTTTTATATAAAACTAAAACCTACAAGACTAACTTAACCTATCTAAATCTATCTATCTAAATCTATCTAGGCCCTGTCATGTGATCTCTATTCCATCGACTAACAAGTCATCGTTAGATCAAAGATCACATGTCAGGGCCTAGTTTTACTTAACCTAAGTATCGGCTTCAGCCCAGTCTAGCCACCAGTATCGGTCTCTATTTAACCTGTTAGTGTTACTTTTGTCGCTTTCAGGTATGCTAATGCAGTATCTAATTTGATCAGTATTCCCGTCCCCCGACCTCAAAAGGCTCATAAAGTATCCTTTTATCTGTTGCTCTCCTTGCAGCATGGTATATTATTGGAACGTTCGTTGAATCCGATAGGTAGCCATATGCATCCAGAAACAGAAATGTTTCTGGCGGAATGTATCCACTTTCCAAGGCATTTCTGAAATACCCAGGATTCGGATAGAATAATCCAGAGATTAATGCCTATAATCGGAATGTGCACTCCTATACATCTGTGTGCAGGCTCTAAGACATTTACGCTCGAACACTCGTAGTTTTTCCATATACGATGGGTTAATGTTCCACCACACTGGACTCGCATAGGTCAGAATTGGACGAACGAATGCTTGGTAACAAATTATCTTCACATCGGATCTAAGATAGTTGGAATAAAACAGGCTTTTTAGCGACATGAATGCCGCTCTTGCCTTGTCTAATTGAATATTTATGTGCTCATTGTAGGAGTTTTTGGTGCTAAACTCCAAGCAGTATTCAAGATGTGGTCATTTTCGGGTTACAAATAGAAGAAGAGGGGAAACCTAAGCTGGGTAATATCGACATGTAGTTTCAACATTGCGGTGCCACATGCAATACATCTCGTAAAACAAATACTCAATTACGGCATGAGAGAACTGCTCGAACCTGGTCCAGAACTTGGTTGTTTCAGTGATCAGAATTGGATAAAAAAAAGTTGCGAAGCAACTAAGATCCTCGCAAAGTCCTGATTTTATTGTTGGCGACCTTGTTAAACGAAAAAAAGGATAGCAATGTTATCTGGAATCTGTAAACATTCAACAGGAGAGGTACAAGCGAACAAAAAGCGGAAGCCCTAAGCTCCTTAAAAGTTAAGATTCTGACCATCCAGAAATACGATAGGATGGGCCGGGCATAAGGAGTATAAAAAACTCTAACTTACCATGTTGAAAAGAGCAGAAACAGCGATTACTTGGATGTTGAATATGCCAGACTTAGGCAAGAATTCATATGTTTCCATGACATTAGCGATCGTATTGTAACAATCCGCATCAAGGCAAAATTCGCCAACATAATCATCATAAGCGGTCAAGATCCGATTTAGGAAACATGTAATATAACGAAAGACCGCTTTTAATCCTTGACAAGAACTATAAGCGACTACCGAAGTACGATGTTAAGATTGTGCTAGGATATTTTAACGCAAAGTTAGGAAGAGAAGACATCTTTAGATTTGAAAAAAAAATCCGTTTTGAGATTACACCTGTCCTACGCACCATTATTAAACATCTCCTTGTAGAAATGTTAGGTTAGGTTAGGTTTAATGTGCTGTTAACGCTCAGGTGAGTCTTCGAACTCGCATAGTCATACGTGGGCCTATATCGATACCCTTTGTTGGAAGATGAGTACCTGACAAGAATGTTTAAAAGTATATTGAGTGTGATATTGTGCGTTGTTCCGGATTTGCAGCAGAAACGGACGATCTGCGCTATAGGTTTTGTTGCCAGCTCCGTTAGGTCCTCGTAGTAGAAGCTACCAAGCAGTTTGTTGCGGCTGTTGCAGATCGCGGGACAGTGACATAGTAGGTTTATGATATCCTCCTCGACTTCTGGATCGTCGCATTGCATAGTTGGTATGAGTTAGCTAGTCCGATTCTATTGGAGTGCTTACCCAACAGGTTGTGAACTGTTATCACTCTCACCGCTATAGAAATGGAAGCTCTGTTCAGAACAATAAGCTTGTTTGATTTGCTACCGCTTATTTCCGCCTAAAGGTCTTTGGTGTGTTTTCATGTGGGAATGTTTTGCCACCTAGATTTTATTTCACTTTGCGTGTTATTGCCTGTTTTTTAGAAGCAAGTAGGGGTCTAACTCTACTATCGCATAAGGAAATGCAGCTGGATGTCCCTTGTCTGGCTTGCTCGTCTTCTTTATCGTTTCCTTATTATTGTGTTATTGTGTCCTGGCACCCTGACTGAGCGGCAGTATCCAACTACTCGTGATTTAATTGGGTTGGATGCCAGAGATTTTATAGCCGCTTGACTATCAACGTAAATGCAGATATCCTCTTGTGATAATTCCAGTACTCTAGCCGATTTGGCAGCTACGCGCTTGGCTAGGATCTCTGCTGATAAAACACTGCACGAGTTCGCCAAGCGAATGGATGTGCTTAACCTGATTCTGTCGGAGTAGAAGTGTTCGAATAAGCTCCATTAAATGGGAATGTTGCATCGCGCGTCCTTCTGTGTAAGGATATATATAAAAAAATCCCCGCAATCAAATTAGTCACCAGGCCTAGCATTATCTCACAACCATTCATGTGTACCTTTGTGACGAAACTGAACGACTGAGTTGAGATAAGCTTTTGTTGACAATTGATACTTTTCGGATAATTTTTTTAGATTTTATGGCTTCCTACGGCTGGAAGTCGATCCTAGACCTTGTGCATGGGACTCCAACAATCGCGTTAATAATCTCACATTGGATTATATCTACGGTATTGGTTCTAATGAGATTTCATAGACATCGTTCTATCGACCGCTTGGCGATGAGTCTGGACTTGAAATTATTAGGACTTGGCCAGAATTCGTTATATTTTTTTTTTATAATTTACACGTACTCAAGGGGTTATGAATACCCTTTATATGTTACCATAGTACGAGCGTTATAGAAGGGGAAGAAAGAGAGGATAGGAAAGATTTTGGATGTAGTGGAGACTTTAACTCCATGGGTGGTGTCCGAACTAGCTTCGGGGAGTCACTTTTTCTTGTGTTCGTTAAATTTGAAGAAATTCAAGATGGTGTGCATACGTTTAGGTATTACACCGACCTTTTTATTTCTTTTAAATAAAAGTGAAATGGATTTTTGGCTGGGATTGAACGCGCAACCTTCCGGCTCGAACCATGCGGTCCACTGGTGCGTGTCGATAAGTTGGATATTTAAACATTTCTGATGTCATTTCGTGTAGACTGTTCTTCTCAACTGAGCCACCCAAGATGGGTTTCTTACCGAAATTACTAGAATACTTACTTACTTACTTAAGTGGCGCTACAGTCCGGAATGAACCAGTTGCGCACTCCAAGTTGGTTGAGGTCGGCTTCTAATTGTGCGCGCCACTTAAGGCGAGGTCTTCCTCTACTACGTCCGACGTCTGGCTAGGAATCGAAGACTCTTCGAGCCGGAGTATTGGTGTCCATTCGTTCTACATGTCCTAGCCATCTTAAACGTACAATCCAGAGTTTTTTGACCAGGGGCATGTCGCTGTACAACTCGTATAGTTCTTGGTTGAATCTTCGTCTCCATAGCCCGTCAACGCAAACGGGACCGAAGATTTTTCGAAGAATTTTCCTCTCAAAACGACCAAGGATTTCTTCATCCGCTTTTGAGACGGTCCATGCTTCATCGCCGTAGAGCAGGACTAGGATGATCAGGGTCTTAGATAAGATTACTAGAATTACTACTAAAATTACTACTTGTTATGACTTGCAGGAACGTGAGCTCGCATTAGTGCACTGCTAAATTCCATATTAAAACATGAAAAAACAGGGCCAATCATTACTGGACTAATACTGAAGGTAACAGACAAACCTAAATGTGCATGCCAAACACTTCCCACCATAGAACGAAACAACTCCTACATCTAACTAGAAATCAGATTCGAACTGTCACAGGTTCCTTACTGGACATAGTCACGTCAAAAAACATCTAATGACTATGGGAATAACTGAAGACAATACTTGCAGACTATGCAACGAGGACGAAGAATCAGCAGAACACATCCTGTGTCACTGTAACTGCCTAATCAGATTACGTCTACGCCATCTAGGTCAACACTACCATGAGGCAAAGGACATATCTGACAACCCACTCAAAGATTTACAAGAATTCATTACAATGTCCGGTGTCATGTGTAAGCTCTAATTGGAGTAAATCACAATAGGCCCAACTGTGGCCTCAGGATATGTTAACTTGCTTCCAACTCCCTAACCTAATCTTATCTAATCTGAGTACTTGCAGTCAATAGTTTGCACACACTTCAGTGCACAGTCGATGGTCATTGTCCAAAGGTGATACGGGTGTGTTTGACATTTGGATATCCGTCCAATATCCAAGACTATTTTAGGTCTCAAATTTAATTTTTATTCATACTTTGTAAAAGTTACCTTGACAACCCAAACTCCAACCTGGAGGATCAGTTCCAGGTTCTATATACCTATTAGCTATGTAAAAAAGCCTGAAATATGACAATATGACAAGGTACCTTGTTTTGTCGAAGTAAATGATCTTCACTACTCACTGAAGTGTTAAACCGAACTCTGATGAAAATTGTCACGTATTTGACTGCATGATCATTTTGAAAATCAGTAATTGGCATGGTTCCACTTTCTTATTGCAGACAAGATATCTACGCGAATATCCAACATAGCACATCCAAGTAGAAATATTGTAAAAAAAAGTTTAATACCAAAAGGACGCAATCGCTAAAAACCGCTTAGACCCTTAACTCTCCTTTCCCTCCACAGGCCCACAATCGTGAGTTTTCGAATTTTCTCTATAAAATGAACTAAAATTCAATTACTCGGTTCGCTCCTGCACCACACGATTGTGAATATGTTGTAACGGATGATCCAAGTAGAGATACTTTTTTCAATAGCCTTTTTTGACAGATCACGTGTGAGTCGTGTCATGCTGTCATGTTATTTTTGTTTAGTATTGTTTGGCATTTCATAATGGGAAGACTTACGCGTGAACAACGTTTACAAATTGTTCAACTTTATTATGAAAATTCACGTTCTGTGAGGAGTGTGTTTCGTGCACTTCGCTCAACTTATGGTCAACATAATCGGCCTACTGAGCGTACTATCACCCATTTTGTGACCCAGCATTCATTATTGGATAATATTCGACCGAATAGACCACGTCCAGCACGCTGTGAAGAAAATATAGCGGCCGTAGCTGAGAGTGTACACGAAGACCGTAGAGAGTCGATTCGGCGCCGTTCGCAGCGACTCGGACTGACGTATGGAACGTCTTGGCGCATTTTACGTCAAGATCTTAAATTGAAAGCGTACAAAATACAGCTTGTGCAACAACTGAAGCCGCTCGACCTTCCCAAGCGACATCGCTTCGCTCTATGGGCTCTTGAAAAGTTCCAAGAAGATCCGACGTTTTCGAGGCAAATTTTGTTTAGCGATGAGGCCCATTTCTGGCTCAATGGGTATGTAAACAAACAAAATTGCCGCATTTGGGACGAAGAGCAACCTGAAGAGATTGAAGAACTGCCACTTCATCCAGAAAAAACAACGGTTTGGTGTGGTTTGTGGGCCGGTGGAATCATCGGTCCATATTTCTTTAAAAATTATGCCGGTGCGAACGTTACCGTCAATGGCGACCGTTATCGTGCCATGATAACCGACTATTTGATGCCTTAAATTGAAGCTCGTGATCTCGGCGACATTTGGTTTCAGCAAGACGGCGCCACTTCCCACACATCGCATCAATCAATGGACTTATTGAGAGAACATTTCGGTGAGCACATAATTTCGCGTTTTGGGCCGGTCGATTGGCCACCAAGATCGTGTGATATCACACCGTTAGACTTTTTCCTGTGGGGATATGTAAAGTCAAAATCTTATGCCGACAAACCCGCTTCGATTCAGGCCTTGGAGAAAAACATCACGCGTGTTATTCGCCAGTTACCAGTCGAAATGCTCGAACAAGTGATCGAAAATTGGACTCAACGGATGGACCATCTGCGACGTAGCAACCGGCCAACATTTGATAGACATAATCTTCAAAAAATAAATGCCAAAGAATGTTCTTTCAAATGATAATAAACATTCTCTCCATTAAATTTGAATTTTCTGTGTTTTTTTCTTTAAAAAAGTAGGGAACCTCGAAATGGATCACCCTTTAGATTAATTTTATGTGTAATACGACGCAATAGCCCTATGAATGTATGTGTTAGTCGGTGTGGGAAAAGTGTGGTTGTTGGTTGATACGTCTTGTCATCAATTATTACTTATATTTCGTGATAAATAATTGTTTTGTTTGAAGTTTTCAGTTAATTCGCATGCTTAAATGTGAGTTATTAGTTTTAAAGTATTATTTTATAAAAAATTTTAGCAAACAAGTGTTTTTGTAACATGTAATTAAAATTTTCACAATTGTGAGCTCCAGTTCTATGTAGTGATGAAATCTGACATTTCGTTATTCTGCCAGATTTGAATTTTTTGTTGGTTTGCTTTGTTTATGCCTCGAATACAATATAATGAAGAGGAAATTTTCAAAATGCTTGTGGCAGATGATGTTTTGCCAATAGAAAACGATAGAGAGAAAGAACTTATTGTTGAAACTGAAGATGAATCCGAATCCGAACAATTTCATTCCGAAGATGACATTCCATTGGCTCAACAACAGTTTTCGGGCCAGGAAGGTTCGACATCAAACTCAGTGATTGTAAGTTCCCGAAAAAGAAAATTTCAGTGGATCACAAAGGCCTTTCCAGCAGGATAGATCACTGTCTGATAATTTTCCTGATGAGATACCGGTAAATTTTGTTAAAATCGGTACTTTGACTGTTTATTAAAGTGACTTTTTTTAAATAGGCTGTTAAGACACCATGTGAATATTTTTCGCAATATTTTACTGCTGACTTGATAGAAATGGCTGTTATACATACTTCGCAATATTATCTGGCTACAATTGGTCGTGAACTTAAAACTTTGTTCGAAGAGATGTCAGAATTTTTTGGAATGCACGCCGTCATAGGGTGTATTAAGTTCCCACGCATCCACATATATTGGAGTACAAAGTTCCGATTTGACTTAATTGCTAAGGCCATGCCACGTGATAGGTTTTATATGCTTCGAGTCAATATCCATTTTGTACAAGGTGGCGCAAAAGTAATCCTCCTATCAGAAAATGCTATAAATTTTGCGATTGGCCCCTAATGTCAGTTCTGTTTTGACATTTGTGTAGTAAACACATGCGAAATACACGTTAATAAACAATGCTACGCTACACTGCTCCAGAACGCGGAATATTGGTGACTATTTATTTGAGCAATAATCGGTCGGTGATTTTGGCACAACGTGAATTTCGTCGCAGATTTCCTAGCCGTCCAACGCCTACTGGTCAAACACTGCGACGTTTAGCCGCTCGCCTCGAAGAGACTGGCACAACACGAGATGCTGCCAGGCGTGGCAGACCCCGGAGTAGCCGTTCTGCAGAGAATATTGCTGCTGTAGCCGAAGATGTCATGGAAGCGCCTCCGTCGACATCAACCAGACGACGTGCCACGCAAATGGGTATCAGTCGACGGTCTTTACAGCGAATTTTGGTACAAGATTTGAAGATGTTTCCGTACAAAGTCCAGACGGTGCATCAGCTGTTAGCTGCTGACCGCCAATCGCGCTTAACATACGCTCAAGCATTCCTTAATCACCACCAAGAGGAAGATGATTTTTCATCAAAAATAATCATGAGTGATGAGGCCCATTTCCATCTTAGCGGGTGCGCAAATAAGCAAAATTTACGCTTCTGGGGCACTGTAAATCCGCGTGTAACCCACGAAGGGCCATTACACCCGCTCAAAGTCACTTTTCGCTGGAGGAGTCATCGGACCTTTTTTCTTCGAACACGTCGCGGGCCAAACGGTTACTGTGAATGGTGAGCGCCACAGAGCAATGATCAACGAGTTCTTTTTGCCGCAACTTGATAAATCGGGATTGGAAAACATGTGGTTCCAACAGGACGGTGCAACGGCACACACTGCACGTGCCACAACCGATATGCTGAAGGATGCATTTCCCGAGCGCCTAATCTCCCGTTTTGGCGATTTGCACTGGCCAGCAAGATCGCCTGATTTGACCGCTCCAGACTTCTTTTTGTTGGACTTTTTGAAGTCGCGGGTTTGTGTCAACAAGCCTCAGACTCTTGCAGCTCTTAAAGACAATATTTTTCAAGAATGTGAGGACCTATCGCCGGAAGTTTTGGCCAAAGTGATGGAAAATGCCATAAAAAGGGCTCAAGTGACAATCAACTGTTGCGGCGGCCATTTACATGACATCACATTCTCGACTTTATGTAAAAAAAATTAAAAGACCAAATAAAAATAATCCACAAGAAGAATCAAAGTTTTTTTTTAAATTACAGCCAAAAAACATCGGAAGGTTATTTTTGCTGCACCTTGTAGATGTGAACGCTGTATCTGAAGATGAAAAAAAGGTAAATCTACTATGGAAGGTACAGCCAGTAATTGACTGCGTTCGGGCAAGATGCTTGAAAATCAATAGAAACATGTTTCAAGAATATTCTATAGATGAACAAATGGTACCATTTTTTTGTGTAAATGCGCTGTTCGCCAATATGTAAAAAATAAGCCTCGCCTGGTAGGACTAAAGAACTTTGTGGTAACATTGTCTTGCGGAATGGTACTCGATTTTGAGATATACCAGGGTAGTACAACGCCTCTCAAGGACAGAAGTCTCGGCTTAGGACCATCCATCGTTTTGCGCCTAACTGAAACTTTGCCAAAGAATTCATGTGTTTATTTAAACAGATACTTCAATACACTTACCCTCCTTCAAAAGCTGAAAGAAAACGAAATATTTGCCACAGGAACTCTAATGAACAACCGCTACAACGGTTTCACATTCATAAAAGACGCGAAAATGAAAAGGCGAGAGTTCGAAGAAATTTGCGTAAATGACAATTCTTTGTGTTTAATAAAATGGAAATATAACAAAAGTGTATTGATGACTTCGACTTTGGTTGGTAGTCAACCAGGGGTGGCAGCACGTAACTTGATACAATCGAGGATTGTTCATCGTCAGCCAACTCGAAACAAAACATTTTTGGCCAGCACGTAACTTGACACGAGTTTCATTGTGACTTGAACTTAAAAAAATTATTGTGAACTATGAAGTGAAATGTCAAATCGGTATTTCAATTTCAACTATTCTTTATTTGAAAAGTGGATAGAAAAAAGATGTTATTTTATGATTCGGAGAGTGAGGACGAGGAAGTCTCTAATGCCAAAATAAAAAGAAGAGTTCTAAGAGATAACAGCAACCCATTACAATTAAGTGAAAAAAAGTGAGTATTCAGAAATAAAAGAATAACACTGACAACATTGAAAAATTAACTACATTTCTTTAGCTTTGTGCAGCAGTTTAGAGTGAACAAGGAATGCTTCCTTATGATCCTTAACTCATGCATTTCAGGCAAAATAAGAAGCACATCAGTTCCAGCCATTTTACAACTTTGTTCAACATTGAGTCTCCTAGCCAGTGGGAGTTACCAAATCAATGTCGGAACAAACGTGTTACTAGGTATGGCACAGACAACAGTTTCAAAGTTCTTTCGACGCACTTTGGGTTTTTTGGAAAACGAAATTTGTCCGCAATGGATAAGACTTGATAGTTCTATATTTCAAGACAGCAAAGAATATTATTACAGGAAATTTAAACTACCGGGAATAGTGGGATGCGTTTATGGTACTCATATTCTTTTTTTTGAGACCAAAGGAAAATGAGCACATATATTTCAACAGAAAAGGATTTCATAGCTTGAATGCAATGGTGGTAATAATATAATCAATATAATTAAATACTAAAATTAACATTTCTATGCATAGATTTGCAATCACCTAAACGAGATAATTGCAATCAACAGTTCACATGGTGGTGCTGCACATGACTCGGCTGTTTGCAATAGTAGCAATGAATTCGATTTTTTAAAACAACAATTCAATGCTGGCGATGTTAGCACTCGATTTCTAGGTTTGTTAGTTTGTTTCCATGTTGTATCATGTATACATTATAACGAATAATATTAACATATTAAGATTTGTTTTTCGTTTTAGGTGACAGCGGATACCCTCTACAGCCATGGTTACTAACACCTTACCGAAATGCTGCAGAAGGAAGTGCAGAAATACGGTTCAACAACATCCATTCGGTAGCTAGAAGCCAAATTGAGAGAACTATTGGGATTTTAAAAGGACGCTGGAGGTGCTTGTCAAATGAGCGAAAACTTAGATTTGACCCAAGAACTGTCACCAGAATCGTAAATGTGTGCTGTGCTCTGCATAATGTCTGTACTCATTTTAGGGTACCATTAGAACAGAGTAGTTTAGGTGCAGATAGAAATATCACACAACCTGATGTTATTTCCAATTCAAACATGAATGATAACTTATCAAGAATTGCTCAAAATATCAGAAATAATATTAAAAATTCTTTATGAAAAAATGTTTTTTTTTTCAACTCATTTATTTTTAGTTCAATTTCATTGGAAACAAAGAAATAACTCTTGAAAAAAAAGTACTTCATTGATAATAAATAACTAAAAACATATTTCTTTGTAATATTAGGCCGAAGCTTTTACTTTACTGCTGAGATTCTATTTCTCGAAGTCGTATACGATTTTCCTCTATTTTGGTGCTCAACATTATTTCTTGCAACCGCAAGCGTTCTACTCCGTTCTTTTCGTAAATTTCAAGCTTCTTCATTTTTAGTCTGTACAGCTTGGGTGAATTCCTAAATGCAGTACTGACTTCATTGTGCATCAGCAACCATTCCTTAATGCAAACACAGTCATCGTTACATTGCGTCACGTTCCGAAATGCATTGTGAACGGATTTTATTGCGCAAGCAAACGCAAACAGCGCATCGTGAATTATCACGATGCAAATGTCATTTTTAAATTTTAATTTTGTTTGTTGTCGTTTTCGTATGTGCAAAAGATGAGTGATTCCCCGACGCCGTAAGTATTTTTGTTAAATATTGATTGCAATGTTCTTATTTTTGTAATTCTTTAGACAAAAGTGGTGTAATAACCAAATTAAGTTGCTGATAACATCAAGACTTAAATTCGAATCAGAATTTATTCTAGAAAGTGGACCCGGAATTTCCATTTTCTCTAGAAGAAACAATTCGAAAATTTTTAAATATAATGGTTACATATCGACGCATAAAAGCAAGGAAAAAATCGTCGGGGGAATCCTCGACAATTTGGGAGTTTTTTGACGAACTTGATGCACAGTATGGCACGAAACATTCGGTTTCAGTCCCATCGAGTAATGTTGACTTCTCTTTTGAGGCCGAGGATGATGGTGAAGAAACTGGAAATCAGCAAAACATTGATGGAGCTGATTCGAACAACGAGACCCCGAGAAAAAAACCCAAGAAAGATGAAATGTTAGACTTTTGAAGCAACAGTCTGAAATGGATCGAGAATGCTTCAACAAGCTCATTGAAATTGAAAATGCGAGGCTCAAAGTCGAAGAACAAAAAGTTGAAGAGATGAAGGAACTAAAAAATCTATTGAGGCAGGTTCTTGATTAGATGAAAATATGTAAGATGTGTTCTTAACTGTGAAGTCGTTTTTTAAGTTTCCTTATTTTATGAATTAATCTATATGTTATTAATTGTTTAAATGAATTTGAAACGTTTTAGTTTTATATTGACCTTTAATAAAAAAAACTTAAGTATTTAGGCAGAAAAGAGTGTTGCCAATCGTTCTCTTTTGAGTTTAGCTTCATTGTTTGCGATAACATCATTTTCTTCGTGAGGTGCTGCATTATTAGAAAATGATTCTGTGAAGTTATCTTCAAAACTTGGTGATTCGTGGTTTATAATAAAGTTGTGCAAAATCACACAGGACATGATAATTTGTTTTGCCATCGAAATACTGTGAACAGGAATGAAGTTTAAAATTCGAAATTTTTATTTAAGAACACCGAATGCCTGCTCAATAAAGACTCGAGTGGAACTATGACAGTAATTAAAGCGTCTTTGATCTGCCGTCAAATGGCCATTATCCCTATAAGGCGCCATAAGATGAACTTCTAGTGGATACGCAGAATCGCCAAGCAGATGATATTCTAAAGGAATATTTACGTCACGTTGGACTATAGCTTTTCGCAGTGGACTATCACGCCATACAGCAGCATCATGGCACGATCCTGGGTAACCAACAAACGCATCGATGAAACATAGGTTACTGTCACAAACACCCTGTTAAATGGAAAGTAAGTACAATAAGAACAATTTAAAAAATGTGCTTATGTAAATCCATACTTGCATAATTATTGAGTGGGTACCTTTCCTGTTGATGTAGCTTGATGAGTCCTCAGTCGGGGCTGGGATTTTAAAGTGCGTACCGTCAATGCATCCCAAGACAAAGGGAAATGGATTGTTTCGTTTTTCTTCAAATCCTGTTGCTATTTTCCTTTGAAATTCCAGTGTTTTTGGCCATTTAATTACTTTCTTTTTTAGTGTTAATATTGCACAAAGTGTTTTCTTAAAGATTCTGTAAAGCGAACCCATTCCTATTCCAAATCGATCGCAAACCTCCCGAAAGCTGCATTGGTTAGCCAATTTCCAAAGAGTAGCATATAAACAATATTCAAATGCATATTTCGGCCTTCCAGCTGCTAATGGCTTACGCGTTGGCATAAGAGTTCTCTTGAGCAACTTGAACAAAAGGTCAAATCAGTACCCACACATGTGTATGTAAAACCCGAAACTTACCAAGAATGTGCTTCTGTTCATCCGAAAATGGGAAAAAAATACATCGTCAGGGTACGAGTTAATAACTTTCATAAAGTTCTTGCATTTGGGTACGTTCCTTTAAAAGGCAATAATTGAGGATAGAGCCAAACATTTACGTTTTAATTGTTTTTGTTTCAATTGTATTACATATTTTGTAAACGTTCTTCTATTAATTTGGCAATAATTGTTTAAAATATTATTTATTATAAGAGTTGCAACTAATTTTCTTGACATTTTACAAATTATGACAAAACACACAGCTGATCATAGTATGTATCATAACGTCGTTCCAAAATATCAGCAGACTGAAAGCAACTACAAACGCAACAAAGTGAGAAAGCAACATATAATTTCAAAACAGATGCGATGCGCATTCACAATGCGCATTTTGTTTACATTTAGGAATTCACCCCTTCTCTTCAACCTCTAGTCTTCGTTTATGTATTTTTTGATTGCTGATGAGCAATTCATGAATTGCGTCCAATTTAGTGTTAATACCTTCTGTTGCATTAACATATTGCCTCATTAAATTTTCCTTGATTTCTTTTTTGTTAGTACGAACATTTGTCTTGTTAGTTGGGTTCCCTTAAATAAACTGTTTATTATAATATATTAAACGCTAAAATTAACTCACATAAACTACCTTCATATTCAATATCTGATTCTTCTTCAAGACTATTCTCCTCATTTTCAAAGTTCGAAGTTGTATTTGTTGCCGGAATATATGTGCTTTTAGGTTCGGAGCTCTTTATATTGTTTGTATCGTTATTATTGTTGTCAGTGGTATTATTGTGTGGGGCTCCAAACAATTTTGCTGTTAGGACTTCTTCAACAGCTGCTTCTAGACCGGCGCACTCGATTCTTTTTTTCTTCCCACTCATCGATCTTTTTTTGCATATATGGACCTCCGCCCGTGCCCTTTAAATGAAGTTTATTACTTCTCAGTTTGTTTTTGACTTTATATTTTAAATCGCTCCAAGTCTAAAACAAAACACAATTTTATAAATAAATAAATAAGTACACTCGCATATTTAAAATCAAAACCTTTTTCCAATCTTTAATATCTTTTTGTGGAGGACCCTCTGTGTTCAGGGAATTGGATAGTCTTTCCCAGAGAAAACTGCTATTTTTCCTTCCTTGAGCCGTTTTCAAGATTCCTCGAGCTAAATCCTTATGATCGCTCATAAGATAGATAGATTGATTTTATTTCGTTAAATATACATTTGGTTTGTTATCGCACATTTTACAGAGATTTGATAAGATATATCTTTCTACTGAAACATTATTTATTCAATTGAAAATATAAAGGAGACAAAAATAGATAGTTTGGAGGAAACACGAAAAAAACCTCCAATTTAAATATCGCTCATAAAATTTGTTATAATTTCTATTTGTTTTTTATTAATGGCCATATTTTGCTTATTTTCCATTTTTTAGTTGTTAAACGATAGGTATTTGCTATCGAGAATAAAGCTTTGTTTATTTTCTAGTTTGTGTGCTGCCAACTTCGACGATACAATCGAGGGTAGTCGATTGTGACAAATTAGGTGCTGCCAGAGCTCGATTGTGTCGACTGAACTCGATTGTATCAAGTTACGTGCTGCCACCCCAGTTAAAACTATCAAACGCTGGGATAAAGCTGCGAAAGCACGAGTTGATGTTCCCTGTCCCGCATGCGTATCGTCATATAATTCAGGAATGGGAGGGGTGGATACTTGTGATCAACTTATTGAGTGCTATCGCACTTGGGTAAAAACTTAAAAGTGGACTGTTAAAACAATTCTGCACATGTTTGACTTAGCTATTTATTGCAGCTATGTTGAATACAAACATGATCTCACGAAAGGACCAAATGGATTTGCTTGAGTTTAGGTTGGAAATAGGAGAGTATTTATTGGGTGGTGTAAGCAATTTTAAACAAAAATGCTTCCAAGGATTCAGAGCCAGAAGACGTACCGGTTGAGAACAAGAGAAGGAAGGTTGCATCAATACCTGGACAAGACAAGCGCTTTGATGGTTTTAATCACTGGCCAGTCGTTGAACAACTTAAAGCACCTTTAAAATGTCGCTTACCTAATTGCACAAGTCGGTCACGAACCAAATGTGAAAAGTGTAACGTATATCTTTGCCTCACTAAGGACTCAAATTGTTTCAAGCAATTCCATTCAAGGAATACTTAAGCAAATAGCAAAGCGACATTTTACCAGTTCACATACTAACTTTCTAAAAGTATTTTAAAATTAAATTACAATATTTACTTTTAAAAAGTATTTTAAACTTATTTAACACTTAAATAAATACTGTTAACTACTACTACTTACTTCTTTTAAAAAATGTAAAAGTAAAGTTTACTTTTAAATGTTTTTAAAAATAAAAAACGTTTCCTTCCCTAAAATATCTAACAAAGTTTTTTTTGTATTATTTTAACTTTTTTTTCGTGGTGACTTTTTTATTTTTAGCCAATATTGCCTCTAGTGCACTCCCGAAGCTCACAATTGTGAGTGTCCTGTTTCAAGGACATCCAAGGCTTTTTTTATTTTTTTTTTATTTCATATTTCTCCTTTAACGTTTAAAATTGAAGAAAAATTGTAATTCCAGTAAAATATTATTTTGGGATTGCTCAGGAGGGAAAGGGATATCCTACCAAACTATTAACAAATTTTGAAGACATATGGAACATTTTGTTATCAAGCCTTCACATAGGTGGAAATCAGATAGGCGGAAATAAATCAACAGGGTTTCTTCGGCCTATTTACATGAAACCACTGTTTTTTTTTTTTTTTTTAAATTCATTTTTATTTTATTTTTCTTAAGACTAACTTAAATGCTAGACAAAAATTCATGAAAAAACTAGCCTACTTATCAACTACTTAACTAACTAACTAACTAACTTGCCCTATGCGGGCGCCCTAAATTACTCGATAACTTAATTCTAATGCCTTTCGGCCTATTATCTAATATATAAATATAAAAGTAACAACAATTTTTTTTCCAAGAAAACTTTGAAAAACTTGGTTCCTTGTCTTTTTTTTTATTTTATTTAAACTTACATGCTAATTAAAACTACTTATCGACTAGCTTAAACTACTTAAAAATAATTAAAACTACCTAAAAATAACTTAAAAACTAGAACAGCCACAGCAAGCTTTTTTCTTCTTTTTTTTTTGTATATATATATATACATATTTTTTTTTTTTTTTTGTGCCACCATGACTGTTATACACATAAACCTTCTATCTTAGTCGGCCATGAAATTCAAATTTTAAGTCAACTATCCTTACCTAATTTAACCACCACAACAGGTTCTCCTGTTGTGACCTACTCCGACGGTCCCAATCGGACACACTCCTGCTGAACCGCAGGCGCTCTCCTCCGCCCTGAGCGACGACGTTTCTGTCGTATAGGAGCCGCCTATCCACAGTTCGTCGGAAGACGTGGTAGATTATCGGAACCGCCGATCTATCCTGTATCAGCCCTCGACTATCCAAATATAGGAAAGCTTCGGGCGGAATAAAGCCACTTAAACGCGCACTCTCAAAATATTCATCATTGGGATAGGAGGCCCCAAAGATGAGACTATTGTTCGAAGCCATCGCTCTTGCCGCGTGAAACCGAATGAGTTTCACCAGAAAATTGTCTATTCGCTTTATGTTGGCCCCGTTGTATAGGACCTGGTTGGAATAGTATTTTGTGTAGGCAGATACTGGTGTTCTGTGAAGTCCAAGGCAGCTCCTCAGACACTGCCTCTCAAACACCCGTATCTTTTCCATTTGAGATGGGGCAACGTTGAACCACACCGGGCACCCATAGGCAATCATCGGCCTAATGAGGGCCATGTAGCAAATCACCTTCACCCTGCTGTCAAGACGACTGCTATAAAACAATCGTCTTGTCAGGGCAAATGCTCCCCTAGCTCTAGCCAGAGCAGCATCTACATGTCTTCCGAAATATAGATACTGATCTAACCAGATGCCAAGGTACTTTACTACACTTTTACTCGCCAGTGGCTGTCCGTTTGGTCCCACGATCACCAGCTTTCGCCAGTTCTTTCTCGTATCCCTAGAGGCCCTAGACAACGGTGTCCTAAACAGGATAGTTTCTGATTTCTGAAAGTTGATTTTCAACTTCCAGTCATCACAATATCTCTGGATCTTGTCGAAGTCCCGCTGTAAAAGAGTTCGAATGACTTCGACAGTAGAGGCTGTTCTGTACGCGATAAGATCGTCCGCATACGCAATTGCCTGAGTAAGACTACCTATCTTATCACTGGTGTAAATGTTGAAGAGAATCGGCGAGTTTACCGCTCCCTGTTGCAGACCATTCTTAATGAAAAATTCTGCCACTTTTGACAACAAACGTTCTACCAGTCAGCATGTCATGAAGCATATATAGCAGTGGTTTACTTATGCCAAGTCTGGTCAGCTTTAGATAGAGGCCCTCTAACCATACGGTGTCAAAAGCCTTTTCTAAATCAACCAGACATGCACCCGTGCACTGTTTTTTGGCTTTCCATTGTATATCAGAGACGAGTTTGGAGGCGGCATGAATACAGTCATGTCCAGCCTTGAAACCAAACTGGTTCTCTGGTATAATATTATTGTCCTCAGACCACTTGAACAGTGCTCGATTGAGAATCAATTCGAAAACCTTGCTTATACTCGGAAGGAGACTAAGCGACCGGAAATTCACCGGATTGGAGTTGTCCTTTCCCTTTTTCGGGAGAGGATGAACCACCGCCGTCTTCCAACGAACTGGATAATATGCATTATTCAGCGCGTTGTTGAACAGAGTGGCGTAAATGTCCACAGCTTCAGGTGGTAAGTGTCGCAGTACAATGTTGGATATACCATCGACTCCCGCTGACTTCTTTTTCTTTATGTAATCGAAGATGATCTGGAGTTCCACCTTCGAGATTAACAGGGGACTAGACCCACTTTGCTCGGCGACTATGGCGTTTGCCCAGATGAAACCACTGTCTTACAGCCAAGATTCACATCTAAAGGAAACATATCTAACCCACAGCTGCGTTGAACTTTAAAGGAAAAAAAGTGAGTAGAACCATGTTTTCACACCCCCAGAACGTAGCATCAACTAATAAGACGACAAATATCCATCCTACTCCCAAGCAGATTTCTGTCCAGAATGTAAGGGCAATGTGAAGAAAGCCCATATCACATATTGTTTCAGCTATCAAAATTTACGTTTTTCTTGTTTGTAATACCTTTTTAGAAAACCTTATAAGAATGATCGATGATAATCATAAGCTTCCTACCCTACCATAAAGAAATCGGATGCGACTGCAAATCATAAGATTAAACTGTAATTCCTATCGCAGATCTTAACGATTTGTCAGCGATGTCAAATGCCATTCAAAATGTCGTAGCCTGCCTACAGGTAGCTGGGAAAAAATATGGCCAGCTATATGTCAGTCAGTAAGCTTACATAGAAAACCCATCAAGAACCAATCCCACCCACAGTGTGGGCAAAGAGTCAAAGAGTAGCTCCCTAACCGCAAACCGCAAAAGCCCATAATTCAGTCAAGCCGCTGTGTCACAATACGTCGTGCGCGTGTCTGAGAGTCTGAATGAGTTTGGTTTTGGAGTGCGCTGTTTATTTTTTTTAATCTGCGAGAATGAATTTTTATCCAAAAACTCATTACCATAAATGTTTATCTTCCTGGCAGCGGAGGTCGATTGCAGTGATACACTCGCCTCAATTCGTTGTACGAAATGTCATTTAGTTGTATTTATGGAAATCATAATGAACGAATTGCAGACTCAAGTAACCGTGATGACTGGGCTGGCAAACGAACGCAGAGATTCCCGTCTTCGTGTTGTTGTTTTTGCGGTTTGATCACCACTCCTCCGACCTGGAATGGGGTCACAGTCTCAACTGAATGTCATTTGCCATTTATGGTGAGTGGATTTGTTATGCTATGGATTGGAAAGACATTGTTTCGATCTTTTTGATTTGACAACGGGCAAATAGTTTAACGATTTATCTCTTAAGGATCAAGTTAAACATACGCCCCTTGAAACGGGTTTGATAAGTAATAGTGAGTGACGTGTTTAAGCGTTTTAAAAGGCCCTAATTATTCATAATAAAAACATCATAAACAAAGGGATAGATAACTAGATCTCGTCCTATATAACGAACCCCAAACCAGATACTTTCGAAGACGTATGTGGACTTCTAGTAATTGCACTCGAAGGATGCTATGAATTTTAGGTCAACTTCGATTGATTGCTTCAAACGGTTACAAGCTTGCAATCGTTCGTAAACTAATACTTGGATGTGCTATGCACTGGTGGGTAAGAGATAGAGAACAATATCTATGAAGGACATGCACAAACAATTCATTTCTCTCAGAGAAAACCCTGATCCTTTTTGGGGAGGCTGTATAATTTACGTTTTTATTAAATAAATTTGGACCTTGAAGTAGTAGCCTTTCATTTACCTACAGTCCGCTATAGTCCGAAATGAACCTGGGCCTGAACCAATATGCCTCTCCAATTAAAGTTTTTCTTAAGTATAGTCCGTCCCATAAAAGAAGAAAGATCCCAACATCCGCAGTAGCTATTTATTTAAGGGAAATTTTCTCTTTTAAGGTTTTTTGATCGCATGAAATAGTTAATGCTTTTCTGTACTTTATCTTTTTTGCAGCGATATTGGAAAACGTAATTGTTTTATTATTGATACGTGTTTTAACTGTCATTGAGTTTCACCAATAAATCATTGTAGTAACTCATGAAAAAACTTTCATGCATGAAGTAGAACATTACATTCAAGAAAATAAAGAAATAATGAAAAATATCAAAATTGACATAAAATAAATTAAAGCAAAGAAAATCAAAAAAAGATATTGTTTGAAAAAATAAATAGTTGAGATTTTATTTGGAGTTATAAATAGTTTTTTTTTTTTCATAAAAAGTTATTTGTTTTATAAATAGTGGATAATATTAATCGGAATCCGTTGTGTCGGTTTCAAAATCATCTCCATCAGATGAATCATTTGCTGGGTGTATAACAATTCTTTCAGTTATTCTATCTCATGCAATTTCTGCGCGATGATATTCATCTTCTGTGCGTATTGCTTTTTCACAAACAGAGTTCCAATTTTCCGGAGTTATTTTGTTGAATTCTTCTTCCGCAATATTTTTGACATCGTCCAGTTTAAAAGTTGTATTACTTGCTGCTACTCTGCTTTTTACTATTCCCGATATATTTTCTATAGGATTTAGGTCCGGATGATAAGGGGGTAATCGTAAGACTTCATGGCCTGCACTCCTAATGATGTCATCAATTTGGAGCTTTCGGGAGGACTTGTTTTGTTTTATTAATCCATATAGCTGTACTTTGCAGCTAGCTGGTTGGTGAGGTATTTTGTTTTCGGATAGCCATTTCATCATATCAGCCTTTAATGATGACGAGTTGGGGACAGTACCATCAATTTTTTTGTGATATGTTGCATTGTCCATAACAATAACTGACGGTTCTTCTAAGTTACAAGGAACTTGTTCCCTTAACCATTTTGAAAAGTTTTCGTAGTTCATCTCATTATGGTAGTCACCAGTCTTGCTTCCAGATTTAAAAAGCGGTAGTCCATTTCTAACAAATCCTCCTTTTCCACCAGCATGAGCTATAATCAACCGTGATCCATTGGAGATATTTGACTTTAAGCCGTCCAAGCTGCCATCTGTCCAAGTATTGGGTCGAGTATGTGTGCTATGAATATAACTTTCATCTATATAAATAATTGCGTAGCCTTTCTCTCGGAATTCTCGTACTTGGGCAATATACTCGTAGCTTTTAAGTTTTATATCCGTTCGCATAAAATTTTTCGGTTGTTCTCTATTTTTTAAATCCTTATCCATTGTATTGTAAAACCCTGTGTAAAGATGATCGGCTCATGTTGATCTGCAAATCCGAAGCTATTCGTTGATTCAGTGCATTTAGTGTAATTATCATTTTTTCTTCTTTATGAAAATTTTGAATTATTCTTTTCATTACGCTGATGTCAAAGTTGTCCAGTCCGGTGACATAATGGTTGTGAGGTCCTTTTTTTTTGGACTTCTGACTGTACCGCTTCTTTCATACTCTTTAAAAATCCTCCATATTGAGCTTCTGGATACTCCTGTTATTTTGGATGCTTCATCAATAAATTTCCAGCTCTGAACTCTCAAATGTGTTTCGGCCTTCTCCATCTCATGTTTTATAACGTTTATGATAACCGCTCGTGTTTGCTTGCTTATTGATTTTCCTTTGCCAATAGAATCCATAATGGTGTTTTAAGACGTATTTTGGTTTACTGACAAAAAATGAATGCCTGCTAAAAAAGCTAATACTTGCCTTTTTATATAAGTTTGGCATGTTTCCTGGCATTCGAAAACTTTCATACCTATGACGTTTTTTTTAAGTTAAACTAGGTATAGTGTGGTAAAGGTCAAACAAGTCATAAAAGAAAAGAAAAAAATTATAAAATCATGCAAAAACGCGTAAAAATATACCTTTTATTCACTTGAAAACATGGGTTTTCCAAAGTTGTATTCGGCAAGACGGGTCTATTTTAAGTGAGTAAAAAAACCCATCTTTTCTCAATTAACCTAAAAATCGACCTGTCTACCTGCATTCGTGCCCATTCACAAAGTATAATGGAAATTCCATTTTAACCCTTTTTAATAGTTGTTACTCAAAGCTCTGGCTTTTATTAATACATATTTGAGAAGTGCAACACCCAGCAAATTTCCCTTTTCTTTGGGGTGGGTAAAGTGTATCTATTGCATGCGCCAACGACGGTTCTGTGTGGACAATCAGTCATTACTCGATCGTCGATCGAGAGAGATGTTTTCGCAGGCAGGGGTATGCTTGCTTTATGAAATGCGCACACATTTTTTTTAGCTGTAGTTTTTGTTGGAAAAGTAGTTTTGCTTTCTCTAAGAGAATAAAATCCCTGATGTGAAGAGACCTGCGCAAGATATTTTCAGGTACTTTGGGACGGGCTATAACTGCCTCCAGTTGCGCACTCCAAGTTTTGAGCGCCACTTAAGGCGAGGTCTTACTCTAAAGCGTCCGATATATAGCTGGCAATCAAAGACACTGCGACCCGGTGTCCATTCGCACTTTAGTTCCTAGGAATCTTAAACATCCGATGTGGAGTTTTTTTATTTGATAAGGGTATGTCGCTCTACAGCTCGTATATAGCTTGAAGTTGAAACTTCGTCTCCATAGCCCGTCAACGCAAACGGAACCGAATATTTTTCGAAGAATTTTACTCTCAAAACGACCCAGCATTTCTCCATCCGCTTTTGATACGGTCCATGATTCAGCTCCGTAGAGCATGCCTGGGATGATCAGGATCTTATATAGGATAACCTTAGTAGTATACTAGTGAGGGCTTTACTACTAAATTGCCTTCTTAGCCCGAAGAAACAGCGGTTGGCAATATTAAATTTTATACTTGGTCTGCCATCATTTACAGCTAAGCCCACATTTGCTAGTATAAACAGGATTATGCTAGACCGATCAAGTATGTCATTATGGTTCACGTATGCTATCACTTGCACAGATTTATGGAAGATTTTGCCCTAGATGTTGAGTGGTAAGTTTTGCACTATCCACTCAAGACTGAGGTTAACATGACATGACACTGCATCGCCTTACCTCTATCCTTTTTTATATCGAATATTTCGGTGGGGTCATTTCCAACCATGATATAGCAGCGAGAATTCTGCATCTTCATCCTGTACAGACGGATGAGTTTGAGCGGTTTGAGCGGTATACCAAAAATAGACATGGCCACGTATAGTTCGTCTCTATAAATGCTGTCGTATGCGGCTTTGTAATCGATGTATAGGCAGTTGGTACCGATTTTGACAATGCTGAGGTTCCATTCTTCAGACATGCTGTCATCCGACCGAATTTCGCTTATGAGTCGGTGAGTTAAGTGTGAGTTAAGATATTGCTATTGTAACTTCACTTAGGTCGGGTGGTTGGTAGTTTTCGCTGACGTCACCAATATTGAATGGTTCTTTCTGCCTGACAGCGGGAGATTGTTCGTAATTGCCGCTCAAATGTCTGCAAAGCAGTTCTTCCATATCCTCAGCATTGACTGCGTCTCAACTACGACATTTCCTTGTCCAAATCGATGGGATTCCGTTCGAGACTTGTATCCCTGGTATTGACGTTATATACTTTAGTTAAACTGCTGGTAAGTCTTATGAGTAGTGGGGCTCTCTATATCCACTTATTTCTTAATTCGGAAAAGCCGGAGTTCTTCACTCCTTATTTGACTATAGATTTCAATAGCAGGCCTCGTTTTTGGCTGCAATCATCTATCGGCATTGTTCATCAAACCAAAGGTTTCTTGTTGATAGACGCGATAATCCTAGCACATCAGTTGCAGCTGGTCTGTTGACCACAGTTCTTCGACATTTTATGCTGGTGGTGGCGCTACGGGCTCAGTGACGCGATGAACTGACGCGCAGAAGGTCTGGGTTCCATTCCCAGGTGTAGCTAAGCCTAAAATCATTTTTCACCTGCCCTCCTATAGTGATGATCTGACAAATCATCCGAGTAGTATCAATTGTCAAGAACAGCTTATCTAAACGTAGCCGTTTAGAGTCGGCATAAAACAAGAGATTCCGGCATCGTTCAAGAGGTACACACGTACTAACGAGCCTGTAGCGTCAGCCTTTGTATTTTGTTTGCATGGTGTTAATCGAGAGGTTAAGGGATACGCGTTCTGCGAAAGACTTGACGGTCTCTTGCGATTGCTGTCAGAATGTTCGGAAATCCAAAATATTGAGTGATTGCCTTTTGTCTACCGCAACTTGATCGATTTGATTGATCGTTCGCTGATCCATGTATACCGCCATGTCACCTTATATGGATATCGAGGTGAGGAAACCGTGTGCTGACTATAGTGGCAATTCGTTCCGCAGCGAAGTCAATTAGCTAAAGTCCATTGCCAATCTTATTGTCTTGTAGGCCGTGTTTTCCGACAATATTGCTAACGATATTCTCCTTTCCTTACTTTCAGGTAAAATTTCTCAAAATCTGGCGCTTATAACAAATCTACATTCGAATAGTCGCTGGTTTTGCTCACTTTAACATGGTCCGTAATAGATCTCACAGCTTTTTTTCCCGGTCTGCTATTGCCATCGAATTTCCTGTTTGCTTTATAGCAGCCTTAGGCTTCCGCTAGTTGTTCACCTGCACATCTCCTGTGTAATTTTCTTCCAAACCAGATGCAGATGCGAACCTCGTTGTCCTTTTTTTCGTAAAGCATGGTCATCCACAATAAAATCAGCCCTTTCAAAGGCTCTTAGTTGCTTCGTAAGTGGACAACCCCCAACCTGGACTGCCATGCCCAAGCGTTCATCTTAGGGCAGTAGGCCGGATATTCCGTGGCAGTCATTGATGACGTGGCTTTTTATACCGTTGCTCTTGATATCAACACTGGACGAGACCCGTATCCGATCGTTACCACGTTGGGGTTTAAGCAACACCATGTAGTCAAAGTAACAAGGACTGGGCAACATCCAACGATTGCTTTAAGTTTATCCTTTAAGTTTATCCATTGATCCTCATTTAGTACCACATCAACCATTTCACCAACAAATCTCATTTATCATCGAAGTATCCAATGTAATGGAACATCATTTACCTAGAGGTTTTCAAAATTAGATTAGATGAACAGATCTATTTCAATCCTAGCAAATGACTCTCAATATCCTGCCATAATTCACCACACTGCTCTCGAATCATTCCAGCCACTTCTGGACTTCCATCTGATTAATTCGATTTTGATTGGAGGTGATCATGTTAACGAAACATAATTAACCATCGGTTAGCATTGCTACATTAATCACATCATGGAAGACGATACCCAGCACACACTGCCATTTAATTCTAACGACACACGAGGCCTGAGACACTGATCACACAGCTAACGAACCTCTCTCGGATCTCGTCGGTTGCCATCGATCACTCAGTCGATCACTTACACTTACCAAGGTGTGTACCGCACATAGATACACAGCCATCCGAAGACCACGAGTATGCGACAAAACGTGACTGCAATTTTTTGCCCGTCTGTTTGTTTGGTGGTTTTGCAAACAACAGATTTGCAGAGCGCCTATTAAGTCGTTCCCATTGAATCCTATCCCATCCACAGCGTGATGCATTCACATTTGATGAGTGGATTACCAAATGACAATTACTCTGCTGGCTTGGAGAATGGTGGCTGTACGCCCACAGCTGCCGCCGGTATACCCTTCAGTTTCAAGAGAAAGGCATGAGGATGATTCTCGTTCCACTTACTTCACTAATGATCCACTATATGGGAACTCATTATGTGATAACGTTTTGCCTTTCAAATCTGAAGTCAAACCTTTGTCAGGCATCTTCTCTCTCTCTCTCTCTCTCTGTACCCGTACACTACTTAGTGTCGTTGGAAAGTGCCATTAATCCTCTCCGCTATTGACCAATAATTAAATCCGTGCGCTATAATCACTCTTCTTCACAGTAAAGCCAGACTTCCCAGGGAAAAGCCTCTTGCATTCGCGACTATGGCATTTCCATGTATCCCGAATGCGATCTAACCCATCTAGACGATGCGAACGCGGTAAGATTGCCTGAAACGAAATCACGCCTGACCTTTTAACACTCCGCCAAGCCGAGACTGAGACTTACCGTACAAAAGCTGAGAAAGAGGGAAGGCGAGAGCACGATGAATCATATGTCTGATGGTTGTCGGATCTTAGTCCATGAAGAAGCATACAAATTCGAAAAGGTTACCGCGTGCGCTTTTATTATTCATTACGAACGTCACGTTGCTCGGTTTATGTTTCCGCCGTGCAAGCGTGAAACTTCAGCGCACTATAAGGGTCAAGAGTCTGGAAGGGTATTCGGTTTCCGTGCGCCTAAATGAAGTTGTCCCATCACTTAAGTGAGGTCAGGGGATTTGATAACATTTTCGATTTAGGCTTACGTTGTGCAATTTAGAGGGAGTGTGCCTCAGCAGTGAGCAAGGTGATAAAGTGAAGGTGCAGCTGTGAAGGGACATGTCTGGGTGTTAATTGGATTCTCCACTGGACCATGGAGATTATCGTAGCTTGGGTTGGATAAAAAGTGTGTTGCGCTGATTAATTTGTAAATCGTTTTGTGAAAGTCTAGATTTGGGATTTCATCTACCATTTTGTGATGGAGCGGTTGATGGAGTGTGGAAAAGTTTGTGTTACCATAGATCGTTAAATATTAGGGTGTTCCTTTAACTTAACAAATACTGAACAGATTGACCTCTTCTGGGTAAAGACAGAGCAGGTAACCTCATTGTGTACGGGAATGGGCAAAACTGTTTGGCCTTGTGTAATGCTATGTACAACAAGCTGGATTGGTGTAAAATGTTTCTTAGCTCTGAAAATGTAACATAGTTTGGACGCGGCTTATTTGACAATTACTGAAGTGATGTGACCATATTTCTGTGTCACTTCCCTATGTCTATTCGAAAAGCAGCACTGAAATGGAGTTCCAATTAAGCCACAGCAATTATGTCAGCAAATTGGGGTCGATATTGTATGAACTTCATAACTAAATCACCACAACGTACTAGAGACGAATGCCTTCTAAGGACTGCGATGTTGGCATTTTTAACTACTCACAGCTTAATGCTAGGCATGTCATTCACCTGACTACTCAGACACACACTATTTACTTACGTAAGTTGCACTAGAGTCCGGGGTAAACGTGGTCCTCAACCAACATGAACCTCGAATTAACCCGGTCATCAGCCAACTGCTTCCAGGTACGCACTTCAAGTTGCTGAGGTTAGCTTCTACATGTGCGCCCCTGTTAAAGTGAGGCTTTCATTTACACCTCGTGGTTGAACATTTGTGATTTTAGTCCATCAACGCAAATGGCAGCTAAGGCCTTCCGAAGATTTTTTTCACTCAAAACGATCAAGGATTTTTAAAAAAGACCATGCTTTAGCTCCAGAAAGCTTAACTGGGATTATCAGGGTCTTTTGTAGAATAACCTTTGTAGTTCGAAAATGGAATGCACTACTAAATTGCCTTCCGAGCTCAAAGAACCAGCGGTAGCCAAGAGCAATCCTTTATTCGATATCAATCGATGTATTCTAATGCGAAGCCGAGGTAGACAAACCCTTTACTACCTCAAAGATACTTACGCCTATCAGTTATTACTTTCTGCGCAAATTGTCGATGTTGTGCGTTTTTTGTTGATGAAATCATAAATTTGAACTTGTCGTCATTTTGCCCACCACATCCGATTAGAAGCCCTCCCCTGTCGACCGCTGAGTGCCTAGTAGCTTGACCGTAGATATGGTCTCAATGCCTGTGTAAAGTCTTGGCGGCAGCAGATGAGAAATGGTATTTATATGCACATATTCCATTCCAAGCGGCAGTGGAAGAACTCCAAAGATGAAGTCAACGCAACGATGGCGTCTACAGGCCCAGTATAGACAAAGGGTATAACTGAAAGGAGCTGCTTTGATATATTTGGACCACAGGTCATCTATGAATTTAATTGGTAAGTCAGGCCATTTGAACATAGATGAAGGTGGTTGAGCCGAAAGGCCAACGGCAGTGCTCAGTACCGTAGTGGATACTGATGTTACCATGTCCTAGGGGTATCTAATAAATTGGAACTGGCAATCCTGGTTGAGGGTTGTGCTTTGGTTTAACTACACACTAGCGGAAATAATACTGTTACGGAGCAACCAAGAGCCTCGGAAAGGACTGATTTGTATTGCAAAACGAAAAGCGGACAAAGACGTTGGTGTCTGCACCTGAAACGTGAGATTATTAAACAGAAGAAGCTGATACCCTTAGCCTCTTAAAAGCAGACATTACTACCATCCATAAAATACCATGGGATGGGCCGGGTAAAAGAGAATGAGCGAACGCTTTGTAACAATCTGCGCCAAGAACAAATGCACCAACATAAGCCTTATAAACGCTCCGACAGGGGAAAAGTATTTTATATTAGCTAAGGATTGCTTTTACGAGCTCCGTGTTGAGAGATTCAAGGTAAGGAAGAACGACCTCTCGATTAACACCATACCACCAGCATCTTATGTCGAAGAAAAATGGCACTGATGACAAAAATCCATTAAATCAGCTGGAAATGACGTGCTACCGATCCACGAAAAAGGAGACCCACGGCATAAGTCTACTCAATATGGCCTACAAGATTCTATCTGCCGTAATATATGAACGCCTGAAACCGTTTACCAACAAACTGATTGGCCCCTATCAGTGTGGTTTTAGGCCAGGAAAGTCCACAACTGATCAAATCTTCACACTTCGGAAGATCCTGCAAAAACCAAATGCAGTCCAAATTGATACCCATCACCTTTTCATCGATTTCAAAGCCCCATTCGACAGCATTTATAGAGACGAACTGTACAGAGCCATGTCTAGTTTTGGTATACCTCCCAAAGTCGTCCGTTTGTGTAGGATGGAGAATTCTCGCTTCTCCACCAGGGTCGGAAACAATCTCACCGACACATTCGATACCAAAAAGGATTTAGGCAAGACGATGCACCGTCATTTCATTTCTTTAATTTGATTATGGAGAGGATTATGCAAAACTCCAGAGCCAACACCAGAGGCACATACTTCCAAAAATCGGTGAAACTACTAGCATGCGCCGACGATATTCACATTATTGGTAGGACTCAACGTGATGCCATAGCCGTGTTTGCTAGCAAACAAAAGGAAGCGGCAAAAATTGGTTTAGCAGCAAGAGCATGGCAATACGCAAGGACATCCAACAGAACGGCACCATTAATAGTGAAGGACTTTGCCTACCTCGGATTTCTTATTAACTCTGACAGCAACATCTCGTCAGAAATTAAACGCAGAATTAGTTTTGCCAACCGCTGTTTCTTCGGGCAAAGAAGGCAATTCAGTAGTAAAATCGTCACTCGAACTACTAAGAAGATCCTATATAAGACCCTGATCGTCCAAGTCTTGCTCTACGGCGCTGATGCATGGACCGTATCAAAAGCTGGTGAGGAAATCCTTGGAAATCCTTCTAGAGGAAAATACTTCAAAAAATCTTCTATCACGTTTGCGTCGCGTTTGTGGGGAAGAAGATTCAACCAAGAACTATACGAGCTTTACAGCGACATGCCGCTGGTTATAAAACTTCGCATTGGACATTTAAGATAGGTAGGACATGCAGAACGAATGCACCCCAATACTCCGCCTTGCAGAGTCTTCGATTCCCATGCAGACTTCGGATGCAGTAGAAGAAGACCTCGCCTTAAGTGACGCGCACCAGTAGAAACCGACCTGAACCAACTTGGAGAGCGCAACTGGAAGCAGATAGTTAAGGACCGGGCTAACTGGAGGCATGTTAGTTAAGGCCCAGGTTTTTATTCCAGACTTAAGCGCGTCTTAAGTAAGTAAGTAACTGATGTGCTAGGTTTCTCTTGCCCACCAGCAAGAAACCCATCATTTGATGAGGAATGCCTCCAGATGTTCGCAGCAAAGAACTAGGCCTACAGGGCTAAGCTGCAGGTGAATACGAGAGCTGTCATTGACATCTATACGCAAAGATGGAGGGAAGAACACCCGCCTTTTAGAAAGCAAGAAAAGTGTCAGATATTGAGAGGTACTTCAGGAAGTTGACCCAAAGTGTAAAACTTCTAAGCCAGGGATACAAGGCTCAGACAGAATCCAGTCGAGATAAACAAGGAAATGATGTTGTTGACAGTCGATGCTAAGGATGTGGAAGAACCACTTCTGCAGAACGAGGCATTCCATATTGGCAACACAAGCGAAAACTGCCAACCACCCGACCTGAGTGAAGTGAGGATAGCAATATCTAATCTGAAGCTTATTAAGGCTGCCGGAAATGACGACCTCCCCGCTGAGCTTTATAAAGCCAACGGAAATGACTTGGAAAGTAACATCCACCAAATCATAAGTCAAATCAAGTCGGATGAAAGTTGACTGGAGAATAGAACCGTTTGCCCGATCCACGAAAAATGAGACCCTCTAAATGTCTAAACCCAGTTAGGTCATAATAGTGTGAAAATTTTTAATTTTAATATTTTCAGTATCTTACATGTTTGTGTACACAACGAAATAACCCCTCTGCCAAGGAATATAAACCAAATTTTCGAAATCATTAAAGACTCACCAACTTCCCATCATTATCTTCAAATACCACCGCCTTTTCTCAGTAAGTACATTTTCATGATCGGTACATAATTTACTACCCAAGCTTAAAACCAAATGAAAGGCAAACATTAAAAAGGCCATGCCATGCCACAAAGAAAGGCCAGAATATGTCTTCAGCAGCCGGCAATAATGTCAAATAAATCGTCTACGTCCCGATAAAAATCGCGCGCATCATTGTTTTCCCCACGGCAACAACAACATTAGCGGCAAAAATCGTGCAGACCAACCACGCCGAAGAAGATCTACTACGAAGAGGCTTTGTCATGATGCTCCCTACAGTGTGGCGACTTTTCCGACAAAGTTCCCATAATTAAACGCGGAACGTTTTCAGCCTGAGCTACCAACTTTTGCGCAATCACCTGGGTGTTCATCATCATATTGCTGTCTGGGTTGATGGCGGTAACTGCCGCATTGAGGAAACACTTCAACTTCAAACTGGGAATGCGATAAATTTGCTGGTTATGTTTGGTTGGTAGATTAGAAGACAGACAATGCATGACCGCCACAAAGCGTCGGGGATGGTAGATGTTGCAAAATTAGTTATCCGGCAGATGCATCTGTTGGCAGTGTGTGAGATCCTTAAGTACTGGCACATATTAGATGTTAAAGCTGACATTAGGGCCAACCTGTGGCTCAATGGTTGTGGAACCATTGGCTGTTGGTGTAGTGCATTTCATGGAGGCGGTGTCTATAATGATTGATCCTCTTGATGGGCATCTGTGGGTACTTTGCGGCAAGCAGTATATAAAGCTGCAACAATTCAAAAACAGAAAAATCTACACAAGAAAAGCTTAAATTGGTAAAAAACTGTCATAAGATATCAGGACAGAAAGGCTATTGCAGAAGCTGTCAGTGAATGACATTTTTCTTTTAACCTACTTTAGGAATAGGCAAGCTTAAGGTAGTAGAGGTTTATTTATATAAGATTGCTTAGTTAATTTTCTGCTTTAATTTTTAGAGCCACTAAATCTGTGAAAGATAGACACAAACTCGTCAAAGCTGTTTCTTTTCCTTGTAAAAGCGTAATCGATAGGACTTTTCCTACACTTAGAAGACAAGAATTTCTAAACATGATCTTTGGTAAAACAACGTTATAAAATTAATTACGCACCCACAGACTCAGTCCTCAGTTAGGGCTTTACTACTGAATCGCCTTATTAGCCCGAAGAAACAGCGGTTGGCAAGAATAATTCTTCGTTTAATTTCTGACGAGATGTTGTTGTCCGAGTTAATGGCGGAGCCGTGGTAGACACAGTCCCGTACTACCTCAAAGTTATATCTGTCAATGGTGACGCTCTCTCCAATTTCGTCTTGGCTGCATATATAAAGTCTTACCCTCATTTTCTGCTAAGCCCAATTTTTCCTCTTGAGTCCTACCAATGATGTCAATATCGCCGGCATATTGTAAGGGTTTTTCAATAAGAGCGCTACAAAAGTTTTTTTTTAAATAAAACAAAAACGGTTTCGGATATCAATGAAATTCTTTATTCCCGTAAAAGTACGTTCGATGCCATTATGTATGGAACACGATTTCTTTTGCATGGCCACCACGGGCACGCTTGCAGAAGTCCAGACGCTGAACCCAATTTTCGACGGTTTTCAAGCATAAATCGGCGATACTGCTGCAATTTCACGTTCGATATTCGTACGAAGTTCATCAATCGTCGCTGGCTTCTTGGCATAGACCATAGACTTGACGTAGCCCCACAGGAAATAGTCTAACGGCAACAAATCACACGACCGTGGCGGCAAAGCGATCATTTCGTGAGATAACACGTTCTCCAAACTTGGTTTCCAATAAATTGATTGTGTCATTCGCTTTGTGGCTTGTGGCGCCGTGCTGTTGGAACCACATGTCCTCCAAGTCGATATCATCCAATTGGGGCCAAAAATATTCGGTTATCATTGAACGGTAGCGAATCCCATTTACAGTAACGTGCCGGTCTTGATCATCACGGAAGAAGTACGGCCCAATGACGCCGCCGGCCCATAAGCCACACCAAACCGTAATTTTTTCGGGATGCAATGATGACTCATGGAGTACGTGTGGATTTCTGCCTGACCAATACCGCATATTTTGTTTATTGAGGAAGCCAGAAATGAGCCTCATCGCTGAAAATGATTTTTCGATGAAAATCCGAATCATTTTCAAGTTGTTGCTCAGCCCAATTCACGAACATACGACGATTCTGGTGGTCAAGCGGCTTCAGTTCTTGCGTCAATTTAATCTTGTAAGGATGTAGGCCAAGATCTTTTCGCATAATTCGCCACAACGACGTCACAAAGATGCCTCAGCGGCAGCAATATTCGCGACACTACGGGCACTTCTTTGTCTCACTGGTACGGGAACAAATTTTTCCACTAGACGCTCAATTGTTGATCTGCTAGGACGATTATGAGGACCATAAATTGGAAGAAGCACTCTTAACGTTTTGGCCACTGACTCCGAATTTCGGTTGTAAATTTTAATAATTTCGACTCTTTGTTGGATCGTAATATCTTTCCATCATGAAATGGCAAACCTTACTGAAGAGAAATGTCAAAAGAGCGGCAAGAAATATGGCGTCGTTTGCTGTTGCCCTGTCGCTCAACTTTTGTAGCGTCCCTGTTGAAAAACCAGACAGTTGCACCGATTTTTGGAAAATTGTGCCTCTGGTGTTGGCTCTGGAGTTTTGCACAATCCTCTCAAGAATTACATTAAAGAAGTCAAATGGCAGTGCATCGCCTTGTCTAAATACTTTGTTGGTATCGACTGTGTCGGTAAGGTCGTTTCCGACCCTAGTGGAGCTGAGGAATTCACCATTATCGTCCTGCACAGACGGACACTGTTTCGTTCGTCTCCATAAATGTTGTCGTTTGAAGATTCGATATATTAGTAGTGGGTATCGATTTGGATTTGTAGGTTTTTTTTCAGGATCTGCTGAAGTTTGAAGATTTAATCAGTTGTGTACTTTCCTGGCCCAAAACCAGACTGATAAAGGCGATGATATTGTTTGCAAACGGTTACAGGCTTTCACATATTACGGCAGATATGATGTTGCAGGTGATGTTGAGGAGACTTATACTTCAGAAGTTGGCGCTGTTCAGAGGATTTCCTTTCTTGTAGAATGGATAAACGATGCTAAGGTTACATTTTTCAGGCATACTATCAACCGACCAAATTTGGCTTATGAGTTGGTGGATGTTACCAAAGATTATAAAGTCAAACAGATGACGCATTGAGAACAAAAAACAGAAACTTTTGCTCACCAGCTTCATGGTACGGGCGATGTGCACGTTTACATATGAGAAAAGAGATCCAAACATATGGCGAGCTGTGCCAGTATGACCCGCCATAGAACAATTTTTCTTGTATGCAGTACGTCATCTGTATGACTATAATATTTGATGTTTCTTTCCAAGTCATCTCCTCCCTCTTTATACAACTCGGTGGAAAGGCCATCATTTCCGGTAGCATTGTTAAGCTTGAGTACGAGTGAAATGCATACGCTATCGAATAATCGAGTAAACAAATTGGGATGATCACATACGAATGGACACGTATCGAATGCACATTTAAAATTGTACCAATCGTACAAGCAAAATTCTGCTACATTGATGTTTGATGGCTGACAAATGTAAAAAGTATTGTTTTTCTGTGAATGTAATGAAAATGAATTTGTGTATCAGGTCTGTTCTCGTACAAAATCACCCTTATTCCACATGGCGTTTTTATTAAACGACAGATAGCGTTTTTTGAAATCGGTATTACAGCTGGCAAGTCTGATGGCGTTTTATGTCGTTTAACGCTACGTGGCGTTTAAGTAGTGGGGAACGTAAGTTCTTAAAACGTCATTGCAGTTATTCGCATTCTAATAGTCGTTTTAGTTGGATAAAACGACAGGTAAAACGCCAATAATTGTCGAATAGAAATTTGCAAACGACTAGGTGTCGAATTTTTGTTAAAATGTGAGTTTCGATTAATTTGTGTATTAATTCAAGGATTTTATTAATTGTTATTTGTTCAAGGGTGAAAATAACAACCCCAGAACAAATGAAACGTTTGGTTGAATTAATGGAACAAAATGTTTCGCTGGCAAGAAATTTCAAAAGAGGTATTCCCCAGACCATAAAGAAACTAATTTAACATACAATCATAGCATTTAAACTAAAAAATCCTTTCCTGTTGTAATACTTATGTTGTTCGTTTTTTGTCGGTGCCAAAATGCGTATGTGAGTGCCATCGACACATCCTAAGACTCCTGGAATTCCAGCCTTTTCATAAAACGTCATTTTCGCACAGTTCTTTTCTTCATCTGTGTAATGCATGCTTATCCATTGTGGGCAAATATTTTCCTCCATAAGGGAAAGCATTTCTTTGAGGATTTTACTAAACGTTGTTTGAGCAAGACCCAAATTAAAATCATTGCCTACACCCTTTTGATACCCACCTTCCGCACGAAATCGCAATGTCGACGCAAGTTTTAAAATGACTGGCACTGACAATGAAATACCAGCGATTGGAATTTTATCCTTTAGTTCATTCAGTAAATAGACGAAAGCTTCTTTGCTAAGTTTGAAGTACATTTTAAATCTGGAAATGTTATCAGAATTAGGTATTTTTACTTCAAAATATTTTTTTCTTAAATCCACTTACTTTGAGTCTGGTAAATCCAAGGGATTAGATTTTGACCTGATTCTTCTTCTGATGTTTTTCATTTCTCTTTTTGCAATTTCATCTTCTTTTTTGTCTTCACTTTCCCATGATATAAACATTGCAATGATATTCATTGTTTTTGTAATATTATTTTGTATTTTGAATTTTAAATAGATAAAATAAATACTCATTTTAAATTTCAAATTGCAAAACATAAACGCCTATCTGTCATTTTTGTATCAGCTGTTGCTGTGGAACTCATGTGGAATGTAAAAAATATGAGAGAGGAGGCGTTCAGAGAATAGAATACCGACACTTAAACGACACTAAAACGAATCGACTCAAAAAACGCCATTTGTCGTTTAATAAAAATGCCATCTGGAATAAGGGTGAATAATATTTACTGATTCTTACTGATTTTTGCTGAGTTTTACTTATTGTAGTTCCCGTACGCAAAAATAAGTGAAAGAAAGAGCTCACGAGAGAGCAAAAAAATACTCCTCCATTAATATCTGTAAACAAAATTACTGCAGATATTTCTGTTGGTAACAATCAGTAAACTGTCAGTTTAGATTTGGCAAGTGACAAGTGACTAATCAACTTCAGTGTCATATGCTTTGATTAATTGATTTGGATTTTTCATTTGTTAGTAAAGAATACCACAATGAAAACAAAAACAGAGGCTAAAATTAGTGTTCATTAGATTCAAGAGAAGGGTTAACATTTTTCACCAACCCAGGTCCAAGATAAATACAAAGCTCTGGAGAGACAATTAAAAAAAAAACTCAAAAACTGGACGTGATCAAAAAAAAACGTTCGCATTTGAAAGAAAATAAGTTACGATCTATGTATCTACCCACCCATATTTTATGTAGAGATCATTTATTTGAACAGTGACCTTAATCGGTCAACGGGACAGAAACGGGTCTGGATTTCGGATTATAAATACATTGGACAATGAGGATGTAGAGCTAACATCTAGGGAACATATGTTGGTGAATACAGAAATGAGTTCGGCCAATAATACAGATGGTGAGGATGATCTATTTCCTTCAACAAGCGACGAAAATGCCACAACAACGCCACAAACCACACCACCTATTAAGAGAAGGAAACAAAATTCAACACAAAAAAAAATATATGCTAAAATAAATGATATTGGCTTCGAAACATCATCCTACCACGACAAAGTTCTAGAATTCCTTGAAAGGAAAAAAGATCGAAGAAATAAAAAAATTAAGATCTTAAAAAAATACTCGCCAACATTAAACGCGAATGAATGCATCATTTTGTTTGAAATATTGTTTCTTTTTTTTAATTTTGAATTATAAAAACACTCTCGATTTACTTTATTCCATTCGATTTTTATTTTTCAATTTGTTACAATGCTAACCGAACAAGACGAACGTCAAAAGATAAATAAAGGAAGTATCATGGCCGTCGTCTGCCGGATACAATGCTATCAAGTCACCAAAACATTTTGGTTTGCTTACATGCTATTACAATATTTTCAAGACTACTACAATAAGGTTGTTACGCCATAAAGTCATATATAGCGGGGAAGTTAGTAGGTTCCGGGTGCTGGAAGCATGCATCGTATGCATTCCTCTCCACAGTGGGAGGAGAATGTATGTGGTGTCGCTTTATGCGCCTGAAGCAACTCAACAAACTCAATTTATAGCAGAGCTCGAGACACTTTTTCGTTGCCTACAGCTTCATTTGGCTGAAAACTATTACTTTTTGGCCGGCGATCTTAACGCTAAGCATGCGGCTTGGGGAAATACAAACGCGAACACTAGAGGCCGACTGCTTCAAATTTGGAGGGAACAAAATACGATTGAGTACAAACTTAGTTTGAACGCGACGGATATCCCGTCTTTCCCGAGAGGAAACTCTTTCTTGGACTTAGCGCTTATGGACAACAGACTAGAACTGACAAAAAACGAACACGCGCGGAACTGTGTGCGAGCATTCGATTACGATAGTGACCACCTCGGAATCGATGCCGTATTCAGGATCCAAAACGAGCAAACTCAACTGGAGGAGTTCGACCAGGTGCGTTCTTTCGACTATCGAAGGACGAACTGGCCGCGCTTCGCCAGAGTTGTAAAGCGAGAATTACGTTTGAGCGAAATCAACCCTCCGACAAACCGAAACCTTACGAACGACGAGATCGACCAAAATTTATTAAAAATGAATGAGGTCATTAAAAGGTCAATGGATCGAGTTATCCCCAAGGTAACTAGTTCTGACGACCAGACGGAGAAGTATCGAACGCCAACAATCGATGCACTCCATAAACATAAAAGCAGACTAGTCTCGAGGCTTAAACGGCTACGGAGGCAATTTACTGACAGACAAGACCCGGAGGTTCGGACATTGAAGTCGTTGATCGAAAACCTCAAACAGTTAATCACGGAGAATTACAGACAATCTGTAAGTTTGTACTGGGGCAAGAAAATTCGGGCTATAAAAACCAGTAGCCCGAATATGTTCCCGCAAGTAAATGAAATTTTCAGGCGAAAGGATCATAACGACATTCCATGTGTCCGAATTTCCCAAACGACAGAGAACAGACAGACACTCACGGCTGTTGGTATAAGTCCGGAAAGTGTTGACTCTAACGACGGTTTTTTCACGATCGAAGATCCTCAGGAGAAGGCGAATTCGATAGGCGCTGTCTTCGAGACCGTGTATACGGTGAACAATCCTGTTCGCCCAAATCACGATATTGAGGAGAGAGCCTTTCTGAATCACTTTTATCTGCGTACCGAACTTCAAGCTTGGCGATCTGAGAATAACGGTTTTACCATATTCAATGACGAAAACCCTTCAAATGGCATAGTCGCCAATAGCCTGATGCTGTTCGTGCAAAAAGATGAACTCCTGGACATCTTTGTATCACTGAAGAATAAAAAGTCGGCGGGAGAGGACGGAGTCCCAAACGTCGTGTTGAGACACCTGCCAATAGAGGCAGTCGATATTTTCACCACGCTGTTTAACAATGCACTGAATAATGCACATTATCCGGTGCACTGGAAAACGGCGGTGGTACATCCTATCCCCAAAAAGGACAAGGACAGAACAAACCCTGCAAATCTTCGGTCAATAAGCCTTCTGCCTAATGTAAGCAAGGTATTCGAGAAGATAGTCAATAGGGCTCTGCTTGAGTGGGTCGAGGAAAATAAAATTATCCCGGAAAATCAGTTTGGTTTTCGAGCGAGGCATGACACTATTCATGCCGCGTGGAAACTAGTCTCCGACATCCAATGGAATAAATCCAAAGGACAATGCACAGGGGCCTGTCTGGTTGACTTTGAGAAGGCCTTCGACACCGTATGGTTAGAAGGGCTTTTCTACAAGCTAACCAGACTTGGCATGCGTAAGCCCATGCTATATATGATTTATGAAATGCTTATGGGAAAGAAGTTCGTCGTCAAATGTGGCAACGTAACTTCGAGTAAAGTCTTTGAAATTAAAAACGGTTTACAACAGGGGGCGGTGAACTCCTCGATATTGTTTAACATTTATACAAGTGATCTTGTAGGTTCCCTTGGTCACGCTTTAGCGTATGCAGATGATGTGGTGGCGTACAGATCAGGTCCGAAAATCGGAGTCATCAACATACTCTTGCAACGTGACTTCGATCACATCAAGGGATATTGCGACGATTGGAAATTGAGGATCAATTTCCAAAAAACCGAAACAATTCTGTTCAGGACCCCAGTGCAGAGGGCATCTTACGATACCAGAAAAAACTGGAAAAAATTGTGCATCATTGGGCAGCATGGACGGCCGTTGGCGCTGAGAACTGAAGTCAAATACCTTGGCATCTGGCTTGACAAGTTTCTGTATTTTAATAAAAATGTGGATGCTTGTCTGGCTAGGGCTAGGGGGGCTTATGCTCTGACAAGAAGATTGTTTCAAAGCAGTCAACTTGATTCAAGGGTGAAAGTCATTTGCTACATGGCCCTCATAAGGCCGATCATCGCCTACGGTTGTCCTGTGTGGTTCAATATTTCACCATTCTACATGGAAAGGATACGGCTGTTTGAGAGGCGTTGTCTCCGATCCTGCTTAGGATTGTACCGAACGCCGGACTCCGAGTACATAAAATATTATCGCAACGAGGTTCTTTACAATGGGGCCCAGCTGAACAGAATCGACAATTTCCTTATTAAGGTGATTCGAAGGCACGCTCCAAGGGCGATGGCTAGCGACAACAGCCTGATCTTTGGGGCTTATTACCCCAATGAAACATATATGGAGAGTACGCTCATGTCGGGCTTTATTCCACCAGAGGCGTTTATTTATATCGATTCGTTAGGGTTGGTACAGGACAGGAACGGTATCCCGGTTTTATACCACCGCTACCGTGACGCGCGTGACAAGCGGCTAATCTGCGACGGGTATGTCGACAATGCTCCGGAGCTCCTCCGCTTTAGCACTTCGGTATCGGATCGCGATAGGACCGATGCTGAAAGGCAGAGTATGGAATTTTGGTGGCTACATGAGGGAAGTGATTCTGCACTTCCTCCTGACTTTTCGGACTTTTAAACCACTCCTTAATTGTAAGATAAATAAAATTTAGAAACGAGGTCTGGGGCGGGTCATGTGCACCATATTGGCGTACAATATGGTGGAATACATGCAGCCTGGGGGCCAAAAGTCTCGATCGGGATGGTGACCCCTCGGGGCATTTGCAACGAGTGCTCGCCACCCCGATTATAATTAAGTTAGGTGTAAGTAGTTTTAAGTAGTTTTAAGTAGTTTTAAGTAGTCTTAAGTAGTATTAAGTAGTCTTAAGTAAGTTTTTAATCTAGTTTAAGCTTTTTTATATAAAACAAAAAATGTTACGGATCAAAGTTTTTTTCAAATTTTCTTTGAACAAAAAAAAATGATCTACATAATAAAATAAAATAAAAACGACTAAAGCTGAAAAGCAAATAAAAAAGTTAATTTAAGCTTAGAGCGCCCGCTTAGGACCGATAAGTTAGTATAAGAAAAAAAGTTAATTATAAGTTAGATTTAGTCATTTTTGTCTAGTTTTAAGTTAGTATTTTAAGATAATAAAAATGAATTTAAAAAGTAAAAAAAAAAACAATGAGGTTGTTACAGTTCGTCCATTTTGATTCGTTCGGCCTAGATTGTGTTTAAATTTTATTATTATTATTATCTTTTATTAACAGGTAATTTAAATTACATGGTAATCTTAAAATTAATGAGCTTAGCTGCGAGGACTATTTGCTCAATGATAAAAAAAAAGTTATATGCTAGTGTTAGTATCTGATATGAATTTGTTTATTTTTTTTATGTTTGTGGGGTTAGGATTTTTAGTATGTCATAAATGTTGGTGTTTTGAAATATTTTGTTTATAATCGGTTTGAAAACGATACAATTTTCAAGTATATGAATGAGATCCAGACTAACTTTGCATGTAGGGCAGGTTGGACGAGTAGTTTTTGTCAGTAGATGTTGGTGTGTAGCTGTAGTGTGTCCTAGCCGCAACCGAACGAAGTTTGTTATTTGTGATCTTGTAACGTTGGTCGGGTATTGTGGGTGGCTTCTGTTGGGGTTGGTTTTGGTGTAGTGGTGATGGTATGAGTTGCATTGAAAATGTCGATTTGAATTAATGCATTTCTATATTTCATTTTTTAGATCGGATTTGGTATATATGTTGAATTTGAACACTGGTGCATTTTTAGCTGAGTTAGCGGCATGGTCGGCTTGTTCATTCCCTTGGATGCCAGTGTGACCAGGGATCCAGATAAGTTTTAACCTATTAGGGAATTTGATTATTATATTTCGAATCTCGATGATAAGTTCGGTATTGTTGTTGGGGTTGTTGATGGCTTTGAGAACAGAGTAGCTGTCAGAACATATTATATGTTTACCGCGCCGGTTTAGGGCTTCTTTTAAGGCCTGTAAAATGGCGAATGCTTCAGCTGTGAAAATCGATGAAAATTAAGGTAGGATTCCAACACGAAGGATTGCACCGTTTTCGAGTGTCACGGCTAAGGAAGTACTATCAATTGTTTTTGAACCGTCGGTAAATATGAAATTCCATCCATTCGATTTAAGGTCAGAGGAAATACCAGAAAACAGTGCATGGTAGATTTCGTTACTAGTATTGGTTTTTTTTGTAACCTGCTAGTGTCATTATTGTTACCTCAGATTTTATTAACCAAGGCGGGTATGTCGTTAAAACGTTAATTGGGCGCTTTGTTGGTATTTGAAATTGTGTAGCTTTTTCGAGGATGACACTAATTGCGGATTGGACTCTTTTTGTTCTTTTGTGGCTTTTAGATTCCAAGATATCTTTGTCAATAACTGAGTGTTTGGAAAACGCCAGCTTTGCTGTTAATTTAAGAGTGATAGCATATTTTCTTTCTTCAATTGTAGGAAGCCCAGCTTCTGCCAATATGTTTTTTATCGGGGTTTTAGGATAGGCATTGATTGATCTTCTAGCTGCATGGTGGTATGTTGGTTTGATGATGTTTAAAGTCGTCTTGGGGCAATTGCCGTAAATGAATAGGCCATAGTCGATTTTGCTGAGAACTAGCATTTTGGTGATTGATGATAAGGTGTTAATATGTACATTACTTTTTTTTACTAGCTAGATACTTAATAATATTAACTCTCGCAGATAGTGATTTCTTAAGGTGCATACAATGTTGATTACACTTATATTTTTTATTGAAAATATGTCCTAAAATTTTCATATTATCAACGTTAACAATATTTATATTATTTATGTTTATAACTAATTGGGGACAGTCACGTTTGCGACATACATGAAGTGTTTTACATTTACCTATTGAGAGTTTTGTTTAAAATAAGTACTACATCCTCGAAAACCTCCAGGGTTGCGGTCATCTTGGTTGTCAACACACTCCTCCACAGCAGAAGTTATTCGTTTCTTCCTCGGGAAGTTTTGTGGAAAATGCCCAACTTAATGGCACACAAAATAAGAATTAAATGGTCGCTTTGGCTTCGGGCACTGGCTCTGATAATGTCCAAATTTTGAGCAATTAAGGTATCGGATATTTCCGGGTTCTGCACTTGACGTAGTAGAAGTAACAGCGGATGCATAAAGCTTCTTTAGCGCGGCAGCGGTTGCAGCGGTGTGGGCAGCAGGGACAGAGGATCTCATCGGGACAGTCGGGTACACGCGTCTCTTCTCATAACGGTCTAGCAGTGACTTCAATTATCTGAGGGAAGTGGCACCCATCAAGGTTGCAATATTGCTGCTGCGATCGTTAAACCCTTCAATGATGCACTCAATTACGTCGGCTTTAGGAATGTTGGCATGTGAAGCGATCTCCTGCATCTTGATCACGTACCGCTTCACTGATTCTGTGGGCTTCAATGTGCGTGATTTCAGTTGTTGAAGTACCTCGTTCAACGTGTGTACGCGGCCAAATTCATCAATTAAAGCGTTCTTGAGGTCTTCATATGTATGAGCGATTGTTGTTTGTAAGAAAAATTTCGCCGTACCACTCAGCACACGTCGTACACTAACGAATTTGTCACGTTGGTTGCAGTCAAGTATCGTCGAACCACTTTTATACGTCGAATTTGTCGTCGCCATTAAAAGGGTGAACCATCGCTTCAAACGCCGAAAAGTCAAATTGTTTCGTTTCCGTTGCACCCAATTCCTCCTTCAAACTTTGCAGTTCCTATCGGTTGCGAAGCGATTCATTCTCGTTTTGCACACGAATCAACTCTGCATCGAAATCGGGTGTATTCCGCGGTACACTTTCTCCTGGACATCGGTCATCATCTGGGCATCGGTTATCTTCTGGGCATCGGTTATCGTCTGGGCATCGGTTGTCGTCTGGGCATCGGTTATCGTCTGAGCACCGGTTGACAGCAGCTTATTTTCTAGTCACTAAATGATCGTAAAGTGGACGTAACTCTGACACAGTTGCTTCTTCCTCAAAATCCGCGTTGGCTGCGGTTAGAACCAGAATTATCTTCGATCGATTTATATATGCCATTAAATAGCGTTTTATATTTTATTCTCCGGAATATTTCGAGCGCGAATCCCACGTCTTAATTATAAAAACACTGTCGATTTACTTTATTTTAATCGATTCTTATTTCAATTTGTTACAATGCTTACCGAACCAGACGAACGTCAAAAGATAAAGAGGAAGTATCATGGCCGTCGTCTGCTGGATACGATGCTGCGGGTAACTTCAGTACTAATCTTCTTACAATGATACCAAGTCACCAAAATGTTTTGGTTTGCTTACATACTATTAAAATATTTTCAAGACTACTACAATAAGGTTATTACAATATTGAAGTTCTTTTGAGCCCTTTTCAGGTGTCCATTATCTCTGTAGGGTGTCACGAGATGCTTTGTACAGGCATATGCCGGATCGCCTAGTAGATAATGAACTTTTTATTTTCATTACAGATTGCCTGCAAACAAATGCTTGTACATCCTCTTCGATCAATATAGTCATCTTTGAATTTATTTGGAGGGTCATTGGTATTGTGTGTACCATCGATGCAACCTACGTGGAAAAAAACAGGTTAATAGTTTTTTAATCACAATTGAATTATTTTTCTTATCAAAAGCTTTAGAAAATCCGCTATTTTTCAAGAAAGCATGATTACTTTTCTGCTTACGCCATTTGATGACTTCAAGACCTAGGCTGCAAATGAACATAATAGCTCTTTCCAATATTCATATCCAGCGAACCCTCAGAATATCGCAATTCGCAATATATTTGTAGGCCGGAAACCTTTTCTCAGCACGAAGGTTCATACGCATATTTGACATTTGAAGCTTGTCGCAGAGATCGCGCAATAATGATTTGGAAATTCGAAAATGATGTCGAAATGTATATTAATTCATTGAAGATAAGTTCATCATCACTTCCTGATTCATTAGCAACTAACTCGTAGATTTCTGAATCGCTTTCACACGATGAAATTACTGCCGGAAGAACGTTTAATAAATCACTCCTATTACTTGTTACAAAATAGACAAACAAAATGGAACTGAAGGAAATACACAAGTTTACGATCCACAGTTTGACTTCTGTCTGACGTTTACTTGCATACATAGCAAAGGCAACTTTACTTATTTTTACTTAAACCAGTTCCCGTTCTTATTCGTAAATTTGTCTCTATCTGAGAGAATTTACCCCCACTGCAAGTAATTTGAGAATTTAATATTTTTTACTGCAAAAGTACGGGAACAGACCTATTTTTCTCTTCAGAGTCGAAGATGGACGTTGTGATTCCAATGAGAGAAAACGTTTAGGAGTCATTTGTTTTTAGAATGGAATTTTAATTGTCTTGAAACATATTTCATAACTTAAACTTATTACCTACAGCTTTATAAAAAGGTTCAGGCTGAATAAGATATTCTTGTTTATATTGGAGAAACTGAAAATAACAAAATGGAAATATCTTACATTTTTGTCTTATGAAAATGCACGTACTCGACACCACAAACCCAACTATAGGAAAATATACTCCATCACAGATGACAGAATACCATATTCGATACTCGGATCTCTTATGCGATTTGGTACCAAATCAACAATTCTCAGTCACGTATGACTCGATTACGTATGACACAGGTACTGGTCTCATCCAACCGGATTTGATAAAATGACGAACACTATAAACACTCAGAATGGTACGGATTGAATACCCGGCCTGCTGTCCCAGGCGAACCTAGACAAGCTGCTTCGACATATTCGGACAACAGGTTGTCTAGGAATTTCAAGGGTTAGTCAGGCCCCTTGAACAGATATGGTGGCGGATGAACCAGAAGGCCAACGGCAGCGCTCAATCCCGTAGTGGATACTGATGGCCTCGTGTCCTAGGGGTATCTAATAAATTGGAACTGGCCCTCCGGGTTGTAGGTTGTGCTTTGGGCTACCTACCCAACCATGGAAAAGACAAATTATTACGAAGCAACCAATAGATAGCCTCGAAAACGACTGATTTTATTGTTGACGACCCGGTTAAACGAAAAAAGGACAACGACGTACGAATCTGCATCTGGAATGTGAGAACATTAAACAGGAGAGGTGCAAGCGAACAACTAGCGGAAGCCCTATACTGCTACAAATCAGACATTACTGCCATCCAGGAAATACGATGGGATGGGCCGGGCAAAAAGATAATGAAATACTGTGACATCTACTACGGACCGTGTTATTGTGAGCAGAAACAGCGACTATTCGGATGCGGATTTGTTACAAGTGCCAGACTTAGGCCAGAAGTCTTATGTTTCAAAGACATTGGCGAACGCATTGTAACAATCCGCATCAAGGCCAAATTCGCCAACATTAGCCTAATATGCGCTCACGCCCCAATGGAGGAAAAAGATGATAAGGATTGCTACTTGGAGCTTCTTGACAAAACATATGAGCGAGCACCGAAGTACGATGTTAAAATCTTGCTGGGAGATTTTAACGCAAAGGTAGGAAAACGTAGCCTACACGACAATACGTCTGTTAAAGGACTTAGGCTAGTTGGCTTCGCTACGGACGAAATGCCACTATATCCAGCATACGTTTTCATCACCTCGATGTCCATAAAGGGACATGGCGGTCTCCAGATCAACGTACGGTCAACCAAATTGATCACATTGCGATAGACAAGAGGCACGCATCCATTATTTTGGATGTCCGAACATTCCGAGGAACTAACATCGACTTTGACCACTACCTTGTTGCAGCCAAAGTAAGAATGCGGATATCCACCACGCCACAAAAACCTAGAAATACTGTGAAAAAAATTTAATGTCGAAAGACTGCAATCGCAAGAGACCGCCAAGACCATCGCGCAACGCGTATTCCTTAACCCTTCGATCAAGACCATACCACCAGCATCGAATGTCGAAGAACAATTGCAACGATACCAACAAGCCATTAGATCAACCGCAACTGATGTGCTAGGTGCTGTTTTGATGAGGAATGCCAACAGATGCTCGCTTGCTCGCTGCAGGTGAAGACGACAGCTGCCATTGTGCTCTATAGGCAGAGAAGAACACCGGCTTTTCAGAAAGAAGAAAAAAGAGCAAGAAAATTGCGCGATCGAGGATCGTCAATCCGCCCGTGCTGAAATTTGATGAAATTTGGTACACGTGGTTGTTGTTACTCCCAGCAGAATAAGTGTAAAAAATTTTGGAATCTGCCCACTGCCATGCCCAATTTAATGAACGTTTTTGCCAAAATGGTAAGGAACTTTGAAAAAGTTTGTTAACAAGATATTTAGACAATCGTTATATCTATATTTCGTCTACACATAGTTTTTTGCCACGCTCACTTTTTGGGGGAGTTTTATAGTAAAAAACCTTTTTCGTTCAAATTTTTAAATACTCGAAAAAACTAACTCTTGATGCAAAATCATTGGCTATGATAATACCAACATTTCGTCAATACATCATTTTAACCCACGACCACTTTTTGGAGGCGATTTTCTACAAAAACCATTTGTATACCCTACGCCATACCATATGCACAAGAAAAGCGTGATTTTTTGTCGAACCATACAAAATTTTGATAAACTGTCTGAACAATATGTTGTGACAAAATTCAATTTTCTATATTTCATCGCCATAAAGCCCACATTTCGTTGATATTCATTTAAAGGATTGGGATGGAATAGGGTATTAAACGATCTGCACAGCGGATTGTAGCCTTCGCATTATGTTTGTTTTCTTATATTGTTAAGGTGTGTTAGCTTGCCTTACCGCCCCGGTTGCAACTGCCTCTAAGTCGCCCCTGCTATATCTGGCACTTATAAAACAAAATCAACAACCCAATAGTTGCTGTTTCTGCTCTTTATAACATGTTCCGTAGTAGATGTCACAGTTTTTTATTCTACCATCCCATCGTAATCCTTGGAGGACAGTAATGTGTCTACTTTGCAGCACTTAAGAACATCCGCTAGTTGTTCTCCTGTACCGTTCCTGTTTAATGTTCTCACATTCCAGGTACAGATACAAACGTTGTTGTTAGTTCTTTGTTTAGCATGGTCGTCAGCAATAAGCATGACTAAGGTACCCTTGAGATTCCTAGATAGCCTGTTGTCCGAATATGTCAGGGCAGTCTGGGGAGTTTCTAAATATAGGGGACCCCACATTTAGCTAGTTTTGGTCCACCTTCTAGCTACCCCGCATACCTGCAGTAGATTTTCCTATCCACCACCTGAGGAATCGTTCGATGAGAGACAAGCCACTCTACACTTTACCAAGAAATACTAGGGTTATTTAATTTTTACTGCAAAAGTACGGGAACAGATGATGGACATCTTGTTGTGGTAAAATTGCTTTCTTTAGAAAAGCAACGACGTATATTTCTTTTGCCCTAACAGGTAATGGACGATTTGGCTGAAATCCGATTTACATCAAGGTTCTACGTTTCACTTTCACTCGAAATGAAATTGAAATCGGTCTAAAGTGAAATTTGGGGTTCCACATTTCACTTTTACCGATTTCAATTTCACATTTTTCGAAGTTACAAAAAAAGTGAACTTCCGTGTTCCACAATTCGGTTTCATCGTTTTGTGAGTGATTTCAATCCGATCATTTTAGTATCTGTGAAATTGTTTAGATGAGCTGAGGCGATTGAAAATCTTGGACAAATTTTTTTCTCCAAAACATTAAGAACTCTTTTCAATATTTTTGACACAGTGCTACGGCCCAAAGCAGCATCAGAATCTTTTCCAATTGATCTTTGGAAGCTTCCTTCGGCAAGGAAACGCAAAACTGCGGCTAACTGCAACACGCAAGGAATAGATGATGCTTTTAGATGTGGCGTAACTGTTTGCAGCAACATTTGAAAACCATGTTTATCAAGTCGATAATATGATATAAATCTAAATAAAATAACAATTACTAATTTTCATTTGAAATTTATTTGTTTTACTTACGCAGCATCTGCAATTTCTAAAGGACTAGAAAGGTCTCAAGCGTACGCCTTTTTATTTTTTCCTCTGCATACTTTTGTTTTTCCATTCGCAACACAGCAATAAAAATAGCACTCATTATAAATCTTAAAATTGAACAGAATTTGTAAACAAAACAATTTATCAGATGGTATCAGCTGTCTTTAATTTCAACGAGTGATTTCGAAAACTTTTCGAAGTTATGAAATCGGTCGGAATGTGGAACACCGAAAACGAATTCACTCGATTTACAAAAGTAATTTCACTTTCATTTCACTCGATTTCTGGAACCTAGCTATTAACCTTACTTTGACTTTGGCCACAGTCAACCGGTGGTTATGTGTTGCAGGAAAAATACCAAATACGCTATATGTCTACCACGGCATAGTAAATGTCAAGGCGCACTATATGTCCAAGGCTCATTAGTTATTGCCCATCACCAATCGCGTTAAAAAGCACTTTTGATTTCATGCACTAATTGGATCTTAAGAAGATGAACTTTAAGTCTTTCTTTAGAATTTTGTGAGCAAAACTATTTGGGAGTGCCAAACCTTTCGCTATTTTTCTCGCTGACAGACGTGGGTTTTCACGCAAACTTCGTTCCACCGCATGAATAAGTTAACTACAAATAAATCGACAATTTCAATATCGTAAACGAAACCTCTCACTTACGATCTATCCTCCATGATTTAGGGCCCACCTTACCCCAAGGCTCAAATCCATTAAAATAAAAAGAAAATCGCAAAAAATTACTTTCAGTAGAGAAAAGAAAAACCATTCCGTTCCTTCTGTATTTTTTTTTGTTGTTTCTTTTCTTTTTTGTTGTTGTTTAGTACATTGTTTTGAATTAAGATTAAAAATGCTTAAAATTACGTGGTTTAATAAATGAAAATCTTTTACGAGTAAACATACTACTTGTTGGATTTTCAAATGTAAAAGTTGTTGTCCTGCATCCGTTTTGTTGTTGCTTGTTGTTGTTTATATCTGTGAGCTGGTATTTAAATGGCGGCGTGAAGAGTGCGTTACCTTAAACGATTGCTTCTCTGTCTGAATGGATAGTAAACACAATGTTATCCTACTACATTTATATATACTACTACTAAGAACTAATTATAGAAACAACGATATAAATAGTCAAAAGGGGGAAGTGTAGGGGGAGTGCTTATGGATTAGCTTGTGTGTTGAGCTACTATGTACATCTTGTGGAAAGAATTTTACGCATTAATTACGTCCGTATCGGCTTCATCGTCGTCGTCGTCCTCATCGTCGGTATCATCGTCAGCGTCTTCTATGTTGTTGGGTTTTATTGGGGTCTTTTGTTTGTCCTTGGTGATTGTGGTTAGGGTGACTGAACCTGGACCGTTAAGGAAGTGACTAGTGACGTGTTTTTGCAGTTCCGTCGATGTTTCGAAGAACACTTGACACAAGTCGCACGAATATCGCTTTTTGGGCTCTTCGCGCGGTTGGTGTGTTTCGGGTTCATCATCATCTGATGATGAATCATCCGAACCAGAACTTTGGTCACTTGAGTCATTGCTGTCGTCGTTTGATTCGCGTTCCAGTCGTTGTCTTAGATGTGATTGCTGTTCCTCGCCGTCGTCATTTTCTTGTCCGTCGTTGGCATTGTCATCGTGGTTTACTGTGTCGACTGTTTCTTCTGCCTCTTCCTCTTCACCGTCGAATTCTTCTTCCTCATCTTCTTCTTCCTCTTCCTCATCATCATCATCATCGGCTCTCTGCTGTTCAGATGCCGCTTGATGGCTCGACGTCTCCGAATCCTGTGAGTTGCTCTCACCGGGATAGCTCTCACCCTCGTCCTCGCGCTCCAGCCGGCCATTGGTCTCCTTAATGTGCGCCATCATGTGATGTATAAGCTTTTCGCGACGCGACAAGTACATACCGCAGATTTCACAGCCCCATTGGAATGGACCAAACGGCTTGGCTATCTTCGCTTCGTTCACCTTGTGGTCAATCCATTCTTTCTTAGTGTCGAACTTTATTTCGCATTTGGAGCACTGGAGGTACTTTTCGGGTTCGATTTTGGGAGGTTCGGGCCAGTTGGATATCTCGGATTTGTGCAGTTCAGCTATGTGGCGACGCAGGTTGTTCGTGCTGATGAACGTCGACGGACAGTAATCGCATTTAAGTTCACGCTTGCGTTTCATTGTCTTTGGCGCGTTTACATCGACTGGAGTCTGTGGAATGAAAGACAAAACAAAAGCGTTAGCAATTATGATCAGAACAGAGGCTACACATGTCTAAATCTACAACTACGAAAAAAATTAAACACTGGACAAGCTTAAGCGTCGTGTTCTCTGATTTTTACCTTTTCCTCTCTAAGTGCTTAAGCTCACCTGTTTGCTATCACCTCGAAAATGCCACTTGCGGTGGACCTTTAGCGCTGTCATCTGGGCGAACGCCTTATTACAGATGTCGCATACATACTCCCCATTGTCGTTGACGCGGTCCAAGTAAAATTGATTCGGATCAGCAGGTCCGGTATCGAACATAGCTGCCAGCGGATTGTCCGTGTACAGCTCCATCTCGTGCATTTGGATGTGTTTGGTAAACAGCTCTTGGTCAGTGAATTTCTGCGAACAGATGGTGCACGCCACCTCGGGGAGCTTTATTTTTAAATTCGCCGTGCTATCTGCCATGGCTGCGGCATTTACTTGCTCATTGACATCATCATCGTCTCCGGTCTTGTGCTGAAAGAAAGAAGAACCTTCGCTCTCGGCACCACCACCACCCGATTTTTTAGCACACGACTGTGCATGATTCTCTAGCATTTGCTTGTCGAAGAAGATCTTCTTGCAGAGCGCACACTCTGAGGGATCAGCCACTGGCGGGTGCTTCTTGTAGCGATGCACCCACAGGCTCTTTCGGCCGCTGTATACGTTGCCACAGTCCTTGCAGGAGTAGTCATTCGAGTCAAACTCGTAATGGGAATTGATGTGAATGGCCAATTTCTTGTTTGTGTTGAAATTCGACGGACAATAGCGACACTGATACCAGTACAGCGGGGCTGATGACGATTCCATTGTTTGGTCCATTAATGGAAGGATTTCATCGTCTGCTTGGGCGCTTTCGTTGCCATGAACCGACTTCTTATGCAGCAGCAGTTGTTCCTCTGTGCGATAGACGATCGAACAGATATCGCACTCGTATTGCTTCACAATCATTTCATCCTTCAGCAGCGTGTTGTGGATCTTGAACATGTGAACTTTGAGACCCTTTTCGTAGGCAAATTCAGCATTGCAGAGCTTGCACTTGATGAACTGCACGTTTCTTATCTGATGGTCTACCAACATGTGACGTCGATAGCTCTTCTTCGAAGAGAATCGCTTCTGGCAAATGCGACAGCGCATGCGGCGGAATCGTCGGTCAGCCGCCAACTCTAAGCTCCTTTTGAAAAGCGGATCTAATGGCTGCTTTTCACCAGTCTCGTCTTCATCATCATCGGGCAGGTCTTCTTCTATAGCGACACTGCTAAGGTTAATTCCGCCGGCAACACTTCCCGCACCAGTACTACTCTCTCCTGCGCTATGTGTGCGCATGTGATTGGACAGGCCAATGTTGTTGTTGAAGACTGCACTACATATAGGGCATTCCTTTAAGCTCGCAGTACCAACTGCCACCATCGTGCCTGATTCCAATTTAATCTTCTTTGGCGTCGGAGAGTCAGAATGGTTGCCATCGTCGTCATTTTCATTGCCGCCATCATTGCCACCCGCGCCACCATTTGTAATCGACATCAAATCCTTCATCACGTAATCATATCGCCCGGTGTAGGCATCTGGAAGTTTATCCCCCGGTCGTGGAGCGCTTCCCTGCACCGTCGGCGAGTCAACTATGTACTCAAAGCTATTGTTGCGTACTTTATCCACTTTCATCCCGTGCACTTCAATCATGTGCTCGCGGAGATTCATCAACCGCGGATAGCCCACCAAACATCGAGTGCACTTGTACGTCTGTGGCAATTGATCCGGGTGTTTGGACTCCATGTGGCGCAGAACATTGTTATAGTTGTTGTAGTGCTGACCGCATATGTTGCAGCTCTGAGGTAGACGAGAGAAAAACTGCGGTTTCGACGGCGTTTCGGACTTTTTCGATGGCGAGCTCTCTGTCGAGGTAGTTGTGGTGGCGGCTAGCTCCTTCATAAGATTGCTTTTCTGCGCCTCGTTGTTATTGGCTAAATGCTTCGAGTAAACATGGTCAAGGAATTTCTGATGGTTATCGAACTTCTCCTCGCATGTAATGCATCGTAGTATGACAATACAATCCATGTTGTTGTAGTGTCGCTTTCGCTCAAAGGGATCTTCAATCTCCAGGCCACAGAAGCCACAATGACCTGGTAGAACGTCTTTCTTTTGGTAGTCTGCGTGTTCCTCGTAAACATGACTGCGGAACTCCAGTTTCAACCGGAAATGCTTAGAACAGATCTTACATTCGTAGATTTTGTTCACCAACAACTCTTTGGCACGCAGCTTGTCGGGCGAGCAGCTCGAAGAATCCTTCTTCAGTACACCCGCGTCGATTAGGCTGTGGTAGATTTTGTACAGATTAATGCAGTTTCGCTTCTTCAAGTGCGATATGAAGAGCGCCTTTGAATCGTTCTGCTTGAGACATTTGAAGCAGAGGTTGCGCGGTAGTGCGTGGTATTTCTTGCGCATGTGGGCCATAAAGTTCTTGTAGGTGGCATGGGTACGTAGACAGCAATTACACGTCATATTCTGATATTGCTGGAGGAAATCATCGTGTCGCTGCATGAACGTTACTTTCTCTTCGGTTAAGAGTTGTTGATATTTTTCCGGTTGGTCATAGTCGAATAGCCCCAACTGGTCGGGTTTGATTGCTGGCCGGATTATTTGGCCAACAGCGCTTTTTATAGCCTGCTGCATGGGAGACACTATATTAAGTCCTTTCGTTTGTGTTCCACCTAGTCCCATAAAAAGATGTGGATGCAGGTTCCGCTCGTGACGACGGGCATTTGCTCGCGTAGAGAATTTCAAATTACAAGCACGGCAAGAGGCCTCTTTTACTTCATTTGGTGCCGGCGTAATTTCTAGGGACTTGTCGACGTTTGGATGTGGCATCTTTTCACCATCGAAACTGTAGTCGGCCTGCAATAACAAATTTGGCAAATAGTAGACATTGGATTGGATGTGGGTGATTTATAAATATTTCCATCATAGGCTTTCCTAGGACTAGCTATGAGGACTGTTTAGATTTTAGGTATTAAGGGGCTACTCTGGCATACTCGAAAAACATGTCACATAAGAATTTGAAGTGCTAGTTAGGGCATTGTATTGAAATGGTGGCGGAAGAGCAGACAGAGAATGAAAGCGCTCAATCCAGTGTGTACTGGTACGATTATGTATTTATGAGTTTGCACGCCATATTCTATGGGTTAGGCTTAGGACATACAATTGAAAGCGCCAGGAATACAAGAGAGACATGCAACATTTAATACAGCTTTCACAAAATAGTGCACTTGTTAGGATGCGTGTTCATTGCGGGAAGCTGACTCAAGTCCGGTAGTGAGCGCTTTGCCTTAATTTGCAAACGCCACTACCGGCGAGACTAAATACCTTGTCAAGGAAGAATTTTATCACCCCTGGATAGAGCGAATGTGAAAATTGTACTTCAATACAACAATTGGCAAGCAAGCATCTTTGTTGAGCCGTTTGGAAGCACAGCCTCAACGATGCGATAACATATAATGCTTGCCAAGCAACCGACCGTGTGCTTATAGCGGCACGCATTCTAGACCCATTGATGTGCGTACATTCCGTAAAGCGAATGTCAACTCCGACCACTTTACTTTCGCTCCACTATTCATAGCTACTATTCATAGCTACAACAAAAAATAGACTTCAAGATCTTCGCCAAGTGTGAGACTCCACACTGTGCCATAACCATTCCCCAATACTAACACCTAGTGGGTGCAGTAACGCAGTAAGGGTTCACCTAACCCAGCATAGGCAACATGCTCTTCAGTACACAGGACCATGATTCATGTGTGCGTGTGTACCTCTTGCGGGATCTCCTGTTTTATTCCGACTACGAATGGCTGAGATAAGAATTTCCTGACAACTGATACTACTTGGGTGAGTTGTCAGCTCGGGCCGAGCGCCCAGTGAAGACATTTAGGAATGTTTACAATCACCAAGCAGAGGAACGAGGCGATGGAAATAATTTCAAAAGTGAAGTGAAGGAAATCTTAGGTAGAAGAAAATCACGTATTCTTCCAACTTGTGGAATTCTAAGAGCCTCGCGACGAAACAAAAAAGGTCCACCAATCTACCAAGACACAAATGACAGTTGGGTCTTAAGTGGGAACGCAAGCTTTACGAAACAGCCGTGGATAGATGCATTCAGTCTGCTTTTCAGAAGCTGCTAAATATGATATATTCCCAGAAAACCGCACATCTCCGGTCAATGACGAGAAAACCCTCTCATAAAGTTTAGAAAAAGCCAGCGCAGCCATTAAAAAACTGAAAAAAAAACGGCGACGGTTCTTGTTGACTACCAGCGGACCTCTTTAAACACGGAGGTGATGCCTTGGAAGGGTGGATGCACCAAACCATCAACGACGTCACCAACACTGAACAGACACTCTCCATCCAAAGGGAAAACATCTGATGCCTTGCTGAAACAAACTTTTCACCACGTACCTGTACTAGTGTGTCTTCGGTGCCTGGTAGATTGATTGTAAACAAAATTTTCACACAAAAAGGCAAATCGTGGTTAAGACCAACGAGCTCTATACAGAGAGATAACCGAATTTGGCATCACAATCAAAATTTATATGAATGGGTGGTCTAACACTGATGGAGTAACGATACAACTCACAGTTTGGAAGTAAGTCATCAAGACGATTCAAAATATGAATCCAATTTGGACAAAGAGATGCGCAATCATGCGATGTCATGAATCTCTGGAACAGATAGTGCGTAGGGCAATTATGTCCAGTTACAACTGGGATTCACAGACGATCACAGAAGTATAATAGCGCGATGAATGGGGCAATTATGTCGACATTGCCCGCATTCATCGCGTTGCTATACAGGCATTTACCGCAATTGATGAACACTCGAAACGCGTTGGAATTGTAGTTAAGGAAGAGATGACAAAGAATAATTTATTGACAACCAAAACCCTGTCGACCCACAACCTTTGAATGTTTATAACATAAATTCTGAGGTAGCTATTGAGTTCATCTACCGAGTTAAAATCAACCCAACGAGTGACAACATAGTGCATCAACTGGAGTAATGAATTAGATTGGGCCTAAGAGCGACCATAAGAGATACTCACAGGATCATAATAGTTGATTGCCTATGGAATGATTTCTAATAAAATGTTGCATTCTGAAAATCGAAAAAGCCGAAGGACTCTAAGGCCAACAGCATGGATTTCGAAAGGCTCGTTCTACAGTAGATGCTATACGAAGAGTAACTACAACCGTGAAGAAGCTATTCATGGAAGGAGATAGAGAGGAGGTGCAAAGAAATACGGAGCTGTAGTAACATTGGATGTCAAAAATGGGCATGACTCTGCAAAGTGGTGAATTATAGTGCATTCGCTTAGGTCAAGGATGGTGCCTTGGTTCATAATAAAAATATTGCTGAGCTGTTTCGAGAAGCTGTTCCTGCTCTTCGATACCGATGACGGAGTAAGGCAGTAACACGTAACTGGCAGAGTTTCACAAGGGTATGCGATCATGACATAAAATCGAAACCGGCTATCGAATACTTAGGTGTGATCATAGATGCTAGACTCGCTTACAACACCTTGAATGACTGTGCGAAAAAGCTGCTGCGCTGCTAGTTCTGTCAATGGTGGTGCAGCCAATCATAATGTATTCGCCACCAATAAAAATAACGAATGGTTTCCTTCAATGATTGATGGTTGGGTGTTGTAGAACGAGGGTAGACTCTGGACTCTGATTGGCTTTAACTTGGCAATGCCCTGTGGTTGTAACTCTGACTTCATATCAAGTGCTTACTTTTAACCTCCAAGTGGTAACCATCGGGTACTGGTTTCATACAACTAGATTTGACATGCTAAACGGCAAGCTCGAGTGTTGATAACACGACGAAAAACAGCAACACTATCAACAGCCGGGACAGAATGGCACGGAATGAATACCCGGCCTGCTGTACCAGGCAAACCTAGACAAGCTGGTTCGACACATTCGGACAACAGGTTGTCAAGGAATTTCAAGGGTTAGTCAGGCCACTTGAACAGAGATGGTGGCGGATGAACCAAAAGGGCAACGGCAGCGCTCAATCCCGTAGTGGATACTGATGGCCCGTGTCCTAGGGGTATCTAATAATTTGGAACTGGCCCTCCAGGTTGGGGGTTGTGCTTTGAGTTAACTACCCAACCATGGAAAAAAACTAACGGTTACGAAGCAACCACTGATTGACTGATTTTATTATTGACGACCCTGCTTCACGAAAAAAGGACAACGACGTTCGTATCCGCACCTGGAATGTGATAACATTAAGCAGGAGAAGTGCAAGCGAACAACTAGTGGAAGCCGTAAATTGCTACAAAGCCAGACATTACTGCCATCCAGGAAATACGATGGGATGGGCCGGGCAAAAAGAGGATGAAATACTGTGACATCTACTACGGACCGCGTTATAGTGAGCAGAAACAGCGACTATTCGGATGCGGATTTGTTAAAAGTGCCAGACTTAGGCAAGAAGTATTATGTTTGCAATACATTGGCGAACGCATTGTAACAATCCGCATCAAGGCCAAATTCGCCAATATAAGCCTTATATGCGCTCATGCCCCAACGGAGGAAAAAGATGATAAGGATTGCTATTTGGAGCTTCTTGACAAAACCTATAAGCGAGTACCAAAGTACGATATTAAACCCGTGTTGGGAGATTTTAACGCAAAGGTAGGAAGAGAAGACATCTTAAGCCGTGTTGTCGGCTAACATGACAACACGTCTGGTAACGGACTTAGGTTGATTGACTTCGCTACGGAACGAAATGCCACTATAGCCAGCACACGTTTTCATCACCTCGATATCCTTAAGGGGACATGGCGGGCTCCAGATCAACGAACGGTCAACCATATTGATCTCATAGCGATAGACAAGAGGCACGCATCCAGTATTTTGAATGTCCGTACATTCCGAGGAGCTAATATCGATTCGGACCACTACCCTGTTGCAGCCAAGGTACAACAAGCCACACAATCAAGAAATACTGTGAACAAATTTATTGTCGCAAGACTGCAATCGCAAGTGACCGCCAAGACCTACACGCAACGCATATCCCTTAACCACTCCATTAACACCATACCACCATCATCGAATATCGAAGAACAATGGCAACGATGCCAACAAGCCATTAGATCAGCCGCAACTGATGTGCGGATGACAAATCATCCGAGTAGTATCAATTGTCATGAAAAGCTTATCTCAACTTAGCCCTTCGGAGTCGGCATAAAACAGAAGGTCCCGCTATCGTGCTAAGAAGAACACACGCACACATGACTGGTTGTAAGAAGAAAGCTAGGCCCTGGGTACTAACGAGCCTGTTGCGCCATAACTTTTTTTTTTTACCAGCAAGAAACTCCTGGTATGAACCAGCAAGAAACTCCTGGTATGATGAGGAATGCCGACAGATGCTCGCAGCCAAGAACGAGGCCTACAAGGCTAAGCTGCAGGTGAAGACGAGAGCTGCCGTCGAGCTCTATAGGCAAAGAAGAAGGGAAGAACCCCGGCTTTTCAGAAAGAAGAAAAAAGAGTAAGAAAAGCGCGCGATCGAGGAGATAGAGAGGTGCCACTCCAGGAACGATGTTCGCAAGTTTTACTAAAGTGTAAAACGTCAAAGCTAAGGATACAAGGCTCGAACAGAATCCTTTCGAGATGAAAAAGGAAATATCGTAGTTGAGACACAGGCGACGCTGAGGATATAAGAGAACCACTTCTGCAGACTGTTAAACGGCGATGACAAACATTCCGCTGTCAGGCAGAACAAACCATTCAATATTGGTAACGACAGCGAAAACTGGCAACCACCCGACGTGAGTGAAGTGAGGATAGCAATATCTAAACTGAAGCTTAATAAGGCTGCCGGAAATGAAGGCCTTCCCGCCGAGCTTTATAAAGCCGGCGGAGATGAATTGGTAAGTAACATCCACCAACTCATAAGCCATCGATCTCAAAAGCCGCATACGACAGCATTTATAGATACGAGCCATATCTAGTTTTGGTATACTGCCGATACTCGTCCGTTTGTGTATTTACCAGGATTTAGCAAGGCGATTGCGCGAAACTCCCGAGCCAACACCTGAGGACCAATCTTTCATAAATCGGTGTAACAACTAGCATACGCCGACGATATTGTCATCATTGGCAGGACTCAAGGTGATGTCATAGGCTCGTTTGCCAGCTGCAAAAATGGGTTTATCAGATATAACTTCGAGGTAGTACGAGACTTTGTCTACCTCGGCTCCGCCATTAACTTCGACAACAACATCTCGTCGGAAATTAAACGAAGAATTACTCTTTCCAACCACTGTTTCTTCGGGCTAAGAAAGCAAAGTCTGACAAACATCCAAAGTCCAACATCCACGCTCATCATACCAACGACTTCAATTTTCATGAATGCCGTGGCCATGCACAAAAAAAAACATCATCGGAATGAAGTCAGTTTTTTACAACTGGAACATGCTTAAACATAAAACCAAGACAATAAGGAAAATACTCAGCTATGGGTGTCTATTTTGATGATACTCGTTGCTGGTCTAATTTTATTATGTGAACCGAGAGCATGCAACGACATGATCTTCAACAACGATCATGAGTTCAAGATGTCAATTCTATAAAGCCTCTGATGGTATATAACATGAAGGTATGCGGTGTTTACTGACCCTTGGCTTATTTAGTCTGGATTTTACAAAGTGAAGTGTTAGCATTTAGAAAATTAGAGGGTAACTCCAAATTGAAGGCAGTTGCATCAACTACGGAGCTTTAACCAACGCATCCACTTTCTTGTGTCGAAGGCTGACAAATTTTACAAATCAATCGCGACCGGATAACTGACAACTCATCGTCAGCGAAAATATTGAAAGCTTATCAAGATCTTTAAAGGTATAGAAGTGTAGTTGCGGTGTGTTGACGGGCTCAGTGGCACGATGGTTAATGCGATGAACTGCTGCTCTCCAAAACCTCTTTCACTGTCTCTCCTCTCGCGATGATCCGGCAAATCATCCGAGTAGTAGCAATTGTGAAGAAAACTTTGTCGCAGCTAAGTCGTTATAACAGGAGACGGCGGTACCTCCTGTGCAAGAATGGTGATGAAAATGTTGTCTTACAAAGTCGGTATAACAGAAGGTACCGCCATCGTGCAAAAATTGTGAAGAAAATGTCATTTCAGCTAAGTCGTTAAAACAGGAGGTATGTGCAAGAGTTGCACATGCAGACATCAATGGTTTTGAGAAGACGAATCACACCAAGTTAATTTTAGTTCGGAAACAGGAATGGAAGCACCATCATCTCAGGTGCAAACAACATTAATTAAAACTCCAATCAATGGCCCAATCATACTAATGAACAGGATCTCTCGGTAAACACTCAGGAGGTGATTATTCCTGAGGGTTTACCGAGAGATCCTCTTCATTAGTATCAAAGGCGAACAAAACGATTTAAATTAATCGAAAGACAGAAAATCGGACAATTTACCTGACAGAAGGGTATAAATCATGTTATGGAGCACAGAAAAGCAACCAGGTTATCACTTGTACAGTCGATGTTTTTTTTAAGACCAACAGACGAGCTGCTGACAGGCTCCATTGCTGTGAAAACCGTAAAGCAGCTCTAAGCACATTCGTGGATTGTACGATCAATGGCAGGCAAATTAGTTAATAGTTCTTGAGGGTATTTGGAAAATAAGCTTCATACACGGCCTCGAACCTAGATGCTTCACTCATTTGTGTTTGCAAAGTTGAATTTTGCCCATACCCGATTTCGAACGCAAAATCTAAGAAGCTTCTCAAGATTTTCGCAAGAAATGTGGCAGTGGATCAAGTTAGGTGTGGCAACATTGGAGATTTGAACCAGGGACACTAACGCACTCAAAACATTACCACAGCACGTCGGTTTCCCTCAATCATTTTACAACATTCAGTCTTGATCTTACGAGACCGAATTAAAGCGTTTCCACGAAGTAGAAATATGTGAGAGTCAATGTTTCCGGATTTGCATTGGCTATCATCGTGGATTTTTGTCAACATCACCAACTTTTGGTGCATTGTAGCAAAGAGTATAGAACTACATAGAGTACGCATCACTGCTAAAAAGTTTGTAGCCTTTTCAGACGCGGGCGGTAAGTGCGAAGGGGAAATTTCGTGGAACGTATTCGTCGGCTATGCAGTTTTTTGATGCTGTGGTTGCAATGTAAACACTGGGGTATCAATAGCAGTACCCCACATAGAAAATTTTCGTTGTGTGAGATGCGCGCTCTATGTAGTTCTATACTCTTTGATTGTTGCTACCGCTTGCTTAAAACGTTCCTTGCCCACTTGAGGTTGTGCTTGTATATCACAACCTCATGTACTCAAATCCTGATACACCTGATTACATCTGATTCATCTTACAACAGAAACCATACGATCCACCCTAACTAATAAACTCACCAAGTAGCTCAATGGATTTACGGAGCTCGTTGCTTGTTTTAAGCCCAAGGAGGCTAAATGTTGTTCCTTTTGTGATAGGTTATCTGAACCTTCCTCTTCAGTGCGTTCCAGGAAAAGTGTTGGATCTATGTCTGACTCATCGTGTTTTGGATCGTATTCCTCCTCGTCCATGGGTTCATCTTTTATGTGCACCGGAATTGGCTAAAAAAAAAAAGCCAAAAACAAAGCAAACACATATAAGTGACTGTGAATCATTCATAGGTGTCCCTTAGAACTCACGTAAACCGTTAAAGAGCGTCGTTTCTTGAGTGAGGAAATCCCCTCCAAGATTGACGTGGCAAGCGGATGCGGTTCATGTTCATCTCTTTCTCTTCCTCCTCCTCCGCCTCCTCCACCATCATCGTGGGATGCTCCTGGGGCGGCACCCACTGGTGCAGCAGTAAGTTGTATACTCGCGCCGATTTGCTTCTTCTCGAACTTTTTGGATATTTCCAGCCAGCTGCGTTGCTTGTTCTGTGAGGCAACACAACGATTCCTGAAACTCTGCCATGAGTTTAAAAAGCTGATGCAAGCGTGACAAACTCGCAAGGAGAGCCGATCAATAGGCGATACCTGCAGATGGAGAGACAAATTTTATTAAATTCTTTAATTTACAGTTTAAAGCTTTAAATGGGTTGATGATGTGTCAATGAGAAGGGGTTGTCCGATGGACCACCACCTTCTTATTAATTAATAAGGTGGTGGCGTATGTTTATTCAATGGGTAAGGATGTGAGAATTTAATCCTTTGGCTGTGCCATTACATAACATGTGTATATATTGGGGGTGGTGACCTGACAATGGTGGTGACGGTCGGCGGGGGATGGCGTCAGGTATTCGCTAAATTTCAAAGCACATAGCTATGCTGCACGCCTACCGCCCGTTCTCTCGCGTTCGCATACATGAGTGTGTATGCAGATCGAATTGCAATTATTTCCTCCTCCTCCTTCAGGCGATGCATGCCAGCGGGAATAGGCGGTGGAGGACAATCAAAACATCGCGTTGTATTATCACAAGGATACACATACTTTTATGTGTTGTGTTCCTTTGTTTAATTAACTAGAACTGATTGCCAGAGCATAATGATTATGATGTTGTTGTGGATGTGGATGATGGGTAACTATTAAGATGGTGTTCGCTCAAACGAAACCTCTCGAGGTTAATGCTCCCACAAAAGAAGGCCCCGTTCCCGATAAATAGTGCGACCACTCCCAGAGAATTGATTTCCTGTGTGGCACACACATCATGATTCATCCATCCATCCACTACCGCTGGTTGCTGTTGCTGGTTCGGATCAAGTTTCTACAGACCTTGCTGGCCGATGAACAAAGAGCAGGTTCCTCATATTGTGAAGGAACCACGTTCTCTCAAGTAATTCGATATGGAGTGCAGATCCCACAGAACCTGACCCAAACTCAGACACGGCGCAAAAAAAAAACGAGCATACATTTCACAAAATGGTTGTCACATCGATTTTGCTTCTGGTACGACGAGACAAGTGGCATTTCCTGTGCTTCGGCTGTCATCTCTTCGGCAACACACACAACCACCACGTCAGTTATGTCCTAACCTAAAAAAAAAAACAAGCAAAAACCCAAAGAAACATCGCAAACTCGTAAGAATGTACAACAACCCTTGGGTTTTCCTCCCCCAAATATACAAATTCGATGTACCGACTCGAGATAAACCACTTCAGGCGCTTCGCCATCCATCCATGGCTTGGACAAGGAAGTTGCCTCGTAGTCATAAACGCAAACACCACATGGCTATTCCAAGTGATGATATATACGTTTGGCCTGCTTCTTCCCCCAGATTTCGACTTGACAACGATAACCACTGGAAATGATGACAACAAAAGTATGACGATATACACACGAGAATCAGCCAACTGCTGCCACCGCTGCTTGTGTTTCTTCAGCCATTTATGTGGGTCTAATGAATCGAAGGAATGCGGTATAGTTGTTGTTGCGCCACCACAATACACGTATAGAGAGAGCGCTCCGCTTAGCCGAGATAACACACAGAGGCAGTCACTAGCAGTGGCAGTAGCAGCAGCCAACAGCACAACCAACAATCGGACGCACAACAGCTGGGAACACACAAAGTGGAAAAAACCGAAAATTTCTCACTAGAGAAACATCGCCATTAATGAGTAATAACCAACTCCACCCAGCTACTGGGTCTGAACAGCTTGGAAAATTGCCTTTCGAAACTTCACGTAACCACTCGGCATAGTGAGAGTCATCGTCGTCGTCGTCATCATCTCAAGCGCTAAACACCGTTGTGGACAGACACACATGACACAACCAGCCACAAGCGAAAAAGAGATAGAAACACCCAGGACTCATCATCATCATCATTGGCAGCGACTTTGTACCAGAATCGACATGGCAATCGCCATCATCACCCATCACAACGTGAAACTTTCAGCTTCCCATCGTCTTTTTCCCTTCTTTGCGTTTTGTTCATCGGCGACGGGGGCACGCAAATGAAATTTGAAGAAAAAAATCTTTTCGGTGGAGTTCACCTGGTCGAGCATCTGCGGCGTCCTTTGAGGCGCGGTTGGAACAGAGACAGAAAACCACTAAAATCCATGGAATGGGAAGAGGGAGCAAGCGATAAACTTTCGGACGGGGGGATTTTATTTTTTTTTAGAGGACACCAAAGGGGACACATTTTCACTGACCTTAATATTGACACACGATTGGATTTTGGTAGCTAGGGGCTCCTTATCAGCCGCGTAGCTGTTAAAAATCGAAATACATTCACTGTCCGGAGCCAAGCACAAGCGACAGCAATTCTGACGTGCACGTAATATTGATTCTTCTGTCATGATACACGGTATACCCCGATTTGCGGTGGCTTCACCTTTCCGTAAAATGAATTCGGATGTGTTCTCAAGAGCACTAGTTTGATTAGAAAACGTGGGTTTTCATCGTTTTTACTCTTATTTAGTATTTGGGCTGTTGTTTGTAATTGTTTTGATTCGGTTTTTGCTTATTTTTCTTTTCTTATTTTCTTTTTTGTTTCAATTAATGCACACACACACGAGAAAAACCGACCAAACCGCACGGGAAATAAACTGACACTGAGATCGGCAGCTAAAGTGATACAATGGAAAGTGGATGGAAATTTGGACGAACAAACGAGATTGGATTTTGGAAATATGCCTCCGAAGTGTGTGGGCCGAAGTGGATGGTAGAGATGAGATGGATTGTAAGTTTGAAGTGCTGATTGTGGTGTTATTTGGTTTAATTCTTCAGTTGATATTTAATACATTTGTTACTTTCATATTATTGATTAACATAATCTTAATCACTTTTGTTTACATTGCATTTCTTGGAAGTAGTTTTAAAAAAAGCTGTTGTACCTACCTAAATTGTCACTGACACAAACCATATGTGGATGGTAAAGATTATTCATTTACGAACACATCCTGAGTGGATTTTAACAAGCGAACAAGAGCGAATGGTAGTTACAATTAAAGAATTCTATTTTCTATTATTATACCGTTAATTACAATTTATTAAAATAGATTAAGTTAATTTTTTTAGTAGATTTAATGTGTCAAAATTAATCAGAAGTGGTGACATCTATACGCCGATATGTATATTTTGTGTATGGTTCTAGTCATAGCTAAGGTTTCGTTAATTTAAATGCGTTCAGAAGTAAAACGATGTTTTCAGAATTTGCTCTCAGATTACAGATATTTACGAGCCCAATCGAAAATAAACGAAGTGATGATAGACAGGGTGTTTTCGGAAATGTCATCTGCATCAAATTGCTTTTGCAGTATGTTCAAAAACGCAACTTGCCAAAGTCATGTGTTCGGAAATGTCATAATAACAAAACTGCATTATCATGTGTTCGGTAATGCAGTTCTGCAAAGGTCAGATGTTCGTAAACGTCATTGCGTGTCATCTGCCTTGCAGCAAAGCAGATAACAAACTACCGTGCATTTGCTTGTAGGTACAAAAAAAAATAAATAAAAATAAATAAAGGGCGTGATATCTGGGGATGGATATGAATTCATCATCCTCATCCTGCTCAGAGGAGTTTTCTCGGTCCTGGTCTCGGTCTAGATCTAGGTCACTTGAGCGATCGGTAAGTTGTTTTTGTTTGTTTGTTTTGATTAGAAATGATAAATTTAATGAAATTATTTTAGATCCCCAAATCAAGCTCAAGAGGAGATTGTTGAACGTTGGACCAGGAACAGAATTAAGTTGCTTCTTTCTGTTAGACTGGAACTCGAAAACTCGTTCCAAAATGGAAATAAGTCAAAAAGATCTGTGTGGAGTCGTGTACTTCGCGAAATTTTATTGCATGACAGCAACTTTCCTTTTAGTTGTGACGAGATAATAAAAAAATAAAGTTTCGTCAGTGAAATCAAGGATTGTTATCAAATAGTTTTCGATTTTTGGAATTTTCGGGATATAAACACATTGCACACTTAAAAAAATTTTCTTTCTTCTCTGTGATAACTTTTTTTAGACGTAAATACTGTTTATCATTGTTTCCATTCAAATTTTGCATCAAGTTGTCCAACAAAAATTTTTTTTTTTATAAGGGTTGAATTTTTTCATGGTAGTGTTCGGAAACATCAGTCTGCACTTGCAAAAAAATAAACGTTGATCCGACACAAGTCAGCTGCACAAATGACTTTTGCAAACAGATGACCGATTGATTTCTGTTATGCGTTGACTGTCATTTGCAATTGCAAATGACTTTTTTTTTAACATTTCCGAAAACACCCACAGTATTATACGGAAACATTAAAATTCTACGCTAAGTTTTCTTCTGCACTGTCAATTACTCAAGTTGCCCACAATGGAATTTTACGAATGGAAGCGATTGTCAGAGTGGAATGCATTTTGCCAAACAAAATCTCGTTGCTTATGAACTGACAAATTTATATGTACACAGCTGTTGAAGTGAAATGTCAAATTTTTGTATGAAAGAAAAAAAGAAAGAGAAAGAGCTAATGAAGTCGCTGTTTTGCAAATGAGCAAAAGTGAACAAAAACTGAACGAATCGAAGCGAAAAGCTATTATGGTCTTACAATATAAATTGCATGTGTTCGCGCACATACGGAATTGGTCGTCCGCAATCTAAACCTCGGGTAAAGATGAAAATGCAAATGTCGATTTCCAAAGATTTTACTATTGGACAATTTAAACCTCGAAATATTTTATTATTGTATAAATGTTAACCTTTCCAAATACAATAATTTAAACCGATTAAATACAGTGCATAAGTATTTATAGAGCCTTTACTCAGGGTCGCACAAATTCTTATTCATAAAATATTTTCCCAATCATAATAATTATACAGGGTTTGTGTCAAATAAACTACCAAAAAGAGGGTGTCCTTTGGTGGCCGATTGTGGTGTTGGAATTTAATAAATGAAACGCACAGTCGAAGTGGTTTCGATTAATTTTATTTCTAATAGTTTCATGATAAACACTTTTAAAAATTAATTTAATTTCAGTTTTACTCACCGCAGTTTGCACATACACAATCTTCCGCTCCAAAATTCGTGTCGTTTGTGAAGGGCGGCGAGAAATTATACTTCGTGAAAGGTGCAAACTGCGGCGAGTAAGGGATAACCATTCAGTTCATGTTGCTTGATCTCTCTGGTAGATGGCGTTGCGCGTAAAGTTCTGTTTCTTTGATTATTTGCTGTTGCTTTTAGGGCGTTCTTCGACAGAGGGAAATCTATTTAAATTGGATGTTTCACAGCTCGGCAGAGTTACCAAGGGCTCATTTTTATGGTTGAAAAATCTATAGCGACGACTTTGTTTTCAACACTTTAATAGTATTTTTTTGACTTATGTTGACTCACTAACATGGTTTATATTGTTGAGTATTTAGGCAAAGAAAAATAAATTAAACCGTGAAACACAACTGCTGAAATACAAAAATACAAAATTTTTTTCAACTAACAATTGAAGCTTTCATAACCCTGATGCTCAGCCGCCTATGTATAAAAAAATTAATTGCGCTTATACAGGCAATATTCAACCATCAGACGCGATTCGGATATGCAGGCTTTATTAAATGTCGTATAAATTTTATGAATAAGGTTTTTGCGTTCAGAGGCATTTTAAGGAGTGCATAACTTTATACACTGCTTAAAATGAGTTTATGAATAAGGCTGCATATATATGAATTAAGGTTCTATTATATTTTGTAAGACATTAAGCCTTATCTATAGCAGCATTTTAGAGGTTGTTAGCTTAATATACATCCGTATCGTTTGAGTGTAAAAGGCACATATAGTAGATTTTGAAATTTGAGCAACGTTGCTTCTCTTAAACACCAAAGACCTAGTTTGCGGGTTATAAAAGAGAAAAATGGCTTTTACGAGACCTGTGCAGGCTTATTCTGTACACATATACAAAAACGTGATAAGCTGTAGACAGTTATTTCATTTAATTCTCTCTTTACTGATATTTTTATTTTTTACTGATGAAAATTTGCTGTGTACGCAGTGCGGTTCTCACGATTCTGTGGTAGGGTTTTTCTACTTGCACTAGGCTCCAAGCTCCAATAATGTAGAGAAACCATTATAAAGCACGCAAGAGATCAGCCTCGTTGTCCGGCTGTTATTTATTTATTTATTTTGATTAAAGGTTTATCACGAATTTTCACAATCTTATCAACAACGCAAAATTAATTCGATACGTCAGTGCAGATAAGAAAATCCGCGTCACTGAGAGGAAAGTTTTATTGGCATGTTAACATTGCACTGTGAGAGAGGAGTTTAAATTTTCAAGTGCAAAATGCTTTATAATTGCTTCACCATGCCAAATAAATTACAATCCTTGAACTTGCTCCCGTAATTAATAATCAAAACAATTTTGTTAATACATTTTACCAATTGCAAAATTCACGAACCACACATCCCTCATAAAATTGTTCTTGCTCTGCAAGATCGGCGCTCACATGTATCGGTGTATACAGGGGGTTTGAAATACGTAACCAAGTAAAAGCGTGGAGTATGAAATCGGGCGATGAAGGGGAAGACGTACGAAAGTTTCCTATTTCTTCCTTACTTGCTATCTGCTATTACGCCACTTCTGACTGGAGAAAAGATAATGTATTTGCTAATGTATTGCTAATATATTTTTGGTAGTGTAAGTAAAAAGAAGTAGAAAAAAACACCAAAACGCTTCAAATCAAACTGGTACTCCATGTTTCGAAAGACTGAACAAAAAAATCGTTAGGGTTATTCATGCATCGTCGGAAAGTAGTCGTAAACGTTGTAAACTGGTAAAATTTACAACGTGATAAATGAACTGTCAAAATATGTAGGTATGGGAAATCTTTTCCAACAGTATCAAAATTTTTTCACAGGAATTCGGTGTGTAAGCTGGGAAGATAAACGTTGTAAACTGTTGAAATGACATTATTTTGATATTTAATCAGTTAGGCCGTGTATCAATTGCATAAAAATGCTGGTTTAATTTTTATCCACTGGCTAATTTTTGACATTTCTGTAAGGGTAAACAAAAAATGTTCTTTTTGCTGTATCAATTGGATTAAATGGGATTGTATTTAAGTACTATTTTCCATAATTTCCCAGAAGAATTGGAACAAAATTCCTTTCTGTAAAACATCTTGTAATATAAAAATAGCGAATAGATTTCAGAAAAAACATCAAAAGTCATCAAATTATTATATGTTGTCATTAAAACAAATATTGTGGTTTAATTTGTGGTCATGATTAAATTTATCCGCCGTACTTTGTTCATGTTTAACATATGATACATGTAGCGAAACAAATGTAAACATAACATTTTTGAAACCATGTTTTTTAAAAATTAAATTTTAGTTTATTTTACAATTTGCATTAGATTTTCTGATAACAATTTGTTTTTTGCTTTTTATTTAATAATTTTAATGTTGTACTATTTTCCTGCCAACTGTGAACACGGGTAACGAGGAATCAGCGTGAGCGTGCTTTCCATCTCTGTCACCCCTCAGTAAGTAACCTTTAATTAATATAAATATTATATTCTGCGTTGAAAATATATAAACTTAAAAAAATTGAATTTACAGATTTACAACAGCTGACGGTGCCCATACCCGTGATCATGAGTGGAAGGAACTAAGCTTCCTTCTGAACAGCTTAGGCGGTAGGTACCTTCAAAGATGGGCCGAAGTGGAGGAAGTACTGGAAAGATTTAACGTAAGTTTAATAGATAATACTATCAATGAAACAATAATAAATTCATAATATTTTCATGTGTATACAGAATAAGTTTGCGAAGCCGTGACAGCGCCATTAAAGGACAGCGCCAGAAAGGCGGCGTTAATGGACCCATTCCTATTAAAGATCTTACGGATCTAGACAGAAGGGTAATAAACATTATTACTCCAGAAGCCGTGGAAGGGGTCTCAGCATACGTGAGCGAGATCGGATTTGAGCCTATAATCGTAAGTTTAGAGGTGCAGTCTAAACTTCAGTCAATTAAAAATATATAATTGTACTCTTTTTTCCAGATCCAACATGAAGTAGGTCCAGATCCTATTATTGAAGACGACGACGTGCTGTATCCTTCAGCTGAAAGAGAAGAAATTCCATCAACGTCCATTTCTATAGGCAACCGTCGAAAACGGCCAAGGCGTACATTAAATAACGCCACTGACGACGCCTTGGCCGCATATAAAGAAATAGAAGAGAAGAAAATGAAGCAGCAGGAAAAAAAATAATGTTAATGGAGGAAAACAATATCATACAAAATAAAATTAACAAAAAACTGGATAAGTTGCTCCAAGCACTAATAAATAAAAAATAAATTTGAAATGCATTAATGTTTATTTTTTTATATTTTTACAATTTTTTACTAAGGAAAGCTTTATTTAAATATCAAATGCCTGGCTAACTATTCTGTTGTGAATGCGTCGTCCTTCTTGCAAAATTTGATTCGATGAAGAGTGCGGATCCTCTTCAGATATATCCACTTCGTAATCATATTGCAATTCGATATCCTCCAAATATGTGATTCCTGCTTTACAACACAGGCATTGATTATTATTCCTGGTTTAGCTGGATCATAAAATAGGACTCTTTCTTTTGCCAGGCAGCGAAATCTGCTCTTTAGAATGCCAATACATCTTTCGACAAGAGCCCTTGTTTGCTTGTGCGTTGCGTTGTATCTGTTCTCTGCTTCGGAAGTGGTTGTAAGAATCGGAGTCATAAGCCACGGCTGCAATGCATAACCACTATCCTCAAGTAGCCAAAAGTTTAGTTCTTCTTCGTTGTACAGAATTTCCAGTGTTGACTTTACTCTTCAACGTCGCTATACGTATGAATCATGTGCTGTAAATAGTAAAATCTGCGCAACAAACTATTTGAACATTCATCGAATGCCCGCCTTTTCGACAGTAAAACACATGCTCTATTTCTCTCCTTGGAGCTGACACTTTGATGTGAGTCCCGTCAACTAATCCGATCACACCTGGAAAGCCAAATTTTTCAAAGAATTTTGACTTGATTGCCGGAAATTCTTCTCTTGAAGGAAACTTAACATATCTATGCGCTATTCTGTTCAACGTAATTGAAACCTCCGAAACACAGCGACTCACAGATGTCTGAGACAATGAAGACAAAGCATCTTGACCAATAGCACGTTGAAAACTACCAGTGGCAAAAAACGCAAAGCACTCAACACCTTGACATGCAATGGAAGCGCGTTTCTTCGTTGAGCTGAATCCATAATTGACTTCAATTCACTTATTAGATCCATGCAAAGATGTTTTGGAAATCTATAAAGTTGAATAAAGTAGTAACTTCGAACGTGTTATGACTATCCCGAAGGGAACGTTGTGAAATTGCCACTTTATTTCTAGGAAAAAAAAAACACATTATTTTTGTTGAAAACAAAACAACAAATTAATAAGTCACCTCTGTTCAATACGAAGCCTATTGTTTATAATAGCTCTTATAATTATTTCCGACATTTAAGGTAATAATAAAATATATAAAATGCAAACTCAACAAACCGAATGAAAACAACAAGCGCACAAATGACAGATAGATAGATAAATTATTTATCATTTCACAGTATCACAGAACGGGAATTGACCCCCTGTTGAGCAGGTTAAAATTTTGAAATCTCTATTCACCATACTAATGTCAAAATTGATCAACCGGCATAAATTTTAAAGCAATTGTCAAACGGCCTCACTTTCACACATCAAACGTATTCGCTTAAATGAAAAAAAATTATGTAGAACGGAAAGAGAACGTCGCAGTTCACACGAGAGGAACATTAGGTGTTCACACGTATGTCGCAGTTCACACGAGAGGAACATTAGGTGTTCACACGTATTGATAATTATTCTGCGTATTTTCATTTCTCTTTGCTCTTTCCTTATTTAAAAATGGCGAAAACTGAATTGTCACACGATTATCGAGTGTCTACGACAAAGAGGAATGTGGGGAACTGGGATTTCCATCATGGCGGAAAGTAAATTTGCTCGTGCAGATGGAAGCGAGGTACATTTGGGATTGAAACATTTTGTAGGTAGTATCGTCTGTTGTTGTGTTTTGCGGTAATTTGTGTTCGTATACTAAAATATTAAATTTAATATTCTGTATTCATGAGACAAGATGTGCGATCGAAATGAAGAACAACACATAGGATGTTTGTTGGCGATTGCTGCTTCCTATTACCAATTGGCAGCCGAGGTGGAGGGAAAAAAGACTCGCCAGAACAAAAAATTATGGGTGAAAGAGTGGCGGTTGATAAGACAAAAGGAAAGCTCATTTAAATTTATAAAGGAGGAACTCCGGTTGCAAGATAAGGACGCCTACTGGAGGTATCTTCGTATGGACGAAAGCTGTTTTATTCGTGTTTTAAATTATGTTAAGTCATCTATAACCAAAGAGGATACCGAAATGAGAATGGCAATACCAGCGGGTGAAAAGCTAGCCGCCGTTTTACGTTTCTTAGCTACTGGGGAATCTTTTCGAAGCTTAGAATCGTTTTTCAAATTCTTTTGCATCCTTTTCTGTGTGCAGTTTTCATCCCTTAGGATACTGCAGTTTTCTGTGGTTGGCATAGGCTTCGGAGGACTCTGCTAACAAAGAGTTAGATAATTTACAAATACAAACTGTATTATATGAATAAAATTATATTACCGTCGAAAAATTCGAAGCACTGCGGCATTCAGTTTTCCCGTTATCGAGAAATGAAAGTTCCTCATAGCACCATAATGTTGGTGAGTGTACTTCATCCAACCCCGCTCCACTTTTTTTTAGATTTGTCAACTAACAGCCGTTGCTTGTTATATTGCTGTTTCAAGGTTCGCAATTTTGCCTTGATATCAGCAATGGTTGTACCAGCTCTAATTTCGGCCATTTGCATACAAAAATTCACTAAAGATTTATCTTTTTCCTTTTTATTTAAGTAATCATTACTAGCGACCGTATATAAAATTGGCGTTGATTGGTAAAGTTCGATCAACCTCAGGGTATCGTGTCTCGACCATCCCCCATTATCCATTTTTTTTTTCAAATTAATTTAAGTAGGTACTTTACTGTCTGAGAGATCAAACATAAATGAAAATAATATGACTTATCCGGAACGATGGAATTGGACCACAAAAGAGAACGTCAAAGATACTCACCGAATAAATCTAAATTGTGGAGTGTTTTTTCATTGCCCTCCTCTTATAGGGCATTCACACCGAACCAAAAACTGAGTTTACGCAAAAACACCTGAAACCTTCATCAGAAACCGAGTTTTCCCATACAGTTGAATACCATCCCTTATAATTATAATAATCCACGGCATCGTGAGCAGGAGGTTTAACTTCGATATGGCAACCATCTTTAGAATTGAATAGTTTATATGTAGTCTTTGTCATTATGAACATGTTATATTTACCTATAGCTCCAAAACATTGAGGAAATCCAAGCTTTTCGAACCCACTGACGTTTTCTTTTATTGTTTGTTCTGTCAGAGGATAGGAGCAAAGATATTTTGGCTGGAGAACATGCCAAAATTCTTCGCAAAATGCTTTAACAATTTCGCACACCGTGGATATTCCAACCCCGAAGACAACTGAAACCGTCCTATATTCAGCAGACGAAACAAGCGCATACATTGCGATTGCGATTCTCTTTTTTAATGGAATACATTTTCTATAATTTTTTTCCAAACATTGTAGTTCACGACAAAGAATTTCAAAAGTACGACGAGACATTCTGAACCACTGTTCTCAACCACTTCTTTTTCCCAGAATGTACTCGTCCGCATCTGCAAAACACATATATGAGTTAGGTGTTATATATTATTTTGAACTTAATTAAAAACTCACCTTTATCCACGTAATTCTCTGTTGTTGGCGTTTCATTATTGCCTTTATAAGAATAGCTTTTTTGTGTTGGAGTTTCACAATTTGCAAAAGCATTTGTTTGCGTTTTTTTCGTAGCGGCGGGCTTGAGAGTCAAAAACTGTTGTCAAAATCTTTAGATTTGTTTCATTTTGAACTTCAAATACTTATATTAGTTTGATTATATTAGAATTCATTTTATTATTCAATTACAATATTTTCACACACAAATGTTGCAGCTAGTATCAAAATCACAATTGACAGCTGATTGAAATGTCAAACGAAACCTGGTCAGAGTTCGGTGTGAAAGCATCTAGTGGTTTACGTAAACTTTTTGCCAAAAACTCAGTTTATGATTCGGTGTGTAAGCACTATTACACATATTTCCCTGCGCACCATCACTAAACGATGAAAATCAGTGATTTTACTCTTGTGTGAACAGGCACAACAGGAACAAAATTCTATCAATAAATAAATTACCAAATTGAGATTCAATACAGTGGGTTACCGAATTATTTAGTGGTAAAGTTATAGGTCGTTCATAAAACTTCTTCGTAAAATTACAATCTAAATGTACGACGTTTCATTAATACCCTTGTGGCTTATTCAAATAATACAACCCCAACTGTGAACGCTGCCTTTTATAGGTGGTGGTTATTTGAAGCAATTTTCTGATTAGGTGTCAGTCATTACAGCTGCCTGACATATAAAATATTTTTGATGTTTGTGTTTATAGTCACCTAAAAATTGTAGTTATGTTTTGCGTTATTTACAAAAATATAACAAAACTAATTCAAAATGTTGACAACATAGACGACTCGCTAAAATCATTTTGTTACCGTATAGTTAGGAAGTTGTCTTTAAAATGCATGCAATTTTAGCAACAGGTTGGAATTGTCTTCATTCGTATGACTTCCGACAGATATAATAGTAAGAATTGTTTGGTACTCACCTTAAATGTTTATAAAGCACTTTTATTTCTATTAAACAGCTATTGTGCCTCCAAACTTATTATTTTCAATGGCTATTCCTGTTCTTGAAGCTCGTTGGATTTGAGAGAGATCTGTTTAAGACGTGACTTATCTGGTTGGAGCACTTAAACCATACACTTTATGTTTTATTTCAAAAGAGGAGTTCGTACGATTGATCACTTTCGTAAAATACCTTAGACAAATATGTTTAAAAGGACTGGCATCACATACTTTATCTCTAAGCTCAAAAGTGACCTTGAGTCCATTGATCTGTACGATTGTGCATAATGACTAAATAACTGTTTGGTGCTTTAACAGGAAAATACAACGATGACAAAGAAGCATGTGATGCCTTTAAAACTGACAAACTGTGCACTATAGAGTTTTGCGTCCAACGCTCACATTGGATTGTTAGTGAAAAAGCAGCAGCTGATCTGATGATGTTTCGAATGTTAACGAATAAAACGAATCTACCTGAAGACCTTCGAACTCTGTCTTAGCGGCGCAACATTAAGTAGACTGCACAAGTTGCAAAGAAGCAGAAGCAATGATTTTAGGATTGCTTTTGTTGGACTTGGTCTAAACGGACTAACACGAGACATAATTTGAAGTGTTGAAGAACATCGGACTACCGACCCGTTGAGGGCATCTGCCTGAGTCTCATGCCTCTGGCATCCGCGAAATTGATCCCTAAATCGGAGGTTCGGTTTTCCTTGTCGTCTCCAACCTGAAGGTTGGGATTCGAAATTTCTTTTGGCTCAAAAATTATTGTTTATTTGCTCGATGTGGCCATGCCAATGTAGTGTTTTTACCCTTCGTACTACGTCCAGATCTTTGTACAGCTAATCAAGTTTTCAGTTGTATCTTCTGCTCCATTCGCTTTTCTGGCATACAGTAGCAACTATTTGGCGATTGATTTTCATTACGAAAGTGCCTAGAATTCGTTCCGTGTTCCTGCCTATTGTCCAACACTCGGCCCGGTAATGTAAGACTGGTAGGATTAGGGTCCAAATATTTGGACATTGGTGTTAAGAGTTTTGATCCCATTTGTAAACCGAATTAGCATTGGTTTCCTACGGATAGTGTCATTCGTAGGGCTTGTGTTCACTCCGAAATAGTTGAACTATTTAACTGCCTCAACATTTTGCCTGTGAAGAGTGACATTTTGTCGAAGGTACTTTGTTGAGAGCTTATACGCTGTCTTGCCCTTGTTTCGCATCTTAATCAATTGCTGGACGGATTTGTTGAAGATATTGCCTTCCGCATTTACCTCTGCCCTAAGCTCTATGCTCTATCTGTTCCAGGACGAGATTGAAGAAATCGTATGAAAGCGCATCTCTTTGTCAAAAACCGGAAAGTTCGTCTTCTAAAAGCTACACAAAACCAATGATTTTTAGAAAATGTTGTACTCCAAGTGGTCAAAAGTTCGGGTTTATCGGCATAGACTACCGACTTCACATATCTCCACAGAAAATAGTTAAGCTGCATTAAATCGCACGATCTTGGAGGTCAAATCACAGGAGCTAAATTATGCGCTCACCGAACGTTTCCTTCAACAAATCAGTTGTGGCACAAGCTGTGTGACATGTTGCACCGTCTTGTTGAAGATACAGCTCCTGCACATCATGGTTGTTCAATTGATGAACGAAAAAGTCAGTTATCGCGGCTCTATAGCGGTCACCATTGACTGTAACGTTCCGACCAGCATCGCTTTTAAAGAAGTACGGACCAATTATTTCACCAACAGGCAGTTTTTGTGTTTACTGACTTATCCGTTCAGCTTCACCGCTCAGCACAAAATTCGCTTATGAAAGTTGGGATCCACGGCAATCTTGTTTTGGGCCTATTCAACGAATCTAGGCCTTGCTAAGTGATCCTGCGGCTTCAATTCTTGCACGAGTTGGGTTTTGTAAGCACGCAAACCAAGACCTCTCCGCAAAATCTCCAATAAAGTGGATGAACACATGATTCGAATGATTCGCAGCAATCACTTGTTCTGTACGCGCTGTTCGATGTATCTGTGAATGCGTATTATCGTGGTGCGAAAAACGTTCCATACTTAAACGAATTAATTGCTATGATGGACGATTATGTTGACCGTAAAATGGACGTAGTGCGCGATACGTATTTCGAACAGACCAATGATTTTCAAAATAATTTTGCACAATTTGGAAGCGTTGTTCAGACGTCACAATCCTCTCAAGAATGATGTTTAAGAAGTCACAAGACCGCCATGCGAGAAACATTGTTTTAGTATCGAATGTGTCGCTGAGGTTGTTTCCTACCCTGATGAAGCATCGGGATATCTCCATCTTCATCCTTTAGAAACGGACCAGTTTGGACGGTATACCAAAACTAGACATGGCTCTGTATAGTTAGTCTTTATAAATACTGTCGTATGAGGCTTTGAAATCGATGAATTGGTGGTGGGTATCAATTTCGACCTCTTGGGGTTTTCCCAGGATCTACCGAAGTGTGAAGATTTGATCAGTTGTGGACTTTTCTGGCCACACTGATAAGGGTCGATCAGGTTGTTGGTGAACGGTTTCAGGCATTCACATTTTCATTTTCACAGATAGAATCATGTAGGCGATGTTGAGGAGACTTATGCCTTTGTAGTTGGCGCAGTTCAGAGGGTCTCCTTTTTTGTGGATCGGGCAAACGATGCTGAGGTTTTACAAAGCTAGGCGGGAACGCAGTCATTTCTGCCCGGCAGCCTTGTTAATCTTGAGTTTATATATTGCTATCCTCACTTCACTTAGATCGTATGGTTGATAGTTTTCGTCGTCGCCAATATTAAGTGGTTTGTTCTGCCTGACAGCGGTATGTTGTTCGTCATCGCCGTTTATCAGTCAGCATCCAATGTGTCTCAACAACAATATTTTCTTGTTCATCTCGACTGGATTCTGTTCGAGCCTTATATCCTTGACCTTGACGTTTTACACTTTGGTAAAATTTGGCAACATCGTTCCTAGCGTGGCACCTTTTCTTCCTTTTTTTTTCTTCATTCATTCATTGAAAAACTGGTGATCTTTCTTTCTTCTTTGCAGTCTAGTCTTCTTGGCCTCGTCTTTGCTAAGACGATTTCGTCAAACCTTGGGGTTTTGCTGGTGGGCGCGAGAAACCTAGCACATCAGTCGCGGCTGATCTAATGGCCTGTTGGCATTGTTACCATTGTTCTTCGACATTCAATGCTGGTGGTATGGCGTTAATCGAGAGTTTGAGGGATACGCGTTCTGTGAATGCCTTAGCGGTCTATTGCGATTAAGACTGCAATCGACATTAAATTTGTTCACAGTGCATGGTGGATATCCTCATTCTTACCTTGGCTGCAACATGGTAGTTATCCAAGTATATGTTAGCCCTCGGAATGTTCGGACATGAACATGTGATGAATTAGGTTGATGATTCGTTGACCGTCATAACCCCTTATGGATATTGAGATGAGAAAACCGGGGCCAAATTCCGCAAGCAAAAAACTCACATTCACTACCTGTGTACACCCATAGCAGTTTGTGCGATTCCACAACATGCTGTGGGTTTCAGTGTGTAAAACGAATAAATTTCATCAGTCGAGTGAACTGAATTCATTTTCATTACTCCGAGGTGAACAATTTTTTCGGTTTGCCCATTTTTTTCACGTTCATTTATTCACAGCCGAAGAGACAGTGAATACATTTTTCATTTGTGTACACGCTGTCAAAAAAAAAATCACTTGCACGCTTGCGGAATCGAAACAAGACAATGTACACATATTTTCTCAGGACGGGCTCAGTGGCGCGATGGTTAGTGCGATGAACTGCCGCGCAGAAGGACTGGGTTCGATTCCCATCCACAGCAACACCTAAATGATTTTTCTCTCGCCCTCATCTCGTGATGATTTGACAAATCATCCGAGTAGTATCAATTGTCATGAAAAGCTTATCTCAACATAGCCGGTCGGATTCGGCATAAAACAGGAGGTCCCGCCAACGTGCTTATAAGAACACACGCGCGCATGAATGGTTGTGAGGAAAAAGCTAGGCCCTGGGTAATAACGAGCCTGTTGCGCCATCAATTTTATTTTATGTAGCAGTTTAGTGCTTCCACTAGTTACTCGCTTGCGCACCTCTCCCCTTTAATGTTCTCTCATCCCAGGTGCAGATATGAACGTCGTTGTCCTTTTTTCGTTTAGCAGGGTCGTCAACAATAAAATCAGTCCATTCCGAACCTCTTCGTAACAATCGTTTTTTTTTTTCATGGGTTGATAGTAAACCCAAAGCACAACCCCCAACCTGTGGGACAAGTTTCAATTTATTAGATACTCCTAAAAGTGTCCACTACGGGATTGAGCGCCGCCGTTGGCCTTTCTGGGACACCAGGCCGGGTATTACGTGCAAGTTTGACTAGGCTGTTTTTCATCTTGTTATCACCACTCGCACTTATCGCTTAGCAAGTCAAATCCGATTGGATGAGCCCAGTACCCGATGGTTATCTTTCCAAGTAGTTCGTTGTTTGATTTCGGGAAATCCCAGCGGTCGTTTCTGATTTAATTTCTGTTGGCAAAATATGTGCCTGCTACCAGGTAGTAAAAGGATTGGGGTAAGAAATTTCCTAACTGGTATAAAGGGCGAAAATCGATTGCAAAATATATGGCAAGTGGCCCAAAGGGTGAAATATTACATAACTAACGTTATAAGACGAAATTTTGTGGGCATTGCTGGGCAAATAAATCCCTCTTTTGTTGAGGCATTTTAAAAGAATCTCCAAAATCTTCAATCCCTTCCAATTAACCCTCATCAATTAAAATTTATGATTGTTATTTGAAAGTCCATCTGGTCTCCAGTGTCGTTGGCAACGCCTTCGAAACAACTCCCTCCTAATCTTCACATATCACATCTTTCCGTTCCATAACCATAAAACCGTCATATAAAATGAATAGCTTAATGCGATCATTGTTAGCTCCTTGGAATTTGTCAGTAGGATTATAACTTATTGCAACTATTCCTGTCGATAGATACAAACAAATAAAAAATAAAAATATAACCCACACGACATTAATCTTTTTAACACAAGCAGTTTATTTATAAACAGTTAAATCCGAAATGTTATGTCTTCTCATGTGTATAGATAGCGTGCTCCATCCAAAGGACAGTCTTCGTATAATACCCTTCACAACGTGCCTGAGAACTCCCATTTGTCGCAGAACTAAAAATTGACAGCGAAAATAAATTTCAAAATATTGAGTGCAGTACTTATATGGGTGGGACTTGGGACATCCTTTCGTTCGGTTGAAGCGTAAACAAGGAATACATGGGATACGCTGCATTCCGCAGCACAATACTGCAAGTATCTAAGGTACTTTGGAAGGACGACACTCATATCGATGTGTGTATGTTGAAACTTCCGGTTGTAAATCATTATTTTGTCAATGGAATTATTGTGCAAGTCGTGTATCAGTGAAAAGAATGGCGAAAAAGTATCAAAACTGTGTTTCCACATGTGCCACCGTATATGTATAGGATCGCCCCTTAAGCTCTTTATCTGTTAGCTGAAATTTATAGCGCAGTTTGACGGTTCTTTTTTTTCCCTACAAAGGGCATAATATATAACATATTTTCGAATTCACGATAAGCGTATACAATTTGTAGGAAATTTATTCAGCTAGGGAATTAGTTTTGTGTCGACTTTGGTTTTGCAATAATAAAGCACGGACTTATGGATGACTGGAGGTAGGCATGTAGCCATGTAGGATTATAGTCGACAATAGAGTTAGTTATTTGTTTCCGGATTAAAAAGGATTTCAATTAAACTTTGGTGTGTTTTTTTTTGCTCAGTTATGATGGAGTTGATGAAGTGGATTATTTGATTTGGATTAAATGAAACGTTTGTATGAAAGTTTGTTTATTAGAAAACATGGTACAATCCACACCTCACACTGAAACAAATAAACCTTCAAAAAACAAAAACAAGGATCTCCTTGTGGTTTTGCGTGTGGCGGTGTTTAAAACAGGGCTACGATTGTGATACTTGAGACGTTTGTGCTAAAGATTTAAGACATCTTACAAAAATCTCACATCAATATCAATAGGACGGAATTACTATTTGCTCCTGGTTATGATTTGACAGGAGATGTTTGCAAAGTTCTACATAGAAAATCATTAAATTGGATTCTTCATAAAAGATTCTCAGATTCTTCGAATACTGCGTATAGATTATGAAGAGCCAATGAAAAGTTGCGGGAGTCATAATAGTTTAAAAGCCCTGAAAACTGCCAATTGAAGTAAAATCGTTTGGACCTATTAAGCGTCTATTAAGGCGTCTACGGCTGGTTTGTAACGAACCAACTGAGAGCCTCGGAAAGGACTGATTTTATTGTTCACGATCATGCTAAACGAAAAGAGGATAACGAACAGGTGCACATGAACAACTAACGAAAGGACAAAGCTACTAAAAAGCACAAATTACTGCCATCCAGGAAGTACGATGCGATAGGGCCGCCCAGAATCCGTATCTGTAACTGACGTTTGTAGCTAAGTCAAAAGTTAAAAACATGGCAAGCCGTTAGCGCTTGAAAAGGTGTACACGATCAACTAGCGGAAACATTCGCAACTTTTACCAAAGTGTCTTAGCCAAGAATACAAATCTCGAACAGAATCCTGTTGAAATGAACAAGGAAGTACCTATCGTAGTTGCGACACAGTCGATATGGAAGAACCACTTCTGCAGACTGTTAAGCAAAGATGAACAACATTCCGCTGTCAGGCATAACGAAGCATTAAATATTGGCAACGAAAAAGTACCAAACACCCGACCTAAGTGAAGTAAGGACAGAAATATCTAAGCTCATGCCTAATTAGGCTGCTGGAAATGACGTCCTTGCCGCTATGTCGGCGGAGGTGACTGGGTAACATCCAGCCGGGAACGACATCAACGACACATTTGATACATAAAAAGAATTTAGGCAAGGCGACGCGCTGTCGTGTGACTTCTTCAATTTGATTCTTGAGAGGATTGTGCAAAATTCCCGAGCCAACACCAGAAGCACAATTTTCCATAAATCGGTGTAACTCCTCTTATAACTCTGACAACAACATCTCGCCAGAAATTTAACGAAGAATTAATCTTGATAACCGCTGTTTTTTCGGGATAAGAAGGCAATCCATAAGTTAAGCCCTCACTCGAACTACTAAGGAGATCCTTTTTATGACCCTGATCATCCCAGTCCTGCTCTAAGGCGCTGAAACATGGACCGTATCAAAAGTGAGTGAAGAAATCCTTGGTCGATTTGAGAGGAAAATCTTTGTTCCTATTTGCGTTGACGGGCTATGGAGAAGAAGATTCAACGAAAACCTATACGAGCAGTACAGCGACATGTCCCTGGGCAAAAAAACTACGCATTGGACGTTTAAGATGGCAAAGACATGAATGGACACCATAACTCCGGCTCGCAGAGTCTTCGATTCCCAGCCAGTCGTCGGACGCAGTAGAGGAAGATCTTAAGTGGCGCGCACAAGTAGAAACCGACCTCAACCAACTTGGAGTGCGTAACTGGAGGCAATTAGCTTAGGACCGGGCTAATTGGAGAGGCATTTTGGTTGAGGCCCAGGTTCATTCTGGACTGTAGCGCCACTTAAGTAAGGAAGTAAGTAAGATCATACCAGTCCTGCTCTATGGCTTAATCGTGGACCGCATCAAAAGCAGATGAAGAAATCCTTAGTCGCTTGACAACATTCGTGATGGGTCATGTAGACGAAGAACTCTACTATAACATCTGTACAGCAACATAGTCCAGGTTCAACGACTCTGCATTGGACGATGGCTAGGACATGTAGAGCGCATATGTAGAAATCGACACCAAACAAATAAAAGTGAGCAACTGAAGGCGGTCAACTAAGGACCTGCTGAAGACCAGGTTTACTTCGGACTGTAGCGCCACTTAACTTAAAGATGCTTATTTACAAAACAGTATGATCCACCTATTTCCACGGAAAATAGTTGGAAATAAAGAAATTCAAAGAATCCTCTTGGCATTCAATGCTGTTCAACAGCTGAACGATTATAACGCTAACATGCTTCAAAGGAACTGCTTCGGTGAAAAAAAAAATCAAACAGGAAGCAAAATGAAAAGGAAAACAACTCCACTCCTGCTTCTCTTCTGATTTACATAAAAATCTGTCTACAAGAGCACCCCTTATATTTATTACTTTTAATTTCATGCCAAGGAATCCTTAATGGCGAACCATTTAAAAATCAAAATATCCACCACGATTGTTTCTGCTGTTAAGAGACCAACTTTAAAAATTAACCCTTCCAAGCATATGCTACACCGTCCCGGCATTGTACCGCACAGAGGATATAATTGCCGTATCCTTTATTAATACCTCAATGACCAGGAGGACCACATCTCTGTTAGTATCAGTGTGCCATATCACACGTATCGCGCTACGTCGCCCTCCACCCCTTCCATATTGTGTTGACGAGGATGAACCCCATACAAAAAAAAACTCAAAAAAAAAAAAAAAAAAACGCGAAAACACAATTTTTCGCTTACGGCGCGAATTTCTCGATTTGATCGGCTAGACAAGATAAAAACTTATTTTTGGCTTCCGTTCTGGTTTAATTTAATTTTTATTTCCTAAAAATTGGCCGCCACTGGCAGCGAACACGTTTTTGTGGCATGGTAAGTGCAGATTCCGTTTTTTTCCTTCATCCTTTTTTTTTTTAAATGAATTGTTTGAAACCGGAAGGAAGACAGCCAGACATCGGTCGTGCATCGGTTTTGGTACTGGCTATTCTGAAAACCTCGGTGAGTTTCCATTAAGTGGTCCAGCCTAGGAAGGATACGTTTTTTCAAATATTTATATCGAATTTTCCGCGTTAAAATGCAATAATTAAGCATCTTTACGTAATCCACTCTCTGCTCATTAATTTTTCCAATTTATAAACTAATTAATTGTGTTTATGTTGTCCAGAGTCCAGGGATGTGGGGGAGGACTACTCAAAAGGATTGCTGTGCCCGGTCGAATGGGAATGCGGTGAACAGGTCGAAACTTAATCGCATTAAACGCGTACAACAATATGCCGGCAATTAGCGTTAAACCTACAACAAATGAATTTTCTTAAATGTTTAATGTTTATGCGTACAATTAGTGGGAATTAATTATTAAATACTCGCATGTAGATTTATGCAATATTTGCGGGTTGCGGACGCTGCCATTTGGGCGGTGGTACTCTTGCAACACTCCCATGGTAGGTAATAATTATTTGAAAACATTAATTAATGTAATGTTTGGCTGCAAATGCATTTTAATTAATAAGTAATAATACGCCTTTTTGAACTTTGACAAGTGCGTTGTGCAAAAAAAAAAATGCCTTTGGGAGGTTTATGTTTTGAGTTTTTGTTCGCTTTGTGTGATTTAATTTATGCGCGCTGTTTGGCCTTGTGGAAATGTGATGTTTTTCGCACACACACGTGCCGTGGTCTTGAGTGGGACGCTTTGTGGTTCATTTCGCAACACCACATAAAAACGTGTTTTGTTTTGTTTTTCATTGACACACCTTTTGCGGAAATCTTACAAAACCTCTAGGGTATCTATAAAACTGATATGAGAAGCTTGTCAGAACAGGGACTAGGACCTTTTTAATGTGACAAAAATGTAACTCCGCAAAAGTTCTGTCTAATTTTCATTGGTTCTCACATTTGTATGTTGTGAGGGTAAGGTGAAATCATCCACAGATCCTATGAAAGTAGTACGTGCATGTTGATTACACCGTCAGATTCTCACTGACTAAGACACTACCCTTCGATAGAAGTTTTTAAATACTGCAACTGAGATAAAAGTTATTAAGGACGAATTTAAAACTTTTGGCAGGTTACGTCCCATCAAAGATTATAAAGTCATACAGATGACGCACTGCATTCAAAAAAATGTGTTCTATGGCGGGTCGTACTGGCAGAGCCGGCCATATGTTTTGATTTCGTTTCTCATATGTTCACGTGCATTCCGCCCGCCCGTACCATGCAGCTAGTGAGCAAAAGTTTCTGTTTTTTAGTTCTCAATGCGGTATCTGTATGATTTTATAATCTTTGAACCCATTGAAAACTGCTACATGTTCCACAATTTAGGCTCGGTTTGATCCTTATCTCGCCAAGTAGTAAGAATTCGTTTTTTATAGTCGCGCAGTAAATTGCTTTCATCCAAAATTTGTAGGTCTCTATTGTTTATATCTCCGGTTAGTCGGTTTTTATGATTTCGCATGAAACTATTAGTTTGAGCTTCTATTGTAAGAATACTGAGATCCCTATGTAGACCGTCGTCTTTAGTATGCCACGGAGCTAAGTGCTGCGTTTTATAAGCTTGTAAAATATTGGCATTTGATTTCTTGTCATAACCCCAAAGTTGTATACCGTAGATTCACAACAGCCTTAGCACTTGCTTGTATAAAAGCATTTTGTTTTCTGTAATGATTTGGGAACGTTCCAAACAGCCACTACATTTCTATATGTTTGGTTTCGAGTCCTTTACGGTCCATTGTTACATGTAAATTCCATTTCATTGATCCATCAAGTTTCGTTCCCAGTTTGCTAAAGGTTTGTTGTTTGTCGGCATGAATCTGGGCCTCAACCAACATGCTTCTCCAATTAGCACGGTCCTAAGCTATATGCTTCCAGTTGAAGTTGCACTCCAAGTTGCTTGAGTTCGGCTTCTACTTATGGGCGCCACCTAAGTCGAGGCCTTCCTCTATTTCGTCCGATGTCTGGTGAATAGGTGGAGGGTGTCGATTTGGACTTCTTGTTTTTTTCAGGATCTGCCGAAGTATGAAAATTGGATCAATCGTAGACTTTTCAGGCCTAAAACCATACTGATAAGGTCCGATCAGGTTGTTGGAAAACGGTTTCATGCGTTTACATATTACGGCATAGGCGTAGGCGTTGTTCAGGAGACTTTGGCCAGTTCAAAAATTCTCCATTTTTTGGATCACAACCCACCAGATTTGGGTTATGAGTTGGTGGATGTTACTTACCAAGTCATCTCCGCCGGCTACCGTCATTTCCCGCAGCCTTATTAAGCTTCAGTTTAGATATTGCTATTTCAACTTCACTCAGGTCGGGTGGTTGACAGTTTTCGCCGTCGGTTCTTAAAATCCTTAGCAAAGCATTCACGGCTCTATTGCCATCAATCATAGGTTGTCGTTAGTGGAACACTCAATTAAACATTCTTTGCTGTTTCGTGCCAAAAGCCTTCCCAGCTAGTTTATCTACTAATTATTCTTGCTGGCTTCAGTCTGTAGACTAGCTTTACGTTCAATGTAAAAATAATCTAGGTTTGGGGGGCTTGCCGTCAGGGTAACTTCCGTACCACGTAAACAAAATGTTAGTTGTGAAGGACAGTAGTTTTGAATAACAGATCCCTTCTTTTGTATCCTGAATCGTTATACCTTACTGCGCTAGGACAGCATTTTATTACTAGTACCTGAGGTGTACAGTGTGCTTTCGTTCAAAGTGCACAGTGAAAAACATTTTGAAAAGTCCATGAAAAACTTTGGAAAACACAGGCTACGCGACACCACGTCTGTCAATGGTCTTAGACTATATGACCATGCTGCGAAACGAAATGTCAAAATACCCAGTATATAGTTTCCTCCTCTGGAAATGATGGTTTCTGGTCTCGCACGCTTTAACAATTGTTCAATCAAATTTTTCACATCGAGATACACAAGAGGCACGCATCCAGCAATTTGGATATCCGAACATTCATCAAGGTAAGAATGCGAATATCCACCACTCCACAACAAATGTGAAATACTGTAATTTCAGCAAGGCGACATGTGCCGAAAGATTGTCGTATCCAAAAATGCGGCCTACAAAGCAGAGCTGCAGCTTAAGACAAGAACTGGCTTGATAGGCAAAGAGGAGATGAAGAACATCGGCTTTTCTGAAAGAATACAAAAGAGCAAGAAAAGCGACGTTCGAAGAGGTGCCAGTTTTCTGCTTATTGTACAGCAACTGTTTCCGTAAAGTAGGACTCACAGGATCTGGTGGAGAAATTGTTTCGAAAATCTCTGTCTTATTTCGAATTCTGAAATTCGGCATTAATTCAACCCTGTATATCAGAGGATTACTCTATCTGCCACCCGATGACTCGTCGGAAGTGGTATGGGCAATTGATACCGATTTCTGCTCGGCAGAATCTAACATTTTAAGCCTGATGAAAGACGTCGTGTTACTCAAGTAGAAACCGGCCTCACCGAACTTGACATATGGCCAATTGGGGATAATTAGCTGTTGACCAGACATGTTGATTAAGACTCAAGTAAAAGTGGAACATCAATTTAAAAAAGTGTCTTGCTTACTTAATTAACGCTAAAGTACCGAATGAATCTGGGCGTCAACCGAAATGCCTCTCCAATTAGCCCGGTCCTTGGCTAACTGCCTCCAGTTGCGAACTCCAAGTTGGTTGAGGTCGGTTTCTACTTGTGCTACCTACAATTTAATGCCGTTTCCAATTCTGAACGTCGAATTGGAGAAGCTTCTCATGGCAGTTTTATACTGTTTTATGTTTTATGCTTGGACGGCTACTCTAGGTATTATGAAGCACATTCGGACGTTCGAGATGTGGAAGGAAGAGAGAGCGCAATAAACTGCGGCGAAGAAGTCTTGGTTTAGATTTCTAATCGTAGCAACACTAAACAAACTGAAGGGCTATACATCGTTCAGGAACAAGAACATGCACACATGAATAATTGTGAGAAGAAGCTAGACCCTGCATCCTTACAAGCCTACTGGCCTTAACGTTTGTTAAGGGCCGATGTTGAATGTGAACCACACCTTAAAGTCGAGTTTTTTTCTCCATTTCATTTGACATTTCTCAATTTCAGACCCTTTTAACGACTCAATTTGAACCATGGAAAGATACACAATCGAGCAACGCGTCAAAGTTATTCAGGCTTATTATGAAAAGGGGCGTTCAAATCAAAATGCATATCGTGCACTTCGTGATTTTTTCGGTCAATTTAATCATCCAAATGTGTAGGAGATGTGAAAATCCCAGTGCATGCTCGTGCAGCTCGTACCTATCGCACAAAAAATATTGCTACTGCTCGCGAGTCCACATCAACTCGTCATCGTGCCCAACAATTGCATCTCTCACGCTCGTCGTTGATGAACATATACATAAAAACTTGCATTTACACGCTTACAAGGTGCAATTGACTCAAGAATTTAAGCCTCTTGACTATTTCAAGCGTCGTCAATGGTCAGAATTGAGGCAAGAAATGGCAACAATGAATGAAAATTTGGCCGTTATTTTGTTCCATACATAATTGAATCATACCAATATTATCATAAAAAAAGAAACTACAATAATTTCCTAAATAATTTGTGTTTTATTCAAAATCAACATCGGCCCTTAAAATTTAACCACCCTCTATTTGTTTTAGTCATTTGATTTAAATTTACATGACTGCTTGTTAGGATGTCAACTGAGGGGATTCAACCTGCGGCACAGACACTGGTGGGCATAAGGACTAATTGCAAACAAGTACTTACCAGCATGTTTTAAAGTAGACACCTTCAACCATATATGACATTTATGAATCTCTTGAGAACACTCATTGACTAGTTGTTCGGTTTAATTTTGTGGTTTGGGCCGATTGCGTGGCAATAAATTTTAACTTAGTAAGCCCCACAAAAATACCGAAAATTGTATCAAAATGCTATCAGAAGTGTACCTCCCAAAACTGCATTTATCATGATTTGTAACCACATACCGCACATTCTCTAACCTGACCTATTCCATATTTTGAAATGCAATACTTCAATCACATTCTATTCAGAATAAGGACTTTATACACATTTTATCGATTTAATTTGAGTGTCAAAACAATAAGCAATTTAAACGATTCCTTAAGTTTTCCTTGTTGAAAGCACCTAAGGGTATATAAATGTACATAACATGCTTCACTCTGTTAAACCACTGGTAAGTTAAGACCCACTCATTCAGCTAACATAATTCTGTTATCGAACAACTCAAGTGCTAAATCAGAAACGGTATATAGTAACATAACTCAAAGTCTAATATCGTAAATGATGGAAACCCAGTTAACCCACTCATTCGACTTGCTCGCATGAGATTTTGTTGTCACTGCGAGTTTCCCTTTCAACCACTCAATTCACGTTTAACTGTGAAAGAGATTCGAGTGTGAAACCGGATAACTCTTCAGTGAGTCAGACTCAGACGTCCCCTTTCTGGGAATAATTGGGGAAACTTTCTCCAAAAATGCAATTCTCTTCCGAATTTCTAGGGAAGGAGTTAAATTGAATTTTGGATTTCATTATGCGCCATTTTTTTTATTTGTCTGCAATTTATTGTTGTTTGCCTTTTTTTTCTCATAAAAAGTTGCGTTCTTGTGGTTTTAAATTAATAAAAAAAAAAATAACAATACAAGCCAATCCGTCCAAATGTTTGGTTTGTGGAACATGGAAATTACAAGGACTTCCACTGGAGGTTTTCCATTTTCCCTGATTCTGAAGAGAAATTGTGTCAAGTTTTCAGTCGTAAAACGGACTAGAGCAACGTACGAGTAACCGTTTTTCAGGTAGGTATTGAAATGAGGCACACGCTGCTCCTTGTAGTGCGATGCAGTATTGCAGATTTGCAGGACATGTAAAGTAACGTTGTTGAGGGATTATTTCTTAAAATAAAATCGGCTACGGTTAGGGGTAGAAATAGAATTTGCAATTAAATATCAAAATTTTTTTTTGTTTGTGGAAAATTTAAAGGATATGGATCTACACATTTGTGTTTGTTTCGATGGGCAGAATTTACTTTTAGAGTTACTGCCTCGTCACACAGTACTTTTTATTTTTGGCGAGCTATGAAGAGAATAAGTAAATTATAAATAAAATTGTTTTTAGCAAAAATCTACTTACTTATTCAATTGTTACTCACTGTGGCGATCACAGCGTTAATTTTTGTTAAATTCTTGACAGCAGTGATGCCTACCAATTATGACTCTCGTCCCGCAGAGTATCTAGTAACTTGTGTAAATTTTTGGCGGTAGCAGATGAGAGGCTCACTCTAAGGCACACAGTCCTTTTCCAATACAGCAGCCGGAGAAATGTTCAAGATGGAATAAACGGTGAGAGGAAAAAGTGAAAAACCTTAATGAGCTGCTTCGACATATTCGGACAACAGGTCATTTAGGAAGCACATGAGTTAGTCAGGTCCCTTGAACAGGCAGAAGAGACGAAAGGCTAAATCCCGTAGTGGGTACTGATAGTCACATGTCCTTGGGGTACCCAATAATTTGGAGCTGGCCACCCAGGTTGGAGTTTGCGCTTGCGGTTAATTACCCACTCAAAGAAAACAAATGGTTATGAAGCAACTAAGAGTATCGGAAAGAACTGTTTTTATTGTTGACGACCATGTCCGGTAATTTCATTGTTTATATGTTCGTATCTGCACCTGGAATATGATAACCTTAAACAACAGAGGCACACTCTAACAACTAAAGGCAGCCCTAAACTCTTTAAAAGCAGACATTACTGCCATTCAGGAATTTCGATAGAATGAGCCAGGCAAAAACAGAAAGAAAAACGGTTTACCACAGTTCGTGTTATAGTGAACAGAAAAACCGACTATTTGGATGCAGATATGTTATAAGTGCCAGACTAAGGCAAGAAGGCTTGTACCTTAAAGGCATTAGCGAACAAATTCTAAGACTCCACATCAAGGCCGATTTCGAAAAAATAGGCTTTATATGCTCTCATGCTCCGACTTAGGCAAAAGATGATATGCAAAATACTGTTTCTACGAGCTCTTTTGAGCGACTAGCAGAGTACGATGTTAAAATCGTGCTAAGAGATTTTAAAGGAAAGATTGGCAAAAGGGGCAGTATTGTCGGAAAATACAGTCTACACTACAATAAGTTTAATAACGGGCTAAGCATACTTGACTTTGCGGAACAAAATGTCACTATAACCAGTACACGATTTCCTCACCCATCCAAAATGAGTCATGTCGGTCTCCAGATCAACTAATTATCAATCGAATGATCATATTGATCAAATTGAGACAAACAAGAGGTACACACCCAGTATTTTGGATGTTCGAACATTCCATTGGACTAACATCGAGTCGAAACATTACCTTCTTGCAGCCAAGGTAAGAATGCGGATATTTCCCAATCCAAAACAAATCAGAAATACTTTGAAAGATTTAATGTCGAAAAACTGCAATTCGTAGAACGTGTATCCCTTAACCTCTCGATCAACACCATAATGCCAGCATCTACTATCGAAGAACAATGGCAACGAACCCAAAATGCGATTAGATCAGCCGTAACTGATGTGCTAGGTTTCCCGCGCCCACCAACAATAAACCCCTGCTTGGTTAGATGATGACAGATGCTCGCAGTCAAAAAAGAAGCCTATAAGGCTAAGCTGCAGGTGAAGACGAGATCTGCCATTGGGCTCTGTAGGCAAAGAAGGAGGGAAGAACACCGGTTTTTAGAATGAAAAAAAGAGCAAGAAAAGCGCGTATTCGAGGATATAGAGCGATAGAGCGATGCCACTCCAGGAACGATGTTCGAAAGTTTTACCAAAGTGTAAAGCGTCAAAGCCAAGGATACAATGCTACAATGAGTAGAAAAGAACCACTATTGCAGACTGTTAAACAGAGATGACAAATAATATCCCGCTGTCAGGTAGAACAAACCCTTCAATATTATCAGCGACAGCAAAACCTAACACCCATCCGACCTGTATGTAAAGTAAGGATAGAAATATCCAAACATAAGCTTTGCAAGCTTTACAAGTAGGGGTCAGTGGCGCGATGCGATGGTTAGTGCGATGAACTGCCACGCAAAAGGTCTGTGTTCGATTCCCAGCCTTAGCAACACCTAAATGATTTTTCATTGGCCCTCCTCTTGTGAACGATCTGACAAGTCATCCGAGTAGTATCATTGATCAAGAAAAGCTTATCTTAACTTAGCCGTTCGGAGTCGGCATAAAACGGGAGGTCCGCCATCGTGGAAGAAGTACACACGCATACATGAATGGTTGTAAGAAAGCTCTGCACTGGGTACTAACGAGCCTGTTGCGCCGAAAATTTGTATTTTGTAGCTTTACAAGATGGCCGGAAATGACGGCCTTCCTACCGAGCTTTTTATAACCAGTGGCAATGATTTGGTAAGTAACACTCACCAACTCATTAGCAAAATTTGGTCGGATGAAACTATGTCTGAAGATTGCAACCTCAGCATCGGTAGCCCGATCAACAAGGAGACCCTCTAATCTGCGCCAACTACAGAGGCATGAGTTTCTTCAAGATCTAATCTGCCGCAATATGTGAACGCCTGAAACCAATTACCAAAAACCTGATATGCCCTTATCAGTGTGGTTTGAGGCTAGGGAAGTCGACAACTAATCACATCTTAACAGCTTCGCCAAATTCTAAAAATCCCAAGAAGTCCAAATCGATACCCACCGCCTATTCACCGATTCCAACCACTCATATGAAAGCATTTCAGAGGCGAACTTTACAGAGCCATGTCTAGTTTCGGTATACCGCCCAAACCCGTCCGTCAGTAGGTGATGACGATGGAGGATACTCTCTTCGCCATCAGGTTCGAAAAAGACATCATGGAAACATTTGATAACAAAAGGCGATGCACAGACATATGACTTCTTTGATTCTTGAGAGGACTCTGAAAAACTCCCGAGCCAATACCAGAGGCACAATCTTCCATAAATCGGTACAATGACAATCATACGCGGACGATATTGACGTTTGCCAGTAAAGAGAAGGAAGCGTCACAAATGGGTTCAGCAGTAAGAACAACACGTCAACACGAAAGGAGGCACAACATTGACGAATCGGACAGAAGGTTAGCATTGAGAGATTTAAGTTTGAAGTAGTACGAGACTTTGTCTACCTCGGCTCCGCTATTAACTTTGAAAACAACATCTCGTCAGAAATTAAACGAAGAATCACTCTTGCCTAGCGCTGTTTCTTCATGCTAAGAAGGTAGCTTAGGTTTAAAGCCCTCACTCGAACTATATAAGACCCTGATCATCCCAGTCCTGCTCTTGAAGCATGGACCGATCAAAAATGGAATAAGGCATCCTTAGTCGATACAAGACGAGAATTCTTCGAAAAATTTTCGGTCCTGTTTGCGTTGACAGACTATGGAGACGAAAATTCAACCAAGACCTATACGAGCTATAGCGCAACATACAGCTAGTCAGAAAACTCCGCATTGAACTTTAAAGATGACCAAGACACATAGAGCACGAATGTACACAAAAACTCTGCCTAGAGTCTTTTATTTTCTTTAACTCCCAACCAGACGTCGGTCGGTGGCATTTGAGGAAAACCTCGACTTTAACTGACCTCAACTGACTTGAAGTGAACATCTGGAGGCAGCCAACGACGATAAAGATGCAAATTACAAACACTGGGACGAACAAAGGGGAGAGTCTTTAACTCCCAGCCGGACGTCGGTGGCATTTGAGGAAAACCTCGACTTTAGGGGGTGAACACAAGTATAAACTGACCTCAACTAACTTGAAGTGAGCATCTGAAGGCAATCAATAACGATAAAAATGAGAAAGACAGAGTGAAAGCATATTTCTAATTCAAAGCTCTATGCAAGGGGCGTGGCTAATAAGCTTTTAATCCTGCCAAACTTTCTTGTAACCGCTGCTGTTCTTATATATTTTGGTAGTTTATGCTTATAGGACAGTTGAAGGAGAAGATCTAACTACCTAAAAATAACTTGAACAGCATCCAAAAATGGCCCAAGAATCAGGTCGTATTTTAAAGCCATTAAACAACGTCAGCACTTGTCCTAAGAAAAACAAAGTTAAGCCATCACGCCCACCTAATACAAACAGTTGGCATTCAAAACACCATCACTGTTCTTAAAACCTCTAAACATTGCACGTTTCTAAGTTCATAGCCTAACAGGAAATAACCTAATCTCCCATAAAGCGATTTGTAACACAAGTCCTCCCAAAAAAAAAAAAAAAAAAAAATACCCTCACCCGTTGCCAACACGAAGCAAAGTGATACAATTTGCAGGCCAATTAATTGTGCTGAAACATCACCATCAAAATGAAACCCAAAAATCCTGGCCAACAAAAAAAAAAAAAAACAAAATTCCCTTAAATTATCTGGTCTAGCCAATCAAATAATCAAGTCCTCTACACAAAATCGGTGCTGCAATGTGCACCCTAGTGCAATACTAAACCTCGCCAAATTCGAAGGCGCTATGCCAAACGGAGGAACAAAAAACAGCCGCCATAGAAAACTCTTCAACTGTGATCCTTATCAGACCCATTCGCAGTTGTTCTTCCCCTCACATGGATGTATACGCGCCGCCAAGACCCGCTTTTTCTATCCGACAATCCTTCAGCTCCTCTCGCACCAGATATATGTGCACATATATGGTGCACTTTACACTTGGCTTTGTTACTGGCACTCCCGGAGCCGAATCAATGCGATCCTGAAATTGCATCAATTCCATGGCGGAACGCCGAAAGCGTATCCTTTGTCGCGCGTAGTAGTTCATAAAACACACACAGAGAGAAAAAATCCTTTTATCCTATGTTCACTGTTGTATGCATGCATGTATGTGGTATAAATACAATAAAACTCACGAGTAATTATTCAGTTTTATTCATTGCCAAGGGGTGGGGGGGAGCGTCTACAATGAACTTGCACCACACAATCGAATAAAGGATGGCGCAAGGATATGATGGCCTGCGTCTGCCCAAATTTGTTGCGAAACCGACAATTCGACGGCGGCTCCGTTTCATGTGTCGACTGAGAGGCAGAGCAACTTGGTCCCGCATGAAAGGGGAATCTTGTGAACAGTTTTAGGAATCATAGTTATAGAGGCGATCTCGAAACAAAAACGCACGCACACTCCCAGACACACCACATGTACAAAGTTGAAAAGTAAAATTGGAACGCGGATTTTCGTCGGCGAAACTTTTTGTTGCCTTTGAAATAAGGTCACGTAGGGTGTGCATATGTGTATACCTACGTCTTGCATGTTGCGTGCTGCTACTGCCTTTGGGAACGGTTGACTGGGAAAATTAAGTGCAGTGGTGCCTATGAAGGTGTGTCGTGCCTAATAATGTCGTTACAAGCAATTTTTCAATTGAGGAATTATGGAAGAAGCACTAACATGTAGAGATGTTTTATTTAAAAAAAAACCTTGTGTAGGTTGAAAACGTGTTTGGAAAATAGATATGTGTTTCAACATAACCTTCTGTTATTTCAGAGATATTTTAACATGTTAAGGGATGCATAACTTGAATAAATAGAATTTTTCAAAATTTGCAATCAGTTTTGAAGCAAATAAAAGTTGCTATGATAGACGTGGTTGTAGATGGACCCACCCACGTGTCCGCAAATGTGACCTGTCGATGGTTAAACCTCGGGTTAAACAGTCCCCCAGATTCCTGATTTTACAAATGCGTATAAATTTACTATATAAACTGTGACTGTATTGATAAATCAGGCGTCGCGATTTATCAAGACAGTCACAGTTTATTCGAGACAAAAAAGAAAGCCTCAAGAAACCACGCTTTCAAATCAGTTTGAGGGTCCCAGGTCAGGCTTCTCCAATGACAAATGACGGCTGCACATGTGGAAGGTTCCATCTGATATATGATACCAACGATCAAGAATTTGCCTAATGTCTCATTTGCTCCGTGAAGTAGCTGTCCCTATAGGTGTCGAAGTTTGGCAGATGAGCATGTCTAACCTTCTCAGCTTTCATAAACTAGTTAGATCTCTTGTCTAATGATCTTAGTATGAGAAAGCAACAATATTACAATGAACATCCCTGTAAAGTAGGCGCAATTCAGATGAAATTTAGGGATCAGCAACTCAAGTCGATTTGTGTTACTTATTCAGTCTACAGTCTACGGTGAACCGACACCAAAACCAACCTCTAAAATTAGCCAAGTCCTTAGCTAACTCCATCTATATTATTTGAACACTTTTTCAATCATTAGACTGGGACTCGAAGACTCCCTTAGGCATTCAATGCGAAGCTTAACCAGGTATTTCTCGCAGTACAACTCGTAAGTGGCCATGTGTTCATTTGAGTACAGCTAAACTGATATTCCACGCCAGTGATTCTGACCAGACAGGTCGTTGTATCAACACTATGAGCATACGCCAAGAATAAGGAAGTTTGGTCGGATGAAATCATTGGTCGGCTCGAACGAGATGTTATCGTTGATTTTGTGAGTTAAAAGAATAACCTGGCTTTAGAGAAACAAGACCAAGCTTATCTTGGAACACAAAATGGGAAATACAACATCGTTGAGTTGGACACACCATCACTGTCGACGGCTGTATAGCTTTATCAATTTTTAAGGAATCCCAAATTCCCTCATTATATTATAGAGCTCCATAACTGAAAAGTCGATGAAAAGATGAGGCGTCTCGATTTCAAATTCGTTAGTCTCTTCCCGGGCTTACTTCATTTTTTTTTTTTACTTTTTTCAACCTTTCGACCCATTGAGGGTTTCTGCCTGAGACAAGGCAACCTTCCATCCTCTTAGATCGATTGTCGCCTCGAACCTGAAGGCTGGAATTCGAAAAGTTTTTTTTGGCTGGAGCAATATTGTTCATTCTCTCGATGTTGACGAGCCAATGTAGTCTACGTTACCCGGGTTTACCTTAGCGAATTGGCAGGATTTTTCTGAGTGTAGAGGTTCGTACAGTTCGTTAGATAGAATTTTCTATGGGACAACATGCCCTGGTAGTTGGGGCAAGATTTTAAGGAAATGTGACATATGGAGCTGATTTTCCAGTTATCGGGTATGCTTTCGTTTATCCAGACTTGAATGCTGGTTTGTTGCCTGCACACTTCCCATGGTTGGTAAGGATTACCAGTAATAGCTGCGGGTGATAGCGAATTGAGACCTACCGATGTCGTTATATGCAAACCTTGCATGGTGCTTGATTCCGAACAAAAAGGAAATAGCTCGGAAGGGCTTATTCCCTTTTGGAAATGGAAATAAGTCCTGCAGGTGCTAATGCCTTTTGCTTGTGGGGTTTATTTCCTTTTCATGTATCCAAACTCGCACACATCCCAAATCCAAAAGTAAGCTCAAGCAGGGGGAATTTCAAATTCAAACGGCAATAACACCGCAGGGGTTAGTGCTTTTTAATGGCAGGGATTATTTTCATTTCGAAAAGCAAATAAACCCTGTCGGGGCCATTTCCTTTTATTTGGGAAATTTGCCCCATGGGGCTTATTGCCGTGGGGGTTATTTCACCGCACCGGGCTTCTGTCATGCACCACGCAGTTAACCTCAGATGTCTATTCAGATATGATTGCCGTTGTATTTATAAGATCCCAGGTAGAGATGCCCCTTTTAACAGAGTAACCTTGACTGATTGATCATATTCGTTTTGATTGACGGCTCCGTCTGGTGTTGGATATAATTGAGCCCAATGATCTTCGTTGAGTTTCAGCAAAGATTATTAAGTCATACTGATGAGGCACTTCATACAAGTAAAATTGGTCTATGGTGGGACGTACTGGCAGTTTCCGCCATATGTTTGGATCTCATTTCTAATATGTGCTCGTGCAAACCGCCCTCCCGTACCATGCAACCGGTGAGCAAAAGTTTCCATTTTTGGTTCTCTGTAGGACTTTATAATCGTTGGTTTCAGCCAATTAAGGTCTTATCGGGGCGATGAGCTTCTAGGCGCTAGAGCCGCGAGGTTATTTTCACCAGGTATGTGATGACCCTTAGCTTGATGAGTAGTGGCTTGAATTTGATATTTAATCCGCCCTGAGGTAGACCCGCCGCCAAACTTACAACTGCCTCCAGTTGCGCACATCAAGTTGGTTGAGGTCGGTTTCTACTTGTGCGCGCAACTAAAGGCGTGGTCTTCCTCTACTGCGTCAGACGAATGGCTTTGAATCGAACCATCTGCTGGCCGGAGTATAAGTGTCCTTTTGCTATACATGTCCTAGTCATCTTAAACCTCCAATGCGGAGTTTTTGGACAAGGGTTATGTCATAGTGCAGTTCCTATGTTTCTTGGTTGAATCTTCATCTCCATTTCCCGTAAATGCAAACGGCACGGATGAATTCTCAAAAAAAATTCTTTCACATGGATTTCTTCATCCGTCTTTAACCGGTCCATGCTTCAGCGCCGTAGAGCAGGATTGAGATGATCAGGGTCATGTATAGGATCTCCTTAGTTCCGAAGAAACAGGGGCAACTTTACTACTAAATTGTGCCTTCAGTGTAAGACTTGGGAGTTTCGCACAATCCTCTCAAGAATGATGCTAAAGGAGTCACAGTACAGAGTTGCTAATTGCTTTTTTGGTATCGAATGTGTCGGTGAGGTCATTTCCGACTCTGATGGAGTAACGAGAATTCTCCAACGACATCCAAAGTTAGCACAGACGTAAAAGCTTGGGCGGTATACCTGGTTCTGTATAGTTCGTCTCCATAAATCAAGTCGCATGTTGCTTTGAAATCGAGGGGTAGATGGTGGGTATCGATTTGGACTTCTTGTTTTTTTTTTTTTTAGAATCTGCCTAAGTGTGAAGATTGGATCAGTTGTAGACTTTCCTGTCCTATAACTGCAAATGTGGCAAATGGTTTCAGACGTTCACATATTCCGGCTGATAGGAACTTAAAGGCGATATTGAGGAGACTAATGCGTCTGTGGTTGGTGCTATTCAAACGGTCTCCATTTTTGTGGACTGCTAAGGTTCCATTCTTCAGGCATACTCTCATCCGACCAAATGTTGCTTATGAGATAGTGAATGTAAATGACCTATTCAGCGGGAATGCCACCATTTCTAGCTGCCTTGATAAGCGTAAAAGCGAAAAGTTCAAGGAACAGATAACTTTCCAAGCTTTGTAGTTAAGGAACCCATCGAAAACCGATCAGTTATATTTGCTAACCTGTATGCAACACGTTTAGCTGAAGGAATAATCCAAAAAAAAAACTACAAAATTCCGTTACTATTATGGTCACTGACTAATTTGCATGTTCGAATCTTTGGAGAACGTACTGCAAAAAAAAAAAACTTTCGTTCTGCCCGACAGCGTGAGATTATTAGTCATAGGCATTATTCGTGAAAATACTGTGAAAATTTTAATTCGAAAGACTGCAACCGAATAAGAACGCCAAGACATTCGCGCAACGCGCATCCCTTAACGCCATACGCCATACATCGAATGTCGAAGAACAATGGCAACAATGGCTGTTAGATCAACCGCAACTGATGTGCTTAATTTTTCGCGCCCACCAACAAGAAACCCGTGGTTTGAGGAGGATTGTCGACAGATACTCGCAGATAAGAACGAGCTCTATAGGCAAAGAAGAAGGGAAGAACTCCGGCTTTTAATAAAAAAGAAAAAGAGCTAGAAAAGCGCGAATGGAGTATATATATAGAGTTGCCACTCCAAGAAAGATGTTCGCTAGTCTTACCAAAGTGTAAAACGTCAAAGCCAAGGATACAAAGCTTGAACCAAATACTATCGAGATGAACAAGGGAAGATCTTAGTTGATACACAGTAAGTACCATCCACCAACTCATAATGGAATCTCTTACCTCAGCATCATTTGCTCGATCCACAAAAAAGGAGATCATCTGAACTTTACCAACTATGGAGGCATAAGTCTCCCCAGCAGCGCCTACAAGATCCTATCTGCCGTAATATGTGAACGCCTGAAACCATTTAAAAATAACCTGATGGGCCCATATTAGTATGTCAGGAAAGTCGACAACCGATCAAATTTTCAAACTTCGGCAGATCCTGGAAAAAAACCCAAGAAGTCCAAATCGATAACAGCCATCTATTCATCGATCTTAAAGCCGCATACGATAGCATTTATAGAGACGAACTATATAGAGCCATGTCTAGTTTTGGTATACCTACCACCGAAACTTGTCCGTTTGTATAGGAGGACGATGGAGAGTTCTCGCTGCTCCATGAGAGCCGGAAACAACCTCACCAAGACATTCGATACCAAAAAACGGATTAAGGCAAGGCAATGCGCTGTCATGTGACTTCTTCAATTTGATTCTTGAGAGGATTGTGAAAAACTCCCGAGCCAACAGTAGATGCACAATTTTCCAAAAATCGGTGCAACTACTAGCATAACCCGACGATATTGACATCATTGGTAGGACTCTACGTGATGTCATAGCCACGTTTGCTAGTATAGAGAAGGAAGCGGCAAAAATGGGCTTAGCAATAAATGAGGGCAAGACGAAGTATATGCTGTCAACACGAAAGGACACACAACATCGACGAATTGGACAGAACATCACCATTGATAGATATAACTTTGAGGTAGTATGGGATTTTGTCTACCTCGGTTTCGTTATTAACTCTGACAACAACATCTCGTCAGAAATTAAACGACAAATTAGTCCTGCTGTTTTATCGGGATAAGAAGGCAATTCAGTAGTTAAACTCCCACTCGAACGAATGAGACCCTGATCATCCAAGTCCTGCTCTACGGCGCTGAAGCATGGACCGTATCAAAAGCGGATGAAGAAATCCTTGGTTGATTCGAGAGTAAATTGCGTTGACAGGCTATGGAGATCAACCAAGAACTATACGAGCTGTATGGCGACATACCCCTGGTCAAAAAACTCCACATTGCAGAGTCTTCGATTCCCAGCCAGACGTCGGACGCATTAGACGTACAAGTAAAACCCGACCTCAACCAACTTGGAGTGCGCAACTGGAGGCGTTTAGCTATAAGGACCGGTCTAATTGGAGAGGCATGTTGAGTGAGGCCCATGTTCCGTACTGTAGCGCCAATTAAGTAGGTAAGTAAGTCATCATACGAACCTTTTATCCCAGAAACTGATATTTTACTCTTTGGTACGAACATCTTTTCTGGAGTGGTATCTCTATTTCATGTTAGTCTTCAGCTGCAGCTTTGCCTTTGGGACTGTAGACGCCACTTTTGATTCCATCTTAAGATTACTTCCTCTTGCCACCTGTGAAGATTTTTTTGATAGGAGCCTTACCCCTAGTTACTTTTGTTCCAAGAGTTTTATTTTATTTCCCAGCTACAACGTATATTTGCAGATGATTCCTCAATCCGTCACCCGAGGATGCGTTCTATCGGTGGTGTAGACAACTCATGACATTTAAGTGAGTGACCCTACGACTAGTAGTCCAATGACCTAAAGACTAGGCTACTGTAAACAGCACATCTGTATCAACACTCATCGTTCCACATCTTACACAGTATCTGTTCTTTAAAAAAACTGAAACTACTCCGACTAACTACCTACTCTTTTCCGCTGAGAAAATCCGTTTCATTTAAACGGAATGTGTCCATAATCGAAGTCCGTAATTATTCAACGCCTCTCCGAATGAAGCCATTCGGACGAAACCAAATCTCGGGCTAAATCAAATTTTCGCAATTTGTACAATTTTTCCACATGCAACCATTGTAACCACGAGTATCTTTAAGTCCATGGTAGGTGGCTGCTTGCTGGTCACGGTCTCCCGATCATCCTCTCTCTCCAGTTCTATGCCAGGATTACAGCTTTAATTAATTGCGGATAAAGTCGAAAATTCTTACAAATTAACAAGCCATTTATCTTGGAAACAAGAAGAAGGCAAAAAAAAAAAAAAAACATGGAGTCCCATACTCTTTTAGTCCTTCCAATAAATTACCATCGCAGTGTTGTACGGATACGGGTGTATCTGGGGCATGTTCTGCTGTGTGTGGTATACTACACCTAATAAAGTCTAAGTTTGGCGCGTGCTGGAGACTGCTCTGCTCTCCTAGTCGGGTGTTCTCTGGTGCGGTGCCTGCTACTCGTCGGGCTGTAAATCGTTTTCAAATAAACCACTTGCACTTAACGTATAAACTGGAGCAAACAACTTGGTAGGATATGTGGATGTGAAGATTAATTGCTTCTGACAGAGTGAGGCGGTAAGACAAGGCGGTTGTCTTGCAACGCAACTCACTTGTAGTCCTATCTGTACTGGTAGTACTGGAATGGGACGGTGCAATGTTCACATTTGTACATGTGTTGCGCTCTCTGGCAAATGTGTTGATTTCTTCCGAGGATTCGACTTTACCGTTGCGTGGAAATAATTTTCAAATGCAGACGAGGTGGTTTAGATGGAATTGAATAGTGATGCAGTAGTTCAGTTTCATGGATTGAGAGAGAATTAATTTTCCAAAAATTATAGCAATATGTGGGATCCAGAGTGTGTTGGCATGTGCGGAAAGGCTGGAATTGCATTAATATCTAAATGGCTTTAGGATCTATAATGTGTGCTGCTATGTGTGTCTTGTCATTGCATAGAGAAATTTTTGCATAGCCACCAGAGACTTTCAAACGTCAAGGATAGCCGAAAATTCCCATGTGGTCAGATATTACGATTTCGGTTGTCAATTTGTGATCTTAGGTCAGTGGGGCTTCATGATATCAAACACCCTAGCGACTTCTTCGAATTTGATTTGTTTGCACAGTGAGGGGATTGTGAAAGCCGTAAATAGGTCATGAAAGTCATATCAGCTTTAACATGTACAATAGTGTTGGATGCTGTAACAACTATTAAAAGCGACAAGGACTTAGGACTAGATAACTTTCCAAGCTTTGTAGTTAAGGAACCATTCGAAAACCGACCGACAGATATTTGCTAACCTGTAGAAAACGTATTTACTTACTTACTTAAGTGGCGCTACAATCCGGAATGAACCTGGGCCTCAACCAAGATGCCTTTAACTGCCTCCAGTTGCGCACTCCAAGTTGGTTGAGGTCGCTTTCTTCTTGTGCGCACCACCTAAGTCGAGGTTTTACACTACTGCGTCCGACGTCTGGCTTTGAACCGAAAACTCCATTCGCTCTACATGCCCTATCAATCTTAAACATGCAATGCGGAGATTTTTGACTTGGGGCATGTATGTTGCTGTACAACTCGTATGGTTGAACCTTCATCTCCATTGCCCATCAACGCAAGAGAAGATTTTTCGAAGAATTTTCATCTCGAATCGACCAAGGATTTCTTCATCCGTTTTTGATACGGTCCACGATTCAGCGCCGGCCTGGGATGATCAGGGTCTTATATAGGATCTCCTAAGTAGATCGTGTGAGAGCTTAACTCCACTAAATTGCCTTCTTAGACCGAAGATACAGCGGGCACGCTTGCAGAAGTCCAGGCGCTGAACCCAATTTTTGACGGTTTTCAAGCATAAATTGGCCGATACTGCTGCAATTTCACGTTCGATATTCGTACGAAGTTCATCCATCGTCACTGGCTTGTTGGCAGAGACCATGGACTTGACGTAGCCCCACAGGAAATAGTATAACGGCGTCAAATCGCATGACCGAGGCGGCCAAGCGACTGGACCATTTCGTGAGGTAACACGTTCTCCAACCTTGGTTTCCACTAAATTGATTGTGGCATTCGCTGTGTGGCTTGTGGCTCCGTCCTATTGGAACCACATGTTCTCCAAGTCCATATCATCCAATTGGGGCCAAAAATGTTCGGTTATCATTGAACGGTAGCGATTCCCATTCACAGTAACGTGCCGGTCTTGATCATCACGGAAGAAGTACAGCCCAATGACGCCGCCGTACGTGTGGATTTTGTTAATTGACGAAGCCATTCAGCCAGATATGATCCTCATCGCTGAAGATGATTTTTCGATGAAAATCCGATTCATTTTCAAGTTGTTGCTCAGCCCAATTCACGAACATACGACGCTTCTGGTGGTCAAGTGGCTTCAGTTCTTGCGTCAATTTAATCTTGTAAGGATGTAGGCCAAGATCTTTTCGAAAAATTCGCCGCAACGACGTCACAGAGATGCCCAACGCTTGAGAACGACGTGTGAGAGACACATTTGGGCTTTCTTCAACTGAAGCCACAGCGGCAGCAATATTCTCGACACTACGGGAACTACTTTGTCTCACTGGTACGGGAACATTTTTTACTGTGCCTGTGGATTCAAATTTTTCCACTAGACGCTCAATTGTTGATCTGCTAGGACGATTATGACGACCATAAATTGGACGTAGCGCTCTTAACGTTGAGGCCACTGACTCCGAATTTCGGTTGTAAATTTTGACTCGTTGTTGGATCGTATATCTTTGCATCATGAAATGGTAAACCTTACTGAAGAGAAATGTCAAAAGAGCGGCAAGAAATATGGCGTCGTTTGCTGTCCCTGTCGCTCAACTTTTGTGGCGTCCCTGTTAAAAAACCCGAGACTAAAGTCTCATCCTCATTTGTTGCTATGCCCATTTTTGCCGCTCCTTTCTCTAAACCAGCAAACGTTGCTATGACATCACGTTGAGTCCATCCAATGATGTTAATGTCGTCGGCGGATGCTAGTAGTTGTACCGATTTTTGGAAAATTGTGCCTCTGGTGGCTCGTGAGTTTTCCACAATCCTCTCAAGTATCGAATTTAAGAAGTCACATGAAATCGCCTTACCTTGCCTAAATCCTTTGTTGATATCGAATGTGTTGGTGAGCAGCGAGCATGGAGCAGCGAGAATTCTCCATCGTCATCCTACAAAAGCGGACGAGTTTGGGCGGTATTCCAAAACTAGACATGGCTCTGTATAGTTCGTCTCTATAAATGATGTGTTATGCGGCTTTGAAATCGAGGAATAGGTGGTGGGAATCGATTTGGACTTTTTGATTTTTTTCCAGGATCTGCCGAAGTGTGAAAATTTAATAAGTCGTGGACTTTACTCGAGCCGATCAGGTTATTGGTAAACGGTTTCAGGCTTTCACGTATTATGGCTGATAGGATCTATTGTTGCGGCAGTTCAGAGGGTCTCCTTTTGTGTGGATCGAAACATGTTAAGCTGAAGGTAAAATCCCAATAAACTACAAATTCTGGTACATTTACCCATCAAACCATTTGAACAAGCATCGGGATGTTAGAAGCTGCGGAAACCTACTGGAAAAAGGTGCATTCGTCAAAGACTTTTAGTACACCGAGAAATATTCTGAGTTACGCAACAAACACTAGTCAGCTTCAGGGAAAAAACGAATCACCATAGATGAGTAGTGACACTTGACGCAAAAGTCGGTAAGACTCCTTTTTAAAACACTCTATATAACACAAGTCTAATCAGGTCTTGAATACTGTTCTCATTGTTTGGAGTCCGGCCTTCTAATCTACCACCTTTAGGTCAGCAATAACTTGTAGTATCATAACGGTCTAGGGATTATTTTTCAAAGCTTTTTTGAACTTCTAGAGCTTAGCAAAATAATTCTTAAACTTTTTTATTTAAAGTTTTATCAATCACCTATCTGTGTTGGATTAATTGTAAAGCAGATGAATTCGCCAGACATGGGACTAAATTCCTATCGCTACATGTAAAAGCTTGGAGTCTTGGCAAGACGTTTCAAATAACCAAAGAAATTTGTCTCAAGCTGGATTTAAGAAGATCAAAGAGACTGATTTCGCTCAATAGATCGCACATTAGCGCCGCAAATGGTGTAATCACAGACACTTTCGAATAGCTAATCACGCAAAAAAAGCTTGACTTCATTTAAACGACTTATAAAGGAGCTTTATGTACTGCCCAGCCTTATCAAACAAAAGGAACCTTCATCTTGAAGCTTACTTTTATCAAAATATCAGCGATTTGTCAAAAATAGAAGGGAGACGTCTCCTCCGTTGCAATAATAGCTAAGATTGGTTTTCTCATATGTGGTATCACAATGGACAAACAACTGGTCTAAGTATGCTAGCTAATCGCTGGCAGCCACTCTAACCTAACCCAACTTACTTTTGAGTTAGGTTGAGCAAGACATGCAACTGCACCTCATAGGCAAACTATCCATCTAACACTGACAGGAACAACGTAATACCAAAGATCATTTTATTGAAGAACAAGTAGAAACTTCCGACGGTCTCAGTGGGGCGATGGTTAGTGTGATGAACCGCCGCGCAGAAGGTCTGGGTTCGATTCCCAGACGTAGCAACACCTAAAATGATTTTTTACTGGCCCTCCTCTCGTGATGATCTGACAAAACGTCCGTGTAGTATAAATTGTCAAGGAAAGCTTACCTCAATTTCGTCGTTCGGAGTCGGCATAAAACAGGGGGTCTCACCATCGTACGAGAAGTACACGTGCACACGGGAGTGGTTGTGAGAAAGCTAGGCCCTGGCTTCTAACGAGCATGTTGCGTACATTTTTTTTTGTCAGTAAAAACTTCCAGAAAACATATTTTTATCAACGTTCTGTAACTGGTATATCTGAAATGCCCCTCGTAGACCACTATTCGCGTTACTACGCCTTTTCGCGCTCATCTTCTTCTTCTTCATATTGTTTTGTTCTGAGAATATGTTGGGCGTAAGTGCAGATTTTGTTACACCTCTGCTCACTGGCCAGCATCTTTTCGGATATGTTGTCTGGAGTGATGTTTGTTTCAAGTTCTCCTGTTCTTGTTTTAGATCTTCTGTAGGCGAGGAAGGCATGATGCACGTCATCTTCTTGGGAGTCCGTGTATTCTGGCAAGCTGGGATGTTCGTTTTGCTGATCTTGTGGAGAAGCTGTTGAAGTATCCGTGTCTAGTAAGTAAGTGAGAGACGTAGTAGGTAACCTCACTGTGATTCCGGTCATTCTATTCAACCACTTTTCGAAGCAGCCTCTGATTTCTAGTTGCCAATTACTATTTGTGACGCCAAAAGTTTAGTTGTCTTCCGCTGCCGTTTCCATTCCAACTTCTGTTTTTTTGTTTTTGTGTAGTAGGCGTACTTCCTTTCAAACCACTAGGAGTTCCATTGGGTCTACTTTAGTGACAACAAGGATGGCTAGCTCCGACACCATTCGATAAAAGCTTGCTAGTAGTACTCCGCGTCTGTGCGCAGCTGCCATCGGCATTATGCAGTTTTCTTGTCAATGCGCGTCTGGAAAAATTTCACATCCGTAGAGGAGTACGGCATGCGTTATAGACTTGGGGAGCTTTCACTTGCTGACCGTTGCGTTGGGCCGCCCATGTTCGACGTCAGACTAATCAGTGACTCGGTCAATTTCGACGTACGTCTTGCCGCATTCTTTACCTTCTGCCAAGAAGCAAGTTTGGTATTGATTGTCACTTAGAGTCCAAATCCTTTCCTTCGTCTGAGACCGTGTTCATCCATGCAGTAAAAGTAGTTAACTCGTTGCATAACTTCGTTTAGTTTTCTTAGCTCGGTATCTTTTGTCGTTATCACTGCGGCGATATCATCTTCATACACCACCAGGAGGGTATCTTGCGTCATCTCCATGCGCAGAATGCCATTATAGGAGATATTCTAAAGATCAGGCCCCAAAATCGAGCCTTGAGTTGCTCCGGGAGGATGTCCGTTGACCCTCTGTAATCTCATAGATCAGCTCCCGGTCTTTGAGGTAGGTGAAGGACAAATTCCGATAAAATTCTTCAACGAATCCCGATTGCGGAACAGTTTTGTTGTTGGCTATTGGAAAATCCGAATGTAAGCAAATGTTTTGACCGAATAATAATCCAGCTGCGCCAGCTTTGTATTTTCCGCTAAAAATTGTTCTAAGTTCCAATAAAACGTGTGTCAGTTTTCAGCCAGCGTTAAAGAAATCCATTTGCCTTAGGGTTGCAGGTACATGGTACAGTGATGTTTGATTCCAAGGCGTTTGCAAAGTTCATTGCATAACATGGAATATGGCTCACAATTCAAATTGCGAACATTGGTCGGTAACGATGATTGAAGGTATTCGGTTATGAGAGTACCAATTTATGAACTCAAACTCCCTGATACTGGCTTCCTGCCATGGAGATTATCTATACATTACAGTGAGTAAAAATCTTCCTAAAGTGAGTAAAATCTTCGAAATTCATCTTTTAAAGATTTTGGTCCTACAAGATCGATATGGATTTCACCGAATTGCTTGGTAACCGAAGGGAAATTTCCGATTGGACTACGAACATGTTTTGAAATTTTTGACTCTTGGCAGGTTTAAGCCTTTGCTCACTTGCGGCAGTCATTAATGAGTTCTGGCCAATCGAACTGTGTTCCGCAATGAGAGTACCAATTTATGAACAGGGAGTTTGAAACTGGCTTCTGGCCAGGGAGTGTATATAACGATTACAGTGAGTCAAAACCTTCGAAAGATGAAAGAGGTACTACAAGATCGATATGAATTTCATTAAATCGCTTGGTAACCGAAGGGAAATTTCGGATTATACTTCGAACATGTTTTGAAAATTTTGACTCTTGGCAGGTTTAAGCCTTTGCTCATTTGCGACAATCTTTAATGAGTTCTGGCCAATTGAACTGTTTGATAACTGCTTTGATGGATGTTCGTACCCCTTGATGGGCTAGGCCATGTCGCATAAGATTGATTTCGTTGCCAGGAATATTCAATGCTCCAAAACGCAGATCTGTTTCAGATGAGCTCAAATCTAGTATTTCTTGGCCAATGGTTTGGATCTGCGCTAAACCTTGAAAGTCAATTTGTGTTGTATTATCTTTTCGTTTGATCGCGAAAGTGTATCTGTAACTATGTTTTCATTTACAGGGATCTGTCGAATGTCTGTTGAAAATTATTTAATTAGATCGGGATAGAGAAACTTTAGATGCGAAGCTTTGGATGACTTGTGCCGAAAAGCAAACGTTAGAGTCTTATTTGACTGACAGAGCATATCTTGGCAACGTTGAAACAGGGTTGTTGGGAATGAGGGTCTTTGTAGAAATGGACATTTTCAGAAACCGCCTTAGCTCGGAAGTCTAATTTGACTGATAGAGCTTATATTTGAAGCATTGAAACGGGGTTGATGTTGTCCATGCAATAAATTTTGTCATTCTTTTTATTTTTACCTTTAAGGAGCTCAGACAATGGAAATTGCGTAAAAAAAACTCCTTGGGAATGAAGCTCCTGTAGAAATGGACATTTTCATAAACCGACTTAGATTGGAAACATTTTGGGAAAGCTTGGCATTGGGGATACCTTCTTTTTTACTAGGGAATAGCTTAAACCCTTCCCAAAAATGTGACATTGCTTAGAGCGAAAATGCGTTTTTCGATGTTTATCGCGTGTCTGAATTTTCTGGACTCTCAAAAAGAATCTTGAGGTAAGAAAAACAGGATTCGTTCTTTGTCGTAAATATATGCGAAGCAGAATGCGAGATCTCGAAGAATGCATTGCATAAATCGTTGAAATGCTTGGAACGCGTTTCACATGCAAAACTTCATCCAATTGATCTCAAAAAGACCGAAACTTCTTTAAAATCTATTTTATGATATGATGGCACTAAGGTCGATTGTGGAAAAGACAGCTTTTTCAAGCAACAAATCAGACTGCCAACTGCACATCAAACATGGAAATTATTTTTTAGCTGGACTACATTTCAGGTTGCGAGATTTGTGTACCTTCCATGTTGTGCCTTAGAAAAAAATACAATTTTTTGGCGCAAAAGTTTCGTTAGTACCCAGGGGCTTGCTTTCTCACAACCATTCATGTGTGCGTGTGAACTTTTTTTCACAATGGTGAGACCTTCCTGATTTAATCCGAATCCGAACGGACTGCTCGGATGATTTGTCAGATCATAATGAGAGGAGGGCCAGGAAAAGCGCCAGGCTGGGCATCGAACCCAGACCTTCAGTGTGGTAGTTCATCGCATTTACAATTGTGCCACTGAGGCCGTCCCAGGTTATGCAATTAGCATGTGGAATTCCATTCGCCACATATTCACCCAGCACAACTTTAACATCCTTCTCGAGTAGTCACGCGTAAATTTTATACGGGAGCTCATCGATGCCGTCTTTGTACTTCTTTAGAGCGGGATGTGGATAGTTAAAGTATGATTGCTGATATTTATGAAGCATATACGACTTTTTGCCTAAGTCTGTCGCTTTTGAAAAATCAGTAATCGTCGCATATTCGGCTCAATCAGAGCTGAATGTCGCATCTTTGAATCATCCTTTGGCCTGTCTCATTCAATGGTATTTCCTGGATGGCAGTAGTGTCTACTTTATATCAGCTGGCGGCTTCCGCTAGTTTTCGGCTGTACATTTTCAGTTAGGTGGGGTAGCGTTCCAGGTATACAGATTCGAACGATTTTATCCTTTTTTCACTTAGCATGGTCTTGAACAATAGACAGTCATTCCTTTGCAAGGCTTTTCGGTTGCTTCGTAAAAATAGATTGACGATGTCAACCCATCAAATCAAATCTAGCCTATCATAGGCTTAACCGATGAATATAAACTAAAGACCAAGGCAAGACCAGGACCTGAAATGGGTCAGTTGTCAAGCCATTTGAGGTCTCAACGCGACAACCCGTCAATCCTTATCTAAATAACATAGTTGTCACTCACGGAATTCGAATCAGAGACTAACCACAGAGCACTCCTAATTTGAAATAACATTTACCAAGCTATAAAGCTGAATTATTCCGTTAATTCAACCAAAGATAGTCTTTAATGGCACAATAACCACCTGACTATTACAGTCAAGCCTTGAACTACTATGTGGAGATCTCTCACAGAAATTATGTATAAATACTCTTTAATAGGACAAGCCGATGATAAGCAAATACGTTGCACAAAGGACCTCTTTTAACGAGCTTTGACGAGCGCACATACAAGAGTCCTGTTTTTTTTTTTGCATACTTAACCTGCGTATGCTCGCTATGCCTTCATCTACCTAGGCAACATTTTTCAAATGAGTGCACTCATGTCCTCGCGAATTTTTTTCACGTTTTTGTGTGATTGGTTCATTCAACGTGCATCGCCCAATGGAATTTAATTTTTTTTTGTTTTTTTTTTGTTCATCATTCCTCGCCATCACCGTTTCTGAAGATGACAGCGTATCTATATGTGCAACCATTGAATTCCACCAAGGATTTCAAAAGAGTCGCATGCACGTTTTCTACTCGCGTAAACATGAAGCGCCGGTGTTGCTGCTCCGGTTTTCAGCACAAAAATGATAACCACTTCATTTGGTAAGAGGCTCTTCACAGATTATTGCCATCTTGGGTGCACGGATGGTTATGGTTATCCCAGTGACATTAGGGGACATCTACGTATCGGTATGTAGGATATGTGATGCTTGTATAACGTACAGATGGTAATCGGCAACATGGCGGAATTTTTCTTCAGTTTTTGCGCTAAATGCAACAAAGGGGTCGAAGTACTTGAGTTGTTTGGAGAACAGGGATCCTCAGCGAGAGCGCACATAGAAATGCATACAAATTGCCGTTTGATGTGAGAGGGTTTGTATTTCGGAAACAAGGGATCTTCCCCAGGACTGCATGTGACGGAACAATGGCGTATACCCATGTGACGGTATATTATGTATTTTTTTTTTCGGGAGGAGGGATCGTTATAGTATGTAAATAGGACTATGTATGAGTTTTCGTTGTACATATATAATGATTTGTATAGCTTCCCGTTTGAATGCAAATTCAAGTGAAATGCGTACATGCAGCGATAAGAAAATGCGTGCATTCAGTGTTGATGAAGTTCTATTGACCCTTTTTTTTGTAAACAGGTATATATTTTGAAAAAAAAAGAAAAACTATTTTAGATTGGCTTTGAGTTGAAAAATATTATTAATGTCATGCGAAAACAGGAGAGTGCCATTAAACCTTTGTGTAGCTCATAAGGGAAAGGTTGCAGAACTATTTATTTTACAAAAGGGGTGCTCAAGAACGACAACTGAATTGCATGTCGTAACCAATAACCAATCCTCCGAAAGCAACTACCAATGCATTCGTCCATTTTCCGGTTTTGGTTCATGATTTATAGAATATCAACTGTGACGGCCAGAATGCTAGTCAGGACTAAGCACATTCCTGTCATTTATGGATTTTTAGAATACAAATCAAACCACGAAACAGCCTCTTTCGTCCATGAGGCCGGTTATCCCCGTTAAGGGTCGATTTTCATATAAAAAACTGCGCCATCAAAAAAGTTTATGCATCCAAACGAAAAGTGGAAGACAATCGGATTTGCCCATGAAAAGTAATTAACTGGTGCATATTGGGCCTTGAACCTATTGAGATCTCCAATTAAACGCAAATTCTGAGCAGAATATTTCAATCGCAAAGGACCGCCAATACCCTCGCGCGGCGCTTATCCATTAACCTCTCGATTGACACCACACCATCGAATATCGAAGAACAATGGCAACGATGCTAACAAGCCATTAGATCAGCCGCAACTGATGTGCTAGGTTTCTCGCCCACACCCACAAGAGTTTGGTTTGATGAGGAATTCCTAGTAATGCTCGCAGCTACCCAGAAGGCTAAGCTACAGGTGAAGTCGAGAGCTGCCATTGAGCTCTATAGGCAGAGAAGAAGGGAAGAACACCGGCTTCTCAGAGAAAAGAAAACTGAGCAAGAAAAGCGCGTGATCGAGAATAGAGAGACGTGCCAATCCAGGAATTGTGTTCGCAAGTCATACCAAAATGTAAATCGTCAAAGCCATGGGTACAAGGCTCGAACAGAATCCTGTCGAGATAAACAAGGAAATATCGTAGTTGAGACACAGTCGATGCTGAGGATATAGAAGCATGATTTTTGCAAACTGTTAAACGGCGATGATGAACAACACTCCGCTGTCAGGCAGAACGACCCTTTCAATATTGGCAAGAAAGCAAAAAAATGCCAAACACCTGACCTAAGCGAAGTGAGGGTAGCAATATCTAAACTCAAGCGTAATAAGGCTGCCAGAAATGACGGCCTTCCCGCCGAGCTTTGTAAAGCCGGCGGAGATGACTTGGTAAGTAACATCCAACAACTCATAAGCCCAATCTGGTCGAAGGGAAGTATGCCTGAAGAATGGAACCTCAGCATCGTTTGCCTGATCCACAAAAAAGGAGACCCTCTAAGCTGCGCCAACTACAGGGGCATACGTCTCTTCAACAACGCCTACAAGATCCTATCTGCCATAATATGTGAACGCCTGAAAACCTTTACCAACAACCTGATCGGCGCTTATCAGTGTGGTTTTAGGCCAGGAAAGTCCACAACCGATCAATTTTTCACACTTCGGCAGATCCTGGAAAAACCCAAGAAGTCCAAATCGATACCCACCACCTATTCATCGATTTCAAAGCCGCATATGACAGCATTTATAGAGACGAACTATACAGAGCCATGTGTAGTTTTGGTATACCGCCTAAACTAGTCCGTTTGTGTAGGATGACGATGGAGAATTCTCGCTACTCCATCAGGGTCGGAAACGATCTCACCGACACATTCGATACCAAAAAAAAATTGCCAAGGCCATGCGCTGTCATATGATTTCTTCAATCTGATTCTTGAGAGGATTGTGCAAAACTCCCGAGCCAACACCAGAGGCACAGTTTTCGAAAAATCAGTACAACTACTAGCATACGCACACGATATTGACATCACTGGTAGGACCCAACGTGATGTCATAGCCACGTTTGCTAGTATAGAGAAGGCATCGGCAAAAATGGGTTTAGCAGTAAATGAGGGCAAAACGAAGTATATGCTGTCAACACGAAAGGACACACAACATCGACGAATTGGACAGAACGTCACCATTGACAAATATAACTTTGAGGTAGTACGAGACTTTATCTATCTCGGCTCCGCTATTAACTCTAAGAACATCTCGTCAGAAATTAATCGAAGAGTTACTCTTGCCAACCGCTGTTTCTTCGGGCTTAGAAGGCAATTCAATAGTAAAGCCCTCACTCGAACTACTAAGGAGATCTTATATAAGACCCTGATCATCCTAGTCCACCGGACCGAAGATTTGTTCGCTCAAAACGAACGAGCATTTATTTATCTGCTTTTGAAAAGGTCCATGCCTCAGCACCTTAGAGTAGTACTGGGATGAGTAGAGTCTTGTATAGTAACTCCTAAGTAGTTCGGATGAGAGCTTTACTACGAAGTCTCTTCTTAGCCCGAAGAAACTGCCGTTGGTTTCATTAATTCTTCGTTTAATTTCGGACGAGATGTTGTTGTCCGAGTTAACTGCGAAGTCGAGATAGACATGTCACAGCTGTGTGGCATGTCCACAAGGTCGTCTTTGGTTGAAGTCCCCACTTTTTCCAAAGGTTTTGCTGCAATCATAAAAGTCAACACACGCCTTTCTTACTCTACGTTCGATCTTGTGTTTCAGGAAAGTTTTGTGGGTCAAGCATGATACCCAAATACCTGGCACTGGAAGATAGTGTGAATCGTTGGCCATTTAAAGAGGAGGGTAAAACCGTTTTTTTTTATTTTGGTGGTGAATAGTTTCCGTTTTTTTCGGACTTACACCAAGGCCGCAACTTGCAGCTCAGGTGCTAACCTTGTCTATAGCAGCCCCATAATTGCAATCATCACGGAGGGAATTTTTCTGACACTAGTCTCACCACGTCATCTACATAATCGACGACTTTGACCCGTTCCTCGTTCCTTTTATTCATAACCATTAGCCAGAGTAGAGGAGAGATGACGCCGCCTTGAAGCGTTCTTTTATGGGCAGATTTGGTTAAGTGACAATTGCCAAGTGTTACCTGGATTATTCTTGTTCCGAGTATAGAGACTATCCATTGGCTAATAGAATCCTCTATACCCAGCTCGAACAGAGATTTAAGAACAGCTCCCGGACGTTGTTGAAAGCTGACCTGTTGTTCAAATATGTCGGAGCAGCTCAAATAGTTTTGTTCACTTTGTCCATCCTAACTGAGACATCCGAAACGACTTTGTTGACTACGTCTTGGGAATTCTTCCGCTGTGGGAGGTTTTTTGGTAGGGGGCCTTACCCCTAGCAGCTCAAATGATTTGCTAATTTGTCCATCCTAACTGGAACTCCAGACGACTTTGTTGACTACATCTTGGGAATTCTTCCGCTGCTGTATGGGAGGTTTTTTGGTAGGGGGCCTTACCCCTAGCAGCTCAAATGATTTGTTAATTTGTCCATCCTAACTGGAACTCCAGACGACTTCGTTGACTGCATCTTGGGAATTCTTCCGCTGCTGTATGGGAGGTTTTTTGGTAGGGGGCCTTACCCCTAGCAACTCAAATGATTTGCTAATTTGTCCATCCTAACTGGAACTCCAGACGACTTTGTTGACTACATCTTGGGAATTCTTCCGCTGCTGTATGGGAGGTTTTTTGGTAGGGGGCCTTACCCCTAGCAGCTCAAATGATTTGTTAATTTGTCCATCCTAACTGGAACTCCAGACGACTTCGTTGACTGCATCTTGGGAATTCTTCCAATGCCGTATAAGAGATTTTTTGGTAGGGGACCTTATTTTATTTTCAACATACAACGCATTTCTACCTCTCTATATGCCACCGCGAGGACGCTTTCGATGGAAGACTAGCAACTCCGCACGGAGTGACAATACCTGAGATTTTTTTCACTGATCCACCTCATGACAAAGTCTGATAAACATCCAAGAGTTACACTGCCGTGAGAATCTTATCACGTTTTCCGTTCGAATTAGACTTTACACTTCTTCGTGGATAAAATAATAACTTCGCATACAGAAATGAAGTGAGAAGCTAGGCCTGAGGTCCTGTATTGCCCCTAAATGCTAGGTACTAGTACATTTAATTTTTCAATAAGCTCGCGGTCTCATAATATGGATTGTGATTCAAACTTTTGTTAAGACTTGCATTTCCACTTATCATATATTTTCAGGTATAAACATTGTTTTTATATTTTACATATTTTATCGCTATTAAACTTAAAATTTAAGGTGACCTTTTCATCCTGAACTTTGACTGGAATCCCCAGAAATCATGCCCCAAATCCAAAGTGTTCAAGTTCAAATACGTATATAAAGTACCTAAGAAAAAAAAATTGAATTGCACGATGAAAAAAGGTTATTCCAAGCCTTGTCCCAAAGAAAAACGACATACTTCACTGTCCTTCTCTGTCATACCAATTTCTGCTGAAATGGCGCCTTAATTAGTATCCACGGTCAATGAATATAACCGCATAACCATCACAAAAGAACACGAAGCTATCTTCCCACAAGCGAATATCCCATTCATCCATAGAAACCAAAAGCACAAAAGAATCACGTCGCCACCACTTGAACCTCCAAACTCCAGTCAGTTGAACCAAAAAAAAAAACAGCATCGACCCAGCGCCGCACAAAACTGACAACCAACCAACGACGAAACGCCAAGGAGGAGAAGCAGGACGACGACGATGACTACAATGACGACAATGACTACGAAGACGATTACGTGAAAAAGGTGCACAAAGCCCAACTCTTAGCTCCTTCACTTCCATCCCATTAGTTGAATGCTCACTGGCGACAGCTCCAACCAACACCACTATCAATCGCATCAGCAGCGCCCCAACAACAACAACAATAACAAACAAACAAAACTTAACCTAACCTAGAAAAAAAAAAGAACGGCAAACTGCTGCAATCGACGAATACAAAAGGGGAAATTCCTGAATTTCAAAATGCATCCAATGGGACGGACACAAAGAAATCCCAGATTCATATTTAATAAATGATATATCCTAAGAGATTTTAGCGCCACACAAAGCGGAACAATAAGTGTCTGTCCCCCTGTCCCGTTCAGTGCGCCATGACTACACGGAGGCACAGTGTATTACAGAGCGCAAAAAAACGGGATTAATTCACATTTCAAAATGGGGTTTCATTTTTCACAAATTTTATTTATGGAGTTCTCCGCTTTCGTTGTACAACTCCATCGGAGGACCGCCAAGCGGACCATCATCGTATCTCTCTAGGGATTACACACAGCAGTACCAGTGCCACTTATGACCGAGAGCCGAGAAGGATTCTCCTGCTCTGGATGAGATGACGAAAACGAATTTGTTTCGTAAACTCATATCGATTGCATGTTGTATCTGAGCATCTGAAGCTGTATCTTCGACGGTATCTGTTTTGCTTGCATTTTAAGGGCCAACAGAGAGAGCGAGATGGAACACGACTGAGTCCAAGTTGAAGATTCACCTCGCATTTTGTTAACGCAAGGATTAAACGCGAGCGGTAGAAAAATTAATAATTAAACGATGCGGCGGATGATTACGAAGACCATGAGGGGGGGGGCTATATGGGGGCAAGTTAAGAAGAACGCGCGAACGACCAAAGAAAATATGTGTATTTGCGATCAATTTATTGACATGTGTCACACGGTATCAAGGTTTTGATCAATCAGCCAAAGGGGCAGCAGGCATATATTTGTGCAGCGCCCCTTTGACGATTTCGGCTTGAGCCTGCGCGACATTGGCGTGCTCTGCTGCGGATGGATAAATCAATAACCGGATTCATCGGATTGCTTTGATTGACTTGTGTGTGAGATAACTGAAGAAGCGAGCGAAGTGGAATGTGATTTTTTTTTTTCGTTTGAAATACACGATGACGTTCGGATGCCACGGTCCGCATCTATGCGATGCACGGGTACGGGTCTAGAAACACCGCGCGCGATAAATTATGTGAGGATTATCTCCATTGATTGGTATTGTGCGGATGCAGTTGCAATAATAGGTATCAGCGCAGGAGTAGGACCAGTGGAGTGGAAAAGTCAAAGACGTGCAATTATAACAAGCTTTAGCCGGATGAGCTGCCGTCAAATAGGATTGGCCGAATATATTAGCGTTATTGGATGGGAGTTAAACTGGAATTATTAGAGGACTTGGGATGGACGTAGACATTTACGGTAAGCTATCGAGTTGAGTGGATTGGTTGAGGGAAATAATTCTATGATATCTGATATTGGATGAAGTGGAGGCGCAAAGGCAAGCCAAATAAAGGTCGGAGGCTTGGTTACATTTGGTAAATAAAATAACATATCTGGTGCGTTATTTTTGTTTAACTTTCTTACAGAACACAAGAGTGTCTATATCGGGGGAGGCAAATTAATGGCAACCTTTCCAAACAATGATGCAATTAAGGTCTCAAGAATTTTTGGTAGCTATGTTGCTGTTATGGATACCACTACACGCGTAATATTAATTTATTTTCCTAGGACTTAAATCACGAAGTTTGTGCGAAGTTTGGTAACTTCTGCCACAAAGTAGAGAACCATCTGCCTAACGCCTAATCCAAATGGCATGCTGGATGGTTGTCAGACTTTCGCAAGAGGTGAAGCAGCGAAAGACATAAATGTTGTCACTTGCGTGAACCTTAGAACTGCGATTATTAGTCTAACGTGACTACTAGGCCACTGCACCCACTTTAATGGTTGCGTGGAGAGTAAAAATGAGTCTGTTCTTGGTGATCTGAACCTTTTAAATCAAAAGTATGGAAGTGCATATATTAACACAGTATTTTGCACACATACCTAAACATACATACGTTAGGTTAAAGTGGCTAACAGCTAGTTTTTGGTACATTCTGGTGATACCATGTGGATTTTGCCCATTCTCCTTGTTACCTATGAGAAAACATTCTGAGCTCTTAATGAGGAGACTTCTCACTTCAGTTTTTGTCAAATCGCTGAGGTTTTGAAAGAAGTAAACTCCAAGATGAAGTATCATTTCTTCTTCTTCGGTCATGCAGCTCCTGCATAAGTCGATAGAGTGAAGGAATAGCCTTTTGTGTGCCTACTTATTAAATAGTGTCCAGTGATGACACCTATGGCGGTGGCACTACTGTATGGTTAAAAAAAGCGAAATCAGTCCCTTGTATCATCTTAAATCCAGCTTTGACCTAAATTGTTTGGTTTTTTTTTGACACGTCGTGACAAGGCTCCATCTGAGATCTGATTGGATGCTGCTTTAGCTAGCGTTGGCATGTAGAGATAGGAATACCTTATATACCAATGTCGGTTACAACTGGTTATTTAGTCCCATTCCTGAAGAGTTCATCAGCATACAGTTCCCTGGAATGTCACTATGCCCTGGCACCCAGCATAGGTAAGTGTTAAACTATTCTGACATTTTTTGAAAAGATGAACGGCAATCTAGGATTGTCTTTGAATTTGTTGAGACTGATTACAGAGTTTTGATGGCCGCTTAGCTGTCCAAGAAGATGCTGATATCCTTGGCAGATAATACATTCTCTTCCAACCAAGATAATGCTTCTTTGATCGCCATGAGTTCCGCCTGGAACACGCTGCAATGATCCGGAAGACGAAAAGAGAGGCTGAGGTTATCCTGTCGGAGAAGATAGAAGCACTCACTCCGTCGTTTGTTTTGGTGGCATAAACCTACGCGCCTAATTAATTAAGTGGCGCTGCGTGGGTGGCCGCGGTGTAGTGGTAATGGGTTTGCCTGTGGAGTGGAATCCCAGCCAAAATCCATTTAACTTTTACATAAAAGAAATAAAAAAGGTCGGTTGTTATACCTTAAAGTAGGTACCATCTTGAATTTCTTCAAAATTAAACGAACACAAGAAAAAGTGACTCCCCGAAGTTAGTTCGGACACCACCCATGAAGTAAGTCTCCACTATATCCAAAATCTTTCCTATCACTCTCTTTCTTCCCCTTCTCTTACGCTCGTACTGTGGTTACATATAAAGGGTATCCATAACCCCTTGAGTACGTGTACGGATTGAACCCGTTACGGTAAATTTTACCGCAACAAGGCTCACTCAGTTAATGCTCTTAAGTCCCTTCGTTCCCTCTTTTCTTTGCGGTTGCAAATCCAGACTTTAAAAGAAGTTTCGGGCAGCCAGGGTTCCATCAGCCACGATTTTTAGAATTGGTAATGCAACCAAAAGGTACAGTGCGACAGAGGAGTCCACACAAGGAAAATATTGCCCAACTCTGTTCGGTGCAGCCCCAGGGAGACTAGGGAGACTCACGACAGAAAAATGCCACACAAAATGTGCGACAGGAGTCCACGAGGAAACGCCGCCGTCGGAGCCCAATGGACGTGGGAGACTTGCGACGGGCAGCATCGGACAGGAGCGGTCCGAAAAGTTCGATGGGATAGGGAGGACGATCCCTCGTCCACCCTAACACGATGATGACGATCCCTGGAACCTACACCCCAACAAATCGTTTTCGCCACCGCGTTATTGGCGCAAACGCAAGAAAAAATGCGATCGCATGGAGTAGACGTTCTACTATTTCACCCAACGAGGGAGCAACGGAGAAGCAGCAGAGGCGTGGAGCGGACGGCCATAGAGACACCCCTCCAACAAAGTCGCAACAACAGAAGTCAGGTTCGATGTCAAAGAGAAGACGATCTCTTTCCCCCAACGCTGGAGCAACTGAGGAGCAACTAAATACACACACATTTTTTTTTTTATTTTTCAACTTTTAGGACTCAGTCCCTGAAGGTTATAAAACCCAGTGACGGAAAGAAGGAAAAAGGTTTGTAAGATAGTTAGAGATTGGGAGTGGGAAAAGAGTGAGGTGACGATGCGCGTTAATTTTGAATCTTTGCAGGTTGTAGTCATCTGGAAATATTGAAGAAGGCAAGCTATTCCATAATCGTGAAGTGTGGTTAAGAAACGATCTTCTAAATTTTACTGTGCGCCCGAAAACAGGCTCTATGCAATATGGGTGTGCCGAAGAAGTCGCAAGAGTATTTCTATTCAACAGACGGACAGGTGGGATACAACTATATATTTCGTCGGAACATTTATGGTGAAAGTAGCGGTAAAGAAGCGCAAGGCATCCAACATTCCGCCGGTATTCGAGAGAATGAATTTCGCTACAAACTGATTGGTTGTCAATAAGTTTGATAGCATGACGCTGGACTCTGTCAAGTAGGCTCAAGCATGTTGCAGGGGCACCCGCCCAGATGTGCGAGTTATATTCAAGTCTTGGACGAATGTAAGCTTTATAGATTTTAGCTAAATCTGATGATGATGGAGTGAAAAACCGTTTGCATCGTTTGAGAAATCCTAGGCATTTAGCACCACCTTTAGCAGCATCTATAATTTGCTGGTTCCATCGAAGGTCTGGGCTAATATGCATGCCAAGCATAGACAGGCCATTAGATTCCTCAACTTTAACTCCTTCCATGTTAAGTTTAGCTACATTTGTATCCCGCTTCAGAGATAGGAGACAGCACTGGGTTTTTGACGCATTGAATTCAACCCGGTTGTTGGTACCCCAATTGATAATTGTATCAAGATCAGAGTTGAGTTCAGTTGACATTCGCTGGCGTTGAGACTCCACAATTTGGGGATCTTGTCGCGGAGTCGTTAAGGAGTAAACGAAGTCAAGAGTGCTGTCATCCGCGAATGAATGGATAGGATTACAAGTCAGAGAGAGAAGGTCGTTAATAAAAATTAGAAACAGAGTCGGTGAGAGGACTGAGCCTTGGGGTACTCCGGCGTTTGTTGAAAAGGGGGTGGAAGTTGACCCATCTAATACAACTTGTATTGATCGGTTACTTAAAAAACTCGTAATCCAAATTAAAAAAGTATTACCGACACCAAAAGACCTAAGTTTATTAATAAGAGCGCACACATGGACACCAAAGACATGGAACATCATGTCGAAAGACAGTTAAATGACAAAGTTCGGGTTTCGGATTCGTCGCGGTCAATCAAACATAGATATTCGGGGCAAATGTTTGATTGACAGAAAATAGTTGTCCAGGATTGACACCGGGGTTTTCCTATGGAAAAACCGGTGTGATTGCAAAAATCCAATTGGTATATCCAATTGGAATGAGCAAGTGTGAGGTGTCTGGCAGCGATAGCACGCGTTGGGGAAATACTTGACGTCGAGGCGTTAAAATGCGCAGTAAGACCAGTCACGTGTGAACGCGGGTATCTCGAAACTAGTAAGCGCGAACACTCTTTCCAGCCAAAGCGCAGAAAGTGTTAGAAGTTGCAGTAGGCTTACGATAGGAGAGGGCTAAGTGTGTATGTATGCATGTGAATGCATAAACGAGATCGATTCTGGACAACGCGATCGTTTTAACAAAGAAAATTCACTTCTTGGATATCTAGCAGAGCGGTTAGACGTGCGTTTTAGAGAGATAGTAAGTCGTGATTTCGATTGTTTTAAATTTTTGTTTGCTGTAATAAACCCTGTGCCGTGCGGCAGGAAGAGAAGACGATTAGGATATCAAGAAGGGAAGAAGAGCAAAAATAGCAGGAAGAGCAGAAGAGCGGAGGAGAAAGGAAAGATAAGTAGAGTGGTAGTGAAAAATCGAGTAGTGCAGAATAGTGCAAAATTAGTTGGTTGTACCGTGGCCGATAGAGATTCCCAAGAAAAGACGGGACATGGGACAAGCGACCCTTTTTAAATTAATATTTTTGTTAAATTTCGGGAGAAAAATTTCGTTCGGGGGGCATCTTCGTGGTCCGCCATTTTTCTTTTTTTGATATACTTAGTATCAACCACCAAATTTGTCACAATAAAATTTAATTGGGCGCACCACCCCAATATCATAACGTGGGTAAAATATATTTTTTTTATATTTCCTACCTTTGGGGTTAATTTTCGCTTCGATTCCTTTCAGTTTTCGTTTTCGGGTTATTTTCAGGTTTCGTTATTTTTTACAAAAATTACGTGGCGTCCAAAAACTTCAATAGAGTTTCGTGTGAAGACGAAACTCGAACCCACCCCGCACGCTGAGTCAACGAGGCTCTCGTAGTCCACACACGAGATGTTGCGAATCTTCGGGTAAGTGATCTATGTTTGACAGATCGCCACAGGGATTTTCGTAGCAAGCCTGGTAGACATGCCTGTCCAGTTGCGCACTTCAAGTTGGTTGAGGTCGGTTTTCTACCTGTGCGCGCCACTTAAGCCGAGGTCTTGCTCTACTGCGTCCGACCTGTGGTTGGGAATTAAAGAGTCTGCCAGCTGGAATATTGGACTTCATTCGCTATACATGTCCTAACGTCCAATTCAGAGTATATTAGCTGTACAGCTTGTTTAGTTCTTTATTGAATCTTCGTCTCCATATCCCCTCAACGCAAACAGGACCGACGATTTTTCTAAGATTTTTTTTTCTCAAAACGACTTAGGATTTCTTCATTTGCTTTTGAGCCCTGAAAAAAAAATCATAAAAGGCGGTTGAGCAGGACTGGGATAATCAGGGCCTTGATTATAATAGTCTTAGTAGTTCGAGTGCTAAATTGCTTTCTTAGTCTTCGGTGAGATCATTGCCGATCAGTTGAGGATTTTGCTCGCCTGATGTGGGCCGATTAGCTTTTTGGTCAACGGTTTCATAATTCTCTGCATGCCTTATATCCCTGAATATTCCGTTTTCCACTTAAGTTAAACTTGCGATCATTGTTCGTGGAGTGGCACCTCGCTATGTCCTCGATCGCTGGATTTTTAAAAAATCTTTTTGCCTATAAAGTTTAATTACAGCTGTCGTCTTCACCTGTGGCTTAGCCTGGTAGGCACCCTCTTTGGGCCGCGAACACCTGTCGGCGTTCTTCATCAAACCAAAGATTTCTTGCTGGTGGGCTTGAGAAACCGAGCTCATCAGTTGCGGATAATCTGACATTAGATGCTGGTTTATGGTGTTGGTGGAAAGGTCGGTTTCTACCTGTGCGCAACACTTAAACCGAGGTCTTCCTCTACTGTGTCCAACGTGTTGGTGTGAATTAAAGCCTCTAGAACGTTCTACGTTCTACGGTCTTTCAACATCCATTGTGTTGATATAACAATGGATATCTGCTTTATTACATTGCCTTCAACAGGGTTGTGGTCTTGACTTCGAATCGATGTTTGCCACTCAGAATTTTCGGACATCCAAAATACTGGATGCGTGTCTCTTGTCTATCGCAAGGTTGTCAATTTGATTGAGCGATTGAGGGCCCGTAGTAGATGTGAGAGTTTTTATACTATTTTTGCCCAGCCCCTGCCATCGTATTTCTTGTTTGTAATGTCTGCTGCAGCTTAGGGCTTAACATCTAGCTAGGTTTGTTTCATAAGTGACATTTTATTTCCTACCTATCCCGCATATCTGCAGGGTAACCCTTTCCTCTTCACACGAGGACGCGTCCGATTAATACTAATGTCAGAAACCTCCTCCGCTTTGTATACAGCGAGCTTTATAGTTAGCTCGGAATGGTTCACTTTGGCATAAGAACATTAGGAAACCTGGACAGATCCATGTGGTGGTACCACGGGTCTGTTCTGGTCTATTCCTTCATAATATAAAGTAGTTTTCCTGTAGGTCCGTGGTTCATTAAGGCTTTTTGGGTACTCCCAGAAACCACAGGTTATAGCCTTAAAAATAAGTGATTGACAACTCAAAGGCCATCTTAATGGATCTATCTACGATGATTCATTAAGTGTGATTTGTGGTTTCCCCACGTCAATCCATTAAACCTAACCTAATCTACTACCCGTTCAACTTGTTAGCCTACTTTCCAATCATCTCCTTTCTGATAGAGTCGCAGGCGTCAATTTCCATTTGCATGCGGAACAAAAAGCCATTTATCCGGAATTATATTCCCAATTCACTTTTATTTCGATAGCCCTTCGAGTGAATTATTGTTTATGGTATCCTTGTTCGCACATGTCCCTGGGTGTTTCTTAAGTTGATTGATCTCTGCTTTTATGTAGAGCTTCAGAGAGCTCCACTATTGATTGCCCGACCATTCGCAACACATACACAAGCTGCATTGTTCAACAGTCCCATTGTTCGCATTCGGGACACTAAACTCGACACTGACTTTGATTGGGCTGCATAGATGTATGTGAGCGTGTGGTGGTGGTGTGTACTACTAAATCCGAACTTCTAATTGAAGTGCAGTCGATACACAGATACACAAAATCAGACATCGATTAAAGCCATTTCCGGAAGGATTTAATCGAACAATCAGGAATGAATGAATTCGGGTGATAAATACCCCGTATGGACCACAGCAGTCCGAGGTCAGTTATCTCTCTCGCAAAATTGGAATGGGAATTGAGGAACTCGACCCCCAGAGACATATGTCAGTCTGTCGCCTCGACCATGTCCAAAGTCTATCCTCTGCCGATGCCCTTGTCCGACACAGATGTTTGCTTTTGTATCACGGGGTCCGCATTTTTTTTTTTCGGTGTCCGTGCTGTTTGTCATGCCACTATGTACACAGAGTTACTATCGACTGAAATTGATGGGTGGCGTTTGGAGCTGGGCGGGTGTGTTCTGGTGGAGAGCGCCAGTGGCCCACAATAGATTCGAGAGTCTATTTGGAGTTCACCCACTCCATTCACTAGCTTCTTCGGTTGCATATTATTTGTACAACAGTGCACTTTTGTGTCGTTGTCGTTGGCGTCATCGTCGTCGTCGTCGTAGACACCAGGAGCAGCATGTTAACTCTTTGATGGGCGATTGGAGCACAAGGTAACGTGTGCGGAAGGAGACATGGAAATCGGTTGGAAACTGATGCAAACAATTCCCCGACAAATTTATGACCGGATGCCATAACTTACTGCACTGTAAAATAATTGCAAAGAGTAAATTAAAGCACTCCTGTGTGCGTATATAGATTGTGTAAGGACACGCGGAAGGGGGCTGGCACTGGTAGATGGATGCGAATAGTGTCCCCTTTGGGAGTGAACATAAGTAATGACCTTGCTGGGCAATGTCCCTGTAGAATGTTTGTACAGGCAACTGTGGAACTGATACAATTTATTTATCGTCCGTTAGTTGGGTGGGTGGCAGTGGACGTGGTGGTGGCGGTTAAAAATTTGGCAACCTCGAGGCTAAATAAGTGCGATCAAATGAACGGTTGGACACTGTCCACCGAGGTTGAAAGTGTGTATCCAGTGTTGGGGGGGCATTATCGCTGGTCAAGCACAAAATTTGGGATATATACCGGACTACTGGTGCGAGTGGTCATAGTGTTGGGAAATAGCTATTGTCGATAAAACAAAATGCCGGAGGACACATTTTCGAAAATAAAAGGTTTTAGATATATGGGGGGATTTTTAGAATTTAATAAGTAAGCAAGACTCTTTCGTAAATACGTTTCAGGTCGTGTAGATAAAAAACTTTATGATACGAAGCAACCAATAGCCTCGGAAAGGACTTATTTTATTGTTGACGACCCTGCCAAATAAAAAAAGCACAACGACGTTCGTATATGCAGCTGGAATGTGAAAACATTATACAGGAGAGGTGCAAGCAAACAACTAGCGGAAGCCCTGATCTGTTACAAAGTAGACATAGCTGCAATCCAGAAAATAAAATGGAATGGACCGGGAAAAAAGACGATGAAAAACTGTTACATCTACTACGGACCGTGTTATAGTGAGCAGAAAGAGCGACTATTTGGATGCGGATTTGTTATAAGAGTCAGACTTAGGCAAGAAGTCTTGTGTTTCCAAGACATAAGCAAACGCATTCTAACAATCCGCATCAGGGCCAAATTCGCCAAGATAAGCCTAATATGCGCTCACGCCCTAACGGAGGAAAAATATGATACAGCTCAGGATTCAAAACCTATGAGCGACTACCGAAGTACGATTTTAAAATGGTGCTGGGAGATTCTAAGGCAAAGGTAGGAAGGGTAGACATCTTAAGCAGTATTGTCGGAACCGCCATGCCCCTAAAGATCAAAAAAAGGTCAGCCAAACTGATAACATTGCGATCGACAATAGGCACGCATCCAGTATTTTGGGTGCGTTCTTCTTCAGAAAGAAGAAAATAGCAAGAAAAGCGCGCGATCGAGTATATTGGTAGGTGCCACTCCAGGAACGATGTTCACAAGTCTTACCGAAGTGTAAAAGGTCAAAGCTAAGGATGCAAGACTCGAACAGAATCCTGTCGAGGGGATCAAGCTCAGACACAGTCGATGCTGAGGATGTACCATCCAATATTGGCAAAGACTGCCAACCACCCGACCTGAGTGAAATGAGGATAGCGATATATAAGCTCTTGCTTAACAAGGCTTCCGGAAATGACGGCCTTCTCGCTGAGCCGGCAGAGATGACTTGATAAATAACATCCACCAACTCATAAGCCTAATCTGATCGGAAGAAAGTATGCCTGAAGAATGGAAACTCAGCATCGTTTGCCGATCCACAAGGAGAGGAGACCCTCTGAACTGCGCCAACTACAGAGGCATTAGTCTTCTTAACATCGCCTGCAAGATCCTATCTGCCGTAATATGTGAACGCCTAAGACCGTTTACCAACAACCTGATTGGCCCTTATCAGTGTGGTTTTAGGCTAGGAAAGTCCACAACAGATCAAAAAACCCAAGAAGTCCAAATCGGTACCCAATACCTATTCATCGATTTCAAAGCCGCATACGACAGCATTTATGGTGACGAACTATACAGAGTCATGTCTAGTTTTGGTATACCGCCCAAACTCGTCCGTTTGTGTATGATGACGATGGAGAATTCTCGCTGCTCCATCAGGATCGGAAACGACCTCACTGACACATCCGATACCAAAAAAGGATTTAGGCAAGGCGATGCGCCATCATGTGACTTTTTCAATTTGATTCGTGAAAGGATTGTGCAAAACTGCCGAGCCAACACCAAAGGTACAATTTTCCAAAAATCGGTACAACTACTAGCATACGCCGACGATATTGACATCATTGGTAGGACTCAACGTGGTGTCATAGCCACGTTTGCTAGTATAGAGAAGGAAGCGGCAAAAATGGGTTTAGCAGTAAATGAGGGCAAAACGAAGTACATATATGCTGTCAACATGAAAGGACACAAAACATCGACGAATTGGACAGAACGTCACAATTGACAAATACATCTTTGAGGTAGTACGGGACTTTATCTCTCTCAGCTCCTGAGAACAACATCTCGTCGGAAATCAAACGAAGAATTACTCTTTCCAACCGCTGTTTCTTCGAGCTAAGATGGCAATTCAGTAGCAAAGCCCTCACTCGAACTATTCAGGAGATCCCAGACCTGCTCTACGGTGCTGAGGCATGGACCGTATCAAAAGCAGATAAAGAAATCCTTGGTCGATTCGAGAGAAAATTTGTTCGAAAAATCTTCGGTCCCGTTAGCGTTGAAGGGCTATGGAAATGGCTAGGACATGTAGAACGAATGGCAAGCAATACTCCTGCTAGCAGAGTCTTCCATTCTCAGCCCGACGTCGGACGCAGAAGACCTCGCCTTAAGTGACGCCCACAAGTAGAATCCGACCTTAACCAACTTGGAGTGCGCAACTGGAGGCAGTTTGCTAAGGACCTGGCTATTTGCAGAGACATGTTGGTTGAGGCCCAGGTTCATTCCGGAATGTAGCGTTACTTAAGTGAGTGAGTAAGGAAGCGACTGAGTGATAGCCTTTCAAAAACTTTTGAAATAATTGGAAGAAGTGAAAGAAGTGAAGTGGCCTGTAAGATTTTATTTTATAATCACTTCTGCGATTTTCCACTGTCTTGGTGTATAATCTGATTTCCGCATTTATAATGACAAGAAGTTTATGGAATGCTTTCCGAGGCAACATTTAATGGAGTTTACTCGAAATCAGGTCATAACCCGGAGCTATCTTAGACTTTATTTTCTGTATTTCCCGTTTAAGCTTGGCAATACTTGCATGTTTAACTAACAATTGTTATCGATTGTAGTCTCGAATAAATCAATGTTTTCCATTAAATGGCCTGAAAGCTTCCTCCAGATTTGATGCAAAAACGTCTGCTTGTTTCTTATCGGGTTTTGCCCGAGCGTCTTGAGTTACACTTATTGGTGCCACAGCGTTGTTTTTTTGCCGTTTTATGAATCTAATTGCTTTTTAGAACGAATATTTCGTTTCATTTCCAGCGAATAAGTTTTGCGGATGCCTCCCTTGCCCTCATGATACGTTATAGATTAATAAATGAAATCAACATTCCAATGCAGTTATGGTGTTTGTGTTACGAGATCTTCTCTAATGAATTTAGAGAAACTGTTGCTATTTTTTATAGATCTCCAAGTAGTTTTGAGCGCGAATTTTGCAGACATTTTTCAAATTGGATTGATATGGTACTTCATTCAAATTCCAATATAGTAATTTTTGGTGATTTTAATATTAACTTTCTAGACATTGAATATACATACACCAAAGCATTCTATGAAATTTTAATACAAAATAATTTAAAACAAGTGATAAATAAAGCAACAAGAATTACAGATACTACGAGGACTTTAATTGACTTCGTTATATGCCCAAGAGAAAAACATCTTTCTGCAGATACAGACCCGGAATTGAAAGTTAGTGATCATGAAGCAATATTAACAAAAGTGCCAATTATAAAGAAGCAAAATAACGAGAAGAAATATATTGAGGTGTTCAAATATAATAAAAATCAATTTAGAGCCCTTCTTAGTGAAAAATGCGGACAGATCAATTTTAATATCGACTTTAATGTTTTATCATTATCACTGCAACAAAATTTAATATATTGTGTAAATAAACAAACAAAAACAACCATAGTACATGATAATAATAAATGGTTTAACGATGAACTCAGAACCCTTAAATATAATAAAATAAACAGCGAGTATATTTAATAGGCCAGTAGATTGGATTACTTACAGAAATATCCGTAACACATACAAAAATAAACTCTATCTAACAAAAAGGAATTATATATGTAATAAAATTCAAGGCTGTCAAAATCAGAAAGACATTTGGAAAACCGTAAAAAATTTAGTTTTAAATAAAAAACAAAGTGAAATCGGCGACGTTCGATTTGGTGATAAATTAGAATCCGAAAACTCCATAATCGCTAATAATTTCAATGAGTATTTTATAAAAAGCATAAATACAATTAGCAATTCTATACCCGTCATCAATAATAATGAAAATAATCAGCAAAACATTGAACTACCCGAGACACAAAATGTATTTAAATTCCATGAAATTAATTTCAGTGAACTAAGAATAATATGTAAAAAAATTAACTCTAAAAATGCGTTTAATCTTAATATAAACATTATAATAGATTGTTTTGACATAATCGGCCCAATAATATTACAAATAGTAAATGAGTCCTTTAGAGCTGGTGTTTTTCCAAACAACCTTAAGGAATCTACTGTTATCCCAATACCTAAAGAGAGTGGCACAAATGATTGTACGAAGTTTAGACCAATAAATATGATGCCAATAATGGAAAAAATAGTTGAAAAGTGCGCGTATGAACAATTTTATAAATATGTGTGTGATGTTAATTTGTTAATATAAAATCAATCAGGCTAATAATGAGTATGAAGGAAGAAAGACATAGTGGCAACAAAATCATTGCAGTTGTTTTGGACTTTCAAAGAGCATTTGAAACAGTGGATCGCAATAGACTTTTAAAAAAATTGTTTAAATATGGTGTTAATGGTGTTGAACTTAATTGGTTTAAATCATATTTATTTGGAAGAACTCAAAAGACTTGTGTAAATAATTCAACATCAAGTGCAATAAACACACTTTTCGGTGTACCACAGGGCACTATACTAGGCCCACTATTGTTCCTCAATATATTAATGATATATGCAGCATTTTGAAGATTTCGAAAATATCTCTGTTTGCAGATGATGCTCTTATGTTCGTGAGTGGTAAAAATATCTTTGAACTTATAGACTATATTAAGGAAGATTTACATCACTTGTGTACATGGTTACAAGTAAATAGACTTAAAATCAATTTAAAAAAAAAACGAAATGCATGGTGATTAATAGCAATGATTTTATTAATTTATCAATTGAAGGTGAAACACTTGAACAATTAAATGAAATAAAATATTTAGGAGTGATACTGGACAGTAAATTATCTTTTAATAGCCATATGGTTTATATAGCAAAAAAAGTTTCGAAAAAAATTGGATTCCTAAAACGCATAAGAAAAAACATAACCACAATATGCGCAGTTAATATTTATAACACAACTATTAAACCCCATTTAGAATTTTGTTCAACAATTCTATTTATAGGTAATAATGAACACATAAATAAACTGCAAGTATTACAAAACAAGGCGATGCGAACCATTCTCAAATGCAACTTTTATTCACCAATCGTATGGATGCTATCGTGTCTTAGATGGTTAAATATTAAGCAGAGAATAATGTTCAACACCTTAATGTTCATATTTAAAATGAGAAATAACCTGGTACCTAAATATTTAACGACAAACTTATCCTATGTGGGTAGCAGTCAACCTTATAATTTAAGATCGAATGACAATTTTAGACTTCAACTGTATAGAGACTCTAGAACACAAAATATGCTTAAATATCGAGGATTAAAATTATTTAATGAACTGCCTACAGAAATAAAAAATGAAAATACTCTATCAAGATTTAAAGTACTGTTAATTGAGCATATTAGAAATATAAGTGTATAATTATTAATAATATATGTATTTGTATACTAAATTTAATTTAATTTATATCTAAATGAATTGTAATAGTAAATTTTACTAAATAAATATATACATACGCTACTGGACTGCTGTGGAACTGCACATGCCGTTGGCATCGTAACACTTTTTCGTTTCATAAATTCAATTCCAATACAATCCAAAGAAATTTAATTTGAGAAAATTAAAAAGAGTGTCCTTACTCGTAAGAGATGCAACAATTCATGATTACCAATGTGTCTTCCAGTCTATTACAATCCGTAATAGACATCTTTGACATCTGCAAATTCTGACCTATTTTGGTTATTAATACCCCCAACACGATAATTTCAATTCATCCTGAATGACGGATACTGCTGTCTGATCCCCACTCTTATCCGACAAAATTCTACCTTCTGGCATCTATTTGCGAATTTTCATTAGGACTATAAGTACCTTCGCAGTATCCGCATCCACACCTCATGCTCATATATTATCCCCTCAAGTGGCCACCGCAGATAATGTGCGCTTAATAGAGCACGTCTCCTTCAACCCCAAACCCCAACCCACGGGTGGTTCGGTTATGTGTTTCTATCTCACAAATCCACCAAAACAAACACCAATCAATCCGAATCCAATTCGAATTCGAATTCGAATTTTGAAAGGTTTCATTAAGAATCGCTTCACTTACCCCCACTGACGGCCTAATAGCACCGACTTCACATTTCGACCTCAGCTACCCGCCTGCTATACCAAACCGACGCGACCGACAACCGGCCTTAGGCTCATGGTGCCGGTGTATTAACATGTACTCATGTAGGCCTTTATGAGGCACGATGCATTTGTTCACCTCAATTTTCTTTCAATAAATACCCGCGTTAACTTTATTGGTCCGACAGCAATGCGATTCCCGGCTACACGAAGTCTTATTGCTCATTTCGCCTTGCATTCGATTGCACGGTCGGCCTCTGTTGGTTTATGGGCCCACAAGAGTTGTAAACTTTGCCGGGGTGCTCGAGTATTTATATTAAAAGTGCAATCGTGGTATTGGGCGGAAGGGAGTTCTTGGTGCAGGACGACTGTAGATTATCGCGTGCATAGTGATTGCATGTTCTCGCAGATTGTTGCGAACAGAGAGTTTGACGGGCGTACGGTCACCGGTCGTCGTCAGCGTCAGCGTCGGTCGGTGGCAATGGGCATTACACCAACGAATTCCAGGCGTGACATGTCGTTTATGTTAAACTACCTGGAGGTCTCAGTAAGTTTGTCTTTTGGCATGTAGGCAACTTAAATTACGCCCTCAATTTGAGTCAGTTTATAGCGGGAGATACATTTTTTGTGTGTGTTTGTTTTCGTTTACCCGGGCATAGCACATCCATCCCCTTGGCGTGCCCATGACTGGTCCCGAGTGTGAATATAAATTCCATGAGAGTCGTGTCTGCCGCGTGTTGAATGGAACTTCCCGGGCGCGCTGCCCTCCTCTAATGCACTTAATCCCTTTGTCATAAGTTTTTGGAAAACTATTTGAGTGTTGATTTTTGGTATTACCAAGTTTTGCTGGAGTGACTCAGGCATGGGGGTGGGGAATAAATTACAATCCCAGGTTAAACGGATTGTAATAGACTGGAAGACACATTGGTAATCATGAATTGTTGCATAACAAGGAGCAGACGGTGTAAGTTACACGATGCTGCATGCACCTTGGCGGGCCAATGCGAAATATATCAAAACTTGTCATGACCTACAAAGTTGCATGCATGCATGGCTGAAGTAATAATTAAAATATCCTGTCAAAAAATCTGCAATAACTCTGGCAAGGTGTATATGCTAAGGGGAGCACATTAACATACGAATGCATGCGGGATGGGGATGTCAGTGGTTGTTGGCTTGTTTGTGTAAAAAGTTTTTTACACAAGTAGAGCTGTTCGTAAGCGCATTAGAAATGCATTGTTTCGATGTATGAAGCCATAAGGTGTCGGGGATTTTTTTTTTACATGGAATTTTTGAAATTTAAAGCTATCCTGGAGAGATTTTTGATTAAAATGATTTAACTGAACTATAAAAGTATGATTTGAAAATTGGAATATAATCAGAATATTGACAGAATTATGCCTAGGATCGGGAGTTCAACTAAAGGTTAGTGAAGCTGCTATTTCCTCCATCCAGAGAAGTTGACCTCTTGGGCAAGCTGTGTAAGTGCCTACTTGACTGATTTTGAATTAAATGGAAGAGAGTTTTCTGTTCCCTATTGCAAAACAACATTCAGTTCATATTTTATGGAATAAACCTTTTCTTTCATCAACAGCGGTGTTTCCAATAACACACCATTAACCACTGGCAACATTTCCAGTAATTCATCAAGCAACATTCAAATCAACACCAATATCAGCACACTGTTTACAGCTGATGAGCTCAATTCGTTAGCAATGGAAATGATAATGAAATTATCTGTGTGTAAGACTAAAATTGAACAATATAATGTTATCACACATTTAGCAATTAAGTTTTTGTATAATGATGTTAAATAATATGATTGTAGATACACATATAAATATTATAACCTGGAATGCCAGAGGTATACGAAACAAAATTACAGAGTTTATGCATTTTTTAAATTCCCGAAAAGTAGACATTGCGTTAATAACAGAATCGTGGCTTAAGAAAGATGTTCGTCTATCCACACCCGAATTTAAATGCTATCGTTGTGATCGAATCGGTAGAGTCGGTGGTGGTGTCGCGATTCTTATAAGAAGATCAATTCAACATTCGCTCTTACCTGTAGTGAATACTCGCTACATTGAAAATCTGGGAATAAAATTAAAATTAAGTCATCAAAGAGAATTAAAGATTTTTTGTGTGTATTTTCCTGGTGGCAAAATAACCACGGACAAAAGAATGGGTCTTAAAAATGATCTCCGTAAATTATTTACACTAAATGGGGATTTTATAATTGGCGGTGATTTTAATTGTAAACATAGAGATTGGGGTTGCATACGAGCTAATGCATGGGGTAACATTATGTCTAGTTTGTCTATTACCTTACCTATTTCTATTTTGTACCCATCTAGTCCGACATATTATTCCAGTTCTCGCAATTGTCCTTCTGTTCTTGATCTGTTCATAACAAATGTACTTAGTTTTTGTACCCAGCCAATTACCTTCAATGAACTGAGCTCAGATCATAACCCAGTTTTTTGCCAACTTCTTAAGTCAGGGCTTAGAAAAGTAGAATATGTACATGATTTAAAAAATTCTAATTGGAATCTTTTTCGGTCTGAAATAAATTCTAAGCTTCGAAACATTCCAAACAATTTAGAAAAGATTACATGTAAAGAAGATGTCGATTCAATTGTAAACACTTTTTCAGAACAAATTTTAGGTGCTGTTGAGAAAAGTGTTCCAAAAGTTCACAAAAATGTTTTTGTTGCTAAGCTGCCTTCACACGTGTTAGAACTTATAAAAAAAAGAAATGCTTATCGAAGATATTGGCAGAGATATCGTCAGTTTTTTTTTTTAAATATCAAGTTTCTCTTCTAAACCATCTAATATCAAAACTTATAAACGAGCACAGAAACAAAGATTGGAATAAGAAACTAAGTTCTCTCGATAAAAACTCGAAACCATTTTGGAACATAATGAAGGTAGTAAAAAACAAAAATAGGCAACTGCCATTTCTGAAGGATTCCACCAATATCTTTTGCTCAGACCAAGATAAAGCAAATGCACTTGCATCCAACTTCACTAAAAATCATGCTATTTCATCTAACTTAGGAGATGTGAATACAAATGTTTTAGTTAATAGTGCCGTCCAAAATTTGTTACTAAACAACAACAGTACGCCCTATTCAGATGTATATATAACTATCGACGATATAGAATTTATAATAAAGGATCTAAAAATTCGAAAAGCTGGAGGTATCGACCTTATACAAAATATATATATCAAGCAACTGCCAAAATCAGGAGTTAAATTTATAACATTCATTAGGAATTCATGTATAAAAATGCATTACTTTCCTAATTAATGGAAAATTGCTAAAGTAATACCAATAATAAAAGCTGGTAAGCCTCCTGAGAAAGTTGAAAGTTATAGACCAATTAGTTTGCTAAGCAGCCTTAGCAAAATTTATGAAAAAATTCTAAAAAAGAAATTATTAAAGTTTATTTCGGACCACAATCTTTACCCTAAGGAGCAATTTGGTTTTAGACGTTTTCACAGTACGTCGCATCAAGTGCTTAGGATATATAACCCCATATATAAATGCATCGTTCGATGGGCAAATCCACTGGAATGATCTTACTAGATATCGAAAAGGCTTTTGATACCGTTTGGCATGACGGACTTATTTATAAAATGATTAATTTCAACTTTCCTATTTATATTTCTAAAATTGTCCACAGTTTCCTGTCTGGTCGTTGTTTTAAAGTGCACGTTAATAGTGGTGTCTCAAACTTAGTATTATTTGATTCCGGTGTCCCTCAAGGGTCAGTCCTTGGGCCTGTTCTGTATAACCTTTATACATCCGATTTTCCTGCTTTACCAAATTGTGAAGCAGCTATTTTTGCTGACGACACAGCAATTTTTTCATCAGATGTTTTTGCTCTTGACATTGAGAGTAACTTAATCAATGCGATGAAAATATTAGAAAACTATTTCAACAAATGGAAAATCAAATTAAATGAGGAAAAAATACAAGCCATCTTTTTCTCCCGAAAAAGAAAAGCTTGTTATCTTCCCAATAGACAATTGCAGATAAATGGCATGAACATAAATTGGGAAGCGTCTGTCAAATATTTAGGAATATATTTAGACACCAAATTAACTTTTAGCACTCATGTTGCCAACACGTTAAAGAAAATTGCGATTGCTATCAAAATACTATACCCTTTTATAAATCGGAAGTCAATGCTCTTGAATGAAAACAAAATAATTATCCATAAAGTGATCTTCCAGGCTATTCTTCTCTATGGTTGCCAAGTATGAAGAAATATTGCAATATGCCATATTAAAAAATTACAAATATCCCAAAACAAATTATTAAAAATGATGCTCAACTTACCGTGGCATCACTCAACTTCGAATCTTCATAATAGAGCGAATGTTGAATTGGTCGTTGACAGAATCCAGAAGTTAAATCTTCGTTTTTTGGACCGCTGTAATTTTTCTGATAACCCTCTTATACAAAACTTAATTATGAATTAATTTAGATAAATAGTTAAGAACCTTTTAATAAACTCTCCCTCCTTGAGCATTTATGATTATTTATTTATTTACCTTATTATTTATTAAATTATACTTTATGTTATTAACTTATTTATTCGATTGAATTGTTATTAATTTATTTACTTGTTTAATTGTTATTATCTAATTTATTTATTCGTTCAATTGTTATTAATCTATTTATTCGTTTAACTGTTAAATTATTTATATGTTTATTTATTTATCTACATATTTCCATATATCTATAAATATCACTACGTACCTTATTATTATTATTAAGTTATTTATTTATTTTTTTTTTTAAATTTATTTATCTAGTCAATAGTAACGCTGTATTATTATTAATTATATTTATTATTATTTATATTATTATATATATTCAAATTGAAGGTTTTTTTTCGTATTTTCCTTCAGTATTATTATATTTTCCTCAATGTTAATTGCTCAATTATGTTTAAAATCATTTTTCAGAAGAAAGATACATATTATCATATCTCTGTATTGTAAAATGTGTGGTAACTAACCTATTGTAAATTTATATACGAAATAAATATTACAAAAAAAAAAACCTTTTCTCATGATCCTTAAGCCTGAAACTAAAAATCTTGGTTATGGTTGTACCAAAAAGATCATAAATATGAAGTGAGAATTCAGTCTTGAGGGACTAGACTATTTATAGAGAGATCGTTAAAAGTTTGTCTATCTAACTTGGTGATAAAACATTGAATTCCCCTTCAGCCACAAATGATTACTTGGTCTAATAATGCACATGGGAAATTCTAACAAATACTTACTTACTTACATTCTACCACCTTCTATGCTCTTGTCCTGCTCTCTCAGCAAAAAGAAAACTTCATCTGGGAGAGTACTCCTTCGGTAATCTAGTTTAGCTGGCTAGCATCAATGTAAGAAACCTCATTCGCTAAATAGTTACCTCTGAATGGTTCAATTAAGCGAAGGAATGTAGGAATTTCGACAGATTCAAACCGGACCTTCATGGTCTAATTGTGCGCGCGCATCGCGTGCAGCCAATACAACCTAACCTAACCTAAACTACTTACTAACTTAAGTGACGCTACAGCCCGGAATGAACCTGGACCTCAACCAACATGCCTCTCATATAAGCCCCGGCCTTAGTTAACTGCCACCAGTTGCGCATTCCAAGTTGGTTGAGGTCGGTTTATACTAGTGCGCGCTACTTAAGGCGAGGTTTTCCTATACTGCGTCCGACGCACGTCTGCCTGAGAATCGAAGACTCTGTATTGGTGTCCATTCGCTCTACATGCCCTTGCCATCTCAAACGTCCAATGCGGAGTTTATTTGACCAGGGCATGTCGCTGCACAGCTCGTCGTGGTTGAATCTTTGTCTCCATAGCCGTCAACGCGAACGGGACCGAACATTTTTGGAAGAATTTTCTTCTTGAATCAACCAAGGATTTCTTCACCCGCTTTTGAAACGGTCCAGGGTCTTATATAGGATCTCCTTAGTAGTTCGAGTGAGGGCTTTACTACTGAATTGCCTTCTTAGCCCTAAGAAACAACGGTTGGCAAGAGTAATTCTTCGTTGAATTTCTGACGAGATGTTGTTGTCAGAGTTAATAGCGGAGTCGAGGTAGACAAATTCCCGTACCACCTCAAAGTTATATCTTACAATGGTGACGTTCTGACTCATTCGTCGATTTTATGTGTCCTTTCTACTTGACAGTACTTCTTAACACATTTCTGCCGCTTCCTTCTCTATGATGGCAAACCTATCCAACCAATGATGTCAATGTCGTCGGCGTACGCTTGTAGTTGCACCGATTTTTGAAATTGTGCCTCTGATGTTGGCTCGGGAGTTTGGCACAACCCTCTCAAGAATCAAATTGAAGAAGTCACATGGTATTGAATATGCCGATGATATCGTTTCCGACCTTGATGAAACAGTGATCATTCTCCATCCTACACCAACGGACCAACGGAGTCCGGCGGTATACCAAAACTAGACATGGCTCTGAATAGGTCGTCTCTATAAATGCGCTATACGGCTTTGATATCGATGAATAGGTTGGTAGGTATCGATTTGGACTTCTTGGGGTTATTCCAGGATCTGCCAAAATGTGAAAATTTGATCGGTTGTGGACTTTCCTGGCCAAAAACCACACTGATAAGGGCAGATCAGGTTGTTGGTAGACGGTTTCTGGCATTCATATATTACGGCAGATATGATCTTGTAGGCGATGTTGAGGAGACTTATGCCTCTGTGGTTGGCGCAGTTGAGAGGGTCTCCTTTTATTGTAAATTGGGCAAATGATGCTGAGTTTCTATTCTTCAGGCATACTTTCTTCTGACCATATTTGGCTTATGAGTTGGTGGATGCTTCTTGCCAAGTCATCTCCACTGGTTTTGTAGGGCTCGGCGGAACGGCCGTCATATTCAGCAGCCTTATTAAGCTCGAATTTAGATATTGCTATCCTCACTTCACTCAGTTCGGGTGGTTGGCAGTTTTCGCTGTCGTTGCCAATATTGAAGGCTTCGTTCTGCATGAAAGCGGAATTTTGTTCGTCATCGCCGTTTAACAGTCTGAAGAAGTGGTTCTTCCATATCCTCAGCATCGACTGTGTCCCAACTATAATATTTCCTTGCTTAGGACAGGATTCTGTTCGAGTATTGTATCTATGGATTTGGCGTTTTTCACTTTGGTAAATCTTGCGAGTATTGTTCCTGGAGTGGAACCTCTCTACCTCCTCAATCACTCGCTTTTTTTTGCTTTATTCTTCGTGAAAAGTCGGTGTTCTTCCTTCTTCCCTTCCTATAGAACTCAATGGCAGCTCTCGTCTTCACCTGCAGCTTAGCCTTGTAGGCCTCGTTCTTGGCTGCGAGCATCTGTCGGCATTCCTCGTCAAACCAAAGGTTTCTTGTTGGTGGGCGCGAGAAACGTAGCACATTAGTTGCGGCTGATCTAATGGCTTGTTGGCATCGTTGCCATTATTCTTCGACATTCGATGCTGGTGGTATGGTGTCAATCGAGAGGTTAAGGGATTCGTGTTGCGCAGTATTTTTGGATTGTTGTGGCGTGGTGGATATCCGCATTCTTACCTGGGCTGCAACAAGGTAGTGGTCCGAGTCGATGTTAGCTCCTCGGAATGCTCGGACATCCAAAGTAATGTTATCAATTTGGTTGACCGTTCCTTGATCTGGAGACCACCATATCTTATGGCCATCGAGGTGAGGAAACCGTCTGATGGCTATACTGGCACTTCTTTCTGTAGCGAAGTCAATTAGCCTAAGTCTGCTACCAGACGTGTTGTCGTGCAGGCTGTGTTTTCCGACAATACTGCTATAGATGTCTTCTCTTCCTACCATTGCGTTAAGATCTCCAAGCACAATTCGTACATCGTACTTCGGTAGTCGCTCATAGGTTTTGTGAAGGAGCTTGTAGAAGCAATCCATAGCTATATCATCTTTTTTCTCCATCGGGGCGTGAGCGCACATAAGGCTTATGTTGGCAAAATAAAACTTGATGGGGACTACGAAACATAAGACTTCTTGCACTTATAACAAATCCGCACCCGAATAGGTCGCTTTTTCTGCTCACTATAGCATGGTCCGTAGTAGATGTCACAGTGTGAGTCTTCCTCATCACACACAGGTCAATACAGACCCATTGTGATACCCGTTGGGGGTCCACGTGTATGGTTGTTTCTGTCCACTGTTGTTAGTCCCTTTCCAGCCATCCAGATGTTGTTGCAAACCTGAAAAGCTTAGAGAAAGGGTTCTCGGATAGATCCGTGAGGTTATGAAAAAAAGGATTTTTCTAAGGTTCTCGTTCTTACTTGGCTGAGGCCTGGGCAGTGGCACAGAAAATGAAGGGACTCCTCGTGTGTTTCTTCATCACCGCAGCCTCTACAGAGGTCATCCTCTATAAGATGCATTTTCAGTTTGTGGCTTTTAAGTAAGTTGTGTTCAGTTAGAATCCCTTCTATATTCGAGAGAGATTTCCTGTTTCTTCGAAATAGTTTATGGCTTCTGGCTTTGTCATACTCAGGCCACATCCTTTCGGAAGTTTCACAGGTGTGGAGGGAGTTCCACTTATTTTTGGCAATATTCAGTGTTTTCTGCCCCCACCCAAGGTTTGAGATCACAAAGTGATGGTTTGACAGACTGATCTGCCTGGTCAATGCTGGAAGCAGATCTTTTTTTTTCCCGCCAGTTCATCAGCAATTTCATTGCCCTGTTAGCCTCTGTTGCCGGGGACCCAGCAGAGCTTAATATTATGTTGGACGCCAAGAACCTTTAGAATTTCATGATAACCGCTCACCAGCTTAAAGCCAAAGTTTACGCCACTCTTCCCAACAACCCATTAAGATGAATCCGACTCTGAAGGCATACAAAATCCACAGAATAATGTTTTCAAAGTCCGATAAATCGCGTTTTGATGACGAAAATTGACTCGTCTCAGTAGAGGATCCTAAACTCGTTCCTTGATGTGGTCCTCCTGGTCCGTTGTTTTTGTTGGCATTTTTTTTATAAACAGGAAGATAGCCATCCAACATCGTTTGGACATCACTATTCCGTGCCATACCCACATTGTATTCAATTAATCTGCAGCAGCAGTTAATCGAGCTTTTACTTTACTGTTACCCGATGCATATAATGGTTCGGTATATACGAGTAATAAACACAAAGGGTTGACGCAGTCTACACCTCGTGTTGCTGCCTTGTGTACGGATAGCAAAAATAATAATTTACAGATATCTGATGTGCCCTCACCCGACACCTTTTTGCGAGCTCGGTGGTGGTGGTACTTCTCCTTACCATAACCATATATACACATAAGGACCTCGGGTAACAATTGTAGCACCATGACTTGTGCTCTTCCTATCCGATTGTACTTCCATTATTTATGATGATCGATATTTTCACATTTGTTCCGATTCACTATCCGTTCCATGAATTGTATCTTCCTCGAGTGTTTTGTGTGCCATCCGCTGGCTTAATGTATATCTGACGATTCACTTTTTTTGCGTTGTTTTGTGCGGCACACACATCCCATAGTTCGCGCGTAGTCGCATCTCTATCCAGGTTAAGTACGTACGTCTCCTTGGTTCTGTTCACACCAGTAGTGAGTTTATTACTCGGTGTAAAGCATACACATAAGACATTAACTCCACCGCCCGCTGACTCCTTCCCGCACCAAGAGCATTCTGTGAATTGTTTGTTTTCTTGATATTCAGGGGTTCTCCTCTGACAATGGGACCTACAACACATACCAAGCTAAAATCACAATCAGCTGCACAATCTGCCAAAAGCTAATGCATTCCAACATTATTGTGGAAAAAAAAAACGGATATACGTACGGTCCTACATATAAAACCATCAGTGCCACACTTGGATCCGCTGTAACCCCCCCCTTTTGTATTCTCTTGACATATGGCTTAGTAGAGAACTGGACTGGCCTGGCCCGGACATCATCAACGAGCGGGGCAGTAACACCATAACAATCACCACCACCAGCAGCACCTTCCCAGTCACCAGAGGACGCGCGCAGTAAAACACAAAAAGGAACTTCTTTATGGCCCTGTTGATGGTATCAAAAGTTAATGTTGATGACATTTTTGCCTTGATGTGATTAATTCGCTTTTGGTGAGAGAAGTTGTCCTTGCTGCCACACCAGGCACCATACCGACTACCCCACTGCCCGCCGCCATCTAGCCCCATGAAGCAAACTAAAGAAGTGTTTTGTAAAAGGAACGTCCAAGCCCTGGTGGAGGCTAGGAGGAGTGACCTGCAAAATGACTACATATATGTCGTCGCACTTGCTGATCGGAATCGCACGTAATAATTTTCATGTTAGGTGTTCATCGGGAATCACACAGTCGAATGGTATGACCAAGAGACCCAACAGAACTCCAGCCGGTCGATTGTGTGTGAGATGGCCCCGCAATGGGAATAGAGCGCGTCAACCTCGGCGACGACAAAGTATTGGAATTGCGCTGTCGCATTAAATTCACTTCGGTGGGAGGAAATTGCAATTTAGTTCGATATTGCTTTAGGTTAGGGCATTCCTCATTGGAGGGCCAATTCTAATTATAAAATTCGACCATATTTGGAGATCGAATACCATATAGCTCTGGAGAACGACTAAATTAGAGTTTTGATCAAAGCAGCTGTGCGCTTGAAGGGTTAAGAAAATCAAGGGGGAACTATTTTATATCGAATTGAGTTCGATTTTGTATTGCATGTGCAATATTTAACATTTGCATGTAAGTAGTGGTTTTGTGAAAAAAAAAAACCCGAACTCTAGAATTTAATCCAAACTAACATTCTGATCATTCTCATGTATGGTACACAGATGGATCAAAAACAAATAATTGAGTTGGAGCTGGAGCATTCTGTGTTAAAGCCAAAACGTTCACTTACACAAACATGGACAACCTTAACTCCGTATTTCAAGCAGAAATCCTTGCTATAGAAATATGTCTCAGAGAAAATCTAAATAATTTCATAACAAACAGGAACATCTAAATTTTCTCTGACAGAAAAGCAGCACTTCTAGCTTTACAAAGTTACGGGATAACATCAAAACTAATATATGATTGCTTACAACAACTCACATCGCAAGCCATCACAAACAGAGTACATCTCACCTGGGTGCCAGGACACAGTGGACACGTAGGCAATGAAATAGCAAATATACCAGCCAGCAAAGGATCGTCATCAGCTTTCATGATGCCAAGACCATTCTGTGGACTACCCATCAGCACTGCTAAATTCCATATTAAAACAATCATAACTGGACTAATACTGAAGGTTACAGGCAAGCCAATATGTTCATGCCAAACGCTTCCCACACAAGATCGAAACAACTCCTATACCTAACTAGGAGTCAGATTGCCACAGGGTTTCTTACTGGACATTGTCATGTCAAAAAACACCTCATGAATTTGGGAATAACTTAAGACAACATTTGCAGACTATGCAACGTGGACGAAGAATCAGCAGAACACATCCTGTGTCACTGTAACTCCTTACTCAGATTACGTCAACGCTATCTACCTTGAGGGAGAGGACATATCTGACAGCCCACTCAATGATTTACTAGAATTCATCACAAAGTCCGGTGTCATGTGTAAGCTCTAATTGGAGTAAATCACAAAAGGCCCAACTGTGGCCGCATTGACATTTTAACTTGCTTCCAACTCCCTAACATAATCTAATCCAACATTCTGATCACCAAAAGGGTGTCCCAACTCTTCTACTGTGGATCCGGTTATAATCGAGCTACTAGCGGGTGTTGTTTTAGAACTTTATGTTGACAACACTATTTTCACTGGCGGCCATTTTGTCAGCTGTCAAGTGATTTTTTTTTTTAGTTTGGTTTGGTCAACAAATTGTGAAAATGTATTTTGAAAATCATCGTTGTGTTCGAAATCCATATCGCGCACTACGTCCATTTTCAGGTCAACAAAATCGTCCATCAGGGAAATTAATTCGATTAATTATGGAACGTTTTCGCATCACGTTTCCCCTAAATGATAAAACGCATCCACAGAGACGGCGTACAGAAGAAATCATTGCTGCTGTAGAGCTTAGCGTAGACGAAGACCCAAATCAGTGTATCCGCCATCGTGCGGAGGAATTGGATGTGTGTCCATTCACTTTATGGAAGATTTTGCGGAAGGATGTTGATTTGCGGCTTACAAAATCCACCTCGTGCAAGAATTGAAGCCAAAATATCACCTAGCAAGGCTTAGATTCGGTGAATGTGCCCAAAGCAAGATTGCCGAAAGACCAATGTCATAGTTTAGACCCAGGAGTATCTGATAAAAAGAGACCCTTCAGGTTAGACGATGATCTTTGGGTTGACTGCTCAATCACAGAAGATGCTTTTGAATCATTAAACTGACATCAATGTTGATGAACATGAAGTAAAGTATTTGGCATTAACGGCCAGTATTGGACCTCAAACATAGCATCTGCATTCATTTGCCATTAAAAATTGGATCTTCAGTTTAACGCCGACTCCAAACAAGACAGTTTTATACTCTTGGATCTTTGTTAGACTTGCTAGAGTTGGTGTAAAAGAAACACCTATTAATACAACGCGCTATAGCCACCAAGCCACAACACCCACGACCATGCTAAACCAAAAACTGACAACGAAGTTCGTAACGGTGCAGTAAGAAATTAAAAAAAGAAGGGAACAGCCCCCGTGTTGCTTATTTCCTATTCGAAATGGAAATAAGCCCAGCCACCATAAAGCATTAACACCCGCTGGTGTTATTTCCATTTGAAATTGGCATTCTATTCGAGTTTGGTGTATGCACAGTTTAGACATAGGTGGAGGCATTATCCCCCCTGCAACCCACTTGCTTGGGTTCTTAACCCTGCAATGGAAATAAGTCCCAGAAGCAAAATGCATTAACAGCGGTGCGACCTTTTTCTATTTCTGAAAAGAAATAAGCCCCGCGGGGTCTATGTTCCTTTTTTTGAGAATTTAGCCACATAGGGCTTATTTCCGTGGGGGTAATTGCACTGCATCGTTCGTAACTGGCATATTAGAAAAGGTACTCAGAAAAGGTACTTGGAGACATTAACACCACCTAGGAAATTCGAATAAATTGCTTATGTAAACGAAAGATCTGTGGCAACTACTTTGCATTATAGGTAGACATGGCCAAGATGTCTTAGGCTTTAAAGACATCAGAAAAGAAATTATAATAATTCACAATTTATCAGTTTATTTTCTTACGTAAGTAGCGCTACAGACGAGAATGAACCTGGGCCTCAACCAACATTCTCAGTCCTTAGAAACTGCCTCCAGTTGGACACTTCAAGTTGGTTCGTAGTTGGTTTTTACGTGTGCGCACCACTTCAGACGAGGTTTTGCCTTACTGCGTCTGACGTCTGGCTGGGAATCAAAGCCTCTGAAGCCGGAGTCCATTGGTGTCCATTCGATCTATATACCCTAGCCATCTTAAACCTGCAATGCGGAATTTTTTGACTTGGGTTTTGTCGCTTTGCAACTCTTATAGTTAGTGGTTGAAGACTCGTCTCAGTAGCCCGTTAACTTAAACGGGACCAAAGATTTTTCAAAACTTTTTTTCCTCAAAATGATAAAGGATTTCTTCATCCACTGGGATGATAAGGGTCTAGTATTGGATCTCCTTAGTAGTTCGAGTAAAGGCCCCACTACTGAGTTGCATGCTTAGCCTAAAGAAGCAACATTTGGCAAGAGGAATTCGTCGTTTACTTTCTGATGAAATGTTGTTGTCGATATAAAAAAAATAGTCCCGTACAACCTCAAACTTATTGCTGTCAATGGTGACGTCCTGTCCAATTCGTCGATTTGGTGTTTTCTTGTTGACTGCATAAACTTGGTCTTAGCCTTAACTAAGTCTTACCCTCGTTTACTTCTTAACCCATTTTTGCCACTTATTTCTCTATACTAGCAAACGTGGCTACGACATCACGTTGGGTCCTACCAATGATATCAATATCGTCGGCGTGTGCTAGTAGTTGGACCGATTTCTGGAAAATTGTACCCCTAGTGTTGGCTCGGGAGTTTTGCACAATCCTCTCAAGAATCAAGTTAAAGAATTTACATGACAGCGCATCGCTCTGCCTAAATCTATTTTTGGTATCGAATGTGTCCGTGAGGTCGTTTGCTACCCTGATAGAGCAGCGAGAAGTCTCCATCCTCATCCTAAGCAAACGGACGAGCCTGGGCGGTATACCAAAAATAGACATGACTCTTTATCAATGGATGGGTGGTGGGTATCGATTTGTCCTTCGTGGGGTTTTTCTTTGGTTTTGGACTTTCCTGGTCTAAAACCACGCTGATAAGGGCCGATCAGGTTGTTGATAAACGGTTTCAGGCGTTCAACTATTTGGTCAGATAGGATCTTGTAGGCGATGTTGAGTAGACCTATGCCTCTGTAGTTGGCGCCGTTAAAAGGGTCTCCTTTTCTGTGGATCTGGCCATCGATGCTGAGGTTCCATTCTTCAGGCATACTTTCTTCAGACCAGATTTGGCTAGTAAGTTGGTGGATGTTATTCACCAAGTCATCTCCGCCGGCTTTATAAAGCTCGGCGGGAAGGAAGTTATTTCGGACAGCCTTATAAATTTTGTTTTGATATTGCTATCCTGACTTCACTAAGGTCGGGTGGTTGGCAGATTTCACTGTCGCCAATATTGAATGGTTCGTTCTTCCTAACAGCGGAATGTTGTTCGTCATCGCCGCTTAACAGTCTGCACAATAGTTGTTCTTCCATATCCTCAGCATAGACTGTGTCTCAACTACGATATTTCCTTGTTCATCTCGACAGGATTCTGTTCGAGCCATGTATCCTTGGCTTTCAGGTTTTACTCTTTGGTACAACTTTCGCGCTTTTCTTGTTTTTTTTGTTGTCTTTCTGAAAAGCCAGTGTTTTTCCCTTCTTCTCTGCCTATAGAGCTCAATGGCAGCTCTCGTCTTCAACTGATCTGCATAGTTAGTCGCTATAAATGCTGTTGTCTGCGGCTTTGAAATCGACGAATAGGTGGTGGTTACCGATTTGGACTTCTTAGGTTTTTTTTGCAGGATCTGCCGAAGTGTGAAGATTTGATCAGTTGTGGACTTTAATGGCCTAAAATTGAACTGATAAGGGCCGATCAGGCTTACATTCACATATTACAGCTGATAGAATCTTCTAGCCAATGATGAGAAAAATCAATGCTCTGTAGGTGCCTCAGTTGGGAGGGTCTTTTTTTCAATAAGGCTGAAAAAGTCTTGCAAAATTTGACCGAATTGATAGCCTTCAAAACACCAGCTGTTGCTCCATATCGCCAATTTTTTTTTCCAATACTAAATGTCATGAAACCCAATTTCCAACATGAGCTTCTAATTAAACAATTTGATCCTATTATTAACCAGATACTCTAATGACATAGAGTAGCATCTGCTCCCAGAATCATATTACGAATCCTACCGCATCCATTGGCAACCTTCAACAACCACCCAAGCCTAATCCATCTATCAAAACTGTGAAAAAAGATTATACCCAACCAACATAAAGGATGCTCCAGAAGCTTAAGAACCGTCCACCCAATTAAATTTTATCAAACAAGCCACCACTTCTGTCCAACCCCTCCGGATGCGAACAAAAACTCACCCATAAGCCACTCCAAACACTCAAATTAAAAACAACACAGTAGTACCAGGATGGAACTACACAACTCCACTGTCAACCTAACCGAGTAATTAGTGCGGCAAAATACGAACTTTTACAGCGCGTCTAACAACTGAATGGGAATTCAACTTCAACTTTAACTTCAAATTCAAATTCCATTGCAATCTTTTATTCATTTATTTAAGCAAATTGCCGCCGAGGAGTGTTCTCCTCATTAGTGCATCTCTCCGGTTGCAGCCAACGTTACCGGGGGATGTCGGTTCATACGGACATATAGCTGAAGAGCTGGGATCTTCCGCCATGCTCCACCGCGTCCTTGTCTCTTTCAAGGAAACTTTCAGGTGATAGTTGACTTTAATTTGTATATCATAAGCTTCCGTCCTGGCCAATAAATGTCATTACGAGTGCTCCCACAACCACAGCCATACCCAGCACCTATCCTCCACCTGCTTGTATCCGTGCGATGTTTAGTGCGAAAACTTTTCCAACGGAAAATCGAGTTTTCCAAAAGTTACGCAGTCGAATAATGGCGGTACGGCGAGAATATACCGTCATTAGAAATATCAACTGGTAAGTGGGCTTAAGAGTTTAATTGCGCCATTGAGAGTTGAAAGAGATTCATTCTCGTTGGAGGTGCTGTAGTACACCACCCGACCTGCCTGCGTACCCGTCCCGCCGGGGAGAATAAAGTTTTTGCTTCGGAGCCAACTCCTTTGTGGTGCACGGGAATACGCTGGATTAACCATGTAAGAAGGATTATGGCCGCGGTGCTGAGAACAGGTCTCGGAATGACCAAGCATTTAACTTTGGAAATTAAAACTTTGCACTTCGGATGCATGTGCAGTTCGGTTGTCGGTAGTGGTGGTCTACTATGCCACACCAACACACACATCACCTGGTGTGGTAAATTAAGGATTCTTAATTATAACACTTGTCTTTCAGCTTTTAGGGTAAACAAAAAAAAATTCTTTGCAGAAACTATGGTGGCGGGGCTGGAACCGTTTCCTATTGAAAAGTCCTGTGAGTGAGGATTTTTCCTGGTGAAAGCAGTGTACCAAGCGAAGGTTTTGGTTTTGTTTGGCTAAAGATGTCAAGTGGGTGTGTGACAAATTGCAACGTTTAATGAAAGGCGTTTCGTGGGCTGGTTTTCTTAGCAAGTTATGAGAAATTAACTAGACCGTGGTAAGGATAATGTGAGAGGTTTTATTTTTGGTTGAAGGATATAATGGTGTTTGGCTGAAATACACGATTTCTTCAGACTTGGAGGAGGAACTTTGGCAAATTCTCAGAGAAAAATTTACATCGGATTTTTGGTGTAGTAGGTCTAAGCATTTTTGTGTGCAAGGGAACTTCCAGTACTTGCAATTTGGTGTTCACAAGGTTGTTATTCGTTCCCAGACTTTGTCCTTAATTGATTGTTAGATGGGTGGTTCTTTATTTTATTTACGCTCAGCTGTAGAGTCATGCTGGCATAGGCATATGCAGGGCCTTAGCGATATCCGATAAGTTTTGGTGTAGGTGACAAGAAGATTTGAATGGAATGAGTGAAACAAATGTGGGTAGATGGGGGAAATAATAAACATTTTCCAATCTAGGCGGCAGTGGAAGAACTCCCAAGATGAAATCACAAGTGGGTTCTACATACCCGGTCAGGATTGACAAACTGAATAACCAGCTTCGATATATTCCAACAAATTCCGACAGAGGTGGTGTCTGATGAGGCGAAAAGCCAACGGAAGTTCACCATTCCATCGTGCATACTGATGTTCCCATGTCCTAGGAATATTTAATCAATTGGAACTGCCCCTTAAGGTTGCGTATTGTTCCGTTAAAGTAACTTCCCTACCATGTTAAAAAAAGCTAGTTATGAGAGAGACAACAGGCATGAATAACAGATCACCTCAAATATCAACAAGACCAGGAAAGTCCACGGTCAAGGACTTAGAAGTATGCACCTGGAATGTACGCACACTGCAAGCCCTGGGTCCTATTCAACAACTTGAATCTATCCTCGAACGGCTCAGGGCAGACATCACCGCGATCCACGAAATGCATTGGACATGATCAGGTATACATAAACAGAAAATTTGTGATTTTCCTTACCACTAGCACCCAAGGCTGTACAGTGTACATATAAGGATGCGGATTCGTTGTGGGGAACTGACTTAGGTCAAGAATAATCGACTTTTACCCGGTTAGTGAACGCCTGGCTTTGATCCGCATCAGAGAAACGTTTTACAGCATCAGCCTTATATGTACACCTCGCCACTGCAATGAGACTGAAGACCCTATCAAGCAGGAATTTGAAGACGAAAACGTTTGGAAAATATTACTTAGGGACTTCAATCCGGAAGTCTGTAAAGAAAACATCTTCCACGGGTTAGTTGGAAAGCAAAGCTTCCATGAAAGGACAACTGATATTGGCTTTCGACTAACATACTTCGCGGCGGCATGTTCTCAGCAGCATTAGGTTCACACGACTTCGAATCCACAAAGCACCCCCTACCGATTTCCAGATGTTCCAACCACCAACCAAATCGACCAAGTTGATGCAAGGCACGCATCGAACATCCTCGATGTACACATTCAGAGGGGAAAACGTCGACACTGACCGTTGTCGCAGGGAAATTCAGCTTGCTGTCCAACGAGAAGGAAGTAGGAAGGGTGCAAGAACATAGTCTTTACGTTGGACGCCTTTGTGAGCAGGAGGTTACCAGAGACTTTAAACAAAATCTGAGTGAGAGACTTCCCGCTGTGTCAGTATTGTGTCAGATACAGTATCGCATTATCATAGAAGTAGTACCCGAAATCATCATAGGCTGCCATGCACCCCCGAAAAGATGTTACAAAAGACGCACACCTTAAGGCGGTACAACGCAAAGCACACGCCTCATAGGAAGATTACTGACCGAGGAGAATTGAGGAAAATAAAATACTGTGCAGGAAAAAAAGTGAAGCCTCCCAGATCAGGGAAATCGAAGAATCTCGGAACAAGAAGAACATCCGTCAATTCTTACAAGAAAGCCAAACACAACTGGCAGCTTACTTAAAATTAGGAAAGCAAGCTATACGACATAAAAATGAAATCCTAGTTACTGATGCGCAGGGAATTGTAGACAGCAATTAAGGCAGAAATTCCAGCAGTTGCTTAATGGGCATAATGTCTAAAGAGTGATGGGGCAAGAAACCAACCCATCTCCAGTCAACGAACAAGTAACACTCCCTCCCAGTATTGAGCAGCCATAAACAAAACCAAAAATAAACAAGGCAGCCCGTTCCAATGGATTACCAGCAGAAATTTTTGTCTACGAAGGAGCTGCCATGGACCGTGCATGCTCCAAACCATCAACAAAGCCTGTGTGTTGAGAGCAAGTCCTGGAAAAGACTTACTAAATTCATGTCGGAACTCAACATCTTTAAAAGCATCCATCCCCTTAAGCTTTATAAAGCAAACTTTGGTATATCAATCAAAAATAAAACAGCTATGTCGCCTAACATTAGAAGACACGTTGCAATGTTTAATTTGGAAAGAACTCATTTGGACTTTTTCAAACTTGTTTTTCTTGGAACAGATATTGCACAAGCCAGGAGTTGATAAGGAAGGCACTAACTTCAATAAATATGTCAAGAGACGACATCGACCTTATTAGTCACTTCCACCGTGCCTTTTTAGAAGCATTTCAGGCCATTGAGAAAGTAGTCTCGTAGTTAAAAAGGGCCAGACCAGGAATATTCTATCAACAAATATAGTACTTACTGTCGACGCACAACCTTGGACAAAATGCCGCTGTTAATGGCAACAAGGTAGTTAAAGAGTTGATCTACCTCGGAGGTAAGATGCCCGACAAATGACACCTTAATGGAGATATGACGAAAACCCCTAGAAAGCCTATTCCGCTTAGCAAAACAAATGCGATCAAAACTCTTAAGCTGAATGTTTGTTCTAACGGGCATTAGTTCTACCAGTCCTACTTAACGGCGCCGAGTGCTGGACTATGGGCAGTAAAGTGGGGCAAATATTGGGCGATTTGCAAAGGAAAACCCCTAGTGGAATTTTTGGACCTGTATGCGAGGAAGGTGAATTGAGGAGAAGATACAACCGCGAACCTTAAAAGGTGCGGATGTAGTACAAAAGGTCAAAACGGTGACTGGATACGATCGACAACATCAACCGAATGAACAACAATGTTCCAACCAGAAGAGTCTCCGAATCCCATTCTTCAGGTTCGAGCCGACAAGAAAGACCGAACCACTAGTTTGAGGATGAAGCGATCGTGGTTTCCAGAGCGCTTGGAAGTAATTAATGGCAGCAATGTGCCAAGTATCGAAGAGAACGGAAGGCTGCCTTGTCACAGGTAGAGACCCTCAACGGGTCGTTTGGCCGTCAAATGTGGCTCCCATGGTGATCGAGTTGTCAAATCGGCAATTCCTTAAAAGTCCAAAAAATTTCAACTAGGTGCTCATTTCGTTTTCATTCACTTTAAGGCAGTGTATGATATCTTTCATAACCTATACCTCTTTAATATAGTAACCAAATTTGGACTCCCGGCAAAAATAGTCCAGGTGTAACGCCGAACATTGGAGGACACAAGAGCAATCAGTTTGGAAGCAGCTCATTTAAAATTTTAAACAGCTACATGATTCGACAGTGAAATTCAATATCTAGTCCCTTCAAGACCAAGCGAGTAGTCAGGTATAAGCATTGAAGGCACAATCTGCAACTGTAAGCAACTGAACTTGGTAGCAACCAATTTAAGGTAGCTAAGGAGCGACTACCCTGGAGTAAGAAAGAAACCTTCGATTGTCTAACCTTGGTGAAGATCTTAAGAAGATTGACCATTGGAAAAGGATACTACTTTGGCTTGATGAAACAAATGGAATCGATTTCCTTGTTATCCCAAATGTTGGATATACGATGCCGAGGGCAAGATAATAAGCAATAAAGCGGCACAATTACTACATAGATACTTTCAAATGCCCCATTCTTCGTAAAGCAGGGGTAATGAATATACAAGGTGGGGCAAAAGTAATCCTCCTATCAGAAAATGCTATAAATTTTGCGATTGGCCCCTAATGTCAGTTCTGTTTTGACATTTGTGTAGTAAACACATGCGAAACACACGTTAATAAACAATGTTACGCTACACTGCTCCAGAACGCGGAATATTGGTGACTATTTATTTGAGCAATTAATCGGTCGGTGACTTTGGCACAACGTGAATTTCGTCGCAGATTTCTAGCCGTCCAACGCCTACTGGTGAAACACTGCGACGTTTAGCCGCTCGCCTCGAAGAGACTGGCACAACACGAGATGCTGCCAGGCTTTGCAGACCCCGGAGTAGCCGTTCTGCAGAGAATATTGCTGCTGTAGCCGAAGATGTCGTGGAAGCGCCGTGGACATCGACCAGACGACGTGCCACGCAAATGGATATCAGTCGACGGTCTTTACAGCGAATTATGGTACAAGATGTTTCCGTATAAAGTCCAGACGGTGCATCAGCTGTTAGCTGCTGGACGCCAATAGCGTCTAACATACGCTCAAGCCATCCTTAATCACCACCAAGAGGAAGATGATTTTTCATCAAAAATAATCCTGAGCGATGAGGCCCATTTCCATCTTAGCGGGTACATAAATAAGCAAAATTTACGCTTCTGGTGCACTGAAAATCCGCGTGTAACCCACGAAGAGCCATTACACCCGCTCAAAGTCACTGTATGGTGTGCTGTTTTCGCTGGAGGAGTCATCGGACCTTTTTTCTTCGAAGACGTCGCGGGCCAAACGGTTACTGTAAATGGTGAGCGCTACAGAGCAATGATCAACGAGTTCTTTTTGCCGCAACTTGATGAATTGGGATTGGAAAACATGTGGTTCCAACAGGACGGTGCAACGGCACACACTGCACGTGCCACAACCGATATGCTGAAGGATGCATTTCCCGGGCGCCTAATCTCCCGTTTTGGCGATTTGCACTGGCCAGCAAGATCGCCTGATTTGACCGCTCCAGACTTCTTTTTGTGGGGCTTTTTGAAGTCGCGGGTTTATTTCAACAAGCCTCAGACTCTTGCAGCTCTTAAAGACAATATCCGTCAAGAATGTGAGGACCTATCGCCGGAAGTTTTGGCCAAAGTGATGGAAAATGCCATAAAAAGGGCTCAAATGACAATCAACTGTGGCGGCGGCCATTTACATGACATCATATTCTCGACTTGATGTAAAAAAAATTAAAAGACCAAATAAAAATAATCCACAAGAAGAATCAAAGTTTTTCTTTTTTTTTTAAATTACAGCGAAAAAACATCGGAAGGTTATTTTTGCGCCACCTTGTATAAAGACATAACCTCGAAATCTTTCAAGCATAGATCTGCAATGAGTCGAAAGCCCCATAAACAACCAATCCAAGCTTTTACCCCAGCAATCGCCATTTCTTCGATCCCCACATCCACCATTCCACCAAAATGGTTAAGGACTTCCATAGAACATGTACTCCATTCCAAAAAGAAACATCGTTCAACGTACTATCCCGGTTCTACATATACACCCGTACTCATTACATTTGCCATTGTCAATGACATGACCAACTAAAATGCGATAGCATATCGCACTAGACAACATCGGGTCTCAAAGCGAGAACTATTCCCTTCGATTACTAGCACAATTACGAAAGTGTAAATCATTGGATCAATGACAAGAAGACATGCACCATCTTCATTCCATGCACCGACAAGAACAGCAGCAAAGCAGCACCATCAAAGAAGGAAATCCTTGGTGTGCCAAGGCTATACAATTGCAACCTCAATAGATAGAATCCCACACGAGCAGAAGGCATAAGCCAAAGCCTCACAAACACTTTCGAATGCACGACGACAACAAATCCACGAGATGATGATTTCCTTTCGGGGAATTCGATATTCCAGTCTCGTGATGCTCGAATCAAACCGATAAATCGTAAATCTTTCACTTTGCCGGGGATTTTTCCCTCACCCAGGATGGGCCGAGGAAAGCACTACACTCGTATAAACGGGGGAACTGATGGAAAAGAAAAAAAAAAAACCGACACGGAAATAAAAGGGAAACAAAGCGATAAAACCCAAAGACGGAAAAACTTCGGCAATGCCACAAGGAAAGGAACTTAGGAACCTACTGCTCTGCTGCAACAGAAGAAGATTCCAAAATCCAATAGAGGATAAAAAAAAAAAATTTAACCCAAGTGCTGGCATGTTCCTCTTCATTTCGACGAGATGTTTGTGCAAATCCAGGCCGAGCTGGTAATAGTGCATCTTCCTCTTCTTCTACTCCATCGTCTTGCCACACATGTCAGTTGACTGGTTGATGTATCTTGGGCCCCTAACTCATCATCGGCATCACTCTCTGTTCGCTGGATGAGTACATAGCCCACTTGTATTCCCTTTCGAATGGCTTCTCCATCATCGGTCATCGTCGAGCAGGAGATGACCAATGCTGCTGTTGAGGTCTTGAAGTGGCAACGGGATATAAATCAAATGCAGGAGTGCAGCCATCATCAGCAGGAGCGGCTTCAGCGTATACCAACTCTCAGCCAGACACGAGCAACAAAATTACGTGGATGTTAAGAAATTGTGAATCGATTGGACGCAGAGCAGCGCGAAGGAGTCCAATCAATTTTGACATACAGAACGATCTCGGGAGGCATTAAATCCATTTGAGGATAAAGTAAATGAAAATCGTTCCTGGTGTACGCATTGTTAACTGTTTTTCTTCGTGTTTTTTTGCGGTCCGTTGGTTATTTTTTACGTTTTGGGATTCAGTGGAAATAAGCCGCCCAATGGATTGGATTTTCGGATTCAATGCGAATAGCTGAAAGGGGCATTGCCCGTGGCTTGCGATTTAGTCGCAATTTGAGGGTAATTTTATTGGGTGAGACCGCCTTAAGGATGCAGGATTTTCTCTCTTCTTAAACATTCCATTACACTGTAAGACTTTTTTTTTGGTACCAAAGTTGGGTGACAAAAACTGAGTTCGGAGACCTGTATGCGGAAGGTGGTGACAAATATTTACACGTGCTTTGAGTGTGTTGGTAAAGCAGATGCCTTTTCGGAAAACGGAATTGAGGTGAAGGACTATTGTTTTCAATTGTGTGCTCTAGTGATTATATCCGACTGAAGCTATGGGAATTCATATAGGGAGTAGATTCCTTTGATGATAATCCTTCAACACTTTAAATTCATATTGGAGTGCGATAGGGTACGCTTTGGACGCTTTACTAGGAGCTGACTTTGGGGTATTATAGATTTAAATTACCTGAAAACATTCTCTAGACTGATACGTCATTTTATAAAGAGCGGTGAACATGCGGTTTGTGCAGGCCTTCCGAAGCAACTAGGAGCCTAGGAAAGTATTGACTTTAATGCTGACGACCATGCTTAACCAGGAATGTGAGAACATTAAATGGGAGTGGTGCCGTCAAACAACTAGCGGAAGCCCTTACCTGCTACAAAGCAGATATTACTGCCATCCAGGAAATACGATACGATGGACCTTGCAGAAAGAGGAAATAAAATTGACATCTACTACGGACCGTGTTATAGTGAGCATAAACAGCGACAAATCGTATGGGGATGGGCCAGATTTATGAAAGAAGTTTTATGGTTTCAAGAAATTAGCGAACGCATTGTAACAATTCGCATCAAGGCCAAATTTGCCTTTATTAGCCTTATGCACGCTCACACATATAGGAGGAAAAGGATTCTGCTTCGAAAGAATGTTTCTACGAGCTCCTTCACAAAACTTATGAGCGTCTAGCAACGTAGGTGGGTAAAGGTGGCGGTTTGTCAAGAACCAAAGTAGCACTGATGTGCCCTTTTGTTAGCAGGACTCGAGTGAGCTTCATTATGATGGTTATTGGGGATGTAATACAAGCGGTATTTAGAAACAACCTGTGAAGTTTAGAAAACGGATCAGATCTTGTATACTCTTACGTAAGATGTCGCAAAGGTTGTCGAAGAATTGTTGGTCTAATGCACTAGATATGACTCTTGATAGAGCCGGACAATTGTAGATGAAAAGGGAGAGGGTTTTTCTGTCATTTGCGTTCCCCCAACTACGGCATTGGGTGTTGTATGGGATCCCTAGCTTGGCCGCATGGTCTCCAATTCGCCAGAGCCCCGTAACTATCGCTGTAATTCAAGCGATATCTGGGCGGATTCTATTTAGCAGGTCGATTGTTCCGTCCTTGTCGTATGTGGATGATATCTTCCTCGATATTCTCCGTTTGGAGTCGGCCTTCGTCAGGAAGTATGTGTGGATTTGTCGTTTACTCGCACCTAACGAAATATTGACCCTTGCCGCAAGTAAACCGTCTAGAGCTAAGCCTTGCCTGGCCATCTCATCTGCAAGCTCGTTTCCTTCAATCTCACTGTGACCTGGGACTGAGATAATAGTGACCCTGAAGCGGTCGCCCAGGCGGGCTTGTTCGTTCCGGAATTCTTTTACCAGCTTGGAGGATATGGTAGCCGAGTTAATGGCTTTAATGGATGCTTGACTGTCGATGAGGATGACACTATTTTGCTTTTCTGTAATATCACGCCCCATTTTCGTGCAAGCCTCTCGGGTAGCCAGTAGTTCCGCTGCAGTACGCAGGCAAAATGCAGTAGACGGTCGGATACAGATATTTCCGGTGATTCCGAGAAGACACAGGATCCTCCCCCCCCCCCCCAAAGTTAATCATCGATCCATCGGTGTAGAAGACCGTGTCAAAATCTCCTTCTACTTCGTTTCTCTTCCACTGAGCTCTCGTAGGAAAACCTACGTGGAAGCCTTTCTTGAAGCTGAGTGTGGGTGTGATGAAGTCAGTTGGAAACGAGCCCATGCCACATTCGGTAACGAGTTCATGATACTACTGTAGCTATACGGTCTTGCAGTCCAGCATAATGATTCCATGAGTCTTATTGCGCTGCATGGTGCGGTATCTTTAATGTGTAGGTCGAGAGGCAAGAAATGCAATAGCAGTTCAGTGCGCCCGTGTTGCCTATACTGGCTGTTCTTTGCAGCATTTTTATTTTTGTTAGGTTGTAGCCTATACTCAATGGGGGCTACCATACTAGTGAGCCATATGTGAGAATGGGACGTACTACAGCTGTGAATATCCACAAGGGCGATTACCAAAGGACGATAGTAAAATCTTTGCTGGGAGATTTTAACGCAAAGATAGAACGAAAAGCCATCTTTAGCAGTATTATCGGAAAACGTAACCTACACGACATCACGCTTAGCAACGGACTAAGGTTAATTGACTTCGCTATGGAACGGAATGCCAATATAACCAGAACATGGTTTCATCACCTCGATATCCTAGGGTACATGGCGGTCTCCAGATCAACGAAAGGCCAACGGAACTGATCACATTGCGATAGACAAGAGGCACGCATCCAGTGTTTTGGATGTCCAAACATTCCGAGGGGCTAACATCGTCTCGCACACACCTTGTTACACACAAGTTAAGTATGCGGATATTCACCACGCCAAAACAAATGGAACAAACCACCATTACCTAATGTCGAATGTCAAGAACGGGGGCTACACGGCTAAGCTGCAGGTGAAGGCGAGAGCTGCCATTGAGCTCTATAAGCAAAGAAGGAGAGAAGAACAGCAGAAAGAAGAAAAAAGAGCAAGAAAAGTGCGTATAAAGAGATGGTCGCAAGTTTTACCAAAGTGTTAAACTTCAAAGCGAGAATAACAAGGCTGAAATAAAATTCTGTAGAGATGACCAAGGACATGTTTTAGACATAGTCGATGCTAAGAACATGGAGGAACCACTTCCGTAGACTGAAAAACAGCGACGACGAAAATCTTACTGTGTTGAAACAGAACGCACAGTTACTACAGCGAAGACTTCCAACTACCCTACCTAAATGAAGTGAGGATTGCAATATCTAAACTCAAGCTTAACAAGTCTTGCGAAAATGATGGCCTTCCTACCGAACTTTTTAAAACCTGCGGAAATGACTGGGTAAGTAGCATTCACAAACTCATAAGCCAAATTTGGTCGGATGAAAGTATGCCTAAAGATCGAAACCTCAGAATCGCACACATAAAAAAGGAGGCAAAAGCTTTCTAAACATAACCTTTAAGTTTCTAACTGCCGCAATATGTGAACGCCTGAAACAGTTTACCAACAACTAGATCGGCGGTTATTAGTGTGGTTTAAGGCAAGGAAAGTCCACAACTGATCCAAACTTCTCACATCAGAGGCATTGAACGAATTTATAGAGACGAACTTATAGAGCCATGTCTAGTTTTGGTATACCATCCAAAATGGCTATGAAGAATTCGCGATGCCCCATTATTGTCGAAAACGACCTCACCGAACTAAAGAGATTTTCCACAAGACCCTGATCATCCCCATCCTGCTTTGCGGACGAAGCCTTGACCGTATCAAAAGCGGATGATAAAGAAATCCTTGGTCGATTAGATAGAAACCTTTTTGTAAAAATCTTTGGTCACGTTTGCGTGTACGGGCTATGGAGACGAAGATTCAAACACGAACTATACGAGATGTACAACGACATACCCCTAGTCAAAAAACTCTGCATTGGACGTTTAAAATGGCTAGGACATGTTGAGCGAATGGATGCTAATACGCAGGCTTGGAGTTTTTGATTATTTGACCTTTTTGACACCTCGCCTTTTTTTTCGAGCACAAGTATGTCGATTTTATTTGGTTGTCATTTTAGTGTGTATGAAATGTTATTATTGGAAATCTTTTTTGTGCCCAAACGGGATTAATTAAACAAGACGCTGCCAAGCATCACACATCTAGTGATACGATGCAAATCTTAAGAGAAAATATTCTTTGTGAGTCAAGGTTGTCCATGGTTGATGGGTACGCTTGCAATTTCTCCGCTTCACTCGTCGGACGGGGGTAGATTTTGCCCTCTCACCAAACATCCCAACTCAACAAACATTTTGGTTCGTTCCAGAATCAAAAAAAAAAAAAATTTAGACAAAGTCCCGTACTACCTCAGGGTTATATCTGTCAATGGCGACGTTCTGTTCAATTCGTCGATGTTGTGTATTCTTCTGTGTTGGTAGCATATAGTCTTGCCCTCATTTTTGCCGCTTCATTCCGTATTCATGAAAACGTGGCTTTGACATCACGTTGAGTCCAACCAATGACGTCAATATCGTCGTTGGCGTTTCGTAGTTGCACCGATTTTTGGAAAATTGTGCCTCCTCTCAAGAATCAGAGTGAAGAAGTCACATGACAGCGCAATGCCTTGCCTGAGTTCTTTTTTGGTATTGAATGTGTCGTTGAGGTCGTTGCTGACCTTGATGGAGCGGCGATAATTCTCCATCGTCATCCTACACAAACGGACAAGTTTGGGTGGCACACCAAAACTAGACGTGGTTCTGTATAGTTCGTCTCTATAAATACTGTCGCAAGCGGCTTGGAAATCGATGAATCGATGGAGGGTATCGATTTGAACTTATTGGGTTTTTTTCCAGGAACTGCCGAAGTGTAAAAATTGGAACCGTTGTGGACTTTCCTGGCCTAAAACCACACTGATAAGGCTGATCAGGTTGTTGGTAAACGGTTTAAGGCGTTCACATATTACGGCAGGTAGGATCTTTTTGGCTATGTTAAGGAGACTTATGCATTTTTAGTTTGCGCATTTCAGAGATTCTCCTTTTTTGTGGATCGGGCAAACGATGCTGAGGTTCCATTCTTCATGCCTACTTTCTTCCGACCAGATTTGGCTTTTGAGTTGGTGGATGTTACTTACCAAGTCAACGCAGCCGGCTTTATAAAGCTCAGCTGAAAGGCAGTCATTTCCAGCATTCAACATTTTAGCTTATCCTCACTTAATTCAGTTCTGGTGGTTGGCAGTTTTCACGGTCGTTACCATTATTTAATGATTCGTTCTGCCTGACAGTGGAATGTTGTTCGTTATCGCCGTTTTACAGTCTGCACAAGTGGTTTTCCCATATCCTCAGCATCGACTGTGTCACAACTATAATATTTCCATGTTCATCTCGACATAATTCGAGCATTGTATCCTTGGCTTCGACGTTTCACACTTTGGTAAAACATGCGACCAATGTCCCTGGAGTGGCGCCACTCTATATCCACGATCGCGCGTTTTCCTTGCTCTTTTTTCTTCTTTCTGAAAAGCCGGTGTTGATCCCTTATTTTTTGCCTATGGAATTCAATGGCAGGTGTCTTCACCAGCAGCTTAGCCTTGTAGGCCTCGTTCTTTGCTGCGAGAATATGTTGGCATGTAACTTTTATTGAAAAGAAAAAAAGTCGGGTGTGACACCTAAGAGTAAACACCATCTTGAAAGTTCTGCTAATTTAGGAACCCAAGAAACAGTGACTCACCGAAGCTAGTTCGGACACCACTCATGCAGTAAGTCTCCTCTACGTCCAAAAATTCTACTATCACTCTCTTTGTTCACATTCTCTAACGCTCTCACTGTGGTAAAACATTTAAATGGTATTTGGAACCCCATAAGTGCGTGAAAATTATAAAAAAAAATAGATATGCCTTGATCGCAAAACATGCCGGTTGTTATTGGCAAAAGCTGGCCTTTCCGTCCTTCAAGTTCCGAGTGACGTCTATGGCTATCCCTCTGGCCTTGTCTATTAGAGCTAGCCCCTTTTTGCCCTCCCAACCGCAAAGTCCTGAAAAATATAAATTGTTAGTCAATGTCAAGTCCTGTCGTCGTTTGTAAACGCAATTAATCGTAAAGAAATTGGCAACATACGTGTGCTTGAAAAATCAAAATATTTTTAGTGCAAGGATTTTCAATTCCCCAAACTATATCTATGTACATTAATTTAATTTAAACGTTAATTATTCACATTAAAAATATTTTCCATAATTAAATATAAACGCCTGGATTCTGTACCTATCCTTGTAAATTTTTTCTCCCAGTTAATTCTGTTATCAGTCGCTTTATTTAAATTCTGAATAACAATCCTTTAAATAATAAAGTTAAATCGATAATCTGCTCTAAAATAATAAATAAAGTACCTTCGACAAAGTCCGCAGATTTAAACACAATAATTCCAAAATTTTAAATTTTAAAACTATGCCACATTAATTACCCCCAGAATTGTAACAAATACCGAATTAAATTGGAAAAAAATAAAATAGAGCGCAGCTCACATCGTAATTATTAATTATTCCGGTAAAAGTCAAAAGCATCAATGGCATCCCGCAGTCAAAATGAAATTCGAAAATTCCGAACTTGCACAACGAATTTTGCGCCAGCATACTGCAAGTGCCAACAAATATTCTAAACTTGCATTCGTTTACATTAATTAACATTGGAAGCACTTAATTGACACAATTTGCAGCGCATTTGTACAAGGACTCGAAACGGGAGCACCAATCATGACCTAGCTCATTATGCGTGGGGTGGGGGTTTGAAAAAAAAATTCGAATTTGTTTGACAACTTTTTACGTTTGTTAATTATGCAAACGAGATGAAATGACATTAAAGGGAGACTGTAACCACAAATATGTGTAGGCCTTATAGGACTTGTGTCCTAGTTAAAAATACTTTTAGTTTTGAATATTTACCAAAGGGTTATCTGGATAGGTTTTGTGGGATTTTTAGGGAGCTGTTTCGTAACTGGTGAAACTTTTTCTGTACTTCAGCTTTTTGCCTATAACTGTAGCCTATGTTACGTCAGATGTACGAATTTGACAGCTATATTGATTGCGTTATCGATGAATCATATGTGGACTGCCAAATTGTAAAAGTAACTAATATCTGCGCCGATATTTAGATGCTTGTCTGTCTGCTATAGCGAAATGTCAAAGAAAAGTCCGTCTATTTGGAAAAACTTCCGCTAGAATATCCCTAGAACAATTACCCCGAGAAGATCGATCTCCTTTTAGTTGTCGACATGCACGCAGCAATCATACTTGGAGATCGGGAAGTTGAAGGTTCCCCGGTGGCACAAAATACTGACTTGGGATGAATCCTTATATGAGCAAACAATAGCAATCAAAAGAGGTGTCAGAAAGTAGTAACAATGCAAACACAATATGTCACATTAGATGCACAACTCAGGCAATGTTGGGACATAAAGGAAGATATGGAAGTTCGAAAATTCATACTTGAAGAAGAAAGATGTCAACTACATTACCAAAATATAATACGAAGAAGGAGAGATTCAAACGAGCAACTAGCGGAAGCCTTAAACTGCTTCAAATCAGAATTTCTGCCATCCAGGAAATACGATGGGACGGGCCGGGCAGAAAGAGGACGAAAAACTGTGACATCTACTACGGACCGTGTTATGTGAGCAGAAACAGCGACTATTCGGATGAGGATTTGTTATAAATGCCAGACTTAGACAAGAAGTCTTATTTTTCCGAGACAGCATTGAGCGAAAGCAATGTAACAATCCGCATCAAGGCCAAATTCGCCAACATCCACTATATTAATCGCCGACCCAATTTCTTTCAGAACATATTTACCCTATTTAATGAAGTAAAATTGCATTTTCTTTTTTACCAAATTGAAGCGTACAGCTCATAGATCGGTCGAAAAGAATTATAATTTCAAAAAAGTTATTGCAAAATTGGTAAAATAATGTTTTTAAATTACCTTGGTTACAACAACAACATTGTAAACATACAAAGAAAGATAGCTTTATAGCTTAGCTATCTGTGCGGCGAGTGTCATGTTTGAATGATGGGAGTTAAGCAAAGAAAGAGAGAAAAGTATATGCGCAGGGGTGGGTATGGGTAATTGGATTAGTCACATTTTTCTTTCGCTCAGTCGAAGTCCTGTGACTGTCTCCTTCTATTGTATGAATCAGAAATTAAAAAAAGAGAATCATACACAGAGAACTTTTCTATCAGCGTATGCGTATAACTCTAATGTAGCTTTAACATAGTGTGGGGTGAATGGTGTGCGTTAAGCGAATTAAGAAGAGAAGGGAATATACGCACGCGTATTGGTGATTGGATTGGATACGTATACCTACTCTGTCTTTTATAAGTTATAGGTAATCATAATGTTGCCCGAAAATTGTACAAAATTGTATTTTCTGTGGTTGCGTTGGGCGTTGCTATTATTATTGACAATATTTGTATAGTGTAGCACTATACATAGAGCAGCCACTGAGCCACCTCACCGAAACGAAAGTGTTTGGCGTGTGGGGGCGTGGCGGATGAATGTGTGTCGTGTTCGTTTGTGTTAAGGGGATGAGGGAGAGAAGTTATCCGCAGGTGTGGTTGCATTAGTCTGATGAACGGAAGTACATTTGGCTTCCGGTCATTCGAAGTCGGTTGTATCCTACACGAATTATTAGACAGCCATCCTACAATAATTGTGGTTTCACTGTGCTCTGATCCTGGTTTTGGCCAATTATTACCTATTCTTTGTTAAGTCATTTTGATTTCTTTTTTTTCGACGGAATATTAGGTAGATATGCCTCGGCAAAGAACTTTGACGGGTAGGCGTGAGAGGGAAAGAAATAGAGTTGATTATTTGTTACGTCGCGAAGCCGTACCATACGTACCATTCCGTACCATTTTAGTGCCAATATCTTTCTCTCTTTCCTTCTCATTGCCTTGCCCAGCAAGTTTATCGTAGCGGTGAACTACGCTGGATAATTTGAAGAAGGGCGGTAACTTCGGACCGTTCCTTGCAATCGTTCGAAATTTCAAATCGGGAAGGGATGGCCTTCGTAGGAATGTTTTAGCAGTGAGCAGTGGCATGAAGATATTTTGTTTTCAAATTTAAAAATTATTTTTTACTCTTTTTGGTCGCAGGTACCTTACCTTTTCTGCCACATCTGGACTGGACTGGAAGAAGAATGCTATTATTTTATTACTCTTCTATTGTGCGCATTTTGTTATCTCATAGCAAAAAATAAAAAAATATTATTGAATAAGAAATATAAAAGTACAGCATGAAAAAAAATTTAATGCAATCTGTTTCATTTCAGTGCTATTTTTGTTTTTTCAACGTTATAGAAGTTAAGAACAATATTAGTTAGTTACTATCTATTCCAGAACTGACACGGATACCTACCTACGATCAGTAATTTTTAAGATTTCTTTATTTAAAGACAGACATTCAAATTCGCTTCAAATCAAACAGAGCTACACCAATTTTATTTATCTATATAGTAGATAATGATATAAAAAAAAAGTGTGGTCGATTTTCGAGCACTGGGCGAACCTAGTAAACCTTATATGCACTCGCGCCAAGAAGGAAAAACAAGATGAGATAGCTAAGGATTGCTTCTACGAGCTCCTAGACCAAACCTATGATCGACTACCGGAAAACGATGTTAAGATCGTACTGGGAGATTTTAACACAAAGGTAGCAAGAGAAGACATCTTTAGGAGTATTTTCGGAAAACATAGCCTACACGACAACACGTTCGGTAACGGATTGAGGTTAATTGAATTCGGTACGGAAGGAAATGCCACTATAGCTAGCACATGGTTTCCTCACCTCGATATATATAAGGAGGTGACATGGTGGTCTCCAGATCAACGAACGGTCAAACGGTCAACAAAATTGATCATATTGCGATAGACAAGAAGCATGCATCCAGTATTTTGGATGTTCGAACATTCCGAGGAGCTAACATCGACTCGGAACACTACTTTGTTGCAGCTAAGGTAAGAATGCGGATATCCACCAAGACACAACAATCCATAAATACTGTAAAAAACAAATTAATGTCGAAAGACTGCAATCGCAAGAGACCGCCAAGACCTTCGCGCAACGCGTAACCCTTAACATTCGATCACAAAAAAGGATTTAGGCAAGGCGATGCGCTGTCTTGTGACTTCTTCGTCATCCGATCTCGAAGTCCAATGGCAACGATGCCAACAGGCAGTTAGATCAGCCACAACTGATGTGCTAGGTTTCTCGCGTCCACTAGAAAGAAAGCCTGGTTTGATGGATGAGGAATGCCGAAAGATGCTTGCAGCCAAGAACGAGGCCTACAAGGCTAAGCAGCAGGTGAAGACGTGGCTAAGCTCTATAGGCAAAGAAGAAGGGAAGAACACCGGCTTTTTAGATGGAAAAAAAAGAGCAAGAACAGCACGTGATCGAGGGTAGAGAAAGGTACCACTCCAGGAACGATGTTCGTAAGCGTATGATACAAGACTCGAACAGAATCCTGTCGAGATGAACAAGGAAATATCGTAGTTGAAACGCAGTCGATGCTGCGGCTATGGAAGAACCACTTCTGCAGACTGTTAAAGCGGCGATAACGAACAACATTCCGCTGTCAGGCAGAACGAACCCTTCAATATTGGTTCACCGACCTGAGTGAAGTGAGGATAGCAATATCTAAGCTCGAGCTTAATAAAGCGTCCTTCCCGCTGAGATTTACAAAGCTGGCGAACATGAATTGGTAAGTAACATCCTCCAACTTATAGGCCAAATCTGGTCCGATGAAATTATGCATGAAGAAAGGAACATCAGCTGCGTTTCGCCGGTCCACAACAAAAGAGACCCTCTGAACTGCGCCAACTACTGAGGCATAAGTCTGTTCAACATCGCCTATAAGAACCTATCTGCCATAATATGTGAACGCCTGAAACCGTTTGCCAACAACTTGATCGGCTCTTATCAGTGTGGTTTTATGCCAGGAAAGTCCACAACCGATCAAATTTTCACACTTCGGCAGATCCTAAAAAACCAAGAAGTCCAAATCGATACCCACCACCCATTCATCGATTTCAAAACCCGATAAGACAGCATTTATAGAAACGAATTAAACAGAGCCATTGCCTAATTTTACCGTCCAAACTCGTCCGTTTGTGTAGGATGATGATGGAGAATTCTCACCGACGGATTCGATACCAAAAAAGGATTAAGGCAAGGCGATGAGCTGTCATGTGACTTCATCAATCTGATTCTTGAGAGAATTGTGCAAAACTCACGAGCCAACACCAGAGGCAAACTTTGTCGAAAATCGGTGCAACTACTAGCATACGCCGACGATATTGACATCATTGGTAGGAACCAACGTGATGTCATAGCCACGTTTGCTAGAATAGAGAAGGAAGAGGCAAAAATGGGTGTAGCTGTAAATGAGGGCAAGGCTAAGTATATGCTATCAACACGAAAGGACACACAACATCGACGAATGACGAATTAAACAGAACTTCACCATTGACAGGTATAAATTTGAGGTAGTACGGGACTTTTTCTATATCGGCACCGCTATTAACTCTGACAGCAACATCTCCTCAGAAACAAAACGAAGAATTACTCTTGCCAAACGCTATTTCTTTGGGCTATGAAGGCAATTCAGTCGTAACGCCCTCACTCGAACTACTAAGGAGAGCCTATATAAGACCCTTTTAATTTATCGTGACCCTAGGGTCATGCAAAAACTTTAAAACTTCCAAATGTTGGCAACGCGTCGACCAATCTGGCGTGCCTATTGGGTAAATTTCGCAGTAGTGCATTGACACGGGCGCTTCGTCATTGAGCCGAGTGAATCCATGGTTCTCCGATCGCCATTTTCATTTCGGATACAGAAATTATGGTGCAGCTAATTTTTTTTCCAGAATGCTTTCATTCATTCTACACAGCAACAGCATCCATACTCATCCCTGAGGATCTAAAAACTGCAAAGAAATAGTCTTCGAAGACGGCTTCCCCTTGGTCAGTCCTTGCTGTCAAAAGAATGTTTGTATTGTCTGTTGTTTGTTGAAGCTTGATACATCGGAGCTTCATTGTATTAAGCATGATGGTTCCGTAGACTCGGCTCGCTTGAATTCACGGTTCAAATTCTGTCATTCTGAAACAAATTAATGTAAGACCTATAACTCATATGGCGCATATAGACTTTTGAAATACAAAATTTCGTCTAAACCTTATACACATCTGGCTTTATTTCATTTAAACATTGAACAGTCCCTACAGGGCTGAAGCATGAACCATGGTATTTTTTTTTTAAAGAAACCTTCGAACAATTTTTAGTCCCGTTTTCGTTGATAACTATGGAGACGAATATTTAAGCACGGACTCTACAAGCTGTACGGCAACCAAATCCTGGTTACAAAAATCTTCTCAGTGAATGTTTCAGATGACTGGGAGATGTATGTAAAGTTATTCTATAGTCTTTGATTTGCAGCCAGATGGTATTAGCAGTAAAGGAAAATCTCGCCATAAGTGACGCGAACAAATCGAAAACGACCTAAGTCAAGTTTTTATTTAAAACTGGAGGTAGCTACCTAAAGCTGATTGGAGAGGCATGTTGATTAATGCCCACGTTCACACTGGACGTCAGCGACACTTATGTAATAAATCGATTGGAACCGACTTTTATAGACGCCACGCAATTAGACCGTACTTTCTGCACGAAATCGGAGCATTAAGCCTTATGAGCCAACATCTCAATTAACATGTCAACATGTTTTTTTGTTTTTTTTTTGTTATAAAGTAACATTCCCAAGCTCAAAAATCTATAAAAATCGAAGAAAAAACAATTTTTATATAAAAAAAAGGGCACATCCTCACAAAAAATAAATCCTTCACAATCCACTTGTCTCAGAAAATATACATTCCACCTATACCTATACCTACAACTTGTGCACAGACAGAGTGAGCGATTCAGTGGCAACTCCAAAATCCAAGTACATGAAATATTCATAGGAAAAAGGACGAACAAACGTACGGACAAAAAAAAAAAGCAACAAAGGCACACACATACAAACCGTTCGTGAATTGTCATCTTCTAAAATATTAAGCCAATTGAAATATGTCAACTCTGCACATTCTCGAGGATTATACTTGTCAATGAATGATATTTATTCTGTGTGCTCCTCTCGTTCGGTATGGTGTAGCTATACACGAGTATACTTCGTCCTCGGAGGAATCCTCCGACTTATGTAATACGATATGCGAGTCGAGTTTTTCGGTCCTGCCTTTCCATGTTTTATTTCAGTTTCTTTATCGTGTGAATTTTTTCAAATTTCTAAAACCAACAATGAGTGCAGTCGTTTGCAATGCAATTTGGGGTTACACGAGACCATGGATACAACAAAAGTGGAGATGTATAGGTTTCAGTCGGAACCGTTTGACACACGGCACAAGAAATAAAGACAAATGCCACAGACAGATTTGGGAAAGGGAATTTGCAGACGATTTGCTAGAAAGAACTGGGGGTATTATTTCGATTTTATTTGTAGCAGAGCTGAGGGCCTGAGGGTTCCTTAAAACCTCTTCATATGATATGGGAGGGGGTTGAGATTCTTGAGGGTGTTTTATTTTTTGTACGACTGAACATAGTTTTTGCAGTATGTTCGTACTCTGGAGTTTAGTAGAACGATATTGGTGAGGGTGAGTCTGGGTGTATTAGGAGTCAGGATCACCGGTACAAATATGATTCAATAAGGGGAACATGCTTTATTTATTCAACCATGCAGACATTTTCTGGTGGATTTCATTCATGAGTCCGGTTGTAGGAATATGGTAACAAACCATCGTCCAATTTCGAAAATGTCAACAATTTCGACATTTTTTACAAGTTTAGTTGGGAGAAGATTTAGGTACTTTTTTTGTAAAAGCAAAAAATGTTAACTGTTCAGCTTAAAGGGCAATAAAATAAGTTTCTAAGGTATATGTATGCAGATTTCGTTAAGGCTTTTAACCGGGTAAACCTCGTATCTACCTCACAATCGATAGGCAATACGATTATTTGAAACACTTGCGTTGTCATATAGTTGATGCCTATCGTCTCCAACTCTTAGTGGGTGCCTAGTATATTGATCCTAGAAATGGTATGAACCTTTGTGTATGAACCTTGAGGCTGAAGAAACAAAATAACAAAAGGGGCCTAAAGTACAGCGGGAAATCTTTTTAGAAGAACCGCTGTGCTGATTTAAAGATACGACCTTGCAAATGCCGCCAAAGTCTCATTCCAATGAAACAGAAAATAGTTGTCTAGCATCCGAGACTTATAAGGAAGCAAATACCTCGATGGTGTCGAGGATTGAGAAAACGGTGAAGCCATCAAAACAAGGGAAAACATTTTTTGATATGCTCCACGATTTAGTACCGTAGAGCAGGACTGGGATGATCTGGGTCTTATAAGGGATCTATTTAAAATTTCGAGTGAGGGCTTCAATATATACCTGCCAATGGTGACGTTCTCGTGTTGACAGCATATACTAAGTCTTGGTTTCAGGTTCAGCTAAACTTTACCAGGTATGAAAACCCATTTTTGGCGCTTGCTTCAGTATACAACGTGGCTATGACATCACGATGAGTCTTACCAGTGATATGAATATCTTCGGCTTATGCTAGTTGTTGCATATAATTGCGCACAAATGTAATTCTGGTGGTGGCTCGGCCGTTTTAGACAATCCTCCCAAAAATGAGAGCGTATAAGTTACATGAAAGTGCATCGGTTTGACTAAATCATTTGTTGGTATCGAATATATCGGTTAGGTCGTTGCCGACACCGATGAAGCAGCGAGAATTCTTCATCGTCATCTTGCACAGACGAACGAGTTTGGGCGGTATACCAAAACTAGACATGGCTGTGTATAGTTCGTCTTTATAAATGCTGACAAATGCGGCTTTGAAATCGATGAACAGGAAGTGGGGATGGATTTGGACATCTTGCTTTTTCTTCCAGGATCTGCCGATGTATGAAGATTTTATCTGTTGTGGAATTTCCTGGCCTAAAACCACACTGATATTACGGAAGATAGGGTGTAGTAGGCGATGTTGAGGAGACTTATGCCTCTGTAGTTCGCGCAGGGCGGAGGGTCTCCTTTTTTGTTGATCGAGCAAACGATGCTGAGGTTTCATCATTCTTCAGACATGCTTTCATCCGACTCGATTTGGCTCATGAGTTGGTGGATGTTCTTACCAAATCACCTTCGCAGGGTTAAGAAAGCTTCTGGCAACTTGTTAAGCTTTGGTTTCACAAAGGTCGGATGGTTGGTAGTTTTCGTAGTCAATATTGAATGGCTCGTTCTGCTTAACAGCCAAATTTTGTTCGGCATCGCCGTTTTACAGTCTGCAGAAGTGGCTCTTCCATATCCTCAGCATCGATCTTGGTCATCTCGACAGGATTCTGTTCAAACTCTGGCTTTGACGTCTTTTGCGTTCTGCAAAGTACTTAGCGGTCTCTTGCGGTTCCAGTCGAATACAAATACAAATTTTTGGTGCAACAGGCTCTTTAGTACTCAGGGCCGCGCTTTCTCGCAACCATACTTCTTGCAAGATGGCGGAACCTGCTGTTTTATGCCGACTCAGAACGGCGAATTTGAGAAAACCATTTCTTTACAATTGATATTGCTCAGATGATTTGAGAGATCATCACGAGAGGAGGGCCAATGAGAAATCGTATAGGTGTTGCTATGGCTGGGAATCGAACCCAGACCTTCTGCGTGGCAGTTCATCGCACTAACCATCGTGCCACTGAGCCCTTCGCTACGGTTGCAGTCGATCAAAATTAAATTTCTTCACAGTATTTCTGATTTGTTGTGGTGGGGTGGATATCCGCATTCTCACCTTGTTTGCAATAAGGTAGCGATCTGAGTCTAACATCGAATGATCGAACATGCAAAATACTGGATGCGTGGTTCTTTGTCTATCGCAAGTTGATCTAGAGATCGAATGTGAGAAAACGCTGTGCTGGTTATCGTGACATTTCGTCCCGCAGCGAAGTCAATTAGCATTAGTCCGTCGCCTGACTTGTTTTCTTGAAGGCTGTGTTTTCCGACAAAACTGCTGAAGAAGTCTTTTCTTCGTACATTTGCGCTAAAATGTCCTCCTATATACCCCTACGCAAGGGACATCAGTACTTAATTGATGGTTCCCGCTGGCCTCTCAGCACTTCCACCATCATCTCTGTTCAAGGTTCCTGACTATAACCCTTGATATTCCTATATACCTGTTTTTTTTGTCGAATATGTGGGAGCATCTCTTGCTGAGATTTCCTCGAAATTTTTTATCCGTATGAAATTTTTATCGGTTTATCTGGTGCGGCTTCTTTGGGTGGAGCGTATGCGAAATTTCAAATCAAATTTCTCATGATTCTGGCGCACAAAACAGGCTGAATTTTACCGATGGCATGGGTTTTGTTGGCTTTGAGGGCCGCTGTGGTCTGTGGCATATTTACGTAGATCTAGGACTTTAGAAAACCCCACAAGAAAAATGTAAACTGGGTCAAATCGCACGATTTCAGTGGCTAGTTCGCATCACCTCCACGTGAGAATACCATGTCCTCGAATCGCTATTGCAGACTCTTAAATGTGTCGTGAGCTGTGTGGCACGTAACATAATTCTGTGTAAGCCACATCTCATTGGTGTCCATATCATCCAATTCAGACTAAGAGAAATTCTTAATCATCGACCTATAGTGCTTGCCATAAACTATGATGACATGGCCAATTTCGTTATCAAAGAAATATGGACCGACCCCAAAATCGACACCAAACAGTGATATTTTGGAGATGCATTGGACGCTGTTGGATCTCATGTGGATTGGTATTATCCTCAATTTGTAACTTTTGTTTGTTGACTTACCCGTTCATCGAAAAATGGGCCTCATCGCTGAAGATGATTTTTCGATGTAAATTAGGGTAAGTTTCCAACTTCTCCAGAGCTAATCCACCAAACACACGGTTGTTTTCTGTGATCGATTGCCTTCAGCTCATGGGTCAGTAGAATTTTCTATGGATACAAGCTCAAGTCACGACGCGTAATTCGCCAAGTCGTGTTCTGCGAAAGGCCGGGTTGCAATGTGCCACGCGAAATTGACTGCCTCCCAGTCTTCTGCACACTCTCATGGCCATGGACGATTTTTTCAGTTGATCTTGCGGTTCGTCGATGTACGGGTGTTGGTGTATCGTTTACTGAACCAGTGGACTCGAATTTATCCCCCATACTGCAAATAGTCCTATCTGTACGACGATTTTAACGACCGTTGAAGCGGCGAACCGCACTCAAAGTTGCCCGAACAGAACAGCCATTTTGATAAAACAATTTTATCATTTGCACGTGTTGCTGAACGCTTTTTCCAATCATGGTGATTTTGCAAAACAGACTGAAAAAATGAAAGCCAATTCGACAGATGCACATTCAACAATATGGCCGCTTTCAAATGGCGAAATTCGGATGCCTCCGATTTACTTTTGAAATGACACCTTGCCCTACCGCATTTCAATGTGCAGTTGTAGTTACAGGTATACCCAGCCTCTAAACAAGTTAACAAGTAAGACAACAGATAAATACATAAGACCAGTAAAGCTTTACGGGCTACTCAAAGGATTTAAGGAAATACCCATAATGAAAAAATGAATATGAATATTAAAATCGACCAAGTCCTTACATGAACGACCTCCAAAGGAGTGACGTTTGCTGACCAACAAATCCGGCTACCTTAACTCATACGTTTGCATGATGCTTCTCTCCACTCCTTTCCTTTTGACTTCGAAAGTTTCAAAGTAAAATTTTTAAAAATTATTCCACAACCAAGCGACGAAGTGCCCTCGAAAGGAAACCTATTGCATATTTCCTTGAAAAGTCCTCCACACGTATGCCGAAAAAGGATGCTCTTCATCAACCACCCCAGCACTATCAAAAGATTATGAAATTGGATTACGGTTTATTACGAAGAATGTGCATGCACAGCAACGATGAGAATTTATTCGTCCCTTGGCTAACCCTCTCTAAGTCCCTAAATATTTTATCCATCCACTCCAGAGTTCATTAACACCATGCTCCCTGAAAGTGAATGAAAAGAAAAAAAAATCCTGCAGTACCAACTCTCGAAAGTGCTAAAAAGAACTCCCTGTTGCAGATACACTTACGTTGGTACTTCAGAAGTCAACAAGCGATTTTTAGGGAAGGTCAGGTACACCCTTTCCCAGTGGACATTGCACACACCCATACAAACACACTCACGTATCCAAAGCCCATTATATTTCAATTTAGTTATACCGTAGAGTGCCTATATTCGCAGTGGTGGTTTACACACACACACCCACCATCACCTGTACAATGCAGCACATTCAGGACGACTTTCGGCCTAGGGGAGCGTGATGTAAAGAACTTCGAAGTGGGACAAAAGTTTCCAAGTAACCTCAAGTAAGTGAACCAACTAATTGAGGGCGAGGAACGAAATAACAAAAAAGGGGTAACATCCCCTCGGTGAAAAGAGAAATGTAGGTAGGTACATGTCCTGGCTAAAAAGGTAGCCATGGGTAAGGAAGGAAGCAATTATTTGACCTCGGCTTATTAACCGATGGAAAGCTTGTCCAACCATGAAGTACCGTGTGCCGTAAATACATACAATTTTGTTTCTACCTCAACTCGGGATTTACTACGAGTGAAAGGATTTTACTTTCCTGCCACTCTAGGTGCAGTGCTGGCGTTGAGTGCTGGAATGAAATCCCGATTTCAGGAATATGAACTCTGAATAGACGGATAAAGAATGGAGGCTAGCACTGCGTTGGTTGGTTGCACGCGGTAAGTTAAGGAATAACAGTTGAGTTTTTTTTTTATAGCTCGGGGATTTTTTTTTTGGTTTTTAATTCTCCAGGATAATGGGGAAATACTAGGTTTGGGTTAATTGGATGCAAAAAAGTTCGATTAACGGGTGAAGCAATTTTTTTAATTAACACGGATTAAGTTGCAAAAAATTGCAAAAAATAAACAAATTCAGGTTGCAAATTGCGTTATAGAATAGGAAGGTAATGAGAACCGAGGTTTGTAACTAATTACTTTCCGATGGGGCTCATTAAAAGGACGACCCTTCAGGTTGGCTATTGCACGTTGTATTATTCATACATTCATGCAATATCACGGAGCTTTGCATTTGAAAAGATCACTGACGAACATGCAACAAATTATATAAGGTATTGCAAGGCATTATACGGCTATACATGGACTAAGACTTTCTCCCAGTTGGTAGATGTTTCGATAGACATTATCCCATTTCGAGAGACAAATATGTTACCGTGAAAATAATGTTTTTGTTCTGAAAATTCTCATCTCAAGTTCGTTCTGGAAGTGGAAGAAAAGCGCGCGATCGAGGATATAGAGAGGTGCCACTCCAGGAAAGATGTTCGCAAGTTTTACCAAAGTGTAAAACGTCAAAGCCAAGGATACAAGGCTCGAACAGAATCCTGTGGGGATGAACAAGGAAATATCGTAGTTGAGACACAGTCTATGCTGAGGATATGGAAGAACCACTTCTGCAGACTGTTAAACGGCGATGACGAACAACATTCCGCTGTCAGGCAGAACGAATCATTAAATAATGGTAACGACCGCGAAAACTGCCAACCACCAGAACTGAATTAAGTGAGGATGAGCTAAAATGTTGAATGCTGGAAATGACTGCCTTTCAGCTGAGCTTTATAAAGCCGGCTGCGTTGACTTGGTAAGTAACATCCACCAACTCAAAAGCCAAATCTGATCGGAAGAAATTAGGCCTGAAGAATGGAACCTCAGCATCGTTTGCCCGATCCACAAAAAAGGAGACCCTCTGAACTGCGCCAACTCAATAGGCATAAGTCTCCTCAACATCGCATACAAGATTCTATCTGCCGTAATATGTGAACGCCTGAAACCGTTTACCAACAACCTGATCGGCCCTTATCAGTGTGGATTTAGGCCAGGAAAGTCCACAACCGATCAAATCTTCACACTTCGGCAGATCCGAGAAAAAAAACCAAGAAGACCAAATCGGTACCCACCACCTATTCATCGATTTCAAAGCCGCATACGACAGCATTTATAGAGACGAACTATACAGGGCCATGTCTAGTTTTGGTACACCGCCCAAACTCGTCCGTTTGTGTAGGATGACGATGGAGAATTCTCGCTGCTCCATCAGGGTCGGAAACGACCTCACTGACACATTCGATACCAAAAAAGGATTTAGGCAAGGCGATGCGCTGTTATGTGACTTCTTCAATCTGATTCTTGAGAGGATTGTGCAAAACTCACGAGCCAACACCAGAGGCACAATTTTCCAAAAATCTGTACAACTACTAGCATACGCGACGGTATTGACATCATTGGTAGGACCCAATGTGATGACATAGCCACGTTTGCCAGTATAGAGAAGGAAGCGGCAAAAATGGGCTTAGCAGTAAATGTGGGTAAGACTAAATATATGCTGTCAACACGAAAGGACATACAACATCGACGAATTGGACAGAACGTCACCATTGACAGATATAACTTTGAGGTAGTACGGGACTTTATCTATCTCGGTTCCGCTATTAACTCTGACAACAACATCTCGTCAGAAATTAAACGAAGAATTACTCTTGCCAACCGCTGTTTCTTCGGCCTAAGATGGCAATGCAGTAGTAAAGCCCTCACTCGAACTACTAAGGAGATCTTATATAAGACCTTGATCATCCCAGTCCTGCTCTACGGCGCTGAAGCATGGACCGTCTCAAAAGCGGATGAAGAAATCCTTGGTCGTTTTGAGAGGAAAATTCTTCGAAAAATCTTCGGTCCCGTTTGCGTTGACGGGCTATGGAGACGAAGATTCAACCAAGAACTATACGAGCTGTACAGCGACATGCGCCTGGTCAAAAAACTGCGTATTGGACGTTTAAGATGGCTAGGGCATGTAGAACGAATGGACACCAATACTCCGGCTCGCAGAGTCTTCGATTCCCAGGCAGACGTCGGACGCACTAGAGGAAGACCTCGCCTTAAGTGGCGCGCACAAGTAGAAACCGACCTCAACCAACTTGGAGTGCGCAACTGGAGGCAGATAACTAAGGACCGGGCTAATTGGAGAGGCATGTTGGTTGAGGCCCAGGTTCATTCCGGACTGTAGCGCCACTTAAGTAAGTAAGTCATTCTGGATGAGCCATAAATATCGTCGTTCCAAACACTAAGTGTCTCAAATATTGTTCGAGACAACCGACCGACTAAGTGACAGATGTAACAGTACCACATGTGACAGTACATACAATCGAAAATATATTGCAATTTTAAGCGATAGTGTAGCTCAGTATAGTCGGCTTCTATTCGAAGCGTCTATCTGCTATTTACGAAGCTCTTCTTAGAACTAAAAGTCCGCAAAGTCCAGAGTAAGTGCAGAATCACTTTCCTCGTATAGCGCTGCTTTTCAGCATTGGTCCTATCGCTGTCTGATACCGCCGTGCTAAAGCGGAGGAGCTCCAGAGCATTGTCGACGTACCAGTCGTGGATTAGCCGCTTGTCCCGCGCGTCACGGTAGCGGTGGTATAGAACCGGGATACCGTCCTGTACTAACCATAAATTCTATTCAACTGAGCACCATTGTATAGAACCTCGTTGCGATAATATTTTATATACTAGGAGTCCGGCGTTCGATACAATCCTAAGCAGGGTCGGAGACAAAGCCTCTCAAATAGCTTTTATATTTAGATTGGTGATACATTGAACCACACGGGACAACCGCAAGCGATGATCGTCTTTATGAGGCCCATGTAGCAAATGACTTGCACCCTTGAATCAAGTTGACTGCTTTGAAACAATTTTCCTGTCAGAGCATAAGCCCCCCTAGCTCTGGCCAGACAAGCATTCACATTTTTTCTTAAAATACAGAAAATTTTCAATTCAGATGCCAAGGTATTTGACTTCACTTCTCACTGCCAACGGCTGTACATGCTGTCCAATGATACGCAATTTTTCCAGTTTTTTTTCTGGTATCGCTAGAAGCCCTATGCAATGGGGTCCAAAATTAATCCTCAACTTCCATTCATCGCAATATCCCTTAATGTGATCGAAGTCACGTTGCAAAAGAATGTTGCAAAGCATGCAAAAGTATGGTGATGAATACGATTTTCGGACCTGATCTGTACGCCACTAGATCATCTGCGTACGCAATAGCGTGTCTGAGAGAACCTACAAAATCACTTTTATAAGTGTTAAACAATATCGGGGAGTTTACCGCCCCCTATTGAACCGTTTTTAATTTCAGAGACCACATATGACAACGAAATTCTTTCCCACAAGCATTTCATAAATCACATATAGCATTGGTTTCCGAATGCCCAATCTGGTCAGCTTGTAGAAAATCCCCTCTAACCATACAGTGTCGAAGGCCTTCTCAAAGTCAACCAGACAGGACACTGCGCATTGTCCTTTGGATTTATTCCATTTGATATCGGACACTAGTTTCGACGCGGCATGAATGGTGTCATCCCTCGCTCGAAAAACCAAAATGATTTTCCGGAAAAAAATTGTTTTCCTCGACCCACTTAAGCAGAGCCAATACCTTGCTTATTATTCAGTGCATTGTTAAACAGGGTTTGGGACACCGTCCTCTCCCGCCGACTTTTTATTTTCCCTTGATACAAAGACGTCCAGGAGTTCATGCACGAACAGCATCAGGCTATTGGCGACTATGCCATTTGAGTGGTGATTCTCAGAACGCCAAGCTTTGAGCCGGCGTATTGGTGTTCATTAGTTCTACATGTATGGCCTAGCCATCTTAAACGACCAATGCATGAACTATACAGCTCGTACAGTTCTTAGTTGAATCTTCGTCTACATAGCCCGTCAATGCAAAGAGGACCGAAGATTTTTCGAAGAATTTTCCTCTCATATCGACCAAGGCTTCATCCATTTTTGATAAGCATGGCCATGGTTCAGCGCCGTAAAGCAGGACTGGGATGATCAGGGTCTTATATAGGATGTCGTTGTTCAAGTGAGGGCTTTACCACGGTTGGCCGTTGACTTTTCGCTTAAGTTCGGACGAGATGTTGTTGTCAGAGTTGATAGCGGACCCAGGTAGACAAAGTCCCGTATTGCCTCAATGATATATCTGTGAATGGTAACGTTCTGTCCAATTCGTCGATATTGTGTGTCCTTTCGTGTTAACAGCATATACTTAGTCTTACCCTCATTTAATGCTACACCCATTTTCCCGCGTCTCTCTACACTATGAAACGTGGCTGTGACATCACGTTGAGTCCTGCTAATGATGTCAATATCGTCGGCGTATGCTAGTAGTTGAACCGATTTTTGGAAAATTGTGCCTCTGGTGTTGGCACAGTCCTCTCAAGAATCACATTAAAGAAGTCACATGACAGCGCATCTCCTTGCCCAAATCCGTTTTTGACTTCCAAAGTGTTGGTGACGTCGTTTCCGACCCTGATGGAACAGCAAGTATTCTCCATCGTCATCCTATACAGACGGACGTGTTTGAGTGGTATACCAAAACTTAGACGTGGCTTTGTATAGTTCTTCTCTATAGATACCTGTCGTAGGCGGCTTTGAAATCGATGAACAGGTGGTGGGGATAGATTTTAACTTCTTCGACTTTTTCTCAGGATCTGCGAAGTGTAATGATTTCATCAGTTGTGAATTTTGCTGGCCTATGGGACGATGAGATTGTTGGTAAACGGTTTTAGGGCTCCACATATTACGGCAGATAGAATTTTATAGGCGAAGTTGAGCAGACTAATGCCTCTTTTGTTGGCGCAGTTCAGAGAATACCGAGGCAAACGTAGCTGAGTTCCATTATTCAGGCATACTCTCATCGGACCAGATTTAGCGTATGAGTTGGTGGATGTTACTTACCAAGTTATGTCCGCCGGCATTATAAAGCTCACCGGAAAGGCCGTCACTTCCGGCAGCCTTATTAAGCTTGAGTTTAGATATTGCTATCCTCACTTCACTCAGACCGGGTGGTTGGCAGCTTTCGCTGTCGTTGCCAATATTGAATGTTTCGTTCTGCCTAACAGCGAAAGGTTGTTCGTCATCGCCCTTCAACAGTCTGCAAAAGTGGTTCTTTCATATCCTCAGCATCGACCTTGGTCACCTCGACAGGATTTTGTTCGATCTTTTTATCCCTTTCTTTGAAGTCTTACAATTTTGTAAGACTTGCTTACATCATTCCTGAAGTAACATCTCGCTATATCCTCGATCGTGCTTTTTCTTGATCTGCGTTCTTCTTTCTGAAAAGCTATTGTTCTTCCCTTCTTCTTTGCCTATTAAGCTCAATGGCAGCTCTCGTTTTCACCTGCCTGGTAGATCTCGTTCTTGGCGGCGAGCATCTGTCAGCATTCCTCATCAAACCAGGGGTTTCTTAGGCGCGAGAAGCCTATCACATCAGTTGATGTGATAGGCTTCTCCAAATGGCTTTTTGGAATAGTTGCCATTGTTCTTCGATATTCGATGCTGGTGGTATGGTGTTATTCGAGAGGTTACTTGAAGGCCATGGCGGTCTATTGCGATTGCAGTCTTTCGACATTAAATTTTCTTCCAGTTTTTCTTTTTTATTGTGTCGTGGTGGATATTCTTGGCTGCAACAAGGTAGTGGTCCGAGTGGATTTTAGCCCTTCGGAATGTTCGAACATCCAAAATACTGGATGCGTGAAACTTGTCTTCCCGAGGCTATTAGTTGCTTCGTAAATCCAACGCACAGCCCCCAACCTGGACTGTCAATTCCGATTTATTAGATATCCCTAGGACACGGCCCATTAGTATCCACTACGGGATTGAACGCTGCAGATAGCATTTTGGTTCGTCCGCCACCATCTCTGTTCTTCTTGATGCCTGACTCACCCCTGAGATTTCTTAACAACCTGTTGTCGAATATGTGGAAGCAGATTATCTAGGACACATCTTACACTTTAACATAAGCGTTCGCCTGAGTTCCAGCCTCTAGCGGTCGTAGCCTAACTATGTTGAGCTATCCCACATATAGTTGGAAACTATGTGGGATAGCAGTTGCAGTTGCTGAATGACCACAATGACTCGTTCTGAAAGGGTTTGTTAATCGAGACCGTAATTCATAAACTTCGTGATCAAAAGTTGAAAAAAAAAAAATGTAACTAACAAGCTAGGTCTCCTTATTCCTTAATCATAACATGCACGGATATCCTTTTTAAAACAACTCGATGATTGATCTTATCCCTGCAACGATATATCCCACCTGCCTTGCAAACAAATATGATTTGCACTTCTCCCTCACAGGACATCCATCTCAAAATCCAAAGTGTCCCCAATTACGATTCGGTCGTCCTTCTGCAATCAGCAAATGAAACTTTACTAATTCACCCTTTTGATTGCGAGATCCTGCTTCATTTCGTTCATGACCACATCTCCGCTCCGAAATAGGAGTACATCGTTGATTGCAGCTTGTAACCACAAAACCTGACACCGGCTTCTATCCTATTCAAAAACTATTTCCCTCATCTATTCCTGATGCAGGACTCTGCAGCGCTGCCACATAAATTGAACTACTTATACACGTGCAAGCCGTACTCTCAGTTGGTGCCATCAAAAATGCACCAATAATTGCATCTCCTGACGAGGAGGCGATGTATCCTGGGAATTGTTTGCTGTATTCCATCGCGCCAGCCGTGACGCAATGGCACTTGCATTGGCAGTATCCTTTCGTTGTGTAGTTTACGAGTACCCTGGCAGTTGGCCCATCTCGCACTCTCTCGCTCTGGGGACTATCTCGCCACCGAATCAAATGACCCAGAAACGCAGCAGTAGTAGTAGTTATTCCCAATTGTCTGCCTCTGGTATTTGTTAATGCAGTGAGGTGGGTATGTTTTGCCAGGTGCACGTCCTGGCTGGTACTTCACAAACATGCATATGCAACGCGGAGCGCCCTTCCTCGACCCAAATGCACCATTAGTGCTTCCCGCCGCCGCCGCCGCTTCCATGGGAAACAAAAGCGAAACAAAGAGAGACATTCAGATGGAACAAACCAAGAAAAACAGCAAACAGCAGAACGAACGAAAACAGCACGCAAATGCTAAGTAGCTATTTCAATTCAAGATGCGATAACAAAACGACAATTAAGATGCATCTTGCGAAATTATGCGTCTTTGCGCTGGGGGCGACGACATCGTCGTCGTCCTTGTGCATCGTTTTGCGTTTTGTTTGCGTTTTGCACTCGCGTATTTTTTTTTTGTCCGTTCTCTGTTTTTGTAGCTATAACGCTGGATGGCTGGGCTTCCTATGGCTCTGGCGTAGATATTCATTCGTGTCGAGGACTCTTTGAATAATTAGAAGTGGAATAGACGACACAATGAGAACGATGTTGCGGGGCGGCAGGGAGGAGGTGCAGCACCTATAAGAAATGTGTTTCCACTTTAATCAAACAGCATCGAGATAATGAATTCCAAGATATCATTCCTCTGGATGGAATTTATCTTCACTCTGGTATCTGGTACCTTTGCGGTCGTCCTGCCCTTGTGGTGGTGTTTCTCTATTAGAAATACGGTCTCCCGCTCAATTAATTTAAACTAAACAAAAATCAATTTTATCGCATACCATTACACGAATGAAATCATCAATTTGTTGGGTAGCAGCAAATCAAGCAGCCACCACATTGATGCATCTCGCCAGCCGTAGATCCTCCTCCTTCTCCGGAGTTGTGAGGGAGAGCTGGAAGCCCTAAAGAATTGCTCGTATCCTACTATACCACGACCAGCGGGAGAACTATGGTGTGTGTTGAAGCATCTCGCCCACCGTTTCGATTGCACGGGCTCTGATGTTTATCTGGATTACGGAACCGTGAAATTGATAGTACCCACTTGCATTGCAGCAGTTGTTAGTTACATTGTTCGATTGCAATCGGAATGGACTCCTCATCATCATTATTGAAGTCGTAGTAGTCATTGTCGTAGTCGGAGTCGGAGTCGTTCCACGTTCGTTGTAGTCATCGTCGAAGTCATCTTCATCATCATCATCAGGGAACTGGCTGCTATGTGAGTCTGTAAAGTCTATGGCAGTCGTTACCGGTGGAATTCTCAATATATAGAGCGCGTTTAATGCTGGTTGGCTTTGTGCGGTCAGATACAGGATTAATGATGTTCCTTCATTGTGATCCTTTCGCATAAATTTCCTCTTTAGATAGGGATTGAGTTGCGGAGATAGTCGTAGGATTACTTGGGTATGTTTTGGGGGGCATTTTCGCAGATTGAGATTTTAATGCGGATATTGGCTGGATGGATTTCGGAGATGGACATATTTAGACGGCGATATAGGCAAGGATCTACATGTTTGCGCTAGCATAAGGGTATGCGAGTAATTAATGGGTAGTTGCAGATGTTATGAGATGGGTGTGGTAGGACAGGTCGTGATTGTTTTTTAGTTTGCGTAATTGTCATGTGTTTGGTGGTGCAGGACGAGCGGGACACTGATACCAGTCATTGTAGCTTTGACTACCCATCTATTGTGTTTATTTTATCTTGCAATGGTAACCATCTATGTGGGGTTACTGGACTCCCATCGACGTGTACTCCGATGTGGATAGAGGAACGTTCTGGAGTTCCTCCATCAATACAAGGGAATCTTGCAATCACAGCCAACACGTATGAAATGAGTAAAAAGACCGAACCTTCATTTTGTGGATCAATCGATCGCAGATGCCAGAGTGCTCGGACCGACATATGGAAGTAATGTGTCCAACATCTATGAGAATGGAAGACTCTCTCTTTCCTCAAAGAGAAAACATATGGAGTCGGAAGCCCGTTAAGTAAGTGACATATTAGAAAATACCAGTTGCGGACCTAAACTATGGATAAAACCCCTCTCCAAACGGCAGCGAAGGACTCCAAAAATGGAATTAACGGTGATGTCTATAGAAAAGCAGGACGAAGTATAAGGCCCACATGAGCTGCTCCGACATATTCGGATAACAGGTCATATAAGCATTTCAAGAGTTAGTCAAATTCGTATAATGTTTGGTCCTGTATGAGAATAAGGCGAATAGAGGTGAAGATACAGCCGTGAACCATATGAGATGTACCAAGATGTGGACTTAGTACAAAGGTAAAAACACGTCGACTCCATTAGCTCGGTCACATGAGGCGAATGAACAGAGATGCTCCAGGAAAGGGAATCTTCCAATCCCAGCCAACACGTTTGAGACGAGAAAAAAGACCGAACCTCCATTTTATGGATCAGTTGATCGCGGATACCAGAATGCTGAGACCGAATGTATGGAAGTAATATATCCAACATCTACGAGAATAGAAGACTAAATTGTCTCATACAGAAAACATCAACGTGTCGGAACCCCGTTAAGTAAGTAAGTACGGCCCCTTTATGAGAGCAGGTGGCAAATGGGCCGGAAAAGAAACGGCAGCGCTGAATCCACAAGTGGATTTCGATAGCACCGTATCCTATATTTACTTGAAAAATTGGAACTGGTCCAAGCAGTTCTGCTTTGAGCTAACAATTTAATTGCGAAAAAAAACTTATTGATACGAGATAACCAAATGCCTCACAAAGGAGTGATTTTACTGTTTCTACTGATTTTACTGTGCTAAATGAAAAAAGAACCGTTTGCACCGGGATATCCGAGTGGTAATCAAATATCTCGTTTACATCGAAATCAGCTCACGAATGCCGATTTTCTCTTTATGATATCAGAGTTCATCTTACCATTCACCTCTGCAAGGCGGATGATTTTGCCAGATAGGGCACTACCCTTAATATTCTACCGCCAGTAGAAATGTTTGGTATGCCCCTCGCTACATGTAAATCACACATCAAACTGGCTGAGATAAATAAAGCACCTCGAAGATTGATAATCGTCGCACCGTATCAAATATCTGACCGAACTCTAAGCAGAAGTGCTCCATCTGCTTGACATTGCTGAACAGATCAAACATCAACACCATGTCTTCTAGGCCTACATGCAAAAAGACTAGGAAGCAATGAATTCTGTAGGAGCTGCTTAGACAAAGAATAGGAAGATTCCTCACATTCTCTGCTTTTATCCAGCTCTCTCCAACTTCATCTAGGAGACTACTTCCTTGATAAACAAAGTGAGCTGGCTAATATTAATGTCAGAAAAATCCTACGCTATATAGGGAAAGTCGACAGATCTACGTGGCTGTTGTGTGCCACCTTACCTTTTCCATGCACCTGGAATGTTTTCACCCTTTTATAGTAAAGCAACAGCGCAAGCCTTAAACAGATACAAAAACAGACGTTACTCCCATCTAGAAAATATCATTTCATCGTCGACCAACAAGACGACGAAAAACTACGGCTCACGTTGCAGTGAGCGAAAACAGCTATTATTCGGATGCGGATTAGTTGTAAGAGACATACTTAGGCGAGAAGTCTTATGCTTATTAGCCCTGAGAGAACGCATTGTCATAATCCGCATTCGGGCAAAACGGAAACATGAACCTAATATGCACTCATGCTCCAACGGTAGAAAAATATTGTAAAGGATTGATCTACGAGCTCCTGAACAAAACTTTGAGCGGCTACTTCAGTACGATGTTAAAATCGTGCTGTGAGAATTTATTGCAAGGATATATTTTGCGGTGTTGTCAAAAACCACAGCCTACACGAGATCGCATATGGCATGGTTCTTAGGCTAGTTAGCTTCGCAGCGCAATTAAATGCCACTGTAGCCAGCACATGGTTTTCTCAAATGAAGAAATAGCGGTTTCCAGATCAAGGATAATGAACGGGCACACCTCAAGTACTTTAGATGTCCGAGCCATAATATGTGAACGCCTAAGACCAACAACCTGCTTGAGCCTTATTGGTGTGCTTTTAGGCCTAGAAAGTACACAACTGATCAAATCTTCACGTTTTGAGAAATCCTAGAGAAAATCTAAAAAGTCCAAAGATAATCTAAGATTTTTCTAAGAAGTCCAAGACAGCAATTAAATACATGGATTATAATGAGCCATGTCTAGATTCATCCGTTTGTTCAGAATGACGACTTGCTCCATCCCTGCTACATTACGGACAGAAACGAGCTCACCAACACATTCGGTACAAAAATTGTTTTGACGAGGCGATATAATGTCATGTGAACCTTTTATCAACATTCTTGCGAAGATTGTGCGAAACCCTCCGAAACCAACACGAGAGGCACAATTTTCCAAAACTCGGTGCAACTACTAGCGTACGCCGACGATATTGACATCATTGGCAGGACTGAATGCGATGTCATAGTCACGTTTGCTAGTATAGAGAAGGAAGCGGCAAAAATGAGTGCAAGATCTGCCATCACAGAAGTATACACGACTGACGACCAGACGGAGAAGTATCGAACGCCAACAATCGATGCACTCCACAAACACAAAAGCATACTGGTCTCCAGGCTTAAACGGCTGCGTAGACAATTTACTGACAGACAAGACCCGGAGATTCGGACATTGAAGTCGTTGATCAAAAACCTTAAACAGTTAATCTCGGAAAATTACAAAAAATCTGTCAGTTTGTACTGGGGCAAGAAAATTCAGGCTATAAAAACCAGTAGCGCGAATATGTTCCCGCAAATAAATAAAATATTCAGGCGAAAAGATCATAATGACATTCCATGTGTCCGAATTTCCCAAACGACAGAGAACAGACAGACGCTCACGGATGTTGGTATAAATCCGGAAAGTGTTGACTCGAACGACGGATTTTTCTCGATCGAAGATCCTCAAGAGAAGGCGAATTCGATAGGCGCTATCTTCGAGACCGTGTATACGGTGAACAGTCCTGTTCGCCCAAATCGCTATATTGAGGAGAGAGCCTTTCTGAATCACTTTTATCTACGTACCGAACTCCAAGCTTGGCGATCTGAGAATAACGGTTTTACCGTATTCAATGACGAAAACCCTTCAAATGGCATAGTCGCCAATAGCCTGATGCTGTTCGTGCAAAAAGATGAACTCCTGGACATCTTTGTATCACTGAAGAATAAAAAGTCGGCAGGAGAGGACGGTGTCCCAAACGTCGTATTGAGACACCTGCCAATAGAAGCAGTCGATATCTTCACCACCCTGTTTAACAATGCACTGAATAATGCACATTATCCGGTGCACTGGAAAACGGCGGTGGTACATCCTATCCCCAAAAAGGGCAAGGACAAAACAAACCCAGCTAATCTTCGGTCAATAAGCCTTCTGCCGAATGTAAGCAAGTTATTTGAGAAAATAGTCAATAGGGCTCTGCTTAAGTGGGTCGAGGAAAACAAAATTATTCCGGAAAATCAGTTTGGTTTTCGAGCGAGGCATGACACCATTCATGCCGCATCGGAACTAGTGTCCGACATTCAATGGAATAAGTCCAAAAAACAGTGCACAGGGGCCTGTCTGGTTGACTTTGAGAAGGCCTTCGACACCGTATGGTTAGAGGGGCTTTTCTACAAGCTGACCAGACTGGGCATGCGTAAACCCATGCTATATATGATTTATGAAATGCTTATGGGAAAGAAGTTCGTTGTCAAATGTGGCAATGTAACTTCGAGTAAAGTCTTTGAAATTAAAAACGGTTTACAACAGGGGGCGGTTAACTCCCCGATATTGTTTAACATTTATACAAGTGATCTTGTAGGTTCCCTCAGTCACGCTATAGCGTACGCAGATGATATTGTGGCGTACAGATCAGGTCCGAAAATCGAGGTCATCAACACACTTTTGCAACGTGACTTCGATCACATTAAGGGATATTGCGATGATTGGAAATTGAGGATCAATTTCCAAAAAACCGAAACAATTCTATTCAGGACCCCAGTGCAGAGGGCTTCTTACGATACCAGAAAAAACTGGAAAAAATTGTGTATCCTGGGACAGCATGGACGGCCGTTGGCGGTAAAAAGTGAAGTCAAATACCTTGGCATCTGGCTTGACAAGTTTCTGTATTTTAATAAAAATGTGGATGCTTGTCTGGCCAGGGCTAGGGGGGCTTATGCTCTGACAAGAAGATTGTTTCATAGCAGTCAACTTGATTCAAGGGTGAAAGTCATTTGCTACATGGCCCTCATAAGGCCGATCATCGCTTACGGTTGTCCCGTGTGGTTCAATGTATCACCATCCTACATGCAAAGGATACGGCTGTTTGAGAGGCGTTGTCTCCGATCCTGCTTAGGATTGTACCGAACGCCGGATTCCGAGTACATAAAATATTATCGCAACGAGGTTCTATACAATGGGGCTCAGTTGAATAGAATTGACAATTTCCTAATTAAGGTGACTCGAAGGCACGCTGCAAGGGCGATGGCTAGCGACAACAGCCTGATCTTTGGGGCTTATTATCCCAATGATTTATACATGGAGAGCATGCTCATATCAGGCTTTATTCCACCAGAGGCATTCATTTACATCGATTCGTTAGCGTTAGTACAAGACAGGAACGGTATCCCGGTTTTATACCACCGCTATCGTGACGCGCGGGACAAACGGCTAATCCGCGACGGGTACGTCGACAATGCTCCGGAGCTCCTCCGCTTTAGCACGGCGGTATCGGATCGCGATAGGATCGATGCTGCAAAAAAGCGCACTGAATTCTGGTGGCTATATGAGGAAGGTGATTCTGCACTTCCTCATTTTAAATTAGGAACAAGGTCTGGGGTGGGGCTTGTGCACCATATTGGCGTACAATAAGGTTTAACGCAGGCTGCCGTGGGACCGAAAGACGAAAGACCCCTCGGGGCATGCGCAACGAGGGCTCGCCACCCGGATTATAATTAAGTTAGGTTTAAGTAGTTAAGTAGTCTTAAGTTAGGCTTAAGTAGTCTTAAGTTAGGCCTAAGTATTTTAAGTAGTCTTAAGTTATATATAATTTAGAATAAGCTTTTATATAAAACAAAAAGTTTTAATTTGTTTTCTTTGTAAATTAAAATTAAACATAAAACCAAAAAACCGACAAATCTAAGCCTAAAGGCAAAATAAAACAGCTACATATAAGCTTACAGCGCCCACTAAGGGCCGATAAGTTAGATTAGGTAAACCAGTTATTGATAAGTTAGATTTAAGCATTTTTGTCTAGTAGTAAGTTAATATTTTAGGTAAATAAAAAATGAGTTTAAAAGTTAAAAAAGTTTGCTAGTATAGAGAAGGAAGCGGCAAAAATAAGTGCAAGACTATATGCTGCCATCACAGAAGTATACACGACATCGACGAATTGGACAGAACGTCGCCATTGACATATATAACGCTGCGGTGGTACGGGACTTTGTCAACCTCGGCTCCGCTATTAACCTTAACAACAACGTCTCATGGTACTGGTCTCATCCAACCGGATTTGAACATAGACAAGCTGCTTCGATATATATGGACAACTGGTTGTCTAGGAATTTCAAGGGTTAGTTGACCAGAGATGGTGGTGGATGAACCGAAAGGCCAACGGCAGCGATCAATGCCGCTAAAATTTAACAGTAGAGGTGCGAACAACTACCGCAAGCCCTAAACTGGTACAAATTAGACATAACTGCCATCGAGGATTGAGGATATGATAGGCAGAGCAAAAAGAGGATGTGACATCTTATACGGATCGTGTAGTAGTGAGCAGAAACAGCGACATTTTGGATGCGGAATTGCTTTAAGCGCCAGACTTAGGCAAGAAGTCTTATGATTCCAAGACATTAGCGAAAGTATTGTAACAATTCGCATCAAGGCCAAATTCGCCAACATAAGCCTTATATACGCTCACGTTCCGACAGAGGAAAATTACGAAGTCTACAAAGCTAAGCTGCAGGTGAGGACGACAGCTGCCATTGAGCTCTATAGGGAAAGCCGAAGGGAAGAACACAAGCCTTAAAGAAAGAAGAAAAAAGAGCAAGAAAAGTGTTCAATCGAGAATATAGAGAGGTGCCACTCCAGGAAAGATGTTCGCAAGTTTTACCAAAGTGTATAACGTCATAGCCAAGGATACAAGGCTCAAACAGAATCCTGTCGAGAAAAAGAAGGAGATATCGTAGTTGAGACACCATCGATGCTGAGGATATGGAAGAACCACTTCAGCAGACTATTAAGCGGCGATAACGAACAACATTCCGCTATCAGGCAGAACGAACCATTCAATTTGGCAAAGACAGCGAAAACTGCCAACCACCTGACCTGAGTGAAGTGAGGATAGCAATAAGGCTGCCGGAAATGACGGCCGTTCCGCCGAGCTTTATAAAGCCGGCGGAGATGATTTGGTAAGCAACATCCAACAACTCAAAAGCCAAATCTGGTCGGAAGAAAGTATGCCTGAAGAATGGAACCTCAGCATCGTTTGCCCGATCCACAAAGCTGCGCCAACTACAGAGGCACACGTGTCTTCAACATCGCCTACAAGATCCTATCTTCCGTAATATGTGAACGCCTGAAAACCTTAACCAACAACCTGATCGGTCTTATCAGTGTGGTTTTAGGCCAGAAAAGTCCACAACCAACCAAATTTTCACACTTCGGCAGATCCACTTCGATACCCACCACCTATTCATCGATTTCAAAGCCGCATACTACAGCATTTATAGAGACGAAGTATACAGAGCCATGTGTAGTTTTGGTATACCGCCCAAACTCGTCCGTTTGTGTAGGATGACGATGGAGAATTTTCGCTGCTCCATCAGGGTCGGAAAGGATCTCACCGACACATTCGATACCAAAAAAGGATTTGAGAAGGCGATGCGCTGTCATGTGATTTCTTCAATCTGATTCTTGAGATGATTGTGCAAAACTCCCCAGCCAACACCAGAGGCACAATTTTCCAAAAATCGGTGCAACTACAAGCATAAGCCGACGATATTGACGTCATTGGTATGACTCAACATGATGTCATAGGCAAGTTTGCTAGTATCGAGAAGGAAGCGGCAAAAATGGGTTAAGCAGTAAAAGGGGTCAAGACAAAGTATATGCTGTCAACACGAAAGGACACACAACATTGACGAATTGGACAGAAAGTCACCATTGACAGATATAACTTTGAGGTAGTACGGGACTTTGTCTGTCTCGGCTCCGCTATTAACTCTGACAACAACATCTCGTCAGAAATTAAGCGAAGAATTACTCTTGCCTACCGCTGTTTCTTCGGGCTAAGAAGGCAATTCAGTAGTAAAGCCCTCACTCGAACTACTAAGGAGATCTTATATGAGACCCTGATCATCACAGTCCTGCTCTGCGGCACTGATGCATGGACTGTCTCAAAAGCGGATGAAGAAATCCTTGGTCGATTTGAGAGCAAAATTCTTCGAAAAATTTTCGCTCCCGTTGTGTTAACGGGCTATGGAGACAAGGATTCAACCAAGAACTATACAAGCTGTACAGCGACATGCACCTTGTCGAAAAAACTCCGTATTGGACATTTTAGACGGCTAGGACATGTAGAACGAATGGACACCAATACTCCGGCTCGCAGACTCTTCGATTCCCAGCCAAACGTCGGAGTAGAGGAAGACCTCGTCTTAAGTGGCGCGCACAAGTATAAGCCGACCTCAACCAACTTGGAGTGCGCAACTGGAGGCAGTTAGCTAAGGACCCGGCTAATTGGAGAGGCATGTTGGTTGAGGCCCAGGCTCATTCCGGACTGTAGCGCCACTTAAGTAAGTAAGTATTGCAATCTATCGACTCACACTACATAAAGCGTGTGTCACCACCCTACGAATTGCTGTTGCAATGGTACCGATGTCATGGTGTTTATACCACCAGTGTGTCAAAGGTATAACGAAAATTTCAAGAAACTTTTTACTCGGTTTTACACCCAGTCGTTGATCCCTCCCAGAAAATTAGACCGTACTTGCAAATGTTGGCGTGACTTTACCTCCGAAACAGAATATTGGTGTAAAAAAAAGTTTGCTTTGGAAGCCCCGAGCATAAAAAGTTCGCTTGTATATTAAATCTAGGGTTATGGCTTTATTCGCCACTAAAACAAGGACACTCATTCCTTCGCCAAAATAAATGTTAAAAAAAAACACCAAAAAAGGGACCTCAGTATTTATTATTATTAAAAGTGCATTACTACTTTAGGGAGTCTTAAAAAAATGAATATTGCAACCGCCTGCAACAACAGCTTTCATGTAAACATACTTGAAGTCATTACAATCCATGCATCTACATGTGTACATACGTATGTATGCATGAAGATAGTTACATGAAGCATTGAAAATCACGTGTAAAGGAAATATGTTTGTTTGTCATCTGGTGCAAAATCGTTTATTTTATGGAAATCCAGTAAAGAAAAAGGAAAAAGGATAATACCCTCGCATACGGGTACCAACATTCTTTATTTGTCATACATGTGCATTGTAGCAACTGCATGTAGGGATGCGAATTTGCATGGAAATTAAAAAAACGGGAATTGTTTCCTAGATGTTGTTTGTTTTTTTTATTTTTTTTGTGTTGACGATTATAATATACTTTTTACGAGTACAATGTAAGAGCGTTGAAAGGAGCGTGAACTAAAGCTCCTGAGAATGGTTTTATAGGGATAATAAAACGTCGTCAGAATAAACAGATGATGTAGTCATTAAGGATGCAGGTAGTACTCTAAAAGCGTACTATGAGCGATTTTTTCAAGATATTTATGAAGAACAATCTAAACTGAGGATATCGGAGGGTGGTGGGACCGATAGTTGAAGCATTGGTTATAAGCAGGGAATGGATTTTGTTGACGTAAAATTTAAAATGAGGCAAAACCCAATTGTAAAAAAGGATTTTTGCCAATTGTTAAAAAGAACAAAAAGGTTTTTCCTTTCTTCAAATTGTCTGCCAAGAAACGCATGCGATTCTTCACTATGAGAGCTTAGGAACCTCTTCACGTGGGCAGAGACGAGCTGATCCCAGTTATCAGACGTCATGTCACGCCGTCGACTGCAACATTTGGAGGGTATTTCCAAGTTTTCAGCGCCATTTACAATTATGAATTTCTTTGATGCTCTTGAATCCTTCATTTGCGGAAAAGACGGCGTTGAGCTTTTTCACCGCTGCTAAAGCAATTGGTCCGTTTGCTTTTTGCTATTGCTCGTCGATCCCCTTCAAAATATTTTAAAAATATCTCCAATCGCGCTTCCTCACATTACAACAGTTGAAATCACCTGTTTCTTGCAAACTTTTGAATATATGCTCCATCGAGTCCACTAAAAATCCAAAATTGGTTTTGATGTATTCCAGTGTGCCTGTACTCATGTGAAATATGACCGAAAAGTAAATGTTGGTAAAAAAGGCAAGGTCAACAAAATCCGTTCCGTGGTTAAAGGTATCCTTTCTCTGAGGCATCACATCTTATGTAAAATAGCAGACAAACACAAGAGTGGTCTAAATTTTCAGTTTTAGCCATACGAGGCGAATTCTTAATAAGCTCATCTCATATCTTCAAAGTTAACTGAATGCTGAAGAACCGATTTTTCAGATTTCGTTAGTTTGGTAAAATCTTTTGGGTATTCATGCAAGCGAGGTACAAGCGAACAACTAGCGGAAGCCTTTAACTGCTACAAAGCTGTAATCCAGGAAATACGATGGGTTGGGCCGGGCAAAAAGAGCATTGAAAACTGCAAAAATTACAACGGACTTTGTTATTGGCGTCAGAAACAGCGACTATTCGGATGTGGATTTGTAATAAGCGCCAGACTTGGGCAATGAGTCGTATGTTTCCAAGACATTAGTGAACGCATTGAAACAATCCTCATCAAGGTTAAATTCGCCAACATAAGACTTATATGCCCTCCCACCTCAACGGAAGAAAAAAATGATATAGCTGAGGATTGCTCTACGAGCTCCTTGCAAAACATATGAGCGACTACCGTACGATGTTTAAATCGTACTGGAAGATTTTAATGTAAAGCTAGGAAGAGAAAAAATCTTTAGCGCTATTGTTGGAAAACATAATCTACACGACAACACGTCTGGTAACGGACTTAGACTAATTGACTTGCCTTCGGATCGACATGCCACTATAGCCAGCACACGGCTTCCTCATAAAGGGACGGTCTCCAGATCAACGAACGGTCAACCAAATTGATCACATAGCGATATACAAGAGGCACGCATCCACTATTTTGGATGTATGATCATTCCGAGGGGCTAACATCGACTAGGATCACTACCTTGTTGCAGCCAAGGAATTCCACCAAGACACAGCAAACCAGAAATACTGTTAAGAAATTTAATGTCGACAGGCTGCAATCGCCAAAGACCTTCGCGCAACGCGTATCACTTAACCTCTAGATTAAAGCGATACCACCAGCATCGAATGTCGAAGAACAATGGCAACGATGCCAACAAGCCAATAGATCAGCCGCAACTGATGTGCTAGGTTTCTCGCGCCTACCAGTAGGAAACCAATGGTTTGATGAGGAATGCCGACAGATGCTCGCAGCCAAGAACGAGGCCTACAAGGCTAAGCTGCAGGTGAAGACGAGAGCTGCCGTTGAGCTCTATAGGCAGAGAAGAAGGGAAGAATACCGGCTTTTTAGAAAGAAGAAAAAGAGCAGGAAAACCGTGCGATCGAGGATATAGAGATGTGCCACTCCAGGAAAGATGTTCGCAAGTTTTACCAAAGTGTAAAACGTCAAAGCCAAGGATACAAGGCTTGAACAGAATCCAGTCAAGACAGGGAAATATCGTAGTTGAGACACAGTCAATGATGAGGACATGGAAGAACCCCGTCTGCAGTCTGTTAAACGGCGATGTCGATGAACATTACACTGTCAGGTAGAATGAACCATTCTGCCAACCACCTGACCTGAGTGAGGTGAGGATAGTAACATCTAAACTCAAGCTTAATGAGGCTCCAGGAAATGACGGTCTTCTCGCTGAACTTTATAAAGCCGGCGGCTATAACATGGGTAGTAACATCCACCAAACTCATACGCCAAATCTTGTCCGATGAAAGTATTCCTGAAGAATGGGACATCTGCATCGTTTGCCCGGTGATCCTCTGAACTCAATAATGCCTACAAGATTCTATCTGCCGTAATATGTGAACGCTGAAACGACATCTGCATCGTTTGCCCGGTGATCCTCTGAACTCAATAATGCCTACAAGATCCTATCTGTCGTAATATGTGAACGCTGAAACCGTTTACGAATAACCTGATCGACCCCTATCAGTGTGGTTTTAGGCCAGGAAAGTCTACAAAGTGTTAAAACATAGTGTACTGTCGGTGGCCTCCTCCTGGGGGTTAAGGGTCGGAGTTTGTGAATATCAGCTAGGTGGATATGTTTTTGTTGTCACATAGTTGCACTTCCAACCATTTGACTACACCATTAATGGATAGCAGCAGTCAATTATTTGAAACTCAAAACTCCATTGTAGAGGCTGTAGTTACCAATTCATCCACTGATCTCTTAACTTCATAAATCCATTCGTTCCCTCGTTTCTTTGCGGAATTTAGAGGAAGTGGTTGGTAGCCACTGGTCCACGACCTTTAGATTCGGAGAAGCAACTAAAAACAGGTACAGCGAGCCATCTTTACCTTTATGCGGTGCTGTCCCAGGGAGAGTAAGGGGACTCACGACTAATGAACATAGACGTGCGACTGCCAGTCCACGATACTTAGACACGATGTCGAAACCCACGGAAGGTGGGAGACTCTTGATGGGCAGCTGCAGACAGGATGGTCTGAATTCCAAGAGCTTACACCCCATTGAAACTATTGTCAATCGTATTTTGGGGGCAACACAAAAGATTCCACGCAAGGATCAGACGTTATCCTTTTTCACCCAACGAAGGAGCAACGGATGCGTGGGGCGCACGACCCCAGAATACACCCCTCCAATAAATCTGAAATTTCAAAAGCTATATGACCATGAGAAGAAGATCTCATCCTCCCAACGCTAGAGACCACCGGGGTGTTTACACAAATAAACAAATTTTTGGTACAACAGGCTCGTTAGTTCCCAAGTCCGAGCTTTCTCACTACCATTCCTTTGTGCGTGGGTACTTCTTGCACGATGGCGGGACCTACTGTTTTACGCCGCTTCCGAACGATGTATTTGAAATAAGCTTTTCTTGAAAATCGATACTTCTCGGATGGAGGCCAGTGAAAAATCATTGAGGTGTTGCTACAGCTGGGAATCGAACCCTGCGCGGCAGTTCATCGCACTAACCATCGCGTCACTGAGCCTGTCGTGGTGTTTAGGCAGACGACCATAAATATACACACTCGCCACAAGAAAAACGCAAACCTTGATACCAGACACGGAACCAAACGCACGATTCATCATCAAATCATATCAGGAAAGACTCAAGGTGATGGTCTGAGGTAATTCTAAGAGTCCAAAGACAACAACCGACAGCTGTCAAACAGGGACACAGCGGAAGCGGTTGTTGTGGCAATGACACGTGTCCCTAGCATCAGAATCATCAACAACAAAAGACCCGAGCAGAACCTAAAATTTATTAAAAGGATGGCGAACAAAACTACCCGACGTTAACAGCCTATATATGGATTTATACTAAGATTCTCCTTTCATTTGTGTGTTCGAAGTTATTATTATTTTGATACAAAGAAGAGGACCACCTGTTTAATGAACCACAGGGATACTGCGCCTTAAAGGAGAAACTGCGGTGCCCCATTCAACCCGATAGACGTTTAGTAGTTCGGTTTTTCAATCAAACATACGCATCTGGGGCAAATGTTTGATTGACCGGAAATAGTTGTCTATTTACGGCGGCCATGTTGTTGGAGTTTTTTTTTTTGTCAGAATCGGACGCTAGAAGGTCCTCTTCTGCTAACCCATCGGTATAGCGCCACCACCAAATCTAGGTCTTGGTCACTCTTACTTGTTGTATGCCCCAAAGAAGTTACCGTTATAAAGATCTGGGTAATATCTAGGAGTGCTGAAGCTTCTGCCGTTTGCGTGATTGTCAGCTTCGGGTCGATCCACAATAGAGATGACGGAAAACTGGGTTTTGGATATCCGTTGTCGTTGATATCCAATTCAGGTGATTTAGTGGGAGGCTGGGGCTGAGTCCATAGCTTATGACTATATTGGAAGCAGGTAAATGAGCAGGGGATATCTCGTTTGCAATCATCCCAAGGTTTCTAGAATCTCTTTTAGACTTTTCAACTTTACCCATTCGCCAGTTATGGGCTAGAATGAGCATATTGCTGAGCCTGATTATGCCCAGAATGCCATTTGGGTCGGAGGGCTGAACTGAAATTCTCGCACGACTACAGGAGTGGTTAAAAATCTAGGTCCATTTACACTACCTCCAGTTGCTCCGGGCCACACTTTTACTGCCATGGACACTGCTGTCTTTACAAGATCCTTAAACCTCTGGTCATCCTCTTTATATGCCCATAATAGAGGCCTATCTCGCGGCAAGTGGGCAAAGGTGATCGCGATTTTGAGGAAGCTGTTTGTACCACTACCTTCCTCCATTTGCTCGATGTTAAGCTTTCATCCTGCCGTCAATTACCGCGAATTCCAGACGTTTTTTCAGTATCTTCCTGAACGTTCTGTCAGGGATTCTGGAGCTCGAGGGATCGGCCGTTTTTTTTTTTGCATTTTTCTCTTAACAAGTTCCTTAAATCTCCGGTCATTCAATCCTCTTTATTCCCATAATAGATGCCTATCTCTCTGCAAGTGGGCTGTTTCCGATGTTAAGCCTCCATTCTGCGGTCAATTACCGCGACTTGCCGACCTTGTTTCATCTGACTAAACATTCTGTCAGGGATTCTGAAACGCAAGGGATTGGCTTTTTTTCATTTTGCGCTCATTGGGAGCTGGCAAAACGTTGAAATTGTTCCTTGGTCGAGCACAGAGAACATGCTTTTCAGTCCGATCTGGGATCGAAAAACGTTGGATACGGGAAGTTATCTTGTTAAGATAATCAGATCAGATCATCCGAGTAGTATGAAATGTCAAGAAAAGCTTATCTCAAATTCGCCGTTCGGGGTCGGCATAAAAGAGGAGGTCCCACCATCGTGCAAGAAGTACACACGCATACATGAATGGTTGTGAGAAAGCTTGGCGCTGGGTACTAACTTGCACCAAAAATTTGTATTTGTAGGTGTCCTTTTATTCCTGTAAGCCTCTTAAGCAGGGTGAACACGCGTGGAGCTGGAGGATGCTTGGTATGAAATAATGAGCCATCTGATGCGAGCTTGAAGCTTTACAGCAGATTGATATTCAAGGGTTCGCTGGTACTGGGTCTACTAGAAGCGGACTCGAAGACATACACAAAGTTGGCCCGGATGGGTGAGATTAATGGAGAAGGTGTTCCCTTCCAAATTCTTGTCTATGTATCTTAGGAGGCTCCAACACCAATGTCTTTTCCGATGGTACGGATACGCATTAAAGCCACAGTTTGCACCATATTTTCCCAAAGTTTAATGTTAGCGGCGGTGGTACTATCGGGAGAGGAGACCAATATGCTGGAATAGGCTGCGGCTTGAAGAAGTAGGTAAATCGTCCTCGGTAGAGGCAGGGCATCAACGCGGTGGGATCTCGAAGCCGAACAACCGGTTGATGTCCTGTTTGAAACGGATGGCGGAGGATTCCAGCGCAAAACTCGTCTACGGTTTGTGTTAGACCTAGGCTTTCAAGCCACTTTTGCTTAAATGACTTTGCAAGTCCGCCCCGTTCTCACCATAAGTTCACAGCTTAATCCATTTTTTTATTTAACCGTTGAAATCAACCCAGTTTCGCATTCGAAGAAACCATTTTTAGAACCCAATTTTAGAATTCACTCTACCATTTTCACCAATCTACTTGCAATCCTTAGATAACTGTTTCAAATCGTGCTTCACGTTACGGATGTAATGTTTAATCTCACCTTTCATTCATGCCCCCAAACCGACTTTTCTCACCCCCGCCCAACCCAAATCATTTGCATTTGGAAAATATGAATTCACTTCACAACCATAAACGGATGTGCACACGCCACAGGAAGACTTAACCGACAAAGAGTTGAAACCCACAAAAAAAGGACAAACATCTCCATTACGTTGAAAAGTTTGCCTTTTGTAGTCGCACTCGATGCAGTGGCATACAGTAGCTCTAGATTCTCAAGATGAAGTCAAGAAAATTTTCTTATTTACCAAATGCAATGACTCGGGGCACAAATTCAATTTATTCCATGGGAAGCAGGTAACGATGCACGAACTGAAAATAAATCCTTAAATCACCATCCTAAATCTACTCCTGAATGACACCAATTTAATCAAGAAGAGATTTCTCTTCTGCAACAGACCCTAGATACGCTATATAGTGGGTAGTAGTACTACGAGGCGTACTATACCACGACGTAGTGTACGCTACAATTGAACGTAACGTCCTTGGACGATGAGGATGACTAAGACGACGACGACGGCGGCGGGTACAATTTTTACATGACGCAAAGTTGCATCGCCCTTGAGGGAAGCCAAAGTTTTCATTTTTATATAATTTCGCTCGTCCTACTGCTTAGTCATTTTCTACTCGCTATGTGTGTTTGCAAGTGTATCCTGGCTCTGCATTATCCTAATAACACAAAAGTCATCGTCTGGCGGCAGAAAAACGGCAGAGAGGAGCTCAAAAAAATAGCACAAGTCCACACACACAATGATATAGATGATGGGTTAGCGGAGAAGAAGTTGTAAATCCTTAACCGCATATACTATGTCATACTATGTGTGTATGTAGTATCCCATTCCAGGGCGCAAAAGTCTCCGTGATGTTGATTTACCACCCCCGGTTAACAAATCTAGGAACTACTATCTGAATTTATCCTTTTTTTTCCTGCAATCGTTTTTATCTTTTACTGCAAAAAAAAAACCATCCAGTCTCTCCATTCCAAATCGTATCCTTTATTTGCGCTGACTGAAATAAAAACCCAGATGAAAGAGAAAGAGGAAGAATAACCTACGAAAAAAGGACTCAATTTATAGCGCATTGTTGTCGTGTACTTTGCATTCCGAAGCGAATTCCTTGCACTCCTCGTCAAGGTAAACGTCTCCATCAGTAAACTGAGGTCCTTTGCATCTCGTTGGAGTCGTCGACGTCGTCTGCTTTTTTTTTCGTTTTTTTTTTTGTTGGAAATAATGAACAGATATTTAGAGCGCGTCTACTACGGCGTATACTTGACAAACTACCGCACAAATTTGTGAATGGCTTACCGTAGCACGTGTATACGTTTACTACCAGTGCACGTATTTGTATGCACTTGCACACAGATAGACATCTAATTGAGCTGCAACTGGCACCCGTCTCTGTGGATGCATGCCGAGTGTCCTAATTGAATGTGTTGTGGTATGGTGTCATTAACTGGCGCTTAAGACGCCAGTCAGCATCGGAAGTATACAAAACGAACAAGTATACGCAACCGACAGTTACTAATGAAAAGTATCTACATGTCTAGTGGCAGCGGCACAGGAGAATAAATCACACAAAACTATCTAGATACATTTTTTTTGTGCAAGATGAACGTGTATGCGTTTAAGCGTTAGCTCGTTATTACGGGTGAAAGTTTTTCCAAACAATTCCTTCCTAGAAATACCCGTTCACCGACTTAAAGGCGGCGCAGATACTTCCGGTTCTGTCTATCTACTACTGTGTGCTCTTCGGTGTCTAGGATGTGGAAGGCGTTTTAGCGCATGAATAAATGCAAAACATTTGAAATGAATAATTGCAATTTTAATTCGTAAGTTTTTTTTTTTATTATTACTACCCCTCCCCCCCTCCACCCTCTTTGTTGTTGTTGTTCTTAAGGAAAAGTTCTTGGAAAGTTGTGTCTGTGGTTTTGGTCTTTTTGGTTTTTGTTCAGCCTTCCTTACCAAGCATTGGATATAATTGAAGATTGCACAGCGGGGAGGAAATACACACCAGTTGGGGGGTCGGTTTTAAGGGTTTACCAGGAAGCTGGCTGCAAGTTGGAAAGTCAAGAAGCTGCATAAACTTGTTGATTAGAGGCGGTTGGGTGTGTAATTTGGATAAGGAATGTTATTCTCTTGTTATCCTGATGTTTTCAATGAGAGAGTCTGGGTAGCTGTGGGTTGAGGATTATCCAGTAGCCATTATAAGACTTTGACAGTCGACTGCGTCCATATTTCGCTGTTATTGTATTCAGTAATTGTAACCATTTTACAAGATTTGCAAACGCAAAAATAAATGTTTTCCAGATGCCAGTTTTATCCTCGGAACGTTACGCATTAAGCGTACGATTGGCAGTTGCATCGAGTGTTCTTCCAGGCCTACTGATTGGGGTTTTAGGGATTAAGTGGTTCCCGAGTTGATTGAGCATACGTTCGCCTCTAGCTAGTGAATTTTACAAAATATTTATGGCCTTATGCTATACAAATTTATGGCCTGATGCAAATTTTCAATCTGCATGATCCATTGCACTTGGCAACCGATACGAATTTCAGTCGAAGTAGAAATTATTGTTTGGTTTGTATAATGACCAACGAAATAATCGTATTGACACAAACATCGAACGAATTACTGGTGATATATTGAAGACAATGTATCCGCATCAAGTTTTAGAGAGAAGATCTCAAATGCTCAAGAAAGTGACCATGACCATGTCAGGATACAGAAGGCCTCAATCAAACCGTTGGGACTGGCGGCTTGGTGTGTTATAAATCCGTATATTATTACAATGCAACTAATAGCTCTTCGTGCAACGCGTATCCCTAAACTTTTCGATTAACACCATACCACCAGCATCGAATGTCGAAGAACAATGGCAACAATGCCAACAAGCCATTAGATCAGCCGCAACTGATATGCTAGGTTTCTCGCGCCCACCACCAAGAAACCCCTGGTTTGATGAGGAAAGCCGACAGATGCTCGCAGCGAAGAACGAGGCCTACAACGCTAAGCTGCAGGTGAACCGAGAGCTGCCGTTGAGCTCTATAGGCAGAGAAGAAGGGAAGAACACCGGCTTTTCAGAAAGAAGAAAAAAGAGCAAGAAAAGCGCGCGATCGAGGATATAGAGAGGTGCCACTCCAGAAACGATGTTCGCAAGTCTTACCAAAGTGGTAAGCGTCAAAGCCAAGGATACAAGGCTCGAACAGAATGCTGTTGAGATGAACAAGGAAATATCGTAGTTGAGACACAATTGATGCTGAGGATGTGGAAGAACCACTTCTGCAGACTGTTAAACGGCGATGACGAACAACATTTCGCTGTCAGGCAGGAGGAACCATTCAATATAGGCAACGACAGTGATAACTGCCAACCACCTGACCTGAGTGAAGGGAGGATAGCAATAAGGCTGCCAGAAATGATGGCCTTCCCGCCGAGCTATATAAAGCCGGCGGAGATGACTTGATAAGTAACATCCTCCAACTCATAAGCCGAATCTGGTCGGATGAAAGTATGCCTGAAGAAAGGAACCTCAGCATCGTTCGTCCGATCCACAAAAAAGGAGACCCCCTGAATTGCACCAACTACAGAGGCGTAAGTCTCCTCAAAATCCTATTTGCCATAATATGTGAACGCCTGAAACCATTTAACAACAACCTGATCGGCCCTTATTAGTGTGGTTTAAGGCCAGGAAAGTCCACAACCGATCAAATCTTCACACTTCGGCAGATCCTGGAATAAACCCAAGAAGTCCAAATCGATGCGGCTTTGTCGTCGTGGGAACCTATTCATCGATATCAAAGCCGCATACGACAGCATTTATGTGGACGAACTATACAGAGCCATGTCTACCGCCCAAACTCGTCCGTTTGTGTAGGATGACGATTGAGAATTCTCGCTGCTCCATCAGGGTCGGAAACGACAGCATACGCGGACGATATTGACATCATTGGTAGGATCCAACGTGATGGCATAGCCACGTTTGCTAGTATAGAGAAGGAAGCGGCAAAAATGGATTTAGCAGTAAATGAGGGCAAGAAGAAGTATATGCTGTCAACACGAAAGGACACACAACATCGACGAATTGGACAGAACGTCACCATTGACAGATATAACTTTGAGGTAGTACGGGACTTTATCTATCTCGGCTCCGCTATTAACTCTGGCAGCAACATCTCGTCAGAAATTTAACGAAGAATTACTCTTGGCAACCGCTGTATCTTCGGGCTAAAAAGGCAATTCAGTAGTAAGGCCCTCACTCGAACTACTAAGGAGATCTTATATAAGACCCAGTCCTGCTCTATGGCGCTGAAGGATGCACCGTCTCAAATGCGGATGAAGAAATCCTTGGTCGATTTGAGAGGATAATCCCATTTGCGTTGACGTGCTATGAAGACAAAGATTCAACCAAGAACTATACGAGCTGTACAGCAACATGCCCCTGGACAAAATACTCCGCATTAGAAGTTTAAGATGGCTAGGACATATAGAACCAATACTCCGGTTCGCAGAGTTTTCGATTCCCAGCCAGACGTCGGACGCAGTAGAGGAAGACCTCGCCTTAAGTAGCGCGCACAAGTAGAAACACACTTCAACCAACTTGGAGTACGCAACTGGAGGCAGTTAGCTAAGGCCCGGGTTAATTGGAGAGGCATGTTGGATGAGGCCCAGGTTCATTCCGGACTGTAGCGCCACTTAAGTAAGTAAGTAAGTAAGTGTCACTGTTGGATACCTCGTGGTCCTCTGCGACATCTTCAACCACATCTGCAATTTTCTCAGCAGAACGGCTGGTCTTGGGCCGCCCAGACCTGGCAGCATTTCGAGTTGATTTATACCAAAGAGTATAGAACTACATAGAGGGCGCATCTCATACAACGAATATTTTCTATGTGGGGTACTGATATTGATACCCCAGTGTTCACATTGCTACCCCAGCAACAAACAACCGCCTTGCCAACGCATACGATCTACGAAATTTCCCCTTCGCACATACCGCCCGCGTCCGAAATGGCTACAATTTTTTTAGCTGTGATGCGTACTCTATGTAGTTCTATACTCTTTGCTTATACTCTGCTAGGGGAACGGGTAGACATCATAGTGTTTGGCCAATTGGTATCGCATTACAGGGAAATGTGCGCCGAAGCACAAGCAGATCCAACGCCATCGATGAATTTTTATGCAGGAAATTATCCCTCGTTCATTAGGATTATAGCGACTCATGGCTTGGTGATGAAGTTGATGTTTATTTCACAAATGTCCAAGTAAAATAGACCATTGGCGCCATCTGCAAAAATGACAGCATTCTCAGATAGAATGACGACTTTTTTGTTTGAAAATCGTTCTTAATACCCCTTGTCGCAATGTCTTCGCTTACGTAGTTGTTGATCCCTATTATGGACACTATGAGGAACAGGAGCTAAAGATACGATTCTATGCACATACCTTTATCACAACGTACCTAGTAGTAAAGGGTGATCCATTTCGAGGTTCCCTACTTTTTTAAAGAAAAAAACACAGAAAATTCAAATTTAACGGAGAATGTTTATTATTATTTCAAAGAACATTCTTTGGCATTTATTTTTTGAAGATTATGTCTATCAAATGTTGGCCGTTGCTACGTCGCAGATGGTCCATCCGTTGAGTCCAATTTTCGATCACTCGTTCGAGGATTTCGACTGGTAACTGGCGAATGACACGCGTGATGTTTTCCTCCAAGGCCTGAATTGAAGCGGGTTTGTCGGCATAAGCTTTTGACTTTACATATCCCCACAGGAAAAAGTCTAACGGTGTGATATCACACGATCTTGGTTGCCAATCGACCGGCCCAAAACGTGAAATTATGTGCTCACCGAAATGTTCTCTCAATAAGTCCATTGATTGATGCGATGTGTGGGAAGTGGCGCCGTCTTACTGAAACCAAATGTCGCCGAGATCACGAGCTTCAATTTCAGGCATCAAATAGTCGGTTATCATGGCACGATATCGGTCGCCATTGACGGTTACGTTTGCACCGGCATAATTTTTAAAGAAATATGGACCGATGATTCCACCGGCCCAGAAACCACACCAAACCGTTGTTTTTTCTGGATGAAGTGGCAGTTCTTCAATCTCTTCAGGTTGCTCTTCGTCCCAAATGCGGCAATTTTGTTTGTTTACATACCCATTGAGCCACAAATGGGCCTCATCGCTAAACAAAATTTGGCTAGAAAACGTCGGATCTTCTTGGAACTTTTCAAGAGCCCATAGAGCGAAGCGATGTCGCTTGGGAAGGTCGAGCGGCTTCAGTTGTTGCACAAGCTGTATTTTGTACGCTTTTAATTTAAGATCTTGACGTAAAATGCGCCAAGTCGTTCCATACGTCAGTCCAAGTTGCTGCGAACGGCGCCGAAACGACTCTCTACGGTCTTCGTGTACACTCTCAGCTACGACCGCTATATTTTCTTCACACCGTGCTGGACGTGGTCTATTCGGTCGAATAGTATCCAATAATGAATGCTGGGTCTCAAAATGGGTGATGGTGTTGCGAATAGTACGCTCAGTAGGCCGATTATGTTGACCATAAGTTGAGCGAAGTGCACGAAACACATTCCTCACAGAACGTGAATTTTCATAATAAAGTTGAACAATTTGTAAACGTTGTTCACGCGTAAGTCTTTCCATTATGAAATGCCAAACAATACTAAACAAAAATAACATGACAGCATGACACGACTCACACGTGATCTGTCAAAAAAGGCTATTGAAAAAAGTATCTCTACTTGGATCACCCTTTACTTCATGCTTACTAAGCCCTGGCGTTATCGTTGTTTTCCTCAATCCAAATCAAAACTCCATTCAGATGCAAAAAACCACATAATTCGCCATAATTTTTTTAAAGATCCCAAACGATGCAATTCAGTCTCCAACACCACATCACAAGCTATATATTTAAAAGCCAGTCCGATTGCATACCCCCCCTTGTCGATGTTTAACAAAACTTCGATGACCACCATCACTTGTATCTCATTTTTCAGTCTCGCTCCAGATGCGAGACTGATTTAATGAAATCCTCCAGCATAGCAATCTGCAAAATGGGGATAAAGTGCTCACAAACTGTGTACCCAAAAACATCACACAGTTGCCCTGAGAATTTTTCCGCGATTTGAGCCCAATTAACTTGATTGATTGATCAAAATACATTTCGCCTTGAAACAATCAATTACACGGCAAATTTCACCCGGCATTCGTTGTATACACACGAGTGTATCCTGGGATTTGTTTCCCGAAAATGCAACGACATCATGAAGCGACGAAGAAAAAAAAAAAAAAAACGGTTCTCTCGTTTTAATTAAAGAGGTCGCACATCACACAGATACACAACAACACAGATACGAATGCGTGTTTATTTTTAGGTAAAACAATTTAAAACAATAAACGACTCATGACAAATTTTTATCTACAATCGTTAATCAAGTCCTCGTTGCTTTATTGTAGTTGTTGTTGTTGTAGTGGCTGAAAGAGATAGACCAGCTCATCTATCTGTCGGCGCGTAAAGCCGAAGGGTTTTGTTATTTGTTTTGTTGAGGAGGAGCGCAGATCACTTAAGAGGACGAGGCGATGCGACGGCTTAGCTTAATGGTGGGCGGATCGTGTTGAACAAGTGTTGCATGCCGCGTAGCCTTTCAAATCAGCCGTATCTATAGCATCAGTAGATGTATCTTAAAGCGCACAGTTTGCGTGTGTGTGTGAATGAATTTGCCCTTTTTAGTGATTAATTGTAATTGTTGTCCGACAATTTGTTCGCAGCAACACTGGGTTCGAGATTCATTGAAGATTTGTCTCTTTTCACTTTTGTTGAGTGTGCGCATCTTGAGATACTTTGGAGAAGAATAGCCGCCTAATAAATGGGTGAGCACGCATAACAAGCAACAGCGGGCTTAAGTGAATAATGCGCTTAATGGGGGGGCTGCGCATTCATGACATCATGTATCTATTCGTATATATCTGCTTTCCATTGAGATGGAACCGAGCATAGTGTGCCTGGGACACTATGAGAGCGAACTTGTTGAACGATTTAAATGACATGCGGATCGACACAAGTGCGCGACAATATTTGGGAACTGTGCCAAGATGATTTTGAATGTCTCATGCTCGCTCAAATGGGTGGTACGTGCGTTTGGATACATCTTGGGACATGTGGCCCGCAAATGTACTATACTGACAGGCAGGGTGCTTTCCAAGAAGTGTTCCATTCACGTTCTCGCTGGTTCGACAATGATAATAATGGTTGTATGGTGTCATGGTGCCGTTTTAGACAATAAATTGCGGACGTGGATTAATCAAAATTTAGAATTCGTTCCTATTGAAAGATACATTTTCAAGGCTGTGATGCTGATTGTGGTGTCATGTGGCTTAAATGGTTTCCAAGGCACTAATATCTTCATTGGCGAGTGCTGTGGGTGTAAAATTCGATTCGATGTTGGGAAATATTTCGGAAGGTGCAATGGTGCAAGGGTGCAACGTATGTGACATTGAAGTTATTTTCGTCAACGTATGTACTTTCTTCGTAAGTTGGAAACAAAAAGATTGTATGAATGTTTCAAGAATCAACAGTTGGGATCACATTAATGAGCTTTTTGTGTGCATGCGTATGACTTTTGCAAATGGCGAGCGCTAATATTCAATGACTACTCCAAGCCGTGGAGTGGACTTGTGGACTAAACAGATGAAGAATACAAGTGAACAAGCCATGGAGGGATACACTCCCCAAGAACGCGGAAAAATCGTGTCGAATTTTTTGCGTAACAATTCGTCTGTAGTGTTGGCGCAGCTCGAATTCCGTCGCCGATTTCCTGGCCGCCCGACAACGACTGCGCAAACACTGCGCCGTTTGGCCACCAACCTTAAAGATTATGGGACCACACGAGATGTTGCCAAGAGTGGCCGGCCACGGCGCCCGTTGTGCCGAGAATGTCGCCGCTGTCGCCGCTGTTGCCGAGGATGTCGAGCTGTCGCCGGAAACATCGACCAGACGCCGTGCCTCGCAATTAGCCATCAACCGGCCGTCCCTAAGGCGAATTTTGGTCAAAGACTTGCGCATGTTCCCGTACAAAGTCCAGTCCGTGCATCAGCTGCTGCCTGTCGACCGCCGAACGCGTGTAACCTACACCCAAGCCATCCTCAATCTCGAGGACGAAGTGGACGATTTGTCGACGAAAATCATAATGAGCGATGAGGCTCATTTCCACCTCAGCGGGTACAAGCTAAACTATTGCTTCTGGGGCACAGAAAATCCACGAGTAATGCACGAGGAGCCATTACACCCGCTCAAAGTTACTGCATGGTGCGTTGTTCACGCTGGAGGAATCACGGACCTTTTTTTTCGAGAACGCCGCTGGTCAAACGACAACAGTGGACGGTGCGCGCTACAGGGCCATGTTAACCGAGTTTTTTCTGCCGAAATTGGACGAATTAAGACTGGAGGACATGTTATTCCAACAGGACGGAGCCACGGCATGCACTGCGAGAGCCACAACCAATATTCTGAATAGCCAAACTACATCGGATGACTTCTTTTGGAACACCTTGTATACAATAGAGACGATAGCGGAAGACCCATTCTGTTACGATTGGGAAACAGCGTTGTCAAACTTCGAAAGAGCAGACTAATATGCGGGGTGTTAGATGAATTGAGAGCCACTTTTTTGAAGCTAAGATAATGTGACCGAGGTTGGGTTTTCGCTTTCATAAGTCAGTCTTCAAAGAGTTAGAGTTCAGTGAAGGAATCTTAAGTTTTCAGATCAAGTTCGTACTGTCGAATTCCATTTTTGTGCTTTTCTATAATTCGGGGACATAATCTGAAGAGGTCTTCAGTCGACAGTTGGTCTTAAAAGTTTAATTTCTTTGTTAAACTTTTGCAAGGTTTTTTGGCTAAACTGTCAAGAATTTAAAAAGATTGTTTGAGCATGATATTTGCACAAAACTCTTAGCCACGCCTACTTTTTGGGAATATTTATTTTAAGGATGGAATAGGGTTGTAGCCTTTTCTTATATCTTGTGGTATTTAAGAAAGCGATCAGATCCTTGGTTTGTTATTCAGGAAGATCGTAAAGGCTGTCAGAGGAAGTCTTGCTATGTGTTGAATGTGTTGCCCATGACTATAGGGGAGCATTCGCGTTGTAGTCAGCTCGACGTTGCTCTTTCCTACACATTTTACAAACAGTGTTATGGGGTATACCCAGTCAGGCAAGATGACTATAGGGCGGTGTAGTGGTAATATGTTCGCCTGTTGAGTGGAAGGATGCGCGTTTAATCCCAGCCAAAATCCACGCGACTTTTATTCAAAACAAAGAGGTCGGTTGTTTCACCTAAAAGTATGCACCATCTTGCTTTTTTTTAATTTAACGAACACAAGAAAGAGTGACTGCTCGAAGTTCGGACATCACCTATGGAGTAAGTACTTCACTATATCCAAAATCTTTCCTAACACTCTCTTTCTTCTTTCCTTCTATCCTTCTCACACGCTCTTACTGGGGTAAAACATTTAGAGGGATTCATAACCCCTTGATGGCGTGCAAATTAAAATAAGAACTGTAATTATCGCTTCCACATTGGCTTTCTCGTTAGGGGATCTGCTAATAAGAACGCTTAGCGTTGAATTTCTAACATGGTACTACTACTAATACTACAGTCCGGAATGAACCTGGGCCTCAACCAACATGCCTCTCCAATTAGCCCGGTCCTTAGCTAACTGCCTCCAGTTGTGCACTCCAAGTTGGTTGTGGTCGGTTTCTACTTGTGCGCGCCACTTAAGACGAGGTCTTCCTCTACTGCGTCTCTGGTGTCCATTCGTTGTACATGTTCTAGCCGTTTTAAACGTCCGATGCGGAGTTTTTTTTACCAGGGGCATGTCACTGTACAGCTCGTATAGTTCTTGGTTAAATTTTCGTCTCCATAGGCCAGTCAACGCAAACGGGACCGAAGATATTTCCAAGAATTTTCCTCTCATATCGACTAAGGATTTCTTCATCCGCTTTTGAGACGGTCCATGCTTCAGCGCCGTAGAGCAGGCCTGGGATGGTCAGGGTCTTATGTAAGATCTCGTTAGTAGTTCGAGTGAGGGCTTTACTACTGAATTGCCTTTTTAGCCCGAAGATACAGCGGTTGGCAAGAGTAATTCTTCGTTTAATTTCTGACGAGATGTTGTTGTCAGAGCTAATAGCGGAACCGAGATGGATAAAGTCCCGTAGGTACTACCTCAAAGTTATATCTGTCAATGGTGACGTTCTGTCCAATTCGTCGATGTTGTGTGTCCTTTCGTGTTGACAGCACATACTTCGTATTTTCCTCATTTACTGCTAAACCCATTTTTGCCGCTTCCTTCATCACGTTGGGTCCTACCAATGATGTCAATATCGTCGGCGTATGCTAGTAGTTGTACAGATTCTTAGAAAATTGTGCCTCTGGTGTTGGCTCGTGAGTTTTGCACAATCCTCTCAAGAATCAGATTGAAGAAGTCACATGACAGCGAAAAAGTTTATGGCAAGTGCGTTGGATTTTTCTATATCAGTAAAGTAAGTGCCCGACGAGTTTTTTAAGAAGGGTAACTGTCTATTTTTATTTTTTACTAATTTAACGATGTTCCAGAAGGGTTTACCGTTTTTTTCCAGTAGATTGAGTTTAGTGTTCCATTCTATATTTCTATGTTTTAAAATTTGTAAGGCTATTTGTTTGTTCTGGTATGACATTTGATGCCGGAATACAGGTTGTCGGTACCTTTGCCAATCTCGTCTACACATATTACGCAGTTTAATTAAAGATAACATATGAGGTGGCAGTTTAAAACAGTAAAACTTTTTAGAAATTTTTGGGATATTAGCATCCACCGCACTGAGAACGTGATCGTTAAAATCATTTACAAGACAGTCAACGTCTTCCTTAGTTAAAATGTCGTCAATATTTAGGGTGATATAACTAAGTTTTGATTTAATCTCTGAACGAAAACGTGTCCAGTTAGCATTTTTTAAATCCTGGACATATTGCACTTTTATTTCCCTTGACGACATGAGACGACAAAAAACCGGATTATGATCGGAGCTAAGTTCATTAAGTGATACTGGATTTGTTATAAGACAAGGGACATTTGTAATAAATAAGTCAAGAACGGAAGGACTACCACGAGAACTGGCTGGAACGTAAGTTGGACTAGGAGGAAACAAAACAGAGATTGGCAATATAACAGGAAAACCAGCAAGTAGGTTTCCCCAAGCATTAGCTCGAACACAACCCCAATTCCTATGTCTGGAATTGAGGTCTCCACCAATTACGAAATCGCCGTTTAAAGGGAAAAGCCTTCTTAAATCGTTTTTAAAGCTAATTCTCTTCTCATCTGTAGCGCTATTACCTGGAAAGTATACGCAAAAAACCTTAACAACCTTTTGATTTCTTAGTTTTAATTCAACCCCCACATTTTCCACGTAACGTGTTCTGACAACAGGCAGGAGCGAATGCTGAATTGATCTTTTGATAAGAATCGCAACACCGCCACCAGTCCTATCGACTCGATCATTTCGGTAGCATTTGTATTGGGTGTTGATAAATTAATACCTTGTTTAAGCCAAGTCTCAGTAACCAAAGCAACGTCAATGTTGCTGTTTTTTTTTAAAGTTTATAAATTCTACAGTTTTGCTGCGAATACCTCTCGCATTCCAAGTGACAATATTAATGTAACTATCTATCATATTACTTAACATTACCTATACAAAAACTTAGTTGGTAAATGTGCAATAACTTGGAACTGTTCTACTTTGGATTTACAAGTAGACAAACTCGTGATCATTTCCATAGCTAAAGCGTTGAGTTCCTCGATCGTGAACAATGTTGATTGTGTACTAGGGATGTTGCTTGAAATGTTGCTGGGAATGTTACCAGGAATGTTGCCGGCAGTATGGTTGAGAGAGCTGCTCACATTGCAGTCGTCCTTCTCCCATACATTACGCGATGCCGTTTGAGTATGAGCGTGAGGTTGAGAGCTAGTGATAGTGATAGCATAGTTACTGCTCTCTTGATTACGGTTCCGCGGACATAGAAGTGAACAATATGTGTTTCTGTGTATTTTTAGCATTTACGTGAACTGGGATCTGAGAAGAGTTATTGTTGAGAAAAGCTTTTGGTTTTTGTTTCTGTGATTTTTCTTTCATCTCAGAATATTTGATCCTATTGGCACAGGTTGGGTCAGTAGACTTGTGACAGCCGTTGCAGTTAACGCACTTGTTCACGGCAACATTGTCGCATAATGAAGTCTTGTGTTGACCTCCGCAGATGGCACAGTAGGCTTTTACGTAGCAATTACGTTCGCCATGCCCGAACATTTGGCAGTTGTGACACTGAGTCAGTTTACCTTTAATTTTTTTTGAATACTCCAGTTGACCTGAGTATGTAAAATAGAACGATACTGTTTTTTTAGATCAGCTAGTCTGATTGAACTATTTTCTAGTGAAACTAGATAAAAAAACATCACTATAACGTTCATATGTTTTTGTTATTTTTTTAGTATTAATGCACTTTAAGCCGATTTTTATGAGTTCACTTTTTAATATATTTGCATCCATATCACCCATGCCGTAGAGAATAACTTTGAAAACTTTTTCACTGTGGATATCATGTGAAAAAAATTGACAGTTTTCAGATTTTAACTTGTCAAACACTGAGTTATAGGAAGCAAGGGATTCACAGACAAGTTTTATCCCAATGGATATTCGTTTTATGTAATAGTCATTAATATTAAGTGTTTTCATGAAACTATGAACGTAATCACTCGATTTTTGGAGGAGTTTTATTGGTGGTATATATACTTTTTTTGCACTAACCGCAACTACATCGTCCATATCGTCACTGTTGTCACTGTCAGGTAGACATTGTAATGGACTCCAGTAATTAGAACTAGAATCCTTTTTACGTGAATTATTTACGTTATTCATTGTCCGACGATATTTATTTTCCGAGGACAAGCGATTGTCCTCGGTTTCGGGTGATCTATCGCGTTTAGATATTTTGAATAACTTGCGAATACACTGTGGGGAAAGTCAATTAGAGATGTCATGCGCAGACGAAAGCTACTAGACGACTCCTTTTTGCTCTAAATGTTAAAAAAAAGTGTTAAACGTCCAATGAGGAATCTTTTTACCAGCTGTTTCTCGCTGAACATGTTAGCTCTTGGTAGAATACTCGACTCCATAGCCCGTTAACGCAAATGAGATTCAAGATATCTCGAAGAGTTTTTAGTTCAAAACGACCAAGGATTTCTTTATCCGATTCTTGATACGGTCCATGCTTCAGCGCCGTAAAGCAGGACCGGGATTTAAGGACCTTGTATTGAATATCCTCAGTCGTCTTAGTGAGCGCTTTATTACTAAATTGCCTTCTTAGCCCAAAGAAGCACAGGTTGTCTTAACAATTTTATGTCCCTGTTCATCTCAATGGGCCTCCGCAAATGAGTTGAACTTTTTGGCATAAAACCGTTTTTTGTGGCCGAGGAGACTGAGGTATACGGAGAGAAAATGTCTGAAATTCATCAACCGAGTTTTTGCTGTTGAACAAGGTTGAATACCAATACAAACACATTTTTTACCATTTTAGGCCTGAAAATTTGTTTATGTCGTTTGGCTTTCATACGAGATTTGTGAGCCGAACAGACAACATGAGTGTTGTTGCATATACTCTCAAGCAAACCTAAGCCCTTGCGAATTGGGAAAAGTACTCACGGAAAATTTCAATTCCGATAGAAATACTTACACAATGAAAAGGAGTTCATGTAATATAATTTGTTCTGCCGGCATATTCATCTCGTGTGCGTTTGGAGTATGGTGTGCAACCGGTCTTATGCCAGAGTTCAACTTAACTCGAGTACGAATGCCTAATGGGATTCTGTTTGCTCCTTGCATCCATAGCATTTAGGTTTTACAATTTGCTAAAACTTGCAAACATTATTCCTGGATTGGCATCTTTGATCTTTCTAAGTCTTCGATCGCGCTGTTTTCTTGCCCTTTTTCTTCTTTCTGATAAGTCGGTATTCTTCCCTTCTTTTTTTTTCCTATAGAGCTTAATGGCAGCTATCATCTTAACGTGCAGATTTGCCTTGTAGGCCTTGTTTTTGGCTGTGAGCATCTGTTGGCACTCTTCATCAAATCTACGGTTTCTTGCTGGTGGGCGCAACAAACTTAGTTCTTGACAGTAGATGCTTGTGGTATGATGAATGGTATGGCGGTCTCTAGAGATTGCCGTCATTCGGCTTTAAACTTGTTTGCATAATTTTTTCTTTGATCGTTGATATGGAGATCGCCATGTCCTCTTATGGATGTTGAGGTGAAGAAACCGTAAGCGAGCTATAGTGGCATTTCGTCAAAATCAAATAGCCTTAGTCCAAGTAATTCTAAAGACTGCCTCTTTTCCTACCATTGCGTTAAGATCTTTCAACAAATCAATCGCCGTCTCTCATAAGTTTTTTCCTGGAGCTCGTAGAAATAGTCTTTCGCTATATCATCCCTTTTTTTATTTTGATCGTGAATACAATAAAGCAAATGTATATTCTACGGCGCTGAAGCATGGACCGTCTCAAAAGCGGATGAAGAAATCCTTGGTCGATTCGAGAGGAAAATTCTTCGAAAAATCATACAGATGACGCACTGCATACAAGAAAAATTTGTTCTATGGCGGGTTGTACTGGCACAGCCCGCCATATGTTTGGATCTCGTTTGTCATGTGTGCACGTGCACACCGCCCGCCTGTACCTTAAAGCTGGTGAGCAAAAGTTTCTGTTTTTTGTTCTCGCAGCGTCATCTGTATGGCGGTATTGTCTTTGGATTAAGGCTACTGTTGGCAAATTTGGCCTTAATGCGGATGGTTACAATGTGTTCCCTAATGTCTTTAAAAGCTTGAGACTTCTTTCCTAAGTCTGACACTTATAACAAATCCACATTCGGAAAATCTCTATTTTTACTCACTACAACCAAAGATTATAAAATCATACAGATAAAGCACTGCATAGAATGTTCTATGGCGAGTCGTGTTGGCACAGCCCTCCATATGTTTTGATCTCGTTTTTCATGTGTACACACTGCCGCCAACCGCCCGTACCATGAAGCTGGTGTGCAAAAGTCTCGGTTTTTTTTGTTGTCATCTGTATGACTTTGTAACCTTTGTTACAACATTGACCATAGCAGATGGTACAGTTTACCATCCTCTTTTTGCCCGGCCCATCGAATCGCAATTCCTGGACGGCAGTCTGCAGCTTTGGGCCTTCACTAGTTGGTCGCCTGCACCTCTCCTATTTAATGTTCTCGCATTCAGGGTGCATACACGAACGTCGTTGTCTTTTTTTCTTTAGGCAGGGTTGTCAACAAAAGCACCAGTCCTATCCGAGGCTATTTGTTGTTTCGTAAAAATAATTTTTTTTTTACATGAGTGAGTAGTTAACCCAAGGCACAATCCCCAACCTGAAGGCCAGTTCCAAAATGTATTAGTTACCCCTAGGACACGGTCCCATCACTATTAAATACGAAATTGGGTGGTGCCGTTGGCTTTTCGGGTAATCCGTCACCACATCTGTTCAAGGAGTCTGACACACCCTTGAGATTCGTTGAGATTTGACGAAGCAGCTCATCTAGGTGCGCCTCATCGGCTCCGCTATTAACTCTAACAACATCTCGTCAGAAATTAAACGAAGAAATACTCTTGCCAACTGCTGTTTCTTCGGGCTAAGAAGGCAATTCGGTAGTAAGGCCCTCACTCGAACTACTAAGGAGATCTTATATAAGACCCTGATCATTCCAGTCCTGCTCTACGATGCTAAAGCATGGACCATCTCAAAAGCGGATGAAGAAATCCTTGGTCGATTCGAGAGGAAAATTCTTCGAAAAATCTTCGGTCCCGTTTGCGTTGACGGGCTATGGAGATGAAGATTCAAAAAAGAGCTATACGAGCTGTACAGCGACATGCCCTGGTCAAAAACTCCGCATTGGACGTTTAAGATGGCTAGGACATGTAGAACGAATGGACACCAACACTCCGGCTCGCAGAGTCTTCGATTCCCAGCCAGACGTCGGACGCAGTAGAGGAAGACCTGGCCTTAAGTGGCGTGCACAAGTAGAAACCGACCTCAACCAACTTGGAGTGCACAACTGGAGGCAGTTAGCTAAGGACCGGGCTAATTGGAGAGGCTTGTTGGTTGAGGCCCAGGTCCATTCCGGAATGTAGCGCCATTTAAGTAAGTAAGTATGTACTTATAAGCTAAGCAAGTCAAATCCAGTTGGATTAGACCAATATCGAATGGTTAACACTTAGTTACAAGATAGCAAGTTACAGCGACTAGGCGTTGCCATGTTAACGTCTGTCGGAGTTCGCGTTCTTTATACAATACCCACCTGCAGACGCATGTCACCACTTTAACCTAACCTAACTCAGCATATGTTCTTAGGATAAAAAAAACGGATCGGCTTTTGCCGATTTTCCATATATTTGGAGTATTAAACCATCCACTTAAACTTAAGGCCTTAAAGTTGCACTTACTCCAAAAGTCATCCCGTTACACAGCTTAATTAACACAATTCACACACCACTTGTCCCAATTCCGATGAAAGCTAAAAATCTCAACATGCCAACAGACTGTCGGCATTTAAGTCTTGTTGATACAAACCTATTAGGAATAAAATATTTGCATGCAGGACACATCCTTCGTCTTAATTATTCCGAAAAGAACTGCTCTGTCGGAATGAAAACGAGACAAATACGAGTAAGTACTTGGTAATCACATTTGCGTCATCATCTAGGAACGTCTTTCGAATTGGATTAAGGCAGTGTGAGGACACTTTTCCGAAGAATCTGCAAAACGTATGATGCACTTTGCACCCAGTATCCTTATTGCGTTAATGACGACGCTATATCCGCCAAGGACAGAGACTATCATGAGGAGGGGGCCGCAAACAGAGACGAACATATCCATAAAGCGATAGCCGAATAATAAAGATCACAGAAAATGTTTTTCCTTTTTTATTTCCCGTCTGAAGAAGGGACAATATGGAGGGGGGATTGGAAAAAAAGAACCATCCCGCCAAAGGAAAACTTCATCTTTGAGGTAAAAGAATGCTTTTTACTTTGACGCCACTTAAAAGGATTGTGATTTTATTGAAGCTTTTGCGTTTTTTCCTTTTTGCATCGCTCCTCCATGCGGAGGCAAACTCAAAGGCTTTGCCGAGCTTCTCAGGAAACTGTACCTTTTTGCATTTTGCATTTCTCTTATTTAGTTCGTTTTTTTTTTCTTCCTTTAAGTACGTATCCTTAGGTGAAATATAATTCACATAATAAGGAAGTGTTTGAGGTTAGTTATGGGTGTGTGAATTAATTATGCAATTAGATAACTTTTTAATGAGTGTCAGTGTCAGAGGGTTTTATTCAGAGAAACATAAACATCACAAGTCGAAATGGTATGAAAGTGGGTTTTATGTCAACATAAAAGCGGAAAACACAACGACTTTAGGTGACTTCCAAGAACGTCCAACTATAAAAGTTTTTTTTTGAACAGATTTTGGTCAGCTAATCATCGGATATTGGAAGAAATGTGCTGGTGAAAGTGGTCATTACTTGCTTACTTAAGTGGCTAATGTCGGCATGTCGCTGTACAGCTCGTATAGGTCTTGGTTGAATTTTCGTCTCGAATCGACTAAGGATTTCTTCATCCGCTTTTGAGACGGTCCATGCTTCAGCGCCGTAGAGCAGGACTGGGATGATCAGGATCTCCTTAGTAGTTCGAGTGAGGGCTTTACTAATGAATTGACATCTTAGCAAGAAGAAACAACGGTTGGCAAAAGTAATTCTTTGTTGGATTTCTGACGAGATGTTGCTGTCAGAGTTAATGGCGGAGCCGAGGTAGACAAATACCGTTCGACGGGAGTTATATATGTCAATGTTAACGTTCTGTCAAATTCGTCGATGTTGTGTATCATTTCGTCTTGACATCATATACTAAGTCTTACTCTCATTTACTGATAAACCCATTCTTGCAGCTTCCTTCTCCACACTAGTTAACGTGGCTATGAAATCACGTTGAGTCCTACCAATGATATCAATATCTTCGCCGTATGCTAGTAGCTGCACCGATTTTTGTAAAATTGTGCCTCTCTTGTTGGCTCGGAATTCTTGCACAATCCTCTCAAGAATCAAATTGAAGAAGTCACATGGCAGCGCATCGCCTTGAATCCGTTTTTTGTATCGAATGTGTGAGGTCGTTTCCGACCCTGATGGAGCAGCGAGTATTCTCCATCGTCATACTACACAAACGGACGAGTTCGGGCGGTATATCAAAATTAGGCATGGCTCTGTATAGTTCGTCTCTATAAATTCTGTCGTATGCGGCTTTGAAATCAATGAATATATGGTGGTTATCGATTTGGACTTCTTGGATTTTTCCAGGATCTGCCGATGTGTGAAAAGTTGATCGGTTTTTCGGCCTTAAACCACACTGATAAAGTCCGATCAGGTTGCTGGTAAACGGTTTCAGGCCTTCACATATTACGGACTATAGGATCTTGTAGGTGATGTTGAGGAGACTTATGCCTCTGTAGTTGGAGCAGTTAAGAGTCGCCTTTTTTGTGGATCGGGCAACCAATGCCGAGGTTGCTTTCCTTATGCATACTTTCTTCCGCCCAGATTTGGCTTAAGTTAAGATATTGCTATCCTCACTTCACTCAGGTCGGGTGGTTGGCGGTTTTCCCTGTTGTGGCCAATGTTGAATGGTTTGTTCTGCCTTTAACAGTCCGCAGCAATATAACATATCCTCAGCATCGACTGTGTCTAAATTTCGATGTTTCCTTGTTCCTCTCGACAGGATTCTGTTCCAGTATTGTATCTTTGGCTTTGAGGTTTAGACTTTGTTAGAACCTGCAAATATTGTCCCTGTAGTTGCACCTCTATATATCCTCGATCACGCGCCTTTCTTGCTCTTTTTTCTTCTTTCTGAAAAGCTGGTGTTCTTCCCCTACTTCTTTGCCTATAGAGCTCAATGCCAGCTCTCGTGTTCACCTGCAGCTTAGCCTTTTATGACTCGTTCTTGGCGAGCTTAACATTCAATGGTTTTAAATGAAAGTTTTGTTTATTTAAAGCAGTCTATAAGGTTGAAGAATCGGTAGATGATCAACTAAGTCGCTCAACAGAAACCAGTTGTGTAAAGTGATACTGAGAGCGAAGTACTCTGTGATGTGAAATTTCGGGAATTTTCCTACGATACCTATGTCAAAATTAACTTATTTTGGTATGTTTACCAAATTTTATTTTTTTACAATTTCTAAAGTTTTCCTTACGAGACGAGGGTGTTTATAACCGGCCGTCTACTTTAAAGCACCTCTGTAACACCATGGTTGTGGAAAAAGGCCATAAGTTTAAAATCGGTATCTTCGTTGGAGGGGTGCCACGTCTCTGCTGATCCTCATTTACTCTCTCGTTGGACTGTAAAGAGTAAACAAGTTAAGAATACTTATACTCCCTGCCATCGATCCTGCGCGTTTGTCCCCATAATGCGATGGCGCCAAAGCTTTATTGGGTGGTAGATTCAAGGCAACGTTAGCCCCCACCCGTAATTATCGTCTTGCACTCAACGAATGATCCTCCTCCCTCACCCATTGATCCATACAGATACTCCTGAGTCCTGTATGGATCTTGCCTCCATCTTGAGTCACTCTCTCCATGGGCCGGTACCTCATGGAGGCTTAAATCAACCGCTTTAACTATTTATGGTTGCATTCTCAGGATATGACGGTCGTAGGTCCATGGCTGCCCCTTCTTCCACTTGATTCCCTGTTCTCAAGCAACAAAAAATGAGAAAACGAATGGATTTAAGGGAAAAGAGTGTGAGCCTTGTTGCTGTAAATTCTACCGTAAAAGATAACTACACCAACTACCAGTGCCATGACGATTTTTGGAAGCTGCTTAATACTAAGCCACGTACGTTACTCATGGAGACGCGCTCGAGTGGAATTTATACCGAAGGAAGGCAAGCGCGGCCACGAGACCGCGAAGGATTTCGGACCAATCTGAGTTACCGTTCCAATCAGAGCGCGTTCTAGACATCCACATGCGAAGTTTTCTAGAAGAATCTTCGCTACCCAAATCCAGCAACCTAAAAATGCTTACACAAAAGGACTACATTCTAGCCTCCTTATTTAATATAGAGGGAGCTTTCAACAACGTCCTCACTGGAGCTATTCTTAAATCTCTGATCGAGCTAGGTATAGAAAAATCTACTAGCCAATGGATAGTCTCTATGCTGGGAGCACGAATTATCCAGGCAACACTTCGCAATAGTCACTTAACCAAACTTTTACATAGAGGAATACCACAAGGCGCCGTCATCTCTCCTCTACTCTGGCTAATGGTTATGAACAAAATTCTAGGGGTATCATGCTTGACCCAAACTAAACTGAAAATACAACATCGAACATAGAGTAAGGAGGGCGTGTGTTGCCCTTTATGCTTGCAGCAAATCGCTTGGAAAAAAGTGGGGACTTCAACCAATGATGACCTTGTGGATGTACACAGCAGTGGTACGTCCAATTGTCACATACGGCTCACTAGCATGGTGGCCAGCAGTGCGTAAAGGCTACAATCTAACAAATTAAAAAAGCTGCAATGAACAGCCAGTATAGGCACCACGGGCGAACTGAGGTCGGCACCAACGGATACCCTTGCTGTGCCACTGCACACCTTGCCTCTCGACCTACACATTAAAGATATCGCTTTATGCAGCTCAGTAAAATTCAAGGACTCAGGATGCTGGAATGAAACGCCGTATGGCCACAGTAATATCTTGGCACCAACCGGCATGGTCACGTTTCCGACAGACTACACAACACCTATACTAAGCTTCAACAAAGGCTAGAAAAACGAAGTAGTAAGAGATTTCGACACGGTCTAACAAAGGCTAGAAAAACGAAGTAGTAAGAGATTTCGACACGGTCATCTACCCTGACGGATCTAAGACGAACTGTGGGGTGGGGTCCGGAGTCTACTCGGAATCAAAGAAAATATCAGTTTCTTATCGCTTACCAGTCTTTGCCAGCGTATTTCAAGCGGAAATGCTGGCTATCGGAGAGGCTTGTTCGCTACTAGCGCGTGACACTACGGAAAAGCAAAACATTGCATTTCTCACAGCAAGCGGCCATAAATGCCATCAACTCTGCTACCATATCCTCCAAACTGGTACAGAAATGCCGGAACAAACTTGCCCACCTTGGCGAACGCTTCAGGGTCACACTTCTCTGGGCTCCAGGGCACAGTGACATTAAAGGAAACTTGCGTGCAGATGAGTTGGCCCGGCAAGGCTCAGCTCTTCACTGCTCGGTTAAAGGAGAAATACACTCTTACATCCTGAAGAAGGCTAATAAATTGCGTCATTTCGTGGACTTTATATCCCTCCTACGACAAAAACAGAACATACGATCTACTAAATAAAGCCCGCCCAGATATCGCAAGAATTACGGCGATTATAACGGGGCACTGGTCAATCGGAGACCATGCCGCCAACCTGGGGATCCCATACAACCATCAATGCCGCAGTTGCGGGATCACAAATGAGAGAGAAAACTTCTCCCGTTTCATCTGCAAATGTCCGGCAGTAGCAAGAGCCAGACTGCGTTCGTTAGACTAACCATTCTTCGACAACCTTAGCGACATTTCGGGTAAAAGGATACAAGTTATCAGTCTCCTAAGCCACACAGGCTTTGTTCTAGAGACCGCCTGTATCACATCCACAACAACAATCATAATGAAGGTCACACGAGTCGTGGTTACAAAAAGGCACATAAGTGCTACTTTGGTTCATGCCGAACCGCCACTTGTACCTGCCTACCTAACTACCAGGTGAAATCATCCCTATACTTGTGACCTTTCAACAACCCACAAGATAGACCCTTTCAACTCATTGAAATTCCACATAACAACGACACGAACATTGTAATACTATAACTTCAAATGCAGTTAACACTCACCAACAAGAGCGCAGGGCACAAATAGCTTTTCAAGGCTCTGCTTCAGGGTCACAAATTACCCTCACCTGAGAGGGGAAGTGTTCTTTTCTATTTGAAACCGACCTAGAATTGTGTCAAATATCCTACCAACAACCTTTTTGCTTTTTCCGCACCGCAAAGCACTTAAGGCTTTATATGCAAATGGTTGTCCACATTATTGTCACGCCTACTGTAGATATTCGGATATCATACACCCAACCAATGACAAGACAAAAGAATTCATTACGCATACCTTGGCTAACATTTATGACTCAGTTAACAAATTATCAGGCGATTTTATTTAAATTCTCAGATAAGTACCCCAACAGCAAACAAATCCAACCTAATTTTTGCTTAAATACCAACATTGTCACTGCTTACCCTTCCCCGGCGAGCTGTATAGATACAATCGAACCAAGTTTGGCTTACATTGAAGTGTCCTACATCCTGCTGTACCTGAGAACGACTGCGCGCTACTCCCCACCCTCGACCTATTGTTCGATAAATCGCGCAACCTCACAACTCCCTTCACAGGTACAACTTCGACTATGTATCTGCGCTATGTGCGCGCTCTCTGTGTGCAGATACAAATTCAGCATTTTCTCAAATTGCTTCGATTGTCTTAATTGATCGTTTTGGCGATCATAGAACATCGTTCTTAGAATCGTGATTAATCGACTTAATCCGTGTGTGTGTGTGTGTTTGGAGAACCATTGAGAGTAGGTACTGTTCCAGAGGTCGCGTTTAACTAAAGTTTCTGCATGCAATGCCATGCCAAAACCAGAAGTTAAATTCAGATTGTCAACGTCCAGATGTTACATGTTCTGATGGCTTTAGCTGCTGCTCCAGCTACTGCTACTACTTCAGTATGGCATGACAGTACTGCCGCAGTGCCTGTATTTTTAGATGCGATCGATGCGATGCAAAATCAGAATAAACAGAACGTGCAGAGCTTAGATTTTGTCACGACCAACGACAACGTTGAGGTGGCTTTAAATAGAAATATTTGGTGGATGGCTGTCGCAGAGACCTATGCGGACGACGAGGACGACGGGGGTTTCAGTGGTTTCTGCTTTCGGTGGCAATATGCCTCTGGTTCGGTTTAAAATCGTGAATCGTTCTTTCAATTTTTTGACAGATACAACGATGGTGATGCTGATTTTGGATATGAGATTTAACTGAGAGAAAAGTCACAATTGCGGTGTGTTTTGATTGACAGACAGATTGCCAGAAATTCGAGTGATCGAATGGCGCGACGCGGCGGTAGATACATGCTGATGGAACCCAATTGGAAATGTACTTTGGGCTCTGGCATGTAATTAAGGGGGGGGATACGGGAAAATACCTTTGCATCGTGAAACTAAAATAGGTCGGGTAGATATAAAGTATCTATAAGATTGGAAGTTGTGCTGGGCCAAATGCATTTCAATTTCGAACATTCCCCCAAAAACATGCACATCACAGAAAGTGGGTAATATCCTTGTGGTGGTGCACTGTCATCATTTCCCATTGGGAACTCGGCATATGGTGTGGAAGGATGTCACACCTTGTTTGGGGTAATGTTTGGTACACGCTTAAATGACGGACTTCCATTGCATGAACGGTAAAGTGTTTGTTAAGTAAAAGAACACGAATTTTGCATTAGAGTGGGAACTCATGTGATGTTTCCCTGCAATATGATGATGATGATGTCCAACTAAATTTTATTTATTGCAACTGCAGGAATGATTTTGTCATAACCACATATACTACGGCTAAGAAAATCTTTCCAGCCTTAGGTTTGGCTTCGATTCATAGTGGTCTTTTGGTGTTGAAGAAGCTAATTCTGCTAATGATGTTGGTGCTGTCGGAAATGTTGCTGCTTATTGTGGATTTCAATACCAAGTATGAAGATGAAGTTCAGAATACTTACTTACTTAAGTGGCGCTACAGTTCGGAATGAACCTGGGCCTCAACCAACATGCCTCTCCAATTAGCCCGGTCCTCAGCTAACTTTCTCCAGATGCGCACTCCAAGTTGGTTGAGGTCAGTTTCTACTTGTGCGCGCCACGTAAGAAGAGGTCTTCCTCTACTCCGACGTTTGGCTGGGAATCGAAGACTGCGAGCCGGAGTATTGGTGTCCAATCGTTGTACATGTTTTAGCCGTTTTAAACGTCCGATGCGGAGTTTTTTGACCAGGGGCATGTCGCTGTACAGCTCGTATAGTTTTTGGTTGAATTTTCGTCTCCATAGCCCGTCAACGCAAACGGGACCGAAGATTTTTCGAAGAATTTTCCTCTCAAGTCGACCAAGGATTTCTTCATCCGCTCTTGAGACGGTCCATGTTTCAGCGCCGTAGAGCAGGACTGGGATGATCAGGGTCTTATATAAGATCTCCTTAGTAGTTCGAGTGAGGTCTTTACTACTGAATTGCCTTCTTAGCCCGAAGAAACAGCGGTTGGCAAGAGTAATTCTTCGTTAAATTTCTGACGAGATGTTGTTGTCAGAGTTAATAGCGGAACCGAGATAGATAAAGTCCCGTACTACCTCAAAGTTATATCTGTCAATGGTGACGTTCTGTTCAATTCATCGATGTTGTGTGTCCTTTCGTTTTTACAGCATATACTTCGTCTTCCCTCATTTACTGATAAGTCTATTTTTGGCGATTCCTTCTGTATGCTAGCAAACGTGCCTATAACATCACGTTGAGTCCTACCAATGATGTTAATTACGTCGGCGTATGCTAGTAGTTGTACAGATTTTTAAAAAATTGTGCCTCTGTTGTTGGCTCGTCAATCAAGAATCAGATTGAAGAAGTCACATGACAGCGCATCGCCTTGTCTAAATCCTTTTTTGGTATCGAATGTGTCAGTGAGGTCGTTTCCGGCCCTGATGGAGCAGCGAGAATTCTCCATCGTCATCCTACACAAACGGACGAGTTTGGGCGGTATACCAAAACTAGACATGGCTCTGTATAGATCGTCTCTATAAATGCTGCCGTATGCGGCTTGGAAATCGATGAATAGGTGGTGGGTATCGATTTGGACTTCTTGGGTTTTTTCCAGGATCTGTCGAAGTGTGCAATTTTGATCGCTTGTAGACTTTCCTGGCCTAAAACCGCACTGATAAGAACCGATCAGGTTGTTGGTAAACGGTTTCAGGCGTTCACATATAACGGCAGGTAGGATCTTGTAGGCGATATTGAGGAGACTTATGCCTCTGTAGTTGGCGCAGTTGAGAGGGTCTCCTTTAAGTTTGGATCGGGCAAACGATGCTGAGTTTCCATTCTTTAGGCATTCTTTCTTCCGACCAGATTTGGCTTATGAGTTGGCGGATGCTTCTTACCAAGTCATCTCCGCCGGCTTTATAAAGCTCGGCAGGAAGGCCGTCATTTCCGGCAGCCTTATTAAGCTTTAGTTTAGATATTGCTATCCTCACTTCACTCAGGTCGGGTGGTTGGCAGCTTTCGCTGTCGTTGCCAACATTGAATGGTTAGTTTTGCCTGACAGCGGAATGTTGTTCGTCATCGCCGTTTAACAGTCTGCAGAAGTGGTTTTTCCATATCCTCAACATAGACTGTGTCTCAACTACGATATTTCCTTGTTCATCTCAATTGAGATATATAACGCTCACCCGTACTACTGGGAAAATTATATATAAGACCTTATCATCTGGTCCAGCTCAACGGTGTCGAAAAATGGACCGTACAAAGCGCACGAAGAAATCATTGGTTAGGAAACCATGTGCTGGTATAGTAGCATTTCGTTCCGCAGCGGAGTCAACTAGCGTAAATCCGTTGCCAGGCTTTATGTCGTGTAGGCTGTGTTTTCCAACAACACTGCTAATGATTTCTTCTCTGCCTTCGCTTCGCTAATAGGTAGTCGCTAATAGGTTTTGCCTTTAATCTCCGTCGGGGCGTGAGCGCATATAAGGCTTATATTTGCGAATTCGGCCTTGATGTGAATTGTTAGAATGCGTTCGCTAATGCCTTGCAAGCATAAGACTGGCACTCATAATAAATCCGCCTTTGAAAAGACCTTTTTGGCTCATTATAACTTAGACCGTTGTACATGTCACAGTTTTTCATTTTGCTTTTGCCCAGTCCATCTCATGGTATTTCCTGTAAGGCAGTAATGTCTGCTTTGTAGTAGCTTAGGGCTTTCGATAGTTGTTCGCCTGCACCTCTCCTGTTTAATGTTTTCAAATTCCAGATGCAGATACGAATGTCGTTGTCAGTCCTTTCCGAGGCTATTGCATCGTAATTAGTGATTTTTTTCCATGGGTGTGTAGCTAACCCGGGGCTCAGGGCGTGATGGTTAGTGCGATGAACTGCCGCGCTGCAGGTCTGGGATCGATTCACAGCCGTAGCAAAACCTAAATGATTTTTCACTGGCACTCCTCTCGTCATGATCTGACAAATCGTGCTAGAAGTATCGATTGTCAAGAGAAAAGCTTATCTCAAACTCGCCGTTCGGAGTCGGCATAAAACAGGAGTTCACATGCACACATGAATGATTGTGAGAAAGCTCGGCCCTGGGTACTAACGAGACTGTTGCACCACAAAAAAATATTTTTGTTTGTGTAGCTAGCCCAAAGTTCAACCCCCAATTTGTAGGGCCAGTTCCAATTTATTAGGTACTCCAATTACATGGGGCCATTAGTATCCACTACGGGATTTAGTGTTGCAATCGGCCTTTCGGCTCATCCGCCACGATTTCCTTTCAAGAGGCATGACGTACCTTTAAGATACCTGTTTTCACTTTGTCCATTGGGACAGTACACGCCGACGGTTATTCCATTTTGGAAATTTTTTAGCTGCCGTATTGGAGGACTATAGGTATTGTGAGGTCACATTTGTCATCTTCTGCCGCCAAGACTTTACACAGGGATTGAGACTCTATCAACGTCAAGATACTAGGGCACTAGGCCGTCGCCATAAGAAGGCAGAGAGTCGGAGTGGGGTGTATTTATATAAGCGCATTACCATCCATTTGACCAGACTCGTTCTTGAGCTTTATAAATATATTTTAACGGAAATAATGAAATATCAAGCAGATAAGGCCCATTAGGGCTTCTCAATTGCGATGGGCTCCGTGGTGTGATAGTTAGTAAGATGAATTGCTCCGCAGAAGGTCTGAATTCGCCATAGCAACACCTTAATGATTTTTCACTGGCCCTCCTCTAGTGATGATCTAACAAATCATCAGAGTGTTATCGACTGTCAAGAAAAGCTTATCTCAACTTAGCAGTTCGTTGCCGTCATAAAAAGGTGGTCCTGCCATCGTGCAGGAAGTTGTGAATAGTTTTGAGAAAGCTAGGCCTTTGGTACTAACGGGCCAGTTGCGCCTAAAATTTGTATTTGCATCCATTTGCGAAATTATAAATTCTACCACAAATAATGGGACCTCGAGTTCTACGCCGACTCCGAACGGAAAATTTGTTATGACAGTTTTTGTACTCTTTGATGTGTGGCAGATTTTCGTCAGAGGTGTGGCATTGAATAAACATTAAGGCGTTTTTATTTTTGGAATTTTGAATCGGAGACACCGCGCGTAGATAGTATTCACTAACCACTAGGCCCCTGCCGCCACCATTTTAAATCAATCTACTGAAATATGCCGGCTCTACTAATGAGTCCAACTTTACTTTATACAGCGAAGCATTTTCATTTTCAGGATCATATAATTCTGAGAACCTTTGAATTGACCTCTTCAATATTCCTTTACGTCTAGACATTATGACGATGTCCCGCATTATGGCTTTGTTGCTAAGATCTGTGTACATAGCAAATTAATAATAAAAGTAGGTACCAGGTCATCCTTAAGTCTACGTAAGACATACATATCTGATCCTGCTTACCCAAACTGTAACAAGGATAAGGCTATTCTATTGATAATGAATCAACGAGCACCATTTCTTCGAATTATTTAAAAAAAAAAATAAAAAAAATTCACAGAAATTCCCTAAAAAGAAGACTCTTTCCAAGTAGGTACCTTCCTTTTCATTCATGTACTTCAATATTCAGTAATTGAAAATTAAATTGCTCACTTTAGCTTCCTTCGAACATGGAATTCCCTGCACTCATTCATTAAAATCTATAAATACAAGTCGTACTCTACTCCATACTACGACCACCCCCTCACGATTAAAGCTTTCTAGTAAAAGCTTACCATCCCACCCCCATCTGTTACGAGGACAAGGAAACTTTTTAATATAAGCAAACACGATGTTGCCCCAAACCCCAGAATGGATCCGACTGCACAACGACTACTCCCAATCAAACAGCACCGGCTCGTCAGCGTCGTCGACTCTCATCGTTACATCCTCCGTATAGTCAGTGGGACTGTGGGAGAACGGAAGAACTATTTTTAACCACTGGCATGGTATCCGACTGCGAATCCCCTTGGCGCATGCATACTCGCACCCATTCCCTTCCCAGTCCTTGGCAGTAATCTACATAAACCAAGCATCTCCCAACTGCCGATCCCAGTCCCTGAATGAATCTATCATAGGTAAACAAACTAAGAGCCAGTGTGTGTTCATTTACCAAACAAATCGCGTATCCGCATCCGTTGGAATGTTCCGTTCGCCACTTCAACTGCTGCCACAGCTCGGCCGGTTGCGCGCCGGCTAGCGCGGCTGACATTGCGTTCCATTTGCCAAGGTATGCGTCCCAAGCGCGTGTAGTACCACCGCACGCCGTGTACCATGGTTACATGCAAGCGAGAACTTAACAAATCTGCCAAAGTATGAATAATTCCCCTGCTGGTATTTTCTTCCTTTTTTTTTTACTGTAACTAGACATCCATACCGTGTATTGTATTTAGAAACATGCAAAAAAGATACACAAACACACAGGCTTTAATAACGCGTGTGTTTGTGCGCGTTTTTATGGGGAAAACATTTACAAAAGTCAGTAGAATCGTTCCTTGCCGTTTCCATCACACCATCCTCATCATCATCATCATCATCAGCAGCAGCAGGAGCATCGTCATCTGCAAAAAGGAGTAAAGTATCTTTGTGTCTATGCACATCCATCCGCACTATAGCCAAGTCGAGCAGCACCACCATGCACCATCATCAACTCCAACAGCAGCAGCGCGGCAGCAACAGCAACCAACAACAACAACAATAACATCAGCATCACAACAAAACGGACGGCGACGAACAAGAAATGTTGAGCGATGGTGAAATAAAAGAAAAGAAGTGCGCGCTCCATACAAACGGCGCGGAGGCGAACCGAAACCAACATTTTTTCGACACAAAAAAAACGAAAGAAGTGCAATAACAGCGAACAGAAAGAACACAAACGCAACAACAACAACGAATTGACGAAGCGAAGGCGAGGCGAATACGAAACGAACAAAAACAGAATGTAAAAAAAAAATAACAGAACAAACCAAAAGCGAGGGGGACCACACTCAACACCAACGTGACTAACATCAACCGGCACAACGAACTTCACAACCACAACCCAGCCAGTCCATGTCGACACCTGACAGTGTTGCTGCTGTTGCGGTGGCGAATACTCAACGTGGATTAAATCGAGCGAAATAGTATTGGAAATGGTCGGCTGTTACTTTTATATTTAATATGTGCTCACTGCCCCATTTTTAAAACGGCATATTATTTATTATCTGTGTCGTACAAAAGCAGTGTATTCGTTTTCAACGGTACTATTCCTCTTGTTTACATGTTGACCACCCTAACAAAACAAAAACTTCAATGTTTTGGCTCCGTTTTTGTTGACAGTTGACAAAAGAAAACGTGCAAGTGTGGTGTTCACGATGTCGCGCAGTGAAAAGTACGTTTTTTTTTATTGTTTTTTACTAGAAAGTCGATTTAAATCAGTTTGTTTTATTAATTGATCTATTTGAAACGAGTGTTTTGCGATAAATTGGTTGTTTCTGTTGAGATATAGATTTTTAGAGCTATTGTTTATGGTGCCCCATTATTGGGGCGCTGAGCACGAACTGTAACGTTGTTCTATGTTCAAAAAATAGATTTTACTTTATTTTTACATTGATTTTAGTATCTACAACTTACGTTTGTGCAATAATGTGTTATATTTACAATTGAATTTTAAATAATTTATGTTTTAGGTTGTCTTTAGCCGAAATTGTAGATATACTAGAGACAGAAGATGACATTATAGAAGGTACCATCTATACATGTCCACCCAACAACCATATGTTGAGTGATGGCGATACTGACGAGGAAGATGCGCTTCTTCGGGATTTGAATCATTTGACAGGCAATCAACTACGGGCTGAGGCGCAGCTTTCATGTGTGCGGAAATCAGGATCAGCGTTACAAACAGAACAAATAGGCCAAGAAGATTCAAGCGATGATGATGGCGTACCTCTGTCGAAGATCGCATCCAGTTCAACGGCTAAAAAGCAAGTAAGAAGAAAGAAGAAAGAAGGAAGAAAGAAAATGGAAAGAAATTGATTTACCGGAGCATCAAAGAAGGGAATGGAAACGTCCGGAGTTTTTGGATACTAACAGATCGCCTGTGGAATGGTTTGAATTGTTTTACGATGAAGACATCATGGATTTGTTTGTAGAAAATTCAAAAAGGTATGCGGTTTTTGAAGGCAAGCAATTTACCACAACAAAAGAAGAAATTCGCCTTGTACTAGCAATCTTTTTGCTAAGTGGATACAACGTCCAAGCCAGGAATCGCATGTACTGGGATACTGGAGCCGACACGTATCACCCTGGCGTAGCTAAGGTAATATCTCGTTCGCGATTTGAACAAGTACTTCGTTTTATCCATGTTTCTGATAATGCGGCTTTAGACGTCCAGGATAAATTTACGAAAGTGCGACCTTTATGGGAGAAACTGAATGAGAAATGGGTGAAGTATTGGCCTCAGTACAACGAAGTAAGCATTGATGAATCAATGATCCCGTATTATGGACATCACAGTACAAAACAGCACATTCATGGTAAACCAATACGTTTTGGCTTCAAATGATGGTTTATGGCTACTCGCCTCGGCTATCTCATACAAGCTATTCCTTATCAAGGAGCTAGCACAGGCAACACTAATCCTGATCTAGGTGTTGGAGGATCTGTCGTAACGAAATTGGTTGCCAAATTGCCTGCAGGTTTCCCAGTTCATGTTTACATCGACAATTTTTTTACATCTATTAGATTGCTCACAGCTTTGAAGATATCTGGCCATCAGGGGACAGGCACAATACGACCAAATCGTGTAGAAAATGCACCAGTGTTGGGATTAACAGAAATGAAGAAGAAGGAGCGTGGTAGCTTTCATCAAATAACTGATGAAACATCAGGCGTCACTCTTGTTCGGTACAATGATAATAACGTGGTTACCGTAGCATCAACCTGCGAAGGGGTCACACCAAAGGGATCCGCACAGCGTTGGTCAAGAAGTGAGAAGAAGAAAATCTCGATTCAACAGCCTTTCTGCGTACAAATGTATAATAAATATATTGGCGGAGTTGATCGCCTTGATCAAAATATAGGCTGCTATCGCGTTGGTATAAAAAAAAAATGGTATTGGCAACTTTTAGTTTGGCCCTTGAACGCCTCTATGAACAACGCTTTCCAGTTGTATAGGCTGTCACCAGCTGGCCAAGAGAAGGGGCATCTCGATTACCTAGCTTTTGTCAGGTATGTGGTAACAACATATCTGGGAAGGTACGCACCGGCTCGCTCTATAGGCCGTCCACTGAACCCAATCTCAAGGAAACGGAGGGTGCCAGATGATGTTCGTCTAGATGGAGCTGGTCATATCATTATTTCTAGTGAAACGCAGATACGTTGTGGCCAATGCCATAAAACTACCACGAAGAAATGCCGAAAATGCGATGTCGGCTGCCACGCTAATTGTTTTGAAACGTTTCACTCGTAAACACTAATGAAAATGTTCATTGTAATCCTATATTCACAGATTAATATTGAATAATCCAGTTTTGAAAATAATACTCTAAAACAGTTATTTAATTTAAATTATACTCTAATTAGAACGGAATTGAAAAATTTTTGGAAGATATTCTTCGCGTGGGTAAGCGGTGCTCAGCGCCCAAAAATTGGGGCGGTGTAAATTTCCAAAATGGTGACATTTTTAATTTAAATTTTTAGCAAAACTTATTTTTTATGACACTTACACTTATAATAAAACAATAAAAGCAAGTATTCTATTGAAAAAAAAAAGTTGAGCACGTATGGGTTAAGGGGGTGTTCCATACTTCACGCAGCATTTGAATTTTGCGCCATTTAATAATGGCCGTGTTCCGGAAGTTAGTTTTACTAAGTTAAATTTGGCGATGCACTACTCTCGTTGGTTAACGGGCAATTTTAGACATGTGCCACGGTCGATTGGCAAATAAGAACAGTGCATCGGCTAATTCAACTTGGGAAATCCAAGATCCGGAGCTCGGCCAGTAACTATTTACTGTGGTGCCAACAAAAAAAAAGATAACAATGTGACAGCTGTCAGTTTGCGGTAAGTAAATATGGAGCCCTATACTAAAGCAATATTTTCAAAGTAATAAAAGTTTGTCAGCTACAGTCCGCAATTTTCGTACAAAAAATGGACGTCATAGTGATTTAAAACCATCAACTGTGAAGAGATTAATTGAAGAATTCAGGGAGACTGCATCCATTTGTGACCTTAGACACTCTGGGTGTCCTGTCACGAAGCAGTTCGCGAGAGTATTGCTGACACATCAATTCGAAACCGTAGTCAAGAATTGGGCATTTCTCTCTATTACAGCGAATTCCTACGAAAGACTGGAGACTTGTTGGAGATAGGTGTTAACTTACATACTACAACAACGAATTGATGCTGATTTTTCGAACAAAATAATCTTCAGTGATGAAGCTCATGTTCATCTTGATGCTTCGTTAATCTTCGCTTTTGGGTTCAGAAAACTCACAAGTAATTGTTGGGAAACAAATGCATCACACGCGTGACTATTTGGTGCGGGATTTCGGGCTAGAGGCATTGTAGGAACATTGTTCTTCGAAATTGCGGCTGGTCAGGCAATAACAATAAACTGGTTATCGTTGTCGTGACATGATTACCCAGTTTTTAGTGCCTAAATTGCAAGATATGAATGTGACCAAAATGTGGTTTAAATCAAGACGGTACCACATGCACCTGTCATGTGAGAACATTAAACAGGAGAGGTGCAAGCGAACAGCTAGCTGAAGCATTCAACTGCTACAAAGCAGGCATAGCTGTCATCCAGGAAATATGATGGGATGGGACGGGCAAAAGGAGGATGAAAACTGACTTTTGTGAAAAGTGCCAGACTTAGGCAAGAAGTCTTATGTTTCCGAAACATTAACGAACGCATTGTTATAATCCGCATCAAGGCCAAAGCCTTATATGCGCTTACACCCCAACGGAGGAAAAAGATGATATTACTAAGGATTGCTCCTACGAGCTCCTTAACTTAACCTATTAGCGACTACCTAAGTACGATGTTAAAATAGTACTAGGAGATTTTAATGTAAAGGTAGGAAAGAAGGCATCTTTAGCCGTATTGTAAGGTAAACATAGCCTACACGAAAGCACATCTGGTAACGGCCTTAGTCTAATTATTTTGGCTACGGAACGAAATGCCACTACACGGTTTCATCACCTCGATATCCATAAGGGGACATGGTGGTCTCCAGATAAACGAAGAGAAACGCATCCAGTATTTTGTTGTCTGAACATTCCGAGGGTCTCACATCGACTCGGACCACTACCTTGTTGAAGCCAAGGTAAGAATGCGGATATTCACAACGGAACAACAATCTAGAAATAATGTGAAAAAAAATAAATTTAATGTTAAAAGACTGTAGTCGCAAAAGACCGGCAAGAACTTCGCGCAAAGCGTAACCCTCAACCTCTCGATTACCATCAGCGAGAATTCTCGCTGCTCCATCAGGGCGGAAACGATGACTTAAAAGGATTTAGGAAAGCCGATGCGATGTCATGTGACTTCTTCAGCATCGAATGTCGAAGAACAATAGCACCGAAGCTAACAGGCTATTATATTTGTCGCAACTGATGGGCCGCAACATCGGATTTTAACTCTGACAACAACATCACGTCAGAAATTAAACGGAGAATTTCTCTTGCCAACCGCTGTTTCTTCGGGATAAGAAGGCAATTCAGTAGTAAAGCCCTCGCTCGAACTACTAAGGAGATCTTACATAAGAACCTGATCATCCCAGGCCTGCTCTACGGTGCTGAAGAATGGACCGTCTCAAAAGCGGTCTGGGGTATGGAGACATAGATTCAACCAAGAACTATACGAGCGACACTCGTAAAAAACAAACTCCGTATTGGACGTTTAAGATGGCTAGGACATGTTGAAAGAATGGATGCCAATACTCCTGCTCGCAGAGTCTTCGATTCCTAGCCGGACGTCGGACGCAGTGGAGTAAGACCTTGCTTTAAGTGGCGCGCACAAGTAGAAACCGACCTCAACCAACTTGGAGTGCACAAATGGAGGCAGTTAACTAAGGACTGGGCTAATTGCAGAGGCATGTTGGTTGAGGCTCAGGTTCATTCCAGACTGTAGCGCCACTTGAGTAAAAATTCTAATTTGACGAATCACATGATTGCAATGGTGGTGCTTTGTGAACTAACCCATGACCACGTCGCAAAAAAAAACATTTTTATCGCCCTGTCTCTAAAGTAAAGTTTAGCCATTAATTTGGGTGAGTGATATAAAAAAAAAACATAAGAAAATACAGAAAAAGCTACAAATAACACAAGTCCTTCTTCATCATCATCAAAAAATATACATGAAGGCCGTTTGCGGTTTTGACAGGTGTCGGATAATGTGACAGCTGCCCTTGGACACTTTGACAGTTGGCATTAGACATGGTGTTCCATGTCTTAGAGATTGTTTGTAACTGGCGCCTCCTTTGGGGGAAAGAGATCGTTTTCTCTTTGCCATCGGACCTACTTTTATTGTTGCGACTTTGTTGGAGGGGAGATAGGAGAACGTCTACTCCATGCCATCGTACTTTTTTCTTACGTTGTTGGGATGGTTGGTGCGATTAACAGCCACGAAGAAAGTCTGGGTTCGATTCCCAGCCGTAGCAACAGCTAACTGATTTTTCACTGGCCCTCCTCTCGTGATGATCTGACAAATCATCCGAGTAGGATCTATTGTCAAGAAAAAAAAAAAATAAATTTATGGCGCAACAGGCTCGTTATTACCCAGGGCCTAGCTTTCTTCTCACAACCATTCATGTGTGCGTGTGTACTTCTTAGCACGATGGCGGGACCTCCTGTTTTATACCGACTCCGAACGGCTAAGTTGAGAAAAGCTTTTCATGACAATTAATACTACTCGGATGATTTGTCAGATCATCACGAGAGGAGGGCCAGTGAAAAATCATGTAGGTGTTGCTACGGCTGGGAATCGAACCCAGACCTTCTGCGCGGCAGTTCATCGAACTAACCATCGCGCCACTGAGCCCGTCATTGTCAAGAAAGGCTTATCTCAAATTCGCCGTTCGGGGTCGGCATAAAAAAAGGTGGTCCCACCATCGTGCTAGAAGTACACACGCACACATGAATGGCTGTGAGAAAGCTCAGCCCTGTGTTCAAACGAACCTGTTGCGCCAAAAATTTGTATTTTTTTACGCCAATAATGCGGTGGCGCAAACGATTTGTTGGGGTGTAGGTTCCCCACCCGCCATCATCGTGTTGGGGTCGACGAGGGATCGTTCTCCCACACCCATCGAACTTTTCGGACAGCTCCTGTCCGAACTGCCCATAGCGAGTCTCCCACGTCCTTTGGGCTTCGACCATGCGTTATTTGTCGTACATTTTGTGTGGCGTTGCTCTGTCGTGAGTCTCCCTAATATCCCTAGGGCTGCATCGAACAGAGTTGGACAATCTTCTTCTTAAGTGGACTCCCCTGTCGTACTCATTATACCTGTTATTGGTTGCATTATCAGATCTGAAGGTCGTGGACCAGTGGCTGATGGAACCCTGGCTGCACGTCAATTAATTTAAATGTTGGGTTTGCAACCACAAAGAAAAGATGGAACGAAGGGACTTAAGGGGTATAAGAGAGTGAGCCTTCTTGCGGTTAAATTTACCGTAAGAACGTCAATATCGAATAAAACTCTTGCAGCTGTACGAGTGCGAAAGTGAATAGCACTGGCGCCATTGCTCAATTTCAGCCGAATCTATGCTGCAGAATCGTTGCAAATTTAAACACTCGGCTTTGAAGTGTCTCATGTTCCATACATATTTGAAAGGCCTATGTATGGCATCATATACATGGGCCTTTCAAATAAAAAAATAAAAAAAAGCCTCAGACAAAAATTCCACTTCATCATCGGCCATCTCTCAGGGACATTTTTTTTTCAAATTCATTTTTTATTTACTTAAAATATTAACTTACTACTAGACAAAAATGCTTACATCTAACTTATCAATAAATGGTTTACTTAATCTAACTTATCGGCCCTAGTGGGCGCTGTGAGCTTATATTTAGCTGTTTTATTTTGCCTTTAGGCTTAAATTTGTCGGTTTTTGGTTTTATATTTAATTTTTAATAACAAAGACAAAATAGAAAACTTTGTATAGTGACTTTTTTTGTTTTATAAAAAAGCTTATTCTAGATTATAACTAACTTAAGACTACTTAAACTACTTAAGCCTAACTTAAGACTACTTAAGCTACTTAAACCTAACTTAAGACTACTTAACTACTTAAACCTTACTTAATTATAATAGGGGTGGCGAGCCCTCGTTGCACATGCCGCGAGGGGTCGCCATCCTGATTGCGTCTTTCGGTCCCACGGCAGCCTGCGTTCAACCATATTGTACGCCAATATGGTGCACAAGTCCCGCCCCAGACCTTGTTCCTAATTTTAAAATCTTATCTATGGAGTTGGACTAAAAGTCCGTAAAGTCCTGAGGAAGTGTAGAATCACCTTCCTCATATAGCCACCAGAATTCAGTGCCCTGTCCATTTGTCCGTTTGATCTTCAATTTCCAATCATCGCAATATCCCTTAATATGATCAAAGTCACGTTGCAAAAGTATGTTGATGACTCCGATTTTTGGACCAGATCTGTACGCCACTAGATCATCTGCGTACGCTATAGCGTGTCTGAGAGAACCTACAAGATCACTTGTATAAATGTTAAACAATATCGGGGAGTTCACCGCCCCCTGTTGTAAACCGTTTTTAATTTCAAAGACTTTACTTGAAGTCACGTTGCCACATTTGACAACGATCGTCTTTCCGATAACTACTAACTTACTTAAGTGGCGCTACATTCCGGAATGAACCTGGGCCTCAACCAACATGCCTCTCCAATTAGCCCGGTCTTTAGCTAACTGCTTCCAGTTGCTTATTCTTTTCGATAAGCATTTAGTAAATCATATACAGCAAGGATTTACGCATCCCCAGTGTGGTTAGCCTATAGAAAAACCACTCTAACCACACGTTGTCGAAGGCCTTCTCAAAGCCAGCCAGACAGACCGCTGTGAAATGTTTTTTTTTTAATTATTCCGTTAAACATAGGACACTAGTTTCGACGTCGCATGAATAGTGTCATGCCTCGTTCGAAAACCAAACTGAATTTCCAGCATAACTTAATTGTCCTCAACCCACTCTTCTGAGCTCTATTGACAAAAGATCGTCAACACCTTTCTTACATTCGGTAGAAGGCTTATTGACTGATGGCTGAAGGCTATGTTTTGTCCTTTCCCTTTTTTGAAATAGAGTGTACCACATCCTGTCCCGTTGACACGCAGAAATACTGATGAGGGGATTTGCAGAGTAGCTCGGAAACTTGTTGGTTTCGTGGAGATGTGCTGCTTTCTTCAATATGTTAGGGGTCGCCAATTGCAGGGCACAATTGAACGATAGTTCGAAAGGGATAAAAGTCAAAGAGAAGGGAGTTGGGAGTAAGTATATGCGGTTTGGGGTTATACAAAGTTCTTTATTTCTTGAAAGTCTTACCTCTATACGAGTCAGAAACAGAATAAGTCGAGAGCAAAAAGGGCAAGGACAAAACAAACACAGCTAATCTTCGGTCAATAAGCCTTCTGCTGAATGTAAGCAAGGTATTTGAGAAAATAGTCAATAGGGCTCTGTTTAAGTGGGTCGAGGAAAACAAAATTATTCCGGAAAATCAGTTTGGTTTTCGAGCGAGGCATGACACCATTCATGCCGCATCGAAACTAGTGTCCGTTATTCAATGGAATAAGTCCAAAAAACAGTGCACAGGGGCCTGTCTGGTTGACTTTGAGAAGGCCTTCGACACCGTATGGTTAGAGGGGCTTTTCTACAAGCTGACCAGACTGGGCATGCGTAAACCCATGCTATATATGATTTATGAAATGCTTATGGGAAAGAAGTTCGTTGTCAAGTCTTTGAAATTAAAAACGGTTTACAACAGGGGGCGGTGAACTCCCCGATATTGTTTAACATTTATACAAGTAATCTTGTAGGTTCTCTCAGTCACGCTATAGCGTACGCAGATGATCTAGTGGCGTACAGATCAGGTCCGAAAATCGAGGTCATCAACACACTTTTGCTACGTGACTTCGATCACATTAAGGGATATTGCGAGATCAATTTCCAAAAAACCGAAACAATTCTGTTCAGGACCCCAGTGCAGAGGGCTTCTTACGATACCAGAAAAAACTGGAAAAAATTGTGTATCCTGGGACAGCATGGACGGCCGTTGGCGGTGAGAAGTGAAGTCATATACCTTGGCATCTGGCTTGACAAGTTTCTGTATTTTAATAAAAATGTGGATGCTTGTCTGGCCAGGGCTAGGGGGGCTTATGCTCTGACAAGAAGATTGTTTCATAGCAGTCAACTTGATTTAAGGGTGAAAGTCATTTGCTACATGGCCCTCATAAGGCCGATCATCGCTTACGGTTGTCCCGTGTGGTTCAATGTATCACCATCCTACATGGAAAGGATACGGCTGTTTGAGAGGCGTTGTCTCCGATCCTGCTTAGGATTGTACCGAACGCCGGACTCCGAGTACATAAAATACTATCGCAACGAGGTTCTATACAATGGGGCTCAGTTGAATAGAATTGACAATTTCCTAATTAAGGTGACTCGAACGCACGCTTCAAGGGCGATGTGTATCGACAACAGCCTGATATTCGGGGCTTATTACCCCAATGAGAGTGCGCTCATGTCCGGCTTTATGCCACCAGAGGCATTCATTTATATCGATTCGTTAGGGTTAATACAAGACAGGAACGGTATCCCGGTTTTATACCATCGCTACCGTGACGCGCGGGACAAGCGGCTAGTCCGCGATGGGTACGTCGACAATGCTCCGGAGCTCCTCCGCTTTAGCACGGCGGTATCGGATCGCGATAGGACCGACGCTGAAAAGCAGCGCACCGAGTTTTGGTGGCTAAACGAGGAAAGTATTTCTGCAGTTCCTCAGGTCTTTGCGGACTTTTAGTCCACTCCTTAGTACTTAAGTAAATTAAATTTAGGTACAAGGTCTGGGGCTGGGCTTATGCACCATATTTTATTTAATATGGTTGCATAAATGCTTGCTGGACCCAATGACGCAATCGGGATGGCAAACCCTCGGAGCATATGCAAAGAGTGCTTGCCACCCCGATTATAATTAAGTTAGGTTTAAGTAGTTAAGTAGTCTTAAGTAGTGTTAGTTAGGTTTAACTAGTATTAAGTAGTTTAAGTTAGTTTTAGTCTAGATTAAGTTTTTATATAAAACAAAAAAAAATGGTTACTGTTCAAAGTTTTAATTTTTTCTTTGAAAAATCAATTAAATGTCTTTATATTAATAATAAGAAACAAATGACAAATTAAGGCTGAAAAGCAAAAGAAAAATGTTAGTTATAAGCTTACAGCGCCCGCTATGGGCCGATAAGTTAGATTTAAGCATTTTTGTCTAGTATTAAGTTAATATATTAAGTAAATAAAAAAATGAATTAAAAAGTAAAAAAAGATGAACTCATATCCATAAAGTACCTTTTCACTCCGTCTGTCAAATGCTCCAAAAACCACGACAACACTTCGCTGCAACCCCGACCAGACCAAACAACAACTCGGCCAGCCGGCGAAACTTGAACGACAAACCGAACTTCAACTACGTAACCAGAGGAACACGTTTTTCCCTCGTCGAATCCATCCACTCAACCATTCGCACTCTGGCACTATCGTGCCGTGCCGCCTGTCTGTACAGCTAATGCTGCTGCCGCATCAGTTCAAAATTCAACTCGACTGTGGGAGGACGCCGTCAGCATTCCTCTCTAAGAATTCGCGTAGAGTGTGGTGAAACCGACACACAAAGCTTCCCGAAGCCCAGCACTGGTTCTGGGTGCTCCATCGAGTTTTTTTTTTATTTATTGTTTCGGAATTTACGTGCGTATTTTCATGGAGTGCTCATCAAGCCCTAATGCCATCGCTGTCGTCTAGCTATACAAAGTAAATCAACGTGACAAACTAAGTGATGAATGAAACTTTAAATAGTATCTAGATACACACGCAAATGGTAAACATTGACCGGAGGACTACGAACGCTCTTACAAATGTCAACTCGCCGGTGGTTGGCCGTAACCCGTATGTTGACATTCTGCCAAAGTTATGCAGTACTGTTAGTGTTAATGTTAAAAAAATTAAATTAAACAAAACAAAAAAAAAAAATAGACAAGCAAACTAATTAAAGGCAAAAAATAAAGGAAACATTCTGCCCCGCATGCAAGTGTGGCAAGAGTGGATGGTGGACTTTTCCTATCCGGTTCTACTGAGAGCTCTGGTCAAATCGAACTTGCATACACACAGATCTATAGGAGTCCCCAAAAACCGGTCCAGCGCCGAGAGTTTACTTATAGGAGTCCCATTGGGACCGGTGCGGACTTTGCCAAAAGGAGGAGACTCTTTGGATGCTTTAGCAGCCGCTTGTCGTTGCCGTGGCTATTGCTATTCCCATTGCCGTTGCCGTTGCCGTTGCCTTTGCCGCCTGTGGGTTCATCGTCGTGTCTTTCGTTTTGTGTCGTTGTGTTTTTTTTTTTTCGTGGGCCATGGACTTCTCCTAATGCCTCGGCCTCCTGAGCGCCCACAGCCCACTCCGCCGCGCGCCCCAAACACTATTACTAGCCCTCCATATTCTGCCACCCCTCCGTAGGAGTTTGTAAGTCATATAGCCAGGCCGAAAGTGATACATCTCTTCGTGTGTCTTTTTCGTGTACATTTGGCTCCTCCATTGCACTGCACTGCTGCACTAGCCTTGCTAGCAACTAATTTTTGTTCGAGATTTCTGTGCAGGCAATCCTCTCACATTCCCCCCACCCACTTCCATCATCAACCGTCGAGGCAAACAACGACTAGGACTACAACACGTACGTGCGATTGAGTGACTAGTGCAAGGTGCGATAATGGCTAAATGAATGCCTAGTACCAATAGTCTCTCTCTGTCCATTGGGCCCTGCTCCAAGCATCAACTCCAATGGATGCTAAATGCCTAAATGTGATTCTTCCGTTTTTACGTACTTACGTTACGACCGTGTGTAGCATTGTGTGGGTGCCGCGAGCGAAATAACATCGTTGGCCGGTGCAGCCAAAGTCCAAGTCGAATAGTCGAGCTCTATCACAGAAAAAGGACGACCGACGTTTTGTGTGATTTACTATACGTCAGTAGTGTCAAGAAGTGGAAACGTATAAATTTAAATAAAAAAAAAGAAGGAAAACAACAACCAGCCTGAGTGAGAAAGAGAGAAGCAAAAGGAAAATCACTTCTCGGGAAATTCTAACAAGTGCAATCGGTGTATTGGTGTAAGCGTGAATAAAATAATTTTGTGTGCGTTCAAGTGCAGTGTTAGTGTGCGTTCGTCAGCGTTTGGAGTGTTTGAGGAGCTTTACAACGTTGCCAGGCGGAGGATTATTAGCAGTCAACGGTGGTTTTGTTTGGATTATAACATTTTCATCTAGATTAACGGTGAGTTTGAGTATTTTTTTAATTTTTTTTTACAGATTTTGTATGTTTTGAAATATCTGGGGAGTGAAACATCCTAATAATAATTCACATGTTCACACCTAGGTGTGATAATTTATGATGCCCTAATCGGACTTTTTTTTCCTTTTTTTTTTTAATAAGAAGATTAAGAAGATTTCTCTTGAGCTGAATTATTTATTCCCCTGGTAGCAGCATTGTGTCACTGTAAGAGGCTTCATAACCTTCTCAATTGGTCAGCCTTTGAGGTTCGTCGGTTGGTACTAGGGGTGTTTTTTTAGAGGTTGGTTTTTCAAAAAGAGATCAAACTGACAATTTGTGGTCAAATCGGGAAACTCTAATTTCATTAATCTTCAGTTCGGCTTGCCATTTTATAATGAACAGGTTGACAAATGAAGAAATTGCAAATCGAGCATAAAAATGAAATAATAGTTCAGCTCGCGAAGTTTACCGCAAGCTCCGTTCATTTTATGGTCGACATAATCGTCCATCAGAGCAATTAATTCGGTTAACCATGGATCGTTTTCGTACTACGTTTACTCTATCTATGTGATAATACGCATCCGCAGAGACGTCGAACAGTGTGCAAATTTTGCGGCTGTAGAGCAAAGTGTTGAAGAGGACCCGAATGAATCGATTCGCCCCCGTGCACAGCAATTGGATCTTTATCCATCAACTTTATGGAAGATTTTGCGCAAAGTTCTTGGCTTAGGACCTTACAAGATCCAGCTTGTGCAAGAATCAAAGCCGCGAAAACCATGCAACGCGTCGTGATTTTGGTGTATGGGCCGAAAATGGGATTGATCTCGATGGTGAAAAAATCGCAATTTTTTTTCCAAAAATAAGGCTCATTTTTGGTTGAATGGCTACGTCAGCAAGCAAAATTGCCGCATTTGAAGTAAAGAGAATCCACATGAGATCCTTGAGACGGCATTTTATCCACAAAAACTGACTGTTTGGTGTGCTCTATGGGCTGGTGGAGTCAAGAGCAAATTCCCAAAAAAACCGTATGGCAATACGAGAAAGCCAATTGGGGAGCATTAAACAGTTTTTTTAGGAATTTTAACTGGTCACTATGTTTCCTCGATAGTGACGTGGATGCTGCTGCTGATATGATATCATTCTCTTTGGTATGAGATCTTTTATTCCCAACAGAATTAAGAGTATCAGACCAAAGGCAAAAAGGTGGTATAACTTGAGCTGCAAAGAAGCTATCAGGTTGAGAGAGACAAACTTTCGGTTGTACAAGACCAACCCAACAGAGGAAAACCGAGCAAAGTTCAAACAAGCCAGAAATGACTGTAATGCCCATTTAAAGCGTGTCAAATTCCTCTATGACCGAACGCTGAGGCAAAAAATTCTACAATGTCCCAGAAGTAGTAAAAACTTTTGGGCATTTGTTAAAAACATAAAAAATTCGGCATCAGCATCAATTCCGACGCTCATTCACAATGACATTCCAGCTGTCAGCTCTTTAGACAAAGCCAATCTGCTTGCTGCGCATTTCGCAGCCAATTCTACATTGCCAGATTGTGTTCAGTCTCCTACTGTACTTGAGAACGTAGATCATTCTATGGGAAAAATTCACTTTCGTACTCGTACAGTTGCAAGAGTTTTATTTGATCTTGACATACATAAATCCGCTGGTCCAGATGGTATATCCCCCATCATTCTGAAGAGGTGTTCTTCTACGCTAGCAAAACCACTGCGTAAGCTTTTCTATCTATCCTACTCATCAGGACTCTTTCCGAGTAGATGGAAAACAGCATTTGTCCAGCCTGTACCAAAAAAAAGGCGAATCTTCTTCTCTCTCCAACTACCGACCAATTGCACTTACGTCCCTTCTTACCAAGGTCATGGAAACGCTGATAAATCGTCAGCTTATGAAATATCTCGAAACACGAAAACTTCTCAATGACCGGCAGTATGGTTTTCGCAGTAACAGGTCTACTGGTGATTTGATGACATATCTCACCGAAAAGTGGAACCAATCAATCCACCATGGTGGCGAAAGCAAGATAGTTGCGCTTGATATTTTCAAAGGCATTTGACAGGGTTTGGCATCAAGCCCTTTTGTCGAAAATGCGTGCATTTGGAATCGACGAAAAACTTCTTCTATGGATTAGACATTATCTTTCGAAACGTTCAATTCAAGTTGTTTTGGATGGTTTCAAGTCTGTAACTCACCAAATAAATGCTGGTGTCCCTCAAGGCTCAGTTTTGTCTCCGACTCTCTTTCTCATTTTTATAAATGATCTCCTGTCTGCAACTTCTAATCCAATTCATTCCTTCGCTGATGACAGTACCCTCAGCTTCTCATATTCGTTTACAGGTCCTCGTCCCTCACCGTCGAACGTGGACTCTAAACGCCAATATAATGTTAAGCTCATTGAATTCCGACCTTGACAGCATTATCAAATGGGGTAAATCTAATAGAGTGGAATTCAATGCTTCCAAAACACAATGCTGTCTTCTGTCATTAAAGCGTAACCAAAATCTAGAGCCATTATCCATGAATGGCACTTACGTCGAAGAAACCGAAAAGCTTTCCATGCTAGGTATGTGTGTTAGTAACGACTTACGTTGGTACGACCACATATTCGAAGTCGCTAAAAACGCAGCGAAATGTCGATGTAAGAAATATTTCACCCCCTCTGATCTGGCCACAATATATAATGCGTTTATACGCCCAAAACTTGAATTCAACGCCCACGTCTGGTCAGGTGCACCAAAATCAACATTGCACCTACCAGATACGATTCAAACACGTGCGAAACTTATAGGAAACATAAGAATAGCGAACTCGTTAGTTTCGCTCGAACACCGTCGAAACATCTCCTGCCTTACCTTGTTTTATTGCTATTTTAACAACCAATGTTCAAATGAAATAGCCAGCTGCATTCCTCCCATTCAACAATTCAGCCGCAATACTCGTTACGCAATGAATGCAAATCAGTTTACCCTCAAGCCTATCTTCGGACGTGCGCTGAAATATAGAGATTCGTACATAAACCGAACAACACGAATGTGGAATGCTCTACCAAACTCTGTTTTTCCTTTCCATTATAACTTACAGGCATTTAAAACCAATGTGCATCGGTATCTCCTTTCTTCTGATCCCTTATTTCCTTAACGCCCGCACTGTGCTAAAACATATAAAGGGTATTCATAACCCCTTGGGCCAAACTTCTTCCGAATGTTGCTGGAGAGTAAGCTACCGTTAACGGAGACCAGTATAGAGCCATGATAAGCGACAGTTTTGTTCCCGAATTGGATGGCATGAATGTTGATGAGAAGTGATTCGAACAAGACGGCGCTATATGCCACACAGCGCGAGTCACAATTGATTTATTGAAGGAAACATTCGATGAGCACATAATTTCGCGGAATTGATCTGTCAGTTCGCAACCAAGATCGTGTGATTTGACACCATTGGATTATTTTCTTAGGGGATATGTGAAGTCGCTCGTCTACGCCAACGACTTGGAAGCCAACATTCGTGGCGTTATTGCCGACATACGGCCCCAAATGCTTGAAAAAGTGGTTGAAAATTGGACCTCTAGACATGGCGTTATTCGAACCAGCCAGATTTCGGGCATGTGGTGCCGCACATGCCCGAAATCATATTTAAACATTAATGGCATAAAATTACCCTTCCAATAAAGCCAAATTGATGGACATTAACACGATTTTCTTGTGTTTTATTTCAATTCCTACCTCTAAGGCACACTCGAGATAACGGATGGTTAAAAGGGGCGATGATGAATGTAAACCACACCTAAACGTCAGGACGTTCTTTTCGGCATTTTATTTGAAATTTCTCAATTGCAGACCCTTTTAACCACTCAATTTGAACCATGGAAAGATACACAATCGAGCAACGCGTAAAAGTTATTCAGGCTTATTGTGAAAATGGGCGTTCAGATCAAAATGCATATCGTGCACTTCGAATGTGCGTACTATTGGAAAAATCATGCAAAATTTTGAGCAAACCGGGTCTGTAGGAGATGTGAAAATACCAGTGCATGCTCGTACAGCTCGTACAGCTCGTACTGCAGCAAATATTGCTACTCTGTTCGCGATAGTGTGGCTAAAAACCCGTCCACCTTAACTCGTCGTCGTGCCCAACAATTTCACCTCTCACGCTTGCATAAAGACTTGCATTTAAACGCTTACAAGGTGCAATTGACTCAAGAACTAAAGCCTCTTGACCATTTCAAGCTTCGTTGGTGGTCAGAATGGTGGCAAGAAATCGCAACAGTGGATGACCAATTTTCGAAGAAAATCATCTTCAGTGATGAGGCACATTTTCACCTCAATGGATTCGCCAAGAAGCAGAATTGCCGCATTTGTTCGAATGATAATCCAAAAGTGAGTGTCGAAAAACCAAGCACCCACAAAGAGTGACTGCTTGGTGCGGTTTATAGGCTGGCGGCATCATCGGGCCGTATTTTTTCCAAAATGAGGCCGGTCAGTCAGTTACTGTGGCGTTCGCTATCGTAAGATGATAACCAACTTTTTATGGCCCGAATTGGAAGATATGAATGTGAACGATATGTGTTTTCAACAGGACGCTGCCACTTGCCACAGAGCTAACGAAACAATGGCTCTTTTGCAGGACAACTTCAATGGCGGTGTTATCTCACATGATGGCGATGTCAATTGGCCACCAAGATCATGTGATTTGACACCGTTGGACTTCTTTCTTTGAGGTTATTTGAAAAAAAAGGTGAACGTCGATACGCCAGCAATAATTCAAGCGCTAAAGGATGATAAAGTTCGGCACATTAACGGCATAGAACCTTAATTATGCCTCAGCGTCATCGAAAATTTGGACCTTCGGATGGAGGTGTGCCGCCGTGTTCCTGGCTGCCATTTGGCCGTTATTTTGTTTCATACATAATTGAACCATACCAATATTATCATAATAAAAAGAAATGACAATTATAAATATTTTTTTTTATTTAAAATCAACATCGGCCCTTAAAATTTAACCACGGGTGATTTTTTAAGCGTCGTTTTTTTTTTAATCGAATAAAACACTCCAATTTGGATCAAATATTCAAAATTTTTATTGTAATCAATTAATAGGCCTAGGCCATTTACGTTTTAACGGCAACTTCATGTAAATGTTGTCCGCGGCTCCGGTTCAAATCGTCCACTTGGAAGGTCCGAATTTGCGTCACTTTTTCGAGCATTTCGTCCTGTTTTCCACGAATTACACGTGTTTTGATATACTATATGGCTTCAATCGTGTTCGGCTTGTCCACATAGACTAACGACTTTACATAACCCCACAAGAAACAATCAAGAGGCGTTAAATCGCATGATCTTGGCGGCCAACTCACATGGCCATTTCGAGAGATAAGCTGCTCACCAAATTCATCCTTCAACATATCCATTGTTTCACGAGCTGTGTGTCATGTGGCACCGCCTTGATGAAACCACATGTCAACCAAGTTCAACTCAGTCAACTAAGGCAAAAAAAAATAAAATCGCGTATCATGGCTCGATATCGTTCGCCGTTGACGGTAACCTTTCTTCCACTGTCATCTTTGAAGAAAATGAAGCGATGATGCCACCAGCCCATAAACCACACCAAGTTGTCGTTTTTTCGGGGTGCATCGATAATTCGTGTATCGTATGTGGCTGTTCATCACTCCAGATGCTACAGTTTTGCTTATTTACGTATCCGTGATCCAGAATTGAGCCTCATCGCTGAACACAATTTTTCGATTAAACAGCGGATTTTCTTGGAGCGCTGTTCTAAGGCCCATTCACCAATAATTATACGTTGTGGTAGGTCATTCGGCTTCAATTCTTGCACAAGATGAATTTTATAGACTTTCAAACCCAAATCAACACTTAAAATTTTCCATGTGGTTGAGTAACACACGTCCAATTGCTGAGAACGACGACGAATTGACATTTTACGATCTTCATTAACATTGGACTACTGCAATATACGCACTGTACGCACGCATGGTGATAACAGCTTGAATTGTTGATTAACCAGGTCGATTATGATGACTATAATATGGTCGTAACAAACGGTTCACATTTTTCACAGAGCACGGATTTTGATTATGGATTTCAATAATTTGCAATCGTTGCTCGTTTGTAAGCCTTTCTGTGATTAAATGGCAACGTATCCTGAAAACTTTTCACTTTGCCAGATGACGTTTGGACGCCATTACTAACCAGTGTTGCCAATCTGAAAAAAAAACTTCACTCTTAAAAAAATCACCCGTTATAAACTGAAAGATCCTGTGGCCTGACAATATGTTATTGTTTGGCTTGTGCCTTTGACGAACAAGCATGATGTGCCTGGTTTAAGTCCCAAAGTAATAATAATAGAATTATGATTAAGATAAAATTGTCATAAGATGATTGGGTGAATTCATAAACGTCAGACTAAAGACTGAACTATAATAGTCGGAAGCAATCGGAACCTAATGACGAAATTCTACGTTAAGTTTTCTTCAGTACTGAAAATTACGTAAGTTGCCCATAATAGACTTTTGTGAATGGAAGCGATTGTCAGAGTAGAAGTCAAAAAAAAAGTTGGTTGCTTATGAACTTACAAACTTCAATGCACGCAGCTGTTGAAGTGAAATGTCAAATTTTTATATGAAAGAACAAAAGAAAGAGAAAGAGCGAATGAATTCGCTTTTTCGCATGCGAGCAAAAGTGAACGAAAACTGAACGAATCGAAACGAAAAGCTATTATGGTCGTACAATACAAATTGTATGTGTTCGTACTGTTACGGAAGTGGTCGTTCGCAAGCATCTTCTTTTATAGTTCAGCCTTACTAAACAATTGACAAGCCGCGTTAATGATTTAAAAAAAAATTTTTAACTTACTTAGGCCAACTGCAGAACCTTCTGTTCATAAACTTCTGTATAACGTAGGGGTGCGTCGGGCAGATTGCGCAGCCATTTTATTTCGACTGCGGAGTAAGCGCGTTTTGACAAAACATTTGTTAAATAAACAAAAGTATGAATTTCAATATTTTATAAATGTTATCCTGCGAATTTTGTTTTAATTATTGCATTTGAAGGATGAATCTGAAAATTGGCCACTTTGGCATAGATGATTCATTGACGCTTACGACTGATGTTTACATGAATATTCTTCTAACTTCGACCTTCATTTTGACTGCACAAATTATGCTAAGTGAGGGTGTTCAAAAGCTCATAAGAACATACTGCCCAGCAAGCAAGGTATCCGTCGAAGCGGAAAATTTTCGCAACGCATACTTCGTTGGAGGTTCAAAATCTCCGATGATTTTTCTCCAACGACACATACCTCTGTCATCGGAGAAAAATCACTTCACTACAATTCGTAAACAAATTCCGCGAAGAATTTGTGTCTGATTTGTGGAAATCAGAAAAAGAAATGCACCCTCCTGTCAAAAACTGCACTAAAAATGCACCTAAACGCACTTCAACACAATTCGCCGGGGCGCGTTATAAAATGTCGGAGAAATATTCCGTACAGCTTAAATCCTCCGAATCGTACAAAATCGGCTCCGACGGATACCTCGCTACGGCCGATAACTTCGACTGTACCTGCGCATATTTTAGACGACTTTGAACACACCCCTTCTCGAATTTGCAATTTTAAAAAAACTTTTCGCAGGTTAGGAGCGCTCTGATGCTTTCAGATGTTAAGTTGGTTGGTGGAAACATGTATTTTGAAAACTCTTTTTATTGTTTGCTTTTTCAGTAATAAAACAAATTTTGGTATTCAGTTGTTCGTATCGTTGTAAGATGGAAAGTGTGTCTGTGAGATGAAACTTGGTGTATTTTTGGTCGGTGAATTACAACGAGTCGAATTATAATTTCTCTAAAATCCTCCGAACACTACAAAAACATATTTAAATGGTAGTGGGTGAGTTAGGAGTTACAACGATTGTTACTCTACGGGGGACTGCCCCTGGCAATTTCTGTTAGGACATTTTTGCCGTTTATCACTTGAATGATCGAAATTACAACAAAAACGTGTGTACAAACAACACTATTTCGGACCTTACCAAGTGTCCTCATCAGATTCCTTCTTATAGTGACGCTAATTGAACGTTCAGTTCTCTGTATGATTTTAAAAAAAAATTTATTCCCTAACCTAACTGGGGATTGAACCTGTAACCCCATGTCTAGTGAGCTAAGTGCCTTCCACTTGCGCCACTGAGGTGTGAGGTCTTGTTTTGAGTAGCCAATTTGCTCAATTTATTGAACTGAGAGGCTGACAGGACAACTAGCATTTTTGGTGTTTATACACACATGTTGTTGTTGATTTTTCTGTCCCTTGTTCCTGTTCTTCTCTATCTTCAGTATGCTGGAAAATTGGTGGCGCAACATGCTCGTTAGTACCTTGGGCGCAGGACCTAGCTTCTCTCACAAATTGTGTGTACTTCTTGCATGAAGACGGGTCCTGCTGTTTAATGTGGAATCCAAACGGCTGAGTTGATATACAGCCCTAGCGAGGAACGAAATATTGTCCGATTTTGTACGATTCTCAGGATTTTAGCTTCGAAGTATTCTTCCGAAAAGCTGTTCAGAATATTTCTACGACATTTTGTAACGCATGCTGGCGAATTGCGTTGTAGTGCGTTTAGGAGCATTTTTCGTGCAGTTTTTGACAGCTAAGTGCAATTCTTTTTCTAATTTCCTGCGACACAAGTTCTTTGTGGAATTTATTTACAAATTGTAGTGATGCGATTTTTTCTCCGATGACGCATACCTCGAACCTCCGACGACGTATGCATTGCGGAAAATTGTCTACTACGATGGATACCTATCTAGGGCAGATAATCTTTTCTTGACAGTTGGTAATAGTCGGATGATTCGTCAGATCATCGCGAGGGAAATATCATTGAAGTGTTGGTACGTCTGGTAATTGAACCCAGAAATTGTGCGCGGTAGTTCACCGCACTTACCATCGCGCTATAGAATCGCCCCCTGAGAATATATGCAGTTCTAATCAGGTCTATCGAAATCGGCAGAAATTTTTCTTCGATTTATTCGAAATCGGAGAAATTTCTACCGAACGTAAGCCTGTTCCTATTAGTATTTCAAACAGTCTTCCGAAATTAATCGCACATGATCAAGCGGCGACAGAATGTGTTGTCAACAGTTTTTGACAGCTACGCGTTGAATTTCTTCCAAAGTTGTCCGACGCAGAATTGTTACCGAATCCATCGAACGTGATTGTAAGCGTAATTTGTTCTGTTCCCCAACGGATAAAAGCAAGCAAACTACTTTCCGATCGGAACTGACCCTCGTTTGGGAAATTCTTCGAACGGAGAGCTCGATATGGCTTCTCTTCTTACTTAATTAATTAAGTGGGGCTACAGTCCGGAATGAACCTGGGCGTTTACCAACATGCCTCTCCAATTAGGCCGGAACCTTAGCTAACTGCCTCCAGTTGCACACTCCGAGTAGGTTGGTCTAGGCGAGGTCTTCCTCTACTGCGTCCGACGTCTGGCTTGGATTCGATGACTCTGCGAGCCGGAGTATTAGTGTTCATTCCACATGTCGTAAACATCCATACGAAGTTTTTTGACCAGGGGCATGTCGCAGTACAGCTCGTATAGTTCTTGGTCAAATCTTCGTCTTCATAGCCCGTCAACGCAAACGGGACCGACATTTTTCGAAGAATTTTCCTCTCGAATCTTCCAAGGATTTCTTCATCCGCTTTTGATACGGTCCATGCTTCAGCGCCGTATAGCAGGACTGGGATGACCAGGTCTTATATAGGATCTCCTTAGTAGTTCGAGTGAGGGCTTTACTACTGAATTGCCTTCTTAGCCCGAGGAAAAAGCGGTTGGTAAGAGCGACTCTTCGTTTAATTTCTGACGAGGTGTTGTCAGAGTTATTAGCGGAGCCGAGATAGACAAAGTCCCGTACTACCTCAAAGTTATATATTTGTCAATGGTGACGTTCTCTCCAATTCGTCGATGTTGTGTGTCCTTTCGTGTTGACAGCATATACTTCGTCTTGCCCTCATTTACTGCTAAACCCATTTTTGCCACTTCCTTCTCTATACTAGCATGACATCACGTTGAGTGCTGCTAGTAGTTGTACCGACTTTTGGAAAATTGTGCCTCTGGTGTTGGCTCGTGAGTTTTGCACAATCCTCTCAAGAATCAAATTGAAGAAGTCACATGATAGCGCACGGCCTTGCCTAAATCCTGTCATCCTACACAAACGGACAAGTTTGGGCGGTATACCGAAACTAGACATCGCTCTATATATTTCGTCTCTATAAATGATGTCGTATGCGGCTTTGAAATCGATGAAAAGGTGGTGGGTATCGATTTGGACTTCTTGTTTTTTTTCTCGGATCTGCCGAAGTGTGCAAATTTGATCGCTTGTTGACTTTCCTGGCCTCAAGTCGCACTGACAAGAGCCGATCAGGTTGTTGGTAAACAGTTTCAGGCCTTCACATATAACGGCAGATAGGATCTTGTTGGCGATATTGAGGAGACTTATGCCTCTGTAGTTGGCGCAGTTGAGAGGTCTCCTTTTATTGTGGATCGGGCAAACGATGCTGAGTTTCTATTCTTTAGGCATACTTTCTTCCGACCAGATTTGGCTTATGAGTTGGTGGATGCTTCTTACCAAGTCATCTCCGCTGGCTTTATAAAGCTCGGCGGAACGGCCGTCATTTCCGGCAGCCTTATTGCTATCCTTACTACACCCAGTTCGGGTGGTTGGCAGCTTTCGCTGTCGTTGCCAATATTTCATGATTCGTTCTGCCTGACAGCGGAATGTTGTTCGTCATCGCCTTTTAACAGTCTGCAGAAGTGGTTCTTCCATATCCTCAGCATCGACTGTGTCTCAACTACGATATTTCCTTGTTCACATCGATAGAATTCTGTTCGAGCCTTGTATCCTCAGCTTTGACGTTTTTCTCTTCGGTAAAACTTGCGAACATCGTTCCTGGAGTGGCACCTCTCTACACCCTCGATCGCGCGCTTTTCTTGCTCTTTTTTTCTTATTTCTTGAAAGCTCATCAAACCAGGGGTTTCTTGCTGGTGGACGTGCGGCTGATCTAATGGCTTGTTGGCATCGTTGACATTGTTCTTCGACATTCGATGCTGGTGGTATGGTGTGAATCGGTCTCTAGTCTTCCGACATAATTTTTTTTCACAGTATGTCTGGATTGTTGTGGCGTGGTACATATCCGAATTCTTAACTTGGCTGCAACAAGGTAGTGGTCAGAGTCAATGTTATCGCCTCGGAATGTTCGGAGATTCAAAATACTGGATGCGTGCCTCTTGTCTATCGCTATGTGATCAATTTGATTGACCGTTGATTGATCTGGAGACCGCCATGTACTTTATGGATATCGAGGTGAGGAAACCGTGGGCTGGCTATAGTGGCATTTCGTTCGGTAGCGAAGTCAATTAGCCTAAGTCCCTTAACAGACGTGTTGTCGTGTACGCTATGTTTTCCGACAATACTGCTAAAAATGTCTTCTCTTGCTACCTTTGCGTTAAAATCTCCCAGCACGATTTTAACATCGTACTTCAGTGCTCGCTCATAGGTTTTGTCAAGAAGCTCGTAGTAGCAATCCTTAGCTGGATCATATTTTTCCTTCGTTGGGGCGTGAGCGCATATGAGGCTTATGTTGGCGAATTTGGCCTTGATGCGGATTGTAACAATGCGTTCGCTAATGCCTTTGAAACATAGGACTTCTTGCCAAATCTGGCACTTATAACAAATCCGCATCCGAATAGTCGCTGTTTCTGCTCACTATAACACGATCCGTCGTAGATGTCACAGTTTTTCCCGGCCCATCCCATAGTATTTCCTGGATGGCAGTAATGTCTGATTTGTAGCAGTTTAGGGTTTCCGCTGGTTGTTCACTTGCACCTCTCCTGTTTAAGGTAGGTACTTACATTCCAGGGGCAGATTCGAACGTCGTTGTCCTTTTTTCGTTTAGCCGGGTCGTCAACAATAAAATCAGTTGTTTCCGAAATAAATTGATACGAAGCAACCAGCTTCGTATCAATTTATTTTTTTCCATGGTTGGGTAATTAACCCAAAGCACAACCCCCAACTTGGAGGGCCAGTTCCAATTTATTAAATTCCCCTAGGACGCGGGGCCTTCAGTATCCACTACGGGATTGAGCGCTTGAATTCAAGGGGCCTGACTAACCCTTGAAATTCCAAGACAACCTGTTGTCCGAATATGCCGAAGCAGCTTGTCTAGCTTCGACAGGCTCAGTGGCGCGATGATTAGTGCGATGATTTTTCACTGGCCCTCCTCTCGTGATGATCTAACAAGTCATCCGAGTAGTATCAATTGTCATGAAAAGCTTATCTCAACTTAGCCGTTCGGATTCGGCATAAAACAGGAGGTCCCACCATCGTGCAAAGAAGTACACACGCACACATGAATGGTTGTGAGAAGAAAGCTAGGCCCTGGGTACTAACAAGACTGTTGCGCCATAAATTTGTTTTTTTTTTATTTTATTTTTAGCTTGTCTAGCTTCGCCTGGGACAGCAGGCCGGGTATTCATTCGGTGCCATTCTGACCTGGCTGTTTATAGTGTTTCTGTTTTTCCTCGTATTATCAACAAAAGTAACCTTAGCACAGTTTAATCCAATATTAAAAGGCAATTTAAACCTACTTTTCTCAGAGGTAAGGTGACTGCGAACCGCTGTAAGAACACCTTCACCAAGCGCTTTTAAGTCATTTTTTAAAAACCGAGCAGCGATGTCACCTATGTTTAAGGTGGTGTCATATAAATGTCCATTCCTTTCCGAAGAAGAATTAAAATTTCGATTCCGTGTTAAAAACATATGATAAGGCTACAATCCACTGTGTGGATCGTTTTATACCCTATCCCATCCCATCCTTAAATTTTATATCCCTAAAATGTGGTCTTTATGGCAAAAGTGGGCTAGCCAATAAAATCAGCCAATAAAATCAGTTCTTTCTAAGGCTGAAAACCTGGAGGGCCAGTTCCAAATTATTAAATGCCCCTAGGACACGGTTCCATCAGTATCCATTACGGGATTGAGCGTGATGATCTGACAAATCATCCGAGTAGTATCAATTGTTAGAAAATTGTTGCACTTTTTCAAACAGCACGTACAAAGATCACATCTACCGAATTTCATTATCCTAGCTCAAAGTTTAAGGCCTAAAAACTGGTTACAGACGGTCATACGGACAGATAGACGACTCAGCTAGCGATTCTGAGTCTATCCATATATTTTGAGGTATATCTAGCTAAATTATTTCTCTATGTTACAAACTGTGTATCAAAACTTATTTACCCATATGGGATAGGGTATACAAAAATGGAACTCTGTGTTTTTTTTTTTACAAATACCACTCCTAAACCTGATTGAACACCCCTCTTCATACACAACCTGTAAAACAACCATCTATTCACCCAATATCTGCTACGAGTTCATACCAGGATATTGTATCCGTGGAAGTTTTCGCCGCATGAGCGCTTTTTTCGGTGTTGATCTAACAACTAAACCCAAAGCTCAGCGTTTACATGGTAATACGCGGCAAGGTGACAAAGCCATTTTATTCCATGGCATGGCCACCATTTGCGTTTACTATTCCATGTAGACTTCGAATTTGTTTAGATTAGCGTTTCGCTGTTATGTTCTTCTCTAGTAAAGATACACACGACGCTCTAGTACACTTGCCATGTATCTAGATACACTATTGCACAAATATTTGCCTTTGAAAATGTCTGCCTGGTCTGTACAACGAAAACACTGAAACAGGATATAATGACGAGAGTATTCTGTTTTTGTTTAGTCTACCGTCTAAATGTCTGCACACGTGTGCATCATTACTTCAAAATACACGCATAGATACTGATGATGATGGTGTATGTGTTTTGATTTGTTGTTCGCGTTTCAATTCTTCCGACTGCCTGACGACGACGACGTTTGCAAAACACAAATTGCTTATTTAATTAGGACCTTCGTATCGAGGTGATTAAATGCGTAATTACTTATGTAATTGTCATTTTTTCTGCTGTCATGCATGTGAATACCACCTTCGAGTAGATACACACCAACTCAAAGTTGCTTATCAAATGTCCTGTCATTGTAATCACCATGGTGATGCCCTTATAGGCACCCAATTAAAAAGATTTTGTTGCAAAACAATTACATCGTACTAGCAACGGCACCTGTATAATAAAATCACACAACTAAAAGATACAATTACACTCCTCTGTCAATACTAATTGAGTGTGCAAGACAACCACAATAACGCTGTTGTGCGTTGCGGTTTTTCAGGTAATTTGATTCAGTGACATCGTTACGTCGTCGTATGCCACTCAAATTTAATGAAATCTGTCTGCTTTGCTTTTGTGCACAATTTTGTATCTTTTTGCTTTTTTTTTGCAAATGGAAACTCTTTTTGCACACACAAATCCATAACAATACCAATTTAGTGGTCCATAAACAGAGAGGATGCGGTCCATGGAAGCCACTAGCAACTGCTAACTACTACGCATATCGGAGAAGCGTCAAGTAAATAATTTCAACCGCATGGTTTTAGGATATGCTGCAATGCCAGACATAGACACATCTACAGAATGCATACGGGACAATGAAATGAATTGGATCTATACCGCACTAAAAAAAAGTTTTTTTTTTATATTTTTGTACCCTATCCCGTAGGAGTATGTTAATTTTGAAGAGTAGTTCGCGTTAGAGAAAAAAATAAGTTTGGCATGTCGTTGATTATACAAGGTGCGTCATATTTTTTGTCGTTGTGTAAACACTAACTAAATTGGGTCCATCGCTTGTTATTCGAATGCTCATTTCCATGTTAACAAATAACACAATTCGCCCCTTCCGAGACTAATGTGAATGTGTTTCCCAAAGCACTCAGAAACTACTTAGGCAGTCTATTTATAAAACCTCCCAAACGAGGAGGTCTATCTGTTACTTACTACTTCGAAAACGTAGGGTCATTACAAATAATAACCGAGTGGTAGATCTTATGACCTCAGTGGCCTAGTGGTTAGTGCGTTGGGCTAAGATGCTACTATACCTAAGTTTTCACTGCTCGCCTCATAAGAAATTCTAACAAGCATTCATGAGTTACGCTCGGATTCGGCATTAAATAGGAGGTCCTCTTCTCTGGTGCAAAAATAATAACTTCACACACCCAATTGAAGGGAGACGCTCGGCTTGAGGTCCGGTAAGGGTTGGTAATAGCAGATGTTTCAGATATCATGACCAAAGCTGATGATTTGATGATTTTTCTAAGAACTCATCTGCTGCCGCCCGTGTATTTCAAAATTCCTTGGTGGAACGTTGAACATCCTTAAGTTGATTAGAAATTGGATACACTTACCTACTTAGAGACACTACAGTCCGGAATGAACAAGGGCCTGAACCAACATACTTCCCCAATTAGCCCGGCCCTTGTGTAACTGCCTCCAGTTGCGCACTTAAAGTTGGTTGAGGTTGGTTTCTACTTGTGCTCGCCATTTTAGGCGAGGTCTTCCTATACTGCATCCAACGGCTGGCTGGGAAACGAAGACTCTGCGAGCCGGAGTATTGGTGCCCATTCGTTCTACATGCCCTAGCCATCTTAGACGTTTTTTTTTTTGACCAGGGACCTGCCGCTGTACAGCTCGTATAGTTCATGGTTGAATCTTCGTCTCTATTATCCATCAACGCAAACGGGACCGAAAATTGTTCGAATAATTTCCCTCTCAACTCGAGCAAGGATTTCTTCATCCGCTTTTGAGACGGTCCATGCTTCAGCGCCGTATTGCAGGACTGGGATGATCAGGGTCTTATATAGGATCTCCTTAGCAGTTCGAGTGGGGGCTTTGCTATTGAATTGCCTTCTTAGCCCGAAGAAACAGTGGTTGACAAGAGTAGTTCTTCGTTTAATTTCTGACGAGGTGTTGTTGTAAGAGTCAATAGCGGAGCCGAATAGACAAAAGTGCCGTACAAACTCATGGCTATATTGGACAGAATGGTGACGTTCTGTTGCCAGCGTATTTCATATATGTGCCTAGGCAACCCTTATCTACTGCTAAACCCATTTTCGCCGCTTCTTTCTCTATACTAGCAAACGTGGCTATGACGGTGCAGTGAAATAACACCTGCGGAAATAACCCCCATGGGGTTTAATTCCCAACAAAAAGGAAAAAGCCCCTGAGGGGCTTATTTCTTTTTGGAAATGGAAATAAGGCCTGCGGCTGTTAATGCTTGCTGGGTTTGAGTCTCATGGGGCTTATTTCCGTGGAGGTTATTTCACTGCACCGGCTTCGACATCCTTTTTTTGTGTCCGACTCAGTATTTTCAGTTTCACCGATAAGGAAGATCGTGCCTCTGATGTTGGATCGGTAGTTTTCCACAATCCTCTTAAAAATGAGAATTGAGAAGTCACATGACAGTGCGTCGCCTTGCCATAATCCTTTTTTGGTATCGAAATGTCGGCGAGGCAGCATCGATAATTCTCCTCTCCATTTGAATGCTGCACAGACGGACAAGTTCGGGGGTATACCAAAACCAGACAAGGCACTGTAAATGCTGTCATATGCGGCTTTGAAGTCGATGAATAAGTGGGCTATCGAATTTGACATCTTCGGTTTTTTTCAGGATCTGCAGTAGTGTGAAATTTTGATCGGTTGTGGACACTCCTGGCCTTAAGCCACACTGATAAGAGCCGATCAGGTTGTTGGTAAACTGTTTCAGGCGTTCACATATTACGGCAGATAAGATCTTGTAGGCGATGTAGAGAAGCATAAGTCCCCTCAACATCGCCTACAAGTCCTATCTGCCGTAGTTGGTGCACTTGAGGGGGTCTTCTTTTTCCTGGATCGGGCAAACGATGCTGAGGTTCCATTCTTCAGGCATACTTTCATCCGATCAGATTTGTCTTTTGAGTTGGTGGATATTATTTATCAAGTCATCCGGCAGTCATCCGGCAGCCTTATTAAGCTTAAATTCAGATTTTGCTATCTTCACTCCACTCACGTCCTTGTGGTTTGAAAGGTTTGTTCTGCCTCACAGCGGAATGTTATTCGTCATCGTCGTTTAACATTCTGCAGAAGTGGTTCTTCCATATCCTCAGCATCGACCGTGACAACTGTGATATTTCCTTGTTCATCTCGAAAGGATTCTGTTCGAGCCTTGTACATTTGGCTTTGACGTTTTACACTTTGGTAAAACTGGCGAACATCGTTCCTGAAGTGTCACCTCTCTATATAGTCGATCGTGAGTTTTTCTTGCTCTTTTTTCTTCCTTCATTCTCTCTTCCTTGCATATAGAGCTCAATGGCATCTCCCGTCTTCACCTGCAGCTTAGTAGGCCTTATTCTTGGCTGCGAACATCTGTGGCCACTCTTGATCAAACCGAGTGTTTCTTGCTGGGGATTGAGAGAAACCTTAGTTGCTGATCTAGTGGCTTGTTGGCATCGTTGCCATTGTTCATCGCCATTAGTTGATGGTTGTATAACACCATATACCACCATCAAATCGAGAGGTAAAGGGATGGCGTTGCTCGAAGGTCGTTGGAGGTCTCTTGCGATTGCAGTCTCTTGACATTAAATGTTTTCACAGTATTTCTGGTTTGTTGTGTCGTGGTGGACAACAAGGTTGTCCCAGTCGATGTAAACCCCTCGGAGTATTCGGATATTTAAAATACTGGATGCGTGTCTCTTGTCCATCGCAATGTGATCAATTTGATTGACCGTTCGTTGATCTGGAGAACTCAATGACCCTTATGGTTATCGAGGTGAGGAAACCGTGTGCTATGGTGTAGCGGCATTTCGTTCCGCAGCAAAGTCAATTAGCCTAAGTCCTTTGCCATTGCTAAAGATGTCTAATAGCCTATCAACAGCAACTTTGTACTGCTGTTACCTCTTTGCCTCATCTACCGCCATATCTGGTCAAGGGCCCTGACTAACCCCTGATATTCCTAGATGATCTGTGGTCCGAATATATTGAGACGGCCCATATAAGTTGTTTACTTGGTCTATTTTACAGATAATTTGGACGAACCCCCTGAATAGAAAGATAGGTTAACAGCAAAAAATTGATTGTTCCCGAGGAGTTTTATAGTTTTACCCCCGCATTAATAAACGCTGATTAGCTAATTAATGACTAACGTGACAGCCTTTCCTTTAAGAAATACTCGCGCAAATGTCAAAAATTAGTCACCGATTAACTAATCAGCGTTTATACGGGGGTTGTGATTATGTCTCTCAGATCCAAAAACCAATTTTCAATTATCCTGCTGTAGTTTTCAGATTGCTCGCTTATCTTTGTTAATAGTTAGGAGGTTCTGGATTCTGATGGCTCAGCTGACATGAAATTTTTTTTCATGACACCTCCTAACTTAACCCAGTTTGCCACCAATATAACGTCTCAGAAATCGGCGTTTAACCCATTACTGACTAACGGGTATTTAAATACCCTATAAAACAGTGTTTACGTAAAAGGCCATATCTCGAAAGTGGTATGAGATATAACATTTAGTTTTGTTTAAGAACATTAAGGACAAATTGGACAATTTATTGTCTTCACAATGTGAAACTATGTTCTTAGAATTAAATGTTCCTTTTCATGATCGAAGTTGTGGGATTTTCAAAAATGAAAAAATCCATATATAAAGCTATGTAGAAAATTAGAAAATGGGAAAATCGAGGAAAAAATTCGTGGTCAGTTTGCCTCTATTATCCTCTATTCGTAATAGAAAATAAATGGGAAATCGCCAAACTCACTCGGATTCTGGAGCCAATCTCCCGATATAGGTATTTAAATACCCAATCGGCCCAAGAGAGTAAAAAATGCACATGAAAATTGTCAGTATACAAAATCTCTTTAGTATGAAAAAAAAACGAATTTATAAACGTTTATTGTAGATTTGTAGTTTAATAATAGAATTTTGTTTTTGATTTAAACATTATTTAGTTTTCTTTATTTTGTTTTCATCCCGTGGGACTCCATTGTGGAAATCAAAGAAGCAGTTTTTGGGATGAAGTGTAACATCACATTTTTTACAACCAAATTGAGTTTTGATGCCACATTGTTGGCAGCGGGCACGTTTAGTCATCTTTTCTATAATATGATTGAAGCCATCCTCACGCTTATCACTATCGTGTGCAGTTTCCATACACCGCTTACTCATACGACGCGATTCTATACTCTGTCCAAGAATAAATGTCAGTACAGGGAAGATAGGACATTTGCCTCTTTGTCTGGTTGCAGTAACATGTATAAATGTGTCCCTCTTTAAAGCTCTCGTAGGGTTGCCATGGTGTGTATTATGAATCACCACAAAGAGAGAGAGCATTTCGCTTAGGGTTGCCATCTGTCCATTTTAGTTTGTTTAAAAAAAAAGCATTTTTTTCCGAAAACAGAAATAAGAACTAAAAAAAATATGTATTATCATTTATTCATGATAAATATAGTAAACAAAAATATAATTCATAATAAATATAGTAAAGTATAATGTTAAAACATAAAATTTCATTAATTTAAAGTAAAAATAACTTCATTCATTTATAATATTAAAATCTATTAGTCTGATGAAAAGTAAGTGCTGCTACTATCGTCATTTATATTTATTACCAATCTTTCGACTGCTTCCTCCGCGAAAACGTCCATATCCCACATCGTTGGCTCAACAACCTGTTCAACGTGTTGCACACATCGGTGCCATTTCTCACTGTCAACTCTTACAAGTGCTGTTGTTAATAATAATTTAATTTCTGTCATTTTAAATGACTTGTTTTGGCTTGCTACAAATCCTTTCACTTGAGCCCAAACCAATTCTATTGGATTTAGATCGCAGTGATAAGGCGGCAAGCGAAGCACTTTATGTCCTGCAGCTTGAGCCATTTCATCCACGACATAGGTTTCATACTTGGCTTTGAAACGTTTAACGATTTCAAGCAACTCTGTTTTAACCATATCATCCTCAAAACTTATAGCATTAGATCTCAGCCACTTTTTTATATCATCTTTTCTAGTAGAAGTGGTTGGTGCTTTATTTTCGAAATTTTTTTATTTCGCGTAGATACCTACCTTCGTCTCCATGATATAATATCACTTCTTTCCAACAACAAGTTTTTACGCTGACGTTTGACGAATTTAAATTTAAGATCTTCTTTTATGATTGTATGTAAAGTTGATCTGCTCATTTTTGTAATATTTGCATTAAAATAGCGCGCGAATAAAATTTCCTTTTAAAATACAAAGTCGAAAAAAAATGGTTTGACTACATTTTAGCGGTTTCTCGAAAAGAGGAGAAAAAATCGCAAATGATAACACCATGTCACCACCACACAAATTATTACTCACAAATTCATTTTTGTGCTCTCAAAAGCTTCAAATCCTAAAAGTTCTGTAACAATAACACTGAAAAATCAGTATCGATGTGCTAACATTTGAGAATGGTAACACTGCTTTGATGAGCGCACACCACGACCACACGCGTCACGCACACAGCCAGTACTAAGCTCTCAGCAGTCAGCAGTATAATGGCGAATCGCGAATGGTGATTGGTGATTGTATGATCAGTCTGCCCAATGCTATCGGGTAAACAAGTCATAGGATGGCTGCGGTTAAATCTGGTTTGTAATTACAACAACAATTGTACACAAAGTTCAGTGGCTTCGTTTGTGTTTCAGTGGTAATATATCATTGAGTCCACTTACAGGCACCATTGTTAGAAAAAAAGCTTTCCCATAAGACCTGTACTGACATTTTTTCTTGGACAGACTATAGTAGTGTAATCAAACCCTCTGCAACTTCCACGCGGAAATCAAATTGACTTATAGGCTTGGAATTTTCATATTTTGCACACAGAACTTTCAGTTTCCATGCATTCACCATAGCTGCATCGAATGCATTTGTAAGCAGCGGCCAATACCATTTCTTCCCACGCATTCTAATGCGGTAGTTATTCGTGGCATTGTCGAACAAGTCCACGCCACCCATGCGTTGATTATATTCCTGTATTAGTAACGGCTGCTCAATTGATGTCATTTTTCGATTTTTGCGATCATACCTCTTAGCACGACACATCGGCATATGGGCCAAAAAGTTAGACATCATAGTCACAACCTGTAAAATATTTGAAAATATCAAAGGAAACATATAGAAAAAAATCGAGGTTGAGTTATTACCGAATTGTCATTCCAGCGCACGGCTAATACGTTATTATTTTTGTCAAATACAAAATCGGATGTTCCTCGCGGTTTCTTCTTCATGTCTTTTATGCCTATGAGAGGAGCATGATTGGTGCGATTGTCGCGCACAGTGCCAGTCGCGAAGTATCCATACCAATTCAATCGACACATCAGCTTATGACTCGTAAAAAAGTTATCGAACGTTACATTGTGATTTTTTCGATCTTTGATTTGTGACAGAAGTTGCAGTACGACATTTTCTCCCAAACCATAATTAGCATTAGAGTTTGAAGATGCCCCAGCATAAGGCATGAATTGATAGCAGTATCCATCTGAAGATGCCAAGCACCAATACTTGTATCCAAATCTAATTGGCTTGCCTTTTATAAACATCTTGCATGAATGACGCCCATAATAAGCTATCATTTGTTCGTCGATAGCAAGATTGTGCGAGAATATGCCGAATTGCATGAACTTTTGATTGAGTAAATCATTTAGGGGTGATATTTTTGCAAATTTGCAGTTTTTGTCGATCTTTGTGTTGTCACACACGTGCAAATTTTGTTTGATTCGCTTGAATCTGTCCCGGCTCATAGCCTTTTTTATATATTGACATCCCAATGACTCGCGATTAGACCAATATGATTGTATATTGGGCAATGTATGATAGCCAGTAATATACAGTATATCAAGAAAAGTTTTAATTTCCTCAACTGTTGTAGAAAATCCAGGGACATTGTTCTGTCCAGCGTACTCATTTGTGCTGTCTACTATTAGCTGAAGCACCTCACTATCCATAAAGCATTCCCATAGTTGAAGCGAGGAAAGTGTTCCTTCAAATTTAAATTAAGTATCACACTCTGCATTAAATATTTGAAAATACTTACCAATCTTTTCGTATAGGTTTTTGTGTGAATTTGTAGTGTTATCAAAGGGTTGGTTTTCAAAATTGTAATTTTTGCTGCGGCTCCATTTTGATTTCTGCCATTCACTGATTTCGCTGGCTTCTTACGATGAAGATGGTTGGAAGCTAATGACTTCGTCGTTTTCAACGCTTTCTTCCAAATTAGCATTTTCGTCATTGAAAACATACTCCACTTCAAAATTGCCTGCTACTTCGCGAGGAAACTCATTTGCATCATTGAGAATTTGAACATTATCGTCCAATTCTTCAGCGTCGCTTATGACATCAGCTTCATCAGGCGGCATTATAACAATATTTATTGTGTTCGCATGTTGACCACTATTTTCTTCATCGCTCCAACTATCTACTTCCGCCTGCAGTTCCTCAAGAGTCAAACATTTCTTTTGTTTCAACATGATTCTAATGAAATTCTTCGTAAAGTATTTTGGTTTGACAATAAGATTTATTGTTATCCACTTCGTTGACTGCTTCCACTTCGTTGACTGCAAATGTTCATTATGACAAAAGAAATTGACATATAAAACAAAAATTGATTGACACTAAGAACCCGGACTAGCCGATTGGGTATTTAAATACCCAATGCAGATCTCAGATATGCCAAACAATTGCCTAAGACCTAGCGTGTAGTTGGGTTTGTCACTTAGGCCCCTTTTAGTGAATATCAATAATTTTGCAAAAAATGTCAAAATGTCAGATCCATACTCTGAAAAACCATCACACACCGCTACACAATCATTTCTCCCTGAAGTTATTTTTTTGCAATGCGTATCTCCAGCTCTGTAAACCACTCCTACGCCCGCCTGATGAACAGCACATCACAGCCTCAAATTTTTGTGGTGGTGTCTCTGTGGCTATCACGTAATAAAACCCATAAACCCCGCGAAAAAGCATACATCGTCCCAAAAATGAAAACAATCGCTGGTGGGAATTTTAAAGTCTCAACAACACTCTGTTGGCGACGACTGACACAGACTCTTGGGATTTTTTTGGGACACCAGCATTTCCCAGTTTATTGTTCTTTCCGTCACGTCACAGACTGGAAATGACGTTACCAGTTGCGGCCTTCAGCTCGATTCGAAATGCGTGTATCTCCTCTGTTACCCCACTGATTCCTTCTCCATCTTAGCGGGCGGACATACACGCTGTAAAATAATAAAAAAAAATCAACGACTCCACTGAAACTCCACATCATGGTTGCAGGCATCTGCATAATGTTACCACAACATTTGCTTAAGCTGTGCGCTGTTGGTCCTCCTCTGTATTTTCTGCTAATTTCCCAACTAACATCAGTCAAAAAGTCATGGTGCGGCAATCAACTTCTTCCTCTTCATCATCATCATCATCATCATCGTCATCATGGTCGTCGTCAGCAGCAGCAGCAGCATCAGTCTAGAGTAGTTGTATGGGAGCAGAATCCTTCCTTGAGTTTATACATCCATCAATGCAACCGCCAGTGGTGGTGGTGGTCAGTCTTGTGAAGGTCATCATCCCCCTTTTCGAATGCGCCCTTTTGTAATATAACAAATGCGACGGTCGACTTTAGCCTGTATGTGCGCTGGCGGTCGGTGGCTGGAGCTGGAGAAGATGACGACGGCTAAGGCCATTCGTTTCGGTTCGTACGTCTTTCTGGCATTTGCAACTGTCAGTTAAAGTTTTTAAACGGTTCGTTTGGTATGCTTTCTTGTTTTGGACGTAAGATGACGTGAATAACGTTTTGAGTAGTAGCAGAAGCAGCAGCGGGCCCTGTCGGAGGGCGATGCTGATGCATTATTGCCGGCGAATGGTTGCTTAATGTGAAAGCACGACTCAGTGATTTTTTTTGTCCGAGTATCTAGATATTTTTAGAAGGGTTGTCAAATTTTGTTAATTACTTTTGCTTAGGTTATGTGGTGGTACGTCGGGGCTGAGGTAATTTGGATGGTTATCATGCAATGTGAAGACCATAGAAAGGGCTAAAACTGATATTTGAACAATCACATGTGATGCCATCCCCGTTTAGCCGACTTTTTATACATGATAATGGACATTTGTGGGGAAAATTTCACCAAGTAACCACTCTTATCTGAAGACGACACTTGAGATGTATTTTTAAAGACCTACCTATGTAGCGACTTATTATTTCCATCATCTGTTGTCCTTCGAACTGGCCAAAAAAATTAAGCATTTGGCAGTATAAAACGATTTAAGGTAGTTTAGGACAAACGAAATTTCTATGAAGTTCAACTGATACAATGAAATTCGCTACGATTGTGTCTCCTATCAGTTTTACTGCTTTGGAATTCCAGTCAAGACATCTAATCTAATCTAAATAATAAATTTCCGTACTTGGTATCAGATGTTAAAATGAACGTACTAGATTAAAAAAAAAACAGAATAAGCTTTGTCTACTACCACCTAAGGGGTTTTTCAACAGGGACGCTACAAAGGTTGAGCGACAGGGACAGCAAACGACGCCATATTTCTTGCTGCTCTTTTGACATTTCTCTTCAGTAAGGTTTGCCATTTCATGATGCAAAGATATACGATCCAACAACTAGTCGAAATTATTAAAATTTACAACCGAAATTCGGAGTCAGTGGCCTCAACGTTAAGAGCGCTACGTCTAATTTATGGTCATCATAATCGTCCTAGCAGATCAAAAATTGAGCGTCTAGTGGAAAAATTTGAACCCACCGGCAGAGTACAAAATGTTCCCGTACCAGTGAGACAAAGAAGTGCCCGTAGTGTCGAGAATATTGCTGCCGCTGAGGCTTCGATTGAAGAAAGCCCAAATGTGTCTCTACACGTCGTTCTCAAGCGTTGGGCATCCCTGTGACGTCGTTGTGGCGAATTTTGCGAAAAAGATCTTGGCCTACATCCTTACAAGATTAAATTGTGGCAAGAACTGAAGCCGCTTGGCCACCAGAAGTGTCGTATGTTCGTGATTTGGGCTGAGCAACAACTTGAAAATGATTCGGATTTTCATCGAAAAATCATCTTCAGCGATGAGGCTCATTTCTGGCTGAATGGCTTCGTCAATAAACAAAATATGCGGTATCGGTCCAGCAATCCACACGTACTCCATGAGTCATCATTGCATCCCGAAAAAATTACGGTTTGGTGTGGTTTATGGGCCGTACTTCTTCCGTGATGATCAAGGCCGGCACGTTACTCGTTACTGTGAATGGGAATCGCTACCGTTCGATGATAACCGAATTTTGCTGGCCCTAATTGGATGATATGGCTTGGAGGACATGTGGTTCCAACAGGACGGCGCCACAAGCCACACAGCGAATGCCGCAATAAATTTATTGGAAACCAAGTTTGGGGAACGTGGGAACGTGTTATCTCACGAAATGGTCCAGTCGCTTGGTCGCCTCGGTCGTGCGATTTGACGCCGTGAGACTATTTCCTGTGGGGCTTCGTCAAGTCTATGGTCTATGCCAACAAGCCAGCAACGATTGATGAACTTCGTACGAATATCGAACGTGAAAATGCAGCAGTATCGGGCGATTTATGCTTGAAAACCGTCGAAAATCGGGTTCAGCGTCTGGACTTCTGCAACCGTGCCCGTAGTGGCCATGCAAAAGAAATCGAGTTCCATACATAATGGCATCGAACGTACTTTCACAGGAATAAAGAATTTCATTGATATCCAAAACCGTTTTTGTTTTGTAGCGCTCTTATGGAAAAACCCTTTACTTACTGACTGGAGCAAGACTCACTGCCGGCAGGCACATGTTCATGTAAAAATAGGAACACGCCTATTGAATGCCCCTTCAGTTAGTGTTATCGAATTTAAAAATATCGTCAAATAGCAGTTAATTTTTTTTTGAATATCTTGGAAGAAGGGGTCCCCAAGTAGTTCTTAATTGTTTTGTTCCTTGAGTTCCATATGGCAGTGACAGATAAAGTGATGAGTGTCCACGTGCATCTCGTTGGCACTGCAGTCTCTACAGACGTTGCCTTCCTCCTGATTTAGTTTAATTGTAAGGTTTCTAAGAGGCTTATGATTAGTGATAACCCCAATCAGCTTAGACAGTGATGTTTTTTTATTACGTAAAAGTTTGCTGGTTTGGCTCTTGTCGAATTCTAGCCAAAGCTTTCGTGTTAAGTCATGTGTGGTAATAGACGTCTACCTACTATTGCTTTTTACTTTGAGCTTGTAGTCTATTCGTTCTCGGTTGGATCGTTTAAGGTGACGAAGCACCTTCAACCCGGCAGTCGTGGTAATATTTTTTGCACTGGTTTTCCCTATATTGACACCCTGTTTCCCACGGAGTTAGACTAGAGTTATACCTAAATATTTCGCACTATCAGCATCCTTTATGGGTACCTGTTTAAGGCGGATAACAGCTGGAGTGTTATTATAAATGAAAATTAACATTAGAATGGACGGCGAGATCGATTTTTTTTGTTTTTTTTTGTCTTAAAAACGATAATCAGTCAGCTAGACTACAACTCTAGTGGTTGGAATATTGGTCCCATTTGTTCTCGTATACCATAACCGGAAAAGGACATTTTTTATGGGAGAAGTGAATGTTTTCCAAAAAAGCTTACATAAAAACTACCAAGTTACATTTTCTTAAGTTGCGCCGTAGAGCAGAACTGGGATAACCATTTGTTATAAAGGATGTGTTAACTCTTCCGTTCTGAAAAATGATGACAATATCGCCGGCGTATATGCTAGCATTTCAAAAAGATTCTTTAAGATCTTTAAGATCTTTAAGAAGTTACATGAGTATGGGTCATATTGACTACAACTTGGATACCAAACCAATGTTTAGGTGAGGTCGTTGCGACCCTGATGGAAGGGCATAGACAGGGTGACTGATAACTCGTTCTCCCATTAAAAAAAACTCAAAAGAATTTTTTTTTCAATTTTAATTCAAAAGATAATTTTTTTTTTCATTGTTGTTAAAAATAAAAAAGTACTAAAAATTAAAACAAAAAAAACTTCTTACACGACGGCGGGACTTCCTGTTTTACGCCGACTCTGAACTGCGAATTCGAGATAAGCTTTTCTTGGCAATTGTTACTACTCGGATGATTTGTCAGATCATCACGAGAAGAGGGCCAGTGAAAAATCTTAAGGGGTTACTACGGCTGGGAAGCGAACATAGACCTTCTGTGCGGCAGTTTATCGCACTAACCATCGCTCCACTGAACCCGTCACGCGATTGTAAGGTGAATTTATTTTGTTCCACAACGGATACCTCGTAAGCAAATTGCCTCCCGATTCGAATTGACTTTTGTTTTGGAAATTCATCGAACTCGATAGGGCTGAATGTCTGTTATAAGATAAATGTATCCTACAAGTCTTCGCTTTGCTAAAGCTTCCAGATTTGACTATAATTCTTGTATTTGTATACAATCTAGCAAGTTCTGAGATGATATGTTTCGAGCCCGAACTCCAATTATGAAAATAGTACTCAAGACCAAATCGCACTTGGGCTTTCTACAGAAAAATATGTTGGGATGGTGTAAAATATATCTTAGCTCTGAAAAGGTAACTTAGTTTGGATGCTGCCGATTGACCAATAATGGAGGGATGTTGTTGCCATGATACATCTGACCCAATTGTGATACCTACCAGATAGATGCATTCTTCTGATTTGAGGAAGGTATTCTCGATTACGTTGGCAGTACTTTGGACTTGTTTTTCTTGTAAATGACTTATACTGCCTCTTCTTTAAGTTGAATTGAACTAGATTTTGCCTTTTCCATTGTTAAATGTTCGACTAAAATGCAGATTTATTTGCATCTCTGCATGTCTATGCAGGCCCAAACATACCAGCAAACAACGAAAAGAACTTCCAAAAGACTTATTTCCACCAATATACAATCTACAACCAATCAAGAGCAGAGTCAACAAACATCTGCAAGCAACATCTCAGAGCGCTCCTGGAGCTTATATATTCGCCACACCTGAGAAAAGTTTATGAACAAATAATTACTGCACACATCTATGATGGTCATTGGTCTTGAAGTATTCTTGGACCCGAGATTTTTAAAAAAAAAAACTGCAAAAGAATTCACAAGGAGCCAAATTGTAGCCAAAATTGAGATAAAATCCTCCGAGAAGTTGTCCTTCAAAAAGCTTAAAGTTTGAGCCATCGCTCCGTTCTATGGAAACCAAATGTTTGCTGAATCCAATTTGTCATGTCAAACATGGTTACAATCCGGTCTGCAAATACTATCACAGTGGAAATTGCGCCTCACATTGAAACTTTAAGTGACTGCCCGCAGGGGTATATTAGTTTTGATACATAGTGAAATAATTTAGCTAGATTAGCTTAAAGTATATGGATCGACTAAAAATCGAAAGTTGAGTCGATTTAGCCATGTCTATCCTTCCTTCCGTTCGCCCGTTTGTCCGCGTGTCTCCGATTTCCGGGCCTGAAATTTAGAGCTAGATTTTTGAAATTTGGTATATAGACTCTCTATCCGACGAAACAGAACAAGTGTAAACATTTTTGAAATCCGCCCACTGCCATGCCCAGTTTAAAAAAAAACGTGATTTTTGGCAAAATGGTAAAGAATTTAAAAAAAAGTTTGTGAACTAGATATTTAGACAATCCTTATGTCTATATTTCGTCCGTACAAACTTTTTTGCCATTCCCACTTTTTGGAGGCGTTTTCAGTAAAAAAACGGTCAAATTTTTAAATATTCAAAAGAAATTTTTGATGCGAAATCATTGGTGTTGATAATATCAACATTTCCTCCATATAACTTTTTAGCCCACGCCCACTTTTTGGAGACGTTTTTCTACAAAAAACATTTGTGTACCCTACGTCATACCGTATGCTGGAGAAAAACATGGTTTACTGTCGAACCATACAAGATTTTGATAAACTCTCTGAACAATATGTTCTGACAAAATTTAATTTTCTATATTTTATAGCCATAAAGCTTACATTTTGGGAATATTAATTTTAAGGATAGGATGATAGGGTAGGGTATTAAACGATCCGCACAGTGGACTGTAGGCTTACCATATGTTTTTAATCTGGAATCGAAATTTTAATTCTTTTTTCGGAAAGGAATGGACATTTATATGACACCACGTTAAACATAGGTGACATCGCTGCTCGGTTTTTAAAAAATGACTTAAAAGCGCTTGGTGAAGGTGTTCTTACAGCGGTTCGCAGTCACCTTACCTCTGAGAAAAGTAGGTTTAAATTGCCTTTTAATATTGGATTAAACTGTGCTAAGGTTACTTTTGTTGATAATACGAGGAAAAACAGAAACACTATAAACAGCCAGGTCAGAATGGCACGGAATGAATACCCGGCCTGCTGTCCCAGGCGAAGCTAGACAAGCTAAAAATAAAATAAAAAAACAAATTTATGGCGCAACAGTCTCGTTAGTACCCAGGGCCTAGCTTTTTTCTCACAACCATTCATGTGTGCGTGTGTACTTCTTTGCACGATGGCGGGACCTCCTATTTTATGCCGAATCCGAACGGCTAAGTTGAGATACGCTTTTCATGACAATTGATACTACTCGGATGATTTGTCAGATCATCACGAGAGGAGGACCAGTGAAAAATCATTTGATGTTGTTACGGCTGGGAATCGAACAAAGACCTTCTGCGCGGCAGTTCATCGCAATAATCATCGCGCCACTGAGCCTGTCGAAGCTAGACAGGCTGATTCGACATATTCGGACAACAGGTTGTCTAGGAATTTCAAGGGTTAGTCAGGTCCCTTGAACAGAGATGGTGGCGGATGAACCGAAAGGCCAACGAAAGCGCTCAATCCCGTAGTGGATACTGATGGCCCCGTGTCCTAGGGGCATTTCATAATTTGGAACTGGCGCTCCAGGTTTTCAGCCTCGGAAAGAACTGATTTTATTGTTGACGACCCGGCTAAACGAAAAAAGGACAACGACGTTCGAATCTGCACCTGGAATGTAAGTACATTAAACAGGAGAGGTGCAAGTGAACAACTAGCGGAAGCCCTAAACTGCTACAAATCAGACATTACTGCCATCCAGGAAATACTATGGGATGGGCCGGGCAAAAAGAGGATGAAAAACTGTGAGCACAGTGAGCAGAAACAGCGACTATTCGGATGCGGATTTGTTATAAGTGCCAGATTTGGCAAGAAGTCTTCTATTTCAAAGGCATTAGCGAACGCATTGTAAAGATCCGCATCAAGGCCAAATTCGCCAACAAAGGCCTCATATGCGCTCACGCCCCAACGAAGGAAAAATATGATCCTGCTAAGGATTGCTACCACGAGCTTCTTGACAAAACCTATGAGCGAGCACCGAAGTACGATGTTAAAATCGTGCTGGTTTTTGTTGGTTTTTTGTTTTTGTATGAACACGCCTACAAAAAAATGGTCGAGGGTAAAAATGGTGTATAGACGAAGTGTTGATATTATCTTGGCCAATGATTTTGTATCAACCCTTTTTTTAATGGGTGTGACATAAATGTGTGTATTGACCAAATATAGGTATTACGATTGTCTAAATATCTTGTTCAAAAACTTTTTCAAAATTCTTTACCATTTTGCCAACGAACGTTTTTTTTTTAAGTGGGCGTGGCAGTGGGCGCATTTCAAAAATGTTTACACTGCTTCTGCTTCGTCGGACAGAAAGTCTATATACCAAATTTCATAACTCTAGCTCAAAATTTAAGGCCTAAAAATCGGTGACACACAGACGGACGGACGGACGAAGAGACAGACATGGCTAGATCGACTCAGCTAGTCGATCCATTTAGTTTGAGGTATATCTATCGAAATTATTTCAATATGTTACAAACTTAATGTCAAAATTAATTTAGCCCTAAGGGATAGGGTATAAAAACGCCCCAGAAAGTGTGCGTGGCAAAACTTTAGGTTAACGAAATATTATGATGTTCTGAACATTTTTTTTAAAGTCTTCAATTCTTCTTTCACCAAAAAGAATGTTTTTTTGTGAAAAGTGGACTCGCCAGCGGGCGGAATATAAAAATCGAACATCAGCATACATAAATCGAAAGTGAAATATTAAATTTGAAACTGAAAGTGTGCTATGAATTTCTATGAATTTCCTGGCACCGATTTCGAATTTCGAATACCTAAAGTACGTCAGAAAATTTGAGATAAGAGTTCACGTGGATATCGTACATATTCGTCAAGGTTGACCGTATTTGATATTTCGCAGTGAGGAAAGGTTCTTCCCGAACACAAGTATGATGACGGTTCATTATTTGATATGTTTTTGTGTTGATGGAATATATGACAGGAAGAGGAACTTAGTGCTGTATACAATGACCGCCGGTAAAAACAACATAAATTTTCTCAATAAGTGTATTTCATTAACGTAACTGACATCTCTAAGAATTAAATGTTTAGTGAAAAAAAAATACAAGTGGAAAATAAAATAAGAAAAAAGTGTATTTTCCGTTGTTACCGTCGTTTCTTCCCTTCTCTGCGTCGTTAAGTGGAAGGATGCCTGACCGACTTCGGAGAATGGTCGTGTAGTTCTGGTGGAAATAAAAAAAAGATGGGCGCCACACGATTGACCTCCCGCTTAACTACCCACGGACGTATAATCGTGAATAAATCGTGGGATTCGCTTCTTAGATTTTAGTAATTACGAAAATTTACAATAATTATTTCATTAATCTTTTAATTCAGATTTCTTACAAACTAACTTAATCCTAGTTACAAAAGTTGACTTAAATCTACTTAAAAATAAAGGAAAACCAATAACAACAACTAATATAAATCTCGAATACTCCTTATCCCTTAATCGAAGCTATCCGTTTTGCCCTGGCAATTCCCGTCACTCCAGTAATTCAAATTTGAATAGTTCACGTAAGTTTTTTTTTTTTTTTGTTAAACAACCGAATCAACCCAACCGAACAATAGTTGGCATTCAACCCACCGACGTCTTTTTCTTGTTTAAAAAAAAAAACCGAATCAACCCACCCAAACAGTAGTTGGCATTGGGCCCACCGACGCGACTTTATAAAATATACCACTTACGGCAAGAGCGCACTATTCTGACATATAAAACATGTACCACTTACAATATCATCGAGTGTAATTATTCGTCAAGTGATGATCTATTTCCAACCTGCCGCTTGCTCATCTATTATATGGTATCTCGTCTTAGGTGTCGTATTTGTGGCACTTTACTGTCTTTGGTGTCGTTCCTGGTGTTGAATTCGCTGTTTCCCGGCTGTCCAGTATCTTGCATAAAAACCTTCAACCACATTTTTTTTTTATTGTGCTGTTAAAATCACAGAGACTAAACAATAAACCATATTATTCCTCCATTCGAAAATCACTTTAACATTAAGTGTTACCTGGCTTATAATATGCACTCGATTCTTCACGTGTAGTCTAAACTCCACTTCTACTCCCAATTCCACTTCACTGTTAGACTTTTTTTTTTTTAAATTTCAAATTTGCCCTTAGCTCACTTTAAATAACTTTCCCGGACGAACTGCACTCTTCTAATTCACTTTTCTTAATCCAGTCATTGTCAGTACTACTTCTATATGAAACCTCGCATCGTACCATTTTGCGGGTTTGCTTTCTACTTAGTTACAGCTACGACCTGATCGCGCCATAGTCCTGCTAGATTTGCCGATATCAGATACAAAAAAAAAAAAAAAGAAAGTCCCGACCCCGTGCCGATTCGAACCCACGCTCTTCGAACGCCGAGCCCACCATACATCCCTGCGCTGCTATCTCCTATAATTTTCTAGTGTCAGATTACACATATTACACTAAGGTGCATTAAACTATAATGCTTGCTTAGTAAATACAACAGTCTACTAGGAAAACCTTTTAATCTCGTAATCTATAATACCGTGAACTGGTGAAAATCTTCATAGACACGATGAGCACGTGCCCAAAGTTTTGTGAAACTTAAACTCGCTAAAACCACCACTTTTTGTGTTTCTATTGCAACTGCTTTTTCCGCAATTTATAACGCGGTTTGTTATTATCGGCCCAAATATAAGGACTTAGTTCTTTAAAGCCGCCGCAAAAAAATTTGTTCCGTCAAGAATTTAGAGGACCGTTGTGTTAACGTGTCCCAATAAACGTTTTTTTATGTTTGCGTGCAAAATTTTTTGTTTCATCTTTAACCGCTTGAATACCCAGATCTCTGCGCAGATCCTCATTGCTTCAATACCACGGCGCATTGACGCCGGTACAACTACAACTATGGGGTTGTACCAGTGAAATGAATCTAAACATTCTATAAGCTTTTGAAAACAAAATGTTAAGATTCATTTCACTGGTACAACCCCATAGTTGTATACCGAATGTACAGACCGGCTTAAGCACTTGCTTGTATAATAGCAGCTTGTCACCAAGGTTAAGCCTCCAATATATTCCGAGTAACCAGTACAATTCTCTTTTTTTTCCCAAGTTCTTCGCATCGTTAAGAGCGTTTTGTAATTTTTTATATTTGTTTTCTCTATTGTTGTGCCAACTGCTAGTATAGCTCTATCGTCAGCATATCAGGATATCACGTGTAAATAGGAGGTACAAGAGTGGCCCAAGGAGGCTTCCTTGTAGTGCTCCTATCAATATTTCTCTAAACTCTCAATATTCGTTTCCACGTTTCACACGGAAGAGTCTAAGCTCAAGATACGAGACAAGGACTTTATATAATTGTTCAGGCAGAACTTTTCTTCATTTGTATTGAAGGCCTCTATGCCAGACCTTGTCAAAAGCTTGCTACACGTCAGGAAATACAGCTGAGCAAATTTTCTGTTCTTCGAAAGCTTTCTCTATTACATCAAAATAAAGAAAATGAATATATTTTGTCAGTCTCGATGCCCACGCGACAACATACCACATATAATTGTCTGTGTGAAAAACATGATGTGCCTTAATCAAAGCCGCAAACGTGCATAGTTTTTCTTTTTCCATATACTAGTAACTTTGACGCATCGGTGGGTGGAATTTCATTTCCCACCTACCCGCAATAACCCACTAATTCGCTCTTAGGATTTGTTTTCCAAACTCCTGTTCGGCAATAAGAATTCGGTTAGATAAGACCCAAATGGTGAACCCTGGGAGCTTTCTCTAAGCTCTTTTTTTTTAAATTAATTTTTATTTACTTTGTCTTGAAACACACTTACATGCTAGACAAAAATTCATGAAACAACTAGCTTACTTATCAACTACATAACTATCTTACTTGCCCTATGTGGACGCCCTAAATTATACGATAACTTAATTCTAATGCCTTTCGGCCTATTATCTAATATATAAATCTAAAAGTAACAATTTTTACCAAGGAAACTTTGAAAAACTTGGTTCCTTGTCTTTTTTTTTTTTATTTAAACTCACAAGCTAATTAAAACTACAAGGTGGCGCAAAAGTAATACCCTATCAGAAAATGCTATAAATTTTGCGATTGGCCCCTAATGTCAGTTCTGTTTTGACATTTGTGTAGTAAAGTTTATTTGAGCAATAATCGGTCGGTGACTTTGGCACAACGTGAATTTCGTCGCAGATTTCCTAGCCGTCCAACGCCTACTGGTGAAACACTGAGACGTTAAGCCGCTCGCCTCGAAGAGACTGGCACAACAGGAGATGCTGCCAGGCGTGGTAGACCCCGGAGTAGCCGTTCTGCAGAGAATATTGCTGCTGTAGCCGAAGATGTCATGGAAGCGCCGTCGACATCGACCAGACGACGTGCCACGCAAATGGGTATCAGTCGACGGTCTTTACAGCGAATTTTGGTACAATATTTGAAGATGTTTCCGTACAAAGTCCAGACGGTGCATCAGCTGTTAGCTGCTGACCGCCAATCGCGTCTAACATACGCTCAAGCCATCCTTAATCACCACCAAGAGGAAGATGATTTTTCATCAAAAATAATCATGAGTGATGAGGCCCATTTCCATCTTAGCGGGTACGTAAATAAGCAAAATTTACGCTTCTGGGACACTGAAAATCCGCGTGTAACCCACGAAGAGGCATTACACCCGCTCAAAGTCACTGTATGGTGTGCTGTTTTCGCTGGAGGAGTCATCGGACCTCTTTGCTTCGAAGACGTCGCGGGCCAAACGGTTACTGTGAATGGTGAGCGCTACAGAGCAATGATCAACGAGTTCTTTTTGCCGCAACTTGATGAATTGGGATTGGAAAACATGTGGTTCCAACAGGACGGTGCAACGGCGCACACTGCACGTGCCACAACCGATATGCTGAAGGATGCATTTCCCGGGCGCCTAATTTCTCGTTTGGCGATTTGCACTGGCCAGCAAGATCGCCTGATTTGACCGCTCCAGACTTCTTTTTGTGGGGCTTTTGGAAGTCGCGGGTATATGTCAACAAGCCTCAGACTCTTGCAGCTCTTAAAGACAATATCCGTCAAGAATGTGAGTACCTATCGCCGGAAGTTTTGGCCAAAGTGATGGAAAATGCTCAAATGACAATCAACTGTGGCGGCGGCCATTTACATGACATCATATTATCGACCTGATGTAAAAAAAATTAAAATACCAAATAAAAATAATCCACAAGAAGAATCAAAGTTTTTCTTTTTTTTTAAATTACAGCCAAAAACATCGGAAGGTTATTTTTGCGCCACCTTGCTTGACTAACTTAAACTACTTACAATTATTTAAAACTACCTAAAATTAACTTAAAAACTAGAACAGCCAGAGCAAGCGTTTTTTTTTGTGCCACCATGACTGACTTTACACCCAAACCTAATACTAAAACTATGTAAGTCGGCCATAAAATAAAAATTTTAAGTCAACTATCTATAACACTCATTCAACCACCACAACAGATTCTCCTGTTATGACATACTCCGACGGTCCCAATCGGACACACTCCTGCTGAACCTCAGGCGCTCTCCTCCGCCCTGAGCGACGACGTCTCTGTCGTATAGGAGCCGCCTAACCACGCCTATCCACAGTTCGTCGAAAAACATGGTAGATTAGCGGAACCGCCGATCTATCCTGTATCAGCCCTCGACTATCCAAATATAGGAAAGCTTCGGGTGGAATAAAGCCGCTTAAACGCGCACTCTCAAAATATTCATCAATGGGGTAGAAGGCCCAAAGATGAGACTATTGTTCGAAGCCATCGCTCTTGCAGCGTGAAACGGAATGAGTTTCACCAGAAAATTGTCTATTCTGTTTATGTTGGCCCCGTTGTATAGGACCTGGTTGGAACAGTATTTTGTTTAGTCAGATACTGGTGTTCTGTGAAGTCCAAGGCAGCTCCTCAGACACTGCCTCTCAAACACCCGTATCTTTTCCATTTGAGATGGGGCAACGTTGAACCACACCGGGCACCCATAGGCAATCATCGGCCTAATGAGGGCCATGTAGCAAATCACCTTCACCCTGCTGTCTGTCAAGACGATTGCTATAAAACAATCGTCTTGTCAGGGCAAATGCTCCCCTAGCTCTAGCCAGAGCAGCATCTACATGTCTTCCGAAATATAGATACTGATCTAACCAGATGCCAAGGTACTTTACTACACTTTTACTCGCCAGTGGCTCTCCGTTTGGTCCAACGATCACCAGCTTTCGCCAGTTCTTTCTCGTATCCCTAGAGGCTACCTAGACAACGGTGTCCTAAACAGAATAGTATCGGATTTCTGACAGTTGATTTTCAACTTCCAGTCATCACAATATCTCTGGATCTTGTCGAAGTCCCGCTGCAAAAGAGTTCGAATGACTTCGACGGTAGGGGATGTTCTGTACGCGATAAGACCGTCCGCATACGCAATTGCCTGCGTAAGACTACCTATCATATCACTGGTGTAAATGCTGAAGAGAATCGGCGAGTTTAACGCTCCCTGTTGCAGACCATTCTTGATGAAAAATTCTGTGGTAGAAGTTACATTGCCACTTTTGACAAGAAACGTTCTACCAGTCAGCATGTCATGAAGCATATATAGCAGTGGTTTACTTATGCCAAGTCTGGTCAGCTTTAGAAAGAGGCCCTCTAACCAAACGGTGTCGAAAGCCTTCTCTTAATCAACCAGACATGCATCCGTGCACTGTTTTTTGGCTTTGTTCCATTGTATATCAGAGACGAGTTTGGAGGCGGCATGAATACAGTCATGTCCAGCCTTGAAACCAAACTGGTTCTCTGGTATAATATTATTGTCCTCAGAACACTTGAACAGTGCTCGATTGAGAATCTTTTCGAAAACCTTGCTATCGATCGGAAATTCGCCGGATTGGAGTTGTCCTTTCCCTTTTTCGGGAGAGGCTCAACCACCGCCGTCTTCCAACGCACTGGATAATATGCATTATTCAGCGCGTTGTTGAACAGCGTGGCGTAAATGTCCACAGCTTCAGGGGGTAAGTGTCGCAGTACAATATTGGATATACCATCGACTCCCGATGACTTCTTTTTCTTTATGGAATCGAAGATGATATGGAGTTCCACCTTCGAGATTAAGAGGGGACTAGACCCACTTTGCTCGGCGACTATGGCGTGGTGAAACCACGGTTCTCAGATCACCATTGCGTTATGTCGTTTAGGAGATAGAAATGATAGAGCAGGGCATTGTTTTCCAGGACGCAGTTCGGGCGAATGCTATCATTCACCTTATACACTCCCTGAAAGACAGCCTCCACTGCCTCCACTTTCTCCTGAGGATCTTCATTAACATAGAAATCGTCGTCGAGGACGGCTTCCCCCGGATCAATTCCTGCTGTCAAAAGTATGTTTGTATTGTCAGTTGTTCGTTGGAGCTTAATACACGGCAGGTCGTTATGACCTTTCCTCCTAAAGATCTTATTAATTTGTGGAAACATACTCGGGTCGCTGGAATTTACGGTCCGAATTCTGTTATTCCAAAACAAATCAATGGACAACCGATTGTTCTCCTTGATCAATTGGTTGATGCTTTTGATCGACGCCTTCAGTGTACTAATCTCCGGGTCGAGTGGGTTTTTACAGTCGTCTGCACAAGAGCTCTTCCTTAAGCTCTCAATGTATGTGTATTCATTAAATTTTAATGTCCAAGCCCATCTCCACTCAGTCTTAATTGCTATATCTCACCACCATCCCCTATAATGCTGGCAAATAAAATCATTTCCTGACAACCTTCTCCATTATTTAACAACTCCCAGCTCCCATTCCCAATTACTTCGTTAGGTGGTCTATAATTGCGATGTATCTCTTTTTATTGCTCCTCCAATTCATCTCGCCGTTTTATTATTCCCTGAGAAGAATTCAATTTCAAAATCACCCTCAGGCGCATCACCTACAATGCAGTCTCCCGATGATACCCTTTATAACTTCGTCCATTTTTATGTTCCAATTATGTTCCTGTGCAATCCCCTTCACGGAAAACCGATACAAAAATCGATTCCCAATGCCACGTCAACATGACTCCACCGCTCCAACTCCGGCAGCAGTGCAACACAAATCGTAAATTAAAATCCCTTTAGGTACATCAAAACGCTTCAATCTCTGAACTTGCACTAATTGCTTTTAAAAGAGAATTAATTCCCGATCATACAATAACTCAGCGGCAATAAAAATACCTTGACAAGGATCATAACTAACATTCCTTGGCTTTGTTGTTTCGGGCGCGCTATTCCTCGAGCTCGAGTCATCCGTCGAACAGTTGGATACAATCAGACTATCGCGACCCCTCTCCACAACCAAGGGATACGTAATTTATCCGAAATAAATGGCAAATAACGCAGAAAGACTGTGCCTTCCTTTTTTTTTTTTTTTTGCTCTCGTCAGAGGTATACGAGAACGAGTATCTGCAGGATGGTGAGGAGAAAAAAAAAAAGAACGGCAACCAAAGGCACAGCTTCGGCCTGTCAGTGCCACAAGTCGTTGCGAGTTAATGTGAGCAGATGCTTTCAATCAGATCTTCCGCCAAGCCATCTCGCTCCTTCGCTATGACGCGACCACGACGACAAAGGGTATACCTACCTACTCCCATATGCACTTCCACTTGGTGTATCTGCTGTAGGTATCCATCCCGTCCATATACTCGTTCATGTAGGTTTCGCGCGCTCATTTCGCAGCGCGCTATGCATCAAATCAATTTTTCCCTCCTCAAGATGTATCTCTTGTTTGTTTCGTTTAATTTCTTTTCATTTCGTGTTAAATGTTGTGCAACATTTAGAGTATCGGATGTTACATTGCACCCACTGCGCACGCCGCGCACCTACCTCGCCGCGTTGCGGTCATGATCAATACACGCGTCATATCCATATCGTGTGTTGTGGTGGTGTAGCTGATGCGGTGGCGCGGAGGGTATACGAGCCAAGAAGAAGTCTCTCTCTGTCCCTGGCTGGAAGAAGGAGGTTCGTTGTAAGCGGTCTGCCTCTGCCCTGAGGCGAGTACTTTTTAGCGATAAAATATTAATTCGTGACGAGTTCTGGCGAACTGTTGGGTTGTTTATGTGCGCTGCGCAGTATATCTTCCTTTTTGTGCAGTCAGCCTTCAGCCAGCTAGCTAGATGCGAGTTATGAAATCCAACATCTGATTTGGTTTACCAAACGGGACGGGGGCTGGCGGATCCGGTGCATAGCATCCTCTGGCATGACAGATGGAAGAATAAAATGTTTTTTAGTGCTTAGCGAGATGGGCGGAGAAATGACGGAAATTATTAAAACTCATTAAGGGTGATGCGAATAGTGAAATTATAGTTCATAATATTCACTCAGAAAAAGAGCAAATACAGGGCTCCATAGAGCCGAGGATGTACTAAAACGCTGACGAATTGATGTGGCACGTCATGGTTCAGCGGAGGCAGTTCATATCGCAGAAGAAAGGTTTGCGTATACTTTCTGACATGTCTTCGCCGCAATTTTAGATTTAGATACACTTTCTGACTTGCCTTCGCCACAAGTCAGTAAGTGTTTGTTAACCGTTCTTCCGCTATAGGAAGGTATACAAGCTACTTGATGGGATGAGATGACCACCGGGATTAACCAATGTGTGTGCCAGTATTAGCTTCTGCTTTTCTGTCGACCAGGGAAAGGCAGATCAGTCTTTTCCTAGATTTTTCCTGGATGCAGTACTTGCATAGTAATGTATATTCCGACTTATAAATTGATTACACGATTTTGGCGCAAGAGGCTCATTATAACCCACGGCCAAGCTTTATCACAACCATTCATGTTTGCGTGTGTACTCCTTGCACGGTGGTGGAACCTCCTGTTTTATGCCTACTCCGAACGGCTAAGTTTAGATAAGCTTTTCTTGACAATTGATACTTTTCGGATGATTTTTCAGATTATCACGAGAGGAGGGACCTTACAAATTATTTTAGTCGTTGCTACTGCTGGGAATCGAATCGTAACCTTCTGCGCGGTAGCTCATAGCAGTAACCATAGTGCCACTGAGCCCGCTTGCAATGTTTACCATAAAACCGTTGACTATCGGATTGCATTTGGATCTCATTCTGGTTAGGACTTTCTTTTTTAATTAGCACATGATCCGTTGAAATTTGTTTTCCAGTCCCCGATCTTCAGCTTCGGAATTCATTGAATTCCGCCCTTGACGGTATTATCAAATGGCCTAATGGTGAGAGTATTCCGCTGTAATGCACGGGGTCCCTAAGTCCCTGGTTAACATCTCTTGCGAAAATTAAGTAGCGCTTAGCTAACCATACCTCTAACTGTTAGTTTCTGTTTGCGCCACTAAAGGCGTGGTCTGCCACTACTGCGTAGTACCGACGTCTGGCTGGGAATCGAAGACTGCGTGCCGGAGTATTGGTGTCCTAAAAACGTGCTGAGTTTTTTTTTTTTTGACTAGGGGCATGTGTCACTGAACACCTCGTATAGTTATTTGTAGAATTTTCGTCTCGAAAGCCCGTCAACGCAAACGGGACCGAAGATTTTTCGAAGAATTTTCCTCTCGAATCGCCCAAAGATTTCTTCTTCAGTGCCGTAGAGCAGGACTGGGAATATCAATGTCTTTTATAGGATCTCCTTAGTAGTTCGAGTGAGGGTTTTACTACTGAATTGCCTTCTTATCAAGAAAAAACATAGCGTAGCCCAGGTATACAAAGTCCCGTACTACTTGAAAGTTATGTATGTCTTGACAGTATATACTTGGTCTTCCCATAGCGTGAAGCATTAACATCTGCGATGTTATCACCATTTTATCATTTGGCATTCTATTCGAGTTTGGGTGTATACAACGTTTGAATATGAGTGTGGGGCAGGCAATATCCTGCTCGCACTCACTGTTAAATTTGGGTTTCGTGCAAGTTTCTTAGCATGCAAAGGAAATAAGCTCCACAAGCAAATGACATTTACATCCGCTTATCTCCATTTCGAAAAGGAATTAAGCGCTGAGATGTCTTTTTTTTTGCGAATTTAGCCCTGTGGGGCTTAATTCCAAGGGGGTTATTGCACTACATCGACAATGGGTCGGATTGCCTAAATCATTTTTTTGGAATCGAAGCTGCATTCATCGACAATGGGTCGGATTGCCTAAATCATTTTCTTGGAATTGAAGCAGCATGCTTCGAGAAGTCTCCGTCGTAATCCAAACCAAAACTAAACCTGGCTCTGTATAGTTCGTCTCTATAAATGCAGTTGGATGCGGCTTTGAAATCCTTTGAAATTCCTCGCATAAAACCATACTGACATGGACCGATCAGGTTGTTTGTATATGGTTTCAGGGGTTGAAAATATTCTGTAGATGGGTAAGCTCAGAGGGACTCCTTTTTTGTGGATCTGGCAAACGATCCTGAGGTTTAATTTTCGAGGCAAACGTGTTGGTGAATGTTACTTTTGAAATCTGTTATAACTTTATACAGCTCGGCAGGAAGTTTTAGTTTAGATATTGGTGCATCCGCTTAATTTTGATCGCGTGTCTGGTAGCGTTCGTAGTCTTCGCCGATGTTAAAAGGTTAGTTGGGCAAAAGATTGCAGTTTAAAATTATACAGTAGTGCGTCTTCTATATTCTCAAAATTTTAACATAGTACTCTTGTAGTGGCTCATAAATTTAGTCAAGAAGATTTTTTAAGATTTATGTTGCCAAATTCTTCCTTGATACGAATTTATATAATGCGTTCGCTAAAGTCTTCAAAGCATAAGACTTCTTGTCTAAGTCTGGCACTGGCACCACATCCGAATAGACGCTGGTTTTACTCACTATAAAACATTCCGTAAGTTGATGTCATAGTTGCTCATATTCTTTTTGCCTGGCCCATCTAATCGTATTTCATGAATGGCAGTAATGTCTGCTTTGAAACAACTTAGGACTTCCGCTTGTTGTTTGCCTGCACTTCTACTGTTTAATGTTCTTACACTTTTTTTGTTTAGCATGGTCGTCTATAGTAAACCCGGTTCTTCCCGAGGCTCTTGGTTGCTTTGTAACAAGAGTATCAGTAAAATATTCACGAAAAATTTGAAATGTGTCATTCGTAATGTGAATTTGATGCATTAATGCTGAGAAATTAATATTTTAATATTTTTCGCATCGAAAAAAGTAAATAAAAGAAAAACATTTAGATTTGTGCTGCCAGGGATGACAATCAAATCCAGTCCTTGTAGGTGGCAGTTGATCACATAAAAAACTGAAGTCACAGCTTCTATAAGTCTTCCGTCTGAAGCTCTAAACAGGTAATGCTTCCATATTGCCTCGCCGGAAGCTCTATCAAAACTTCTTTACAAATGTCACATCCTCGGAAACTTCATAAAAGCCTTACACATTTTCTAAAGGGTGTTTTTTTTTTAAAGTATAAGTTGGCAACCTTATTTTAATTGGCAGCCATTTTGTCAGCCGTCAAGTGATTTATTTTAAGTTTGGTTTTATCGTCTTGAAATAGACTAAAATCTGAACAACGCTTCCAGATTCTGTGAAATTATTTTGAAAATCATGGTTCTGTTCGAAATACGTATAGCGCACTACGTCCATCTTAGGGTCAACATAATCCTCCATCAGAGGAAAAAAATTCGATTATGTATGGAACGTTTTCGCACCACGTTTACTCTAAATGATAACACGCATCTACAGAGAGGTCGTACAGTGAGAACAGAAGAAGTCATTGCTGCTGTAGAGCGTAGCGTAGATGAAGACCCGAATCAGTCTATCGTGCACAGGATTTGGATATGTGTCCATCCAATTTATGGATGATTTGCGGAAAGATCTTGGTTTGCGTGCTTACAAAATCCAACTTGTGAGAGAATTGAAGCCACATAATCACCAAGCAAGGCGTAGATTCGTTGAATGTGGCCAAGAAAAGATTGCCGTTGATCCCAACTTTCATAAGCGAAATTTGTTTAGCGATGAAGCTCACTATTGGTTGAATGGATACGTCAATAAACAAAACCCCCGTATTCGGAGTGACGTATGTTGAGACACAGTTACATCCACTAAAACTGACTGTTTGGTGTGCTTTATGGGTTGGTGCAATAATTGGTCTGTACTCCTTTAAAACGATACTTGCCAGAACGATACAGTCAATGGCGACCGCTATAGAGCCATGTTTACTGACTTTTTTGTTCATCAATTGAACAACCATAATGTGCAGGAGCTGTGGCTTCAACAAGACGGTGCAACATGTCACACAACTCGTGCCACAGTTGATGTGTTGAAAGAAACGTTCGCTGATCGCATAGTATTGCGGTTTGGTCCTGTGAGTTGGCCTCTAAAATTGTGTGATTTAACGCCGTTCGGCTATTTTCTGTGGGGATATGTGATGTCGTTGGTCTACGCCGACAAGCCCAAAACGATTGACCACTTGGAGGACAACATTTGCCGCGTTATTGCCGATATACGGCCACAAATATTTGAAAAGGACATCATATTTCGACCTCTAGATTAGACTACGTCCGAGCCAGCCGTGGCGGTCATATGCCAGAAATCGTATGTCAATTATGCTGACAGAAATTATCTCTTTCAAATAAAGTAAATTTTATGTCAATTTAAAAAAAAAATCTGCTTTGTTTTTTTTTTCCATTTCAAAGTTGCGTACCTCTGAAAAATCACATGTGGATTTACTTACAAGAGTTATTAAACAGACTTGTGCGCGCAATTACTAAAAAAGCTCAATAGCAGTAATTGCTTGTGGAAGTTGGAAATTTGAACCTCATATAAGAAAAAATTTTTATTTGGGGTTTGCTGATAATGTCTAAAAAAAAATATGGCCGGACTTTTGTAGCAAAAAAATAAAATATCTTACAAGAAGATGAGGTGCACTTGCCCTCTTTTTCATTTTGGTCATTTAGGGTTATCGGGAATTATTTTTCCCAAAGAATTTTTCCCAAAGAATTTTTCCCATTCAGCAACCAATTTAAATTGCTGAATGGAAAAAAATCTCAATGACTCTTATTAAGTTTAGACGGGGTCTTAAAAACATATGTTAGCGTATGTATATTTTTGGTTTTCCCATTTTTACGTTTTGACACTGATGACATTTTTTTTTTTAAATCTGCAATTGTATATCACCAGGAAGTTTTAATTGTTTTTCTTATCAGTGTATGCTAAGGATCCTTCTAGAAGGGAAAAGAACGTTGTGTCGACAAATTAATATCTTCGTATATAAATTTGATTAGTTGAGTAAGTATGCCTGTTCAATTTTAGGTCTATAATAGTCAATAAAGGTTTTGATTGGAAGTTGATAAATCCTTTTGTAAGGCTTTATCGCTAAGTGTGTGTTTTTGTCGAAAAAAATGTGTGAAATATGCATTTCTTCTGCTTTTTACATCATCAATTAATTGTGGGTTATAACTTCTTACCAAGAGGGGTTTTTTTTTAAATCGAAAATATTTAGTCCTTTCGGACATAAATTCGGTGTCGTTAAAAAGCGGAACCCTGTGGTGACATTTGGTTCCAGAAACTTTTATACTACTAACTTACTTAAGTGGCGCTACAGTCCGGAATTAACCTGGGCCTCAACCAACATGCCTCTCCAATTAGCCTGGTCCTTAGCTAACTACCTCCAGTTGCGCACTCCAAGTTGGTTGAGGTCGGTTTCTACTTGTTTCTACTACTTGAAGAAGTCACATGACAGCGCATCGCCTTGCCTAAATCCTTTTTTGGTATCGAATGTATCAGTGGGGTCGTTGGAGCAGCGAGAATTCTCCATCGTCATCCTAGACAAACGGACGAGTTTGGGCGGTATACCAAAACTAGACATGGCTCTGTATAGTTCGTCTCTATAAATGCTGTCGTATGCGGCTTTGAAATCGATGAATAGGTGGTGGGTATCGATTTGGACTTCTTGGGTTTTTTCCAGGATCTGCCGAAGTGTGAAGATTTGATCGGTTGTAGACTTTCCTGGCCTAAAACAACACTGATAAGGGCCGATCAGGTTGTTGGTAAACGGTTTCAGGCGTTCACATATTACGGCAGATAGAATTTTGTATGCGATGTTGAGGATACTTATGCATCTGTAGTTGGCGCAGTTGAGAGGGTCTCCTTTTTTTGTGGATCGGGCAAACGATGCTGAGGTTCTATTCTTCAGGCATACTTTCTTCCGACCAGATTTGGAGTATGAGTTGGTGGATGTTTCCTACCAAGTCCTCTCCGCCGGCTTTTTAAAGCTCGGTGGGAAGGCCGTCATTTCCGGCACCCATATTAAGCTTGCTATCGTGATTTCACTCAGGTTGGGCGGTTGGCAATATTCTCTGTCGTTGCCAATATTTCATGATTCGTTCTGCCTGACAGCGGAATGTTTTTCGTCATCGCCGTTTAACAGTCTGCAGAATTGGTTCTTCCATATCCTCAGTATCGACTGTGTCTCAACTACGATATTTCCTTGTTCATCTCGACAGGATTCTGTTCGAGCCTTGTATCCTTGGCTATGACGTCTTACACTTTGGTAAAACTTGCGAACATCTTTCCTGGAGTGGCACCTCTCTACATCCTCGATCGCGCGCTTTTCTTGCTCTTTTTCTTTTTTCTTAAAAGTCGGTGTTCTTCCCTTCTTCTCTGCCTATAGAGCTCAACGGCAGCTCTCGTCTTCACCAGCAGCTTAGCTTTGTAGGCCTCGTTCTTGGCTGCGAGCATCTGTCGGCATTCCTCATCCAACCAAGGGTTTCTTGCTGGTGGGCGCGAGAAACCTAGCACATCAGTTGCGGCTGATCTAATGGCTTGTTGGCATCGTTGCCATAGTTCTTCGACATTCGATGTTGGGGTATGGTGTTAATCGAGAGGTTTAGGGATACGCGTTGCTCGAAGGTCTTGGCGGTTTCTTGCGATTGAAGTCTTTCGACATTAAATTTTTTTTACAGTATTTCTGGATTGTTGTGACGTAGTGGATATCCGCATTCTAACCTTGGCTGCAACAAGGTAGTGGTCCGAGTCGATGATAGCTCCTCGGAATGTTCGGACATCCAAAATACTGGATGCGTGGCGCTTGTCTATCGCTATGTGATCAATTTGATTGACCGTTCGTTGATCTGGAGACCGCCATGTCTCCTTATGGATATCGAGGTGAGGAAACCGTGTGCTGGCTATAGTGGCATTTCGTTCCGTAGCGAAGTCAATTAGCCTAAGTCCGTTTCCAGACGTGTTGTCGTTTAGGCTATGGTTTCCGACAATACTGCTAAAGATGTCTTCTCTTCCTACCTTTGCGTTAAAAACTCCCAGCACGATTTAAACATCGTACTTCGGTAGTCGCTCATAGATTTTGTCAAGGAGCTCATAGAAGCAGTCCTTAACTATATCATATTTTTCCTCCGTTGGGGCGTGAGCGCATATAAGGCTAATATTGGCGAATTCGGCCTTGATGCGGATCGTTACAATGCGTTCGCTAATGTCTTGGAAACATAAGACTTCTTGCCTTAGTCTGGCATTTATAACAAATCCGCATCCGAATAGTCCCTGTTTCTGCTCACTATAACACGGTCCGTAGTAGATGTCACAGTTTTTCATCCTCTTTTTGCCCGGCCCATCCCATTGTATTTCCTGGATGGCAGTAATGTCTGCTTCGTAGCAGTTTAGGGCTTCCGCTAGTTGTTCGCTTACACCTGGGTGTTGTAGAACGAGGGTAGACCCTGATTGGCTTTAACTTGGCAATGCCCAGTGTTGTAACTCTGACTACACATCAAGTGCTTATTTTTACCTCCAAGTGGTAACCATCGGGTACTGGTCTCATCCAACCGGATTTGACTTGCTAAACGATAAGCGCGAGTGTTGATAACACGACGAAAAACAGCAACACTATAAACAGCCAGGCCAGAATGGCACGGAATGAATACCCTGCCTGCTGTCCCAGGCGAACATAGACAAGATGCTTCGACATATTCGGACAACAGGTTGTCTAGGAATTTCAAGGGTTAGTCAGACCCCTTGAACAGAGCTGGTGGCGGATGAACCGAAAGGCCAACGGAAGCGCTCAATCCCGTAGTGGATACTGATGGCCCCGTGTCTTAGGGGTATCTAATAAATTGGAACTGGCCCTCCAGGTTGGGGGTTGTGCTTTGGGTTAACTACCCAATCATGGAAAAATCTAACGATTACGAAGCAACCAAAAGCCTCGGAAAGCACTGATTTTATTGTTGACGATACGGCTAAACGAAAAAAGGTCAACGACGTTCGTATCTGCACCTGGAATGTCAGAGCAGAAACTTTTATACTAATAAATATTTTTAAGAGTCTGGTAAGTGCAGTGAAATGTTCTTTAAAGGGTACAGCGATAAATGTTAGATTTGGTATGTACCAATTTTAAAATCCTGTAAAAGTCGTTAGAATATTCAAATTAGGAATATATACCGTCGTATATTCAGTTATTCTAGTAAGATTCCTGAATTCCAGAATTTGAGTGCTTATTTTCTCTAAGCGCTCAATAAAATTCCATAAGACTGCTGTCCAATAAGCCATCTAGGAAGTAACTTAATTAATTTAAGTGACGCTACAGTTCGAGGACTCAGTGGTACTGTAGTGCGATGAACTGCGGCGCAGAAGGCCAAGGTCCTATTCCCAGCCGTAGCAACACTGGCTCTTGTTGATCTGACGATTCATCCGAGTAGTATTCATCGTCACGAAAAGCTTATCTCAACGGATTCGGCATAAAACAGGAGGTCCCACCATTGCGCAAAAAGTACACACGCAAACATGAATGGTTGTGAGAAAAAGCTAGGCCCTGGATATTTACGAGCCTGTTGCGTCATAAATTTATTTATTTTTTCAAGTTCGTGAGGAACCTGTGGTCCTCAACGAGAATGCCTCTCCAAATAGCCCGGTCCTTAGCTTACTGTTCCGGTTGTGTACTTCAAGTTGGTTGATGTTGGATCTTAATTTCGCGAAACTTAATCCAGCCAGGTTTATGTTGAGCAGGCACCTTTCTGCTTCATGACAATTCTACAAAATTAAGCATGGCTTAGAATATCTAGGGCGCTGACCAATGGTGGTATGCCAGGAGATTAATAACATCGGTAAGAGTATGACATACCAAACGCCTTTAATATCGACTGCGGCGGTTTCAAGGCGCTTAGGAGTTATTAAAACTAGGGGTTCATCCAAATATGAGAGGGCTCTTGGAGGTGGAGGTCAGCATGATGACATTGCCTCCTTCGGATAGATTGAGTAGGCAGGCCAAAAACTCAAATTCCTAAAAAAGGTCAACGAGAGTCTTGATATTGGTTTTAGAACTTCAGGATATAAGTTCACAGCTGGAACTTCGGATTTAGTATTGCGTCAATGAAATTCAAAAAGAGCTCGTTTTACTACACCTGAAAGAAGAAAGGTAAACTGGACTATTGGTCAGTGCTTTCGACTTCTAGGACCCAATTTTAAATACCGAAAGTGACAACATGATTTTTTTACTGGCCCGCCTAGTGCGAAAGTCTGACAAACGTCCATGAGTCTAAAACTGTCATGAAATGCTTATCAAATTTGCCGTTCGTAGTCGTCGTTAAACAGGAAGGGCTCATCATGATAATTTTTAACAAACTAATCAAGCGAGAAGCTAGGTTTAACGCTGTGTAAGGGCCGTAAATGCTAGAGATATTAAATTTTCTTAGAAATTAGATAGGCTTGGCATTGTCTGCAAACTGGGATTTGCAGACAAAGTCAAGGAGAGGTTTTTCCCTTAGGAAATCACAAACTTGTAGACAACTCTTTCATGGGTCAAGTCAACATTGAAAATCCAGAACGAAGACTTACTTAATACCAATGGAAACTACTAAATCAGATGATGGCGCACATTGTTTTTTAGACTCTTAATTGGCTCAAGATAAGTATGGCAAATATGGCGCATACACACTGGTTCAGTTGAACATTTTTATCTTCAACAAAAAAAAAATACTTCAAGTGTTGAAAGGAAAAGGTTTTGAATTTCATAAAACAAAACGGCAGTTTCCACAGATCGAATGCAATATATAGACTCTTCCTAGCTTCCGAGATGTCACATAATGGTCAATGGCTTCAGAAAATGTTGGCTTTTATTTGGATCTTGTACCTATTTCCCTCATTCTTTGAGATTGTAGAGCAGTGGTCGAAGTGGTTGAAGGACCTTTCATTTGAGTCTTGTACTGGACATTGGACATCACAGTACTACGCACATGAATGAAACGAACTACAGACACGTAACAGCACTGGCGACTGAGGTCATTGGCTGGGACAGATCAAGACCTTAATACAACAGAGAGAGACAGGTAGATACATAGAAGGAAAGACATATAACATACACCTACGTGGCACAGAGGAGGAGACATATATTAATATTGTCTCATATTATCGCACAGGTTGGCCTCAGATATGCTGGCAATTTTCGTAGAAAACAAATGCTGCCGAAGCTGGGGCTTGAACCCGCAGCGTTTGGCTTAGCAGTCAACTACGCATTCCTCTGAGCCATGGCCACCTGCGAGTCTTGTACTACTTTAAGTTAAGTAGTAGCTATTCTACCCGTAAAAATTGCCTGATAATGATCTTTTGCAGATCCGTTGTCAGCTCTCTCTAAGTCTTCCCTTACTGCGCCTGACGAGCTGGGAATTGAATACTCTGTGGGTCGGCGTACAGGTGTCCATTGGATCTATATATCTTCTCAACCTTTCAATAAAAAGTTGCGAATTGAGGACTCTAAGTGCCGACGTAGAGGTGTCCAGCGTCCATTGGCTCTACATGTGTTCTCAACCATCCAATGCGGATCTCTTTGACCTGTCCTATGTACCTGAACACCTCGAAGTCTTTCGGTGCATAATTGTCTCTATAGCACATCAACTCAAAAAGCGCCGAAGATTTTCCGAAGAACTTTTCGCTTAAAACGACGAAGAATTTTTCATCCGCTTTTGATACGGTCTATGGTTCGGCGCAGTAGAGCAGGGCTGGCAAAGAACTAGGGTCTTATATAGGATCTCCTTAGCAGTTGAAGTAAAGGCTTTACTTAACGAAGAAACAGCGGTTGTCAAGATAAATTATTCGTTTGATTTCTGACGAGATGCTGTTATCAGAGATAGGATTGGAGCCGAGCTATACCAATGCCCAAAGTTATAGCTGTCGATGGTGGTTTTCATGGTGCTCATTACGAAATACTTACTACCTTCCGCCTCAGGGGTCTTTGAACTTTTAACACTACAAATCATAAACCTTTCCTCTGTCAGCCTATCAACGCCTGGGGAACCATAAATCAGAACTCCTGCATTCGCATTTATGCCCTTTCACTGAGCTCAAAGCTCATTTACAACCTCTTCAGAAGGTGTTAGGTATACACTCCTCTGTTATAAATAAAATTAATTACCAATTTAAACATTTACCACTATGTTAACGGTTTCGCATGAGAACAAGAAAAACCTATTGCCGCTCATTAAAAGCCCATTACCTGAGAACCAGCGATATGATCGTCGGATCTTTTCACGAAACAAAAATTAGGACGAACTCAAAGTACAGTCTTGTTCAGACACAATGTACCTCCTCCCTGCACCAGCCATTAACAATAAACATCCCACAACCGACACAGGAGTAAAGTCTGCCGCGCTAACATGATCCAATAAAATAATGAAAAAAGGATAAAACGCGAATAAATCGCGGAACAAGATTAGAAAAGCGACTCACTAAATTGCCTCCCTTCCATGCGGTGCGCTCCAAGGAAACCCAGTGATGCCAGGTTTTTGACCCCACCGACGACTGACGACGTCTATATCCCAACACACGTACATGTGCTTTTCCCTGCAATGGCTAAAAGTACGGTACGTTTTTTTTTTTTGTCGGTTTGACTCCTTGGGAGTGATCGTTTGTCGTGCATCACCGGGGATAAGAGTTCCTGCACGAAATCAACAGCAAAGACGACGACGACGAACGGACAAAGTTGAAACTCAAGACTTCACGTCTTCGTCTCCTTTTGAGTTTTGTTTTTGTTTGTCTGCGTGTATGTGTATGGTCTTGTTTCCTTTGGAGATATTTTAACGGTCCCGTATTATATTCGGAGCTTGGTTTAGTTCGGGATTTTGTTGGTTCCTTTTGCGTGGGTATAACTCGTACTTGTGCTTTTCTTAACCACAACAACCAACACCGGTGACGATGCAGGCAGGAGAGGCAGATGATGATGATGACGACGATGAATAAGAAGAGATCTGCGCATGGAGCATGCTGCGCGATGGCAACTGCAGGTAGCATTCCGTGTGATGAAAGCAACCACTTTAAGAGTCCTAATTACGCGTCGCAAATCGCGATCACACATTTGTCCTCTTGATACTGCGCCGCGCAAAGTGCTTTTAAAACACGTACTTCTCGAGCAGCTGCATAAGATCTTGTTAACTGGATAAGATCAAGGCTCTGTTGTGAGGCTGTTTTGTTTTGGAGGGGAGTCGAGTTATTGTTGCATGGAGGAATTGTGACGTGTTTTTTTCCCCGTTACGGTATTTGGGAACATTTTGTTTTTTTCAAATGCTTACGTAAGGAAGTCGCCTCCTGTATGGAATTGCTAAACAATTTAAAGGATCAAGCAGTTTGTACGTATTAAGTAGTGTACATGAACCTTTTAGGAAGTGAGCAAAGTTTTTGCTGCATATGTCAATCGCTAGAATATTTAAAAAAAAAACAAGGGCATCTTCAATACTTGGCCAGTAGTCAAAATTTTCGAACACCATTGAAAATGTAGGGGAAGGTCGTGTACCTCGGAACGATTTCAATGATCTAGCATTTTTCTCTTTTACTTCTTAACCTGTGCTAAAAAAAAAAGAATTCACGCAGCAACAAAAACATTTTTATCTCCCTAAAAAAGGTTTGAACTTATTGTTGAAGTGCATAGTTTTTAAGTAAAACATTAAAATTAATTAAGTTTGCCATCGTTCCAAGGTACACTTAGGTAATGTACCTTGGAACAAGGGGGTGTGTACCTTGGTACGGTTAAGATAAAAGTCTCAGATCTTTAGAAAACAAACATAACTCCAGCTTTATTATTGAAAATTAAGTTAAAAACAAAACAACAAAAAATAAAAAATTAGTAAAAATTAATTGTAGAAATTCAGGTTGACTTAGGTACACAAGAAAATTTCGTTCTTAAACCTTCTTGCCTCTTGCTAACTGGAAAATTTCTTTGATGGTCATTTCATCATCACCGCTGAAGTCCTCGTCGCTCCTATTTTCTATTGGCGTGGTATTTGCTTTCGCATGTCTGAATTTAGGAATTCGTGGAATCACCGGCAGCTCAAAAGTTTTATCATCGTCTGAGGACTCGTTCAAAACTTTTTTCTTCGCTGAATTTGGCTTTTTAGTGGTCTTGACTTTCGAGCTTCTTGCAGCAATTTCTTCCTTCTCAGGAGTGTCCGTAAGAATCATAGTTCTTCCCCTCTTTCTTCCACGTGCAATAGGATCCTTTCTTGGTGCAGCTTTTGGAAATGGCCTTTTTTGCTCTGGTGATGCGAAATTTATCGAAGGAACCAATACTGCAGAGGTCGCTGTGGATGTTCCTGGTCTTTGTTCATCTGCAATTATAAGGTCATTTGCATTTTCGGTGGGCATAGCAGCTGGTTTTTCAGGACATGGTCGATCCGTTACGAAGCTACTAAGGAATTCATCTTCGTTAAAAATATCGTGATTGAAGGGATATATTCCTGTTACTTCAAATCCTATAACGATGTTTTGCTGATTGAATGCTTTCGGATAAGCCTGGCCGACAATTTGTGCTTCATTGTAAATTGACATTTGGTTTTCCTGGGTTGTTTAGCATCCATTCACTTGCGGCTTTGTTGTAGTAAGTTTTGTACGGTCCAAATACCGTTCTATCCAGAGGCTGCATTTTGTAGGAAGTATGCGGCGGCAGAGTCAAAAGAACAACTCCATGTTTTCTGGCGAGATCAATGGCCTGCAGAGATATGTGGCTATCATGGTTGTCCATTATAAGCAAAACTTGTTCATCTGGTGTTGGCTTTGAATGTGCTATAAAATGTACGAAGAACTCAATAAACAGTTGCTCGTTTGACCAGCCGGAAGGATTAGCACCACCAATACACCCTGCTGTAGCACCGTTAAGCATATGTTCCTTGAAATGAACTCTGGGGAATATCAACATCGGCGGAACATGATTCAATATTGCATTAATAGCCGCGACCATAGTGACGTTTATTCCTTTTTCTCCCGAGGTCATGCCTCCTATTTGTTTTTCACCTTTGGCAGCTAAAATTTGCGGTGCAGCAGCTTTGCTGCTGTGGTAAGGTATTCAACCAAGGCAAGTTCTTCTTCATCATTAAGCACTTTTTTGTGTGCAATTTCTGAATGGTATTTGAACGTTGCATCGCCAGATTTCCGATGCATTTGAAGATGACGAAACAAAGTTGTTTTGGAAATACCGTGGTATTTTGCAGCTCTGCCGATTGTTTCCTTATTGTAGAGAACATCGTTGATAGCTTCCTGTAAGGCATTTTCATCGAAAGGAGTTCTTTCAACACCTTCCTTGCTGCGAGGCATATTCAGACTGCGGCAATGAAAGAAAAAACGTAGATGAGTCATGTCGAAATAAAATCTCATTTTGTTTTTAGTAATGTGATTGTACCTTGGAACGGTCCAAGGTTCAATTCAAGTGCGGTTCCAAGGTACAAAACATCGATATTTCTTCTTTAATCACTTTAATCTTTTAAATTCGCACTAAATCGGGCTTACCGTTTCTTATTCACCAACACAATACTTATTCACCAAAAGCGCAATAATTCGATTCCAGCTTCTCTCCGCTGTACTACACGTTTCACAAAAATGGTTGAAAAAAAACTTTTAGTGTGCGAAAACCGGATTTTCTTGTTTTTTTGCACGTCCGTCGCTAACCGAGTATGATGACAGAACGAAACAGGCTGCAACATGAATGCCCTTCAGACGTTGTGGAACCTTTTTCTTAGAATAAGATAAAAATTAAAAAAAAAAACAGCATTCGTTCCGAGGTATAATCGTTCCAAGGTACATGACTTTCCCCTATTCATCCTGTATGTCCTTGAGCTGTTCATGTATTCAAAGACTGATTAACGAGTCCGTATAGAGATTGACGCCGGGTTTACACAAATCGATTGGTGTTGTGTTAGAGGTCCCAACCTATATACACACGTTTATGTGGCCCCCTTATGAAAAGTTGTCAATCGGGAAAAGTTTCAACAAAAGCATGCCTGGACATAAACCTTTAAAACACGACTTATGGGGATGATAATAAATAAAAATATTTATGCGGTTTGTAACCTTATTATTACACAGACCCCGGATAACTTAGGTTTGCCAGATAATGCAAAAAGAAAACTTGGAATCCTAACTTATATGAAGGGCGTCTTCCATTTTATGTATCAGGCAAACGATGCTGAAGTTCTATTGTTTAGAAAAACCAAAAAAGTCATTCCCCGTGGCTGCTCTTGTTAAGACTTAGATCTGATATTGCTAATTCTAGTTCGTTGAGGATAGGCTTTGTCTACCTAACAGCGGGCGATTGATCGCCATTGCATTTTAACAGTCCATTCGAGAAGTATTGCTTGAGTGAACCTCTTTTAATCCGCGATGGCGCCACTGGCCCCTGCATCGGATGACCTGGAGACATACCACGTTTATCCAATGAGGTGACTGACCATGGTTGCTCTTGTTAAGACTTAGATCTGATATTGCTAATTCTAGTTCGTTGAGGATAGGCTTTGTCTACCTAACAGCAGGCGATTGATCGCCATTGCATTTAAACAGTCCATTCGAGCAGTATTGCTTGAGTGAACCTCTTTTAATCCTCGATGGCGCTACTGGCCCCTGCATCGGATGACCTGGAGACATACCACGTTTATCCAATGAGGTGACTGACCATGGTTGCTCTTGTTAAGACTTAGATCTGATATTGCTAATTCTAGTTTGTTGAGGATAGGCTTTGTCTACCTAACAGCGGGCGATTGATCGCCATTGAATTTTAACAGTCTATTCGAGAAGTATTGCTTGAGTGAACCTCTTTTAATCCTCGATGGCGCTACTGGCCCCTGCATCGGATGACCTGGAGACATACCACGTTTATCCAATGAGGTGACTGACCATGGTTGCTCTTGTTAAGACTTAGATCTGATATTGCTAATTCTAGTTTGTTGAGGATAGGCTTTGTCTACCTAACAGCGGGCGATTGATCGCCATTGCATTTTAACAGTCCATTCGAGAAGTATTGCTTGAGTGAACCTCTTATAATCCTCGATGGCGCCACTGGCTCCTGCATCGGATGACCTGGAGACATACCACGTTTATCCAATGAGGTGACTGACCATGGTTGCTCTTGTTAAGACAGATCTGATATTGCTAATTCTAGTTCGTTTAGGATAGGCTTTGTCTACCTAACAGCGGGCGATTAATCGCCATTGCATTTTAACAGTCCATTCGAGAAGTATTGCTTGAGTGAATCTCTTTTAATCCTCGATGGCGCTACTGGCCCCTGCATCGGATGACCTGGAGACATACCACGTTTATCCAATGAGGTGACTGACCATGGTTGCTCTTGTTAAGACTTAGATCTGATATTGCTAATTCTAATTCGGATAGGCTTTGTCTACCTAACAGCTGGTAGACAGTCCATTCGAGAAGTATTGCTTGAGTGAACCTCTTTTAATCCTCGATGGCGACCATGGCCCCTGCAACAGATGACTTGGAGATATACCACGTGTATCCATTAAGGTGACTGAATGAAAGAAAGAAACAACAAATGTACTAGAAACGTAGCCCGGAAGCTGTTCAAACTTTTGAATCTATCCTCGATTCGTCGTGCCGTATAGGGCAAATAGTTGCAAAAAAAAGGGTTCATATGTTAGAATGCAGTTTTGTTGCAGAGTGCCGACTCCGGTCAACAGTGATAGATCTTTAGGCGGTCAATAATCGTCTGGCTGTGATATATACAAGGTGGACCAACAGAAGTCATCCGATGTTGTTTGGCCTTCAGGATATCGGTTGCTGCTCTCGCAGTGTGTGCCGTTGCTCCGTCCTATTGGAACCACATGTCCTCCAGTCTTAATTCGTCCAATTAATTGCGGAAAAAAAACCTCGGTTAACATGCCCCCCGTTTGACCAGCGCCTTGTTCACTTGTATTCTACATCTGTCTAGTCCACAAATGTCAAAACAGATTTGACATTGGCGGAGCATCTTCCAATAAGGTGATCTCTTTTGGCCCACCCTGTTTAATCACACTTACCCTACCGATGAGACTGAAGACCCCATCAAGGAGGAATTATACAACCTACTGAATAGAGCCCCAACTTAGTGGGGTGCACGACCTCCTCTAAACGACAACAGATAATGGCTTCTGACTAACAGACTTTGCAGCAGCATATAATAACAGGATCAGCAGCACTAGGTTTCCATGAATTCATCCACAGAGCAACCCTACGATCACCAGATTGTAGAAATTCCAACCAAATCGACCATGTGCTCATAGATTTGAGTCATCATTAATAATTTTTGCCGTTCAGCCATTAAGTGGACCAACGTCAACTCCACAAATTTTTTCATCTAATGACGGGCGCAGTGATGCGATTGATAATTTGATGAAGTAAGCTATAGAAGTACTTGATTCGATTTCCTGAAGAAAGCCGATTCCAAATGAAGAAGGTCAACAAATTGCGTCATATTGAGGATGACATGGCCCTCCTACGACAAACAGAACAAATGATCTACTAAATAGAATCACAGATTTATAAAGTCATACAGATGACGCACTGCATACAAGGAAATTGTTTTATGACGGGTCGTATTGGCACAGCCCGCCATATGTTTGGATCTCGTTTCTCATGTGTGCACGTGCAAGCAGCCTGCCCCAACCATGAAGCCGGTGAGCATAATTTTCAGTTTTTTTTGTTCTCAATGCGTCATCTGTATGGCTGTATAATCTATGACAGAACCCACCCAGACATCGCAAGAATCACGGTTATAGTAAAGGGCCATTGACCAATTGGGGACCTTGCGGCCAAACTAGGGATCCTCAATGCCGCAATTGCGGAAACACAAATAAGAGAGAAACCCTCGCCCATTTCATCTGCAAATGTTCGGCACTAACAAGAGCTAGATTGCGTGCGCTAGACCAACCACTCTTCGACAACCTTAGCGAAATCTCGGGTAAAAGGATACAAGATCTTATTAGTTTCCTAAACCTAACGGGCTGGATCTTGAGACCGCCTGCTAATAATGTTCACACGAGTCGCGGTAACAAAAAGGCCTCTAAGTGCTAGTGGGGTTCATGCCGAACCGAAACTTCCACCTACCATCTACCTACTTGATTCGATTTTCTGTTATACTTACTTACCTCACGGGATCCCGACCCCTTGATGGTCTCTGCCTGAGACTAGGCAGGCTTCCACCCTCTTCGACCCTGGGCGACCGACGCACGTTAAGGACATTTATTCAGTCCAAGCGCTCTGCCATCCGCGATCGCTTGATCCTTAAACCAGCAACGTGGCAATGCGTGTCCTCTAATGATATCCCGAATTCCACCTTCGCTTAGCTCTAGTCCATGGATGCTATCATAAACGGCCTTGAAGTCGATTAAAAGACGGTGGTTCTCGACTTGGAAGTCGTTGGTATTTTCCAGGATTTGTGAAAATTCGGTGGATGGCCGATCTGCCCGGTGTGTTGCAGAAAGGCTTAAGACCTTCACACAGTACGTTGGATAGGATCTTATGTGCTGTATCAAGTAGAGATATGCCTCTGCAGTTGCATAAAATGTGATCCCCTTCTTTGAAAATTGGACATTTGAAGCTGATATTCCAGCCATCGAGCATGCTCTCATTCATCCAGACTTTGCTGATGGTTTGGTGCATGCAAGCAACAGCTCCGTATTTTAAGGTGTCCGATGATAATCTATAAGAACCAGCTGCCTCGTTGTTCTTCAGTTTTTGTATGGCTGCTCTAACTTCATCAATACTGGGAGGGAGCGTGATCTATTCGTTAACTGGAGGTGGGTTGGTTTCTTGACTTCCACTCTCTGATAATATTTTTAGCGTCAGCGGCTATGTTATTTCGTGGTTCGTCGTGTGCACATATAACTCTGATGTTGCAAAACGCTTCTCTGATGCGGATCACAGCCAGATTTGTTATTCGAGGCTGTTGTCTCTCATAGCTAACTATTCTCTTGAGTGGTGAGGACGTTAGCCTAAGGCTAAGCTGCTCTGAACAACCGTTATAACATCTGTAATAAAGAGAACGATCTTCTACAAGTCCAAAGACTTGTAGATTGAAGATTGAAGTTTCAGAAGGGACTAATCATCCCTATCAGACGGATTGCACGTCTTCGAATAAAGTCTAGTTGGTTCAGTGTATGCTTCGAGGCCGGAACTCCAACATGTTTAGAATGCGTCTAATTTTTTGAACTTAAAATTTTACTCCAACCATCCTTGCGCCATGGCATGACTGGGTTATGTCGATTTTGAAGGCATCAGTTGGTTGCGGCTTAATAGCATAGACCTGGGACATCCCGTCACACCCTCTGATCACAATCGTTCATGTAGAATTGGAGTATTCGCAGTGTGTGACGTCTTGCTGGAACTAACTGTCGTCTACATCCATATCATTCCATTTGTTCCATCATGGCCTTTATTGTCGTTGACGGTGGGCCTCACCAACTTCCTTTAGGGACCAAACCTTTTTCGGCCAACATTGTGGCGAACAAACGGCGTTGTCCTTCGGTTATTTACTTTGTCCAGGCGCAGGCACATATTCCGATGCAAATTGGTCAAGTTGAAGTTTGTGGAAGATCGAGCTAAAAATGATTGCATGGACCCACTGAATTGTCGTTTCCTGCACACTGTCACGGATTGCGACAATGTTATGGAACGATCTGGTGTTTCTTTGCCGTACGAGTACTAGTTGATTGCTAACCGAATGGGTCGTCTCAAAATGTGGCTTTGGAAAGTCGACTTTGAAGGATCTACGCCTCAGCCGTAATATGGCGGCAGTAGTTTTACTCGCCGTGCTGATTTATCATCAGTGTCAGAATAATGAGCAACAGATATGACAGACTCCACCAAAACATTACTGCCACCACGGAATCTCAACATTGACCCTTTATTTAAGAACATGTGGTCAGATATGTCGGTGTACTTTCAAGGGTGTTGTTTTCTTAAGCAAGTAAGTCCTTACTGTCCTATGTGTATTTTCAGTGACATCCAGACGGCAATAAAATCCGTGGTATGTATCCCTTTAACATAAAAATCAGTATGCAGACTATTCCTTAAGGAGATAGCAAAACAAAAACAAATTTTTGGCGCCACAGACTCACAACCATTCATGTGTACGCGTTTACTTCTTGCACGATGGCGGGACCTCCTGTTTTATGGCCGAATTAAAAAAAAGCTTTTCTTGACAATGGATACTACTCGGATGATCATCACGAGAGGAGGGCCAGTGAACAATCATTTAGGTGCTGCTACGACTAGGAATCGAACACAGACAGTCTGCGAGGCTGTTCATCGCACTAACCATCGCGCCACTGAGCCGTCCTTAAAGAGATAGCAGATCTCTTTTAAATTCCCTTTGCCAGAGCACATATAAACCCAAGGAAACTGTAAAACTGATGACCTAGCCATAATGTGCACCCTAAGTAAAGATTTCGTGTACGCATTCGTAAGGCTTTGCATCGTGAATATACCTGTAAAGCCCGTTGAAAGGGTGATCGGGTAGTAAGACTTATTTATAATTTTATCTAAAGCTGCAAGCCAGTAAGTTCTTTAAGAGCGAATGTAAAACTTTTAATAATTATTCGACGGCAGAGGTTCAGTTTGCTACCTTTCGAGACACAAGATGTGTAAGAATGCCATTCCAATTCGTTGCTTCACGACCAACAAAAGCAGGGTTAATGTCGTTGAACAATATTTCGACAAAGGTCAGCAGTTGAGTTCAAGTTAATATGGGTAATCTTATGGAAACCTCCCTCCTTGTCCCTTATTTCATGTGATGGCCTCTCCGCTTGTCAAATCTCCTACTTAGGTCAACAAATGACAATCTGTTCGAAATGTACAAACTGTCAGTTTTTGATTTATACCACTTCTTCCTGGTTACTGACGCTAATTATAATAAATTTGCCTCCCCTGACAATGCGTCCAATAAAGCCTACCGCTTGACCACCCGCGCCAGGGAATGTTTCCTAAACAAACACACGCATCTTACACGCTAAACAAAGGAATAATTTATCAGTGACAAATACAGACAAAGGAAATGTCCTAAGCCTATGGCATAAGGATACGAATTAGAAAACTACGATTAGTCCAGTCGTCCACGAAAGGAAAGGGAAAACAAGGAGTAGAGTACCTACCATCGGTAGGGTGGCACATGCGAATGACCCACTAAAAGGAGTTTCTTCTGTTGTATTGTATCCCACCACATTTATTTGTATGTATGTGTTTTTTGCTCTCCCTATTCTTGTCAAAGGAAATTTACGCAAGGGTTACTCATAATGGCGGTGCTTAACCAACAATAGCTAGGTACAAGCTGAACGTTGCAAGTAGATAGAGAGAGTCCTTCTTGGCTTGTCATTGCAGATAATCGCTGTGTTCCTTTTGATTCTCTTACTTTCCCTCACTTTTGTACTTGTCACATTGAATGGAAGCCTTTTCGTGCAATAGAGAGATTATTAACCCGGCGATAAAAAGAAATCAAAGGAATCTGTTCCAAGAGCAAGCGTATAGAAATAGGTTGTCGACATTTACGCACTTAGGGCACATGGCGTGCTGTGAAGTAGAATGCCACTTGGAGGATAAATAAATGGGGGAACCCCCATTTCCTGTTTTTTTTTTTTTTAGAAATTATATAGATTCATGCGGAAGATAAGACGTTTGGAGATTATCTGTTTCCTTGTGGAATTTCAATCTGAGAAGTCATCACATTTCATTTAAGATATCCCAACAGGAGCTTCGTCCGACCACAGAAGGATTTTTTTTTTTTGAATCATTGTGTGTGCATATATCAAAGCTCTATCGGGGGAGATGGACTCTGGTAAAAATAGAAAAGAACGTTCCAGATCGGTTTGATGGATTTAGCATCTCCGTCAATGTTGTTAAAATGTACAAAGGAATCTATAATACCTTGCGGGATATCTAGGAGAAAATATTACAAAGCTGGGTAACCTTTTCCGAGATGGATGGAGCGAAAGCGTGATGCGGTTAAACGATAAAGGAAATGAATGGTTGTATGGATACCCAAGGATGCGGTGAGAGTTTCGACGAGACGACTGACTGCTTTCAAGGCAATTTTAAATAGTGCAGGTCGGGTGGGTCGAGACGATATTTTTTTCTCTACGAATGCCTTTTAAAGAAATTTATGAGATTTTATTTGCAGAGGGATGGATTTTCTTAGTTACCTCGGAATCAATCAGGAGTCTTTGAAGACGTGTACAGGATATAGATGCGGTTGATTACGTTAAGCAAAATAACGATTCAGAAATGCTATTTGTTCAAAAAGCAACAATTTCATGATTTGTGGCGTAATATTTTTCAAATGGGGGTGACCTCTGACCGATGGTTGAGTGTAATAAAACGAGGCTAGAAAAAGGGTTGAATTAACTTCTGCAATGCCCAATGACTGCTTATCAATTTTGCTTATTTTGCTTTCCAGTAGTAACCATCGGATACAGGTGGTCTCATCCAACCGGATCAGACTTATCAAACTCATAAGTACGAATGTTGAGCACAGAATAAAAGTACGAACACTGCAAATAAGGCTTTATTTGAAGAATACGCTCAGAATATCCGGCCTGCAATCCCCAGGTCAAAACATGGGCAAGCCCTTAAAAGTTTGAAATAGAAAATTAAATATCGTGAAGCAAACAAGTGCCTCTATAAGGACTGATAATACTTGCTCAAATGCTGAACTGTTGTTTTGGCGAACAACTAGCACAAATTAGACATTACTGCCACACAGGATATACGATTGAGGAGATTTCACAAATAGAGGCAATACTGTGTTATCTTTTAAGTCTTTAAAAAACAACTACCTCGCCAGTTGCTGGAAAATGCAAAGATATTTCCAATAATTAAAAGGAAGAACGATCCTTCAAATCCTTCTAACTAAGGCCTATAACTGGGTCTGGTTTTGGATAAGAAACTGAACTGGAAAGCCAACATCGAAGAACGCGTTAAGAAAGCCACCGTAGTCTTACAATCTTGTAAAAAGGTAAGCGGAAAGAAATTGGATGTGCAACCACATATCTCTTTATGGCTTAACTCCTATATGGTGTCTTAGTCTTGTGGACGGGTCTAGAAACAGCCTCCAACCGCAAACTACTAGGGAAAGTTCAAAGATTAGCTTGTATATGCATTAGCGGAGCTCTTAGTACAACCCCTCCGAAGCCCTAGATACAATCCCACATCTAGTGCCCCTAGATATCTGCGGCAAATCGACCGCAGCTTGTACAGCTGTGAGACTGAGAGCATCGTCACAACGGACACCCAATCAGGGTGACCACACAGAGATTCTGATTTTTGAGCATAGCTTTAGGAACACCATTTCCAGTCGCCTTGAATGGGAGTAGGATTCGAACGAAACAAATAATACAATTCACATCTACACGGATGGGTCTGAAACAGAATCTGGAGTGGGTGGAGGTGTTTCCTCCGAGATGCTTAACCTAAGCATATCTTTTCGCCTTCCCGATCATTGTTGCGTTTTCCAGGCGAAAATCATGGGAATCAAAGAAGCCTTGTCCTGGCTGAAATGGAATGTAATATCCACGGTGCATATTAGCATCTTCAGTGACAGACAAGTGACAATAAAATCCCTGGGAGTAATCTCGTTCATTTCGAAATCAGCCTACGGATTTCGACTCTCTCTTAACGAGATGGGGGAGCATTTTACCATTCACCTCTTTTAGGTGCCGGGCTGCAGAGGCATAACAGGAAATTGCAAGGCAGATGAGCTTGCAAGACAGGGCGCAACCCTCGATATTCCACCGCCAGTAGATATCATAGGTATGCCCAGCGCCACATGTAATTTACAGATCAGACTGGATGCGATCAAGAAAGCAAATCGCAGATAGATAAACGGCACTGCATGTCAAATATCGAGGCAACTCTGGCCTAACTTTAACCAGAAAACGCTCCATCTGCTTGACAATGATGAACAGATCAAACATCAGCAGCATTATCGATGTCCTTACAGGACACTATCTGATAGGCCTACATGCAAGTAGACTAGGCCTCTTTATAAATGACTTCTGCAGAAGCTACTTGACGAAGAAGTGGAGGAAAGTATTACTCATCTTCTATGCTCTTGTTCTGCTTTCTCAGTAAAAAGAAAACTTCATCTGGGAGAGTATTCCTTCGACAATCTAGGTAAGCTGGCTCACATCAATGTCAGAAACCTCCTTCGCTACATAGTTAGCTCTGAATTTTTCAATTGGGCGAACTAAGTCGAACATCCACGTGGTACCACAACGGGCGTTTATGGTCTAAGTGTGCAAGCGCATTGCGTGCAGCCACTACAACCTAACCTAACCTAACCTATGCCTAAAGATTGGAACCTCAGCATCGTTTACCCGATCCTCCAAAAATAACTGTGCCAAACACTGAGGCATTAGTCTCCTCAAACACCGCCTTCAAGATCCTATCTGCCGTAATATGTCAACGCCTGAAACCGTTTACAAAAAATCCTGATCGGCCCTCATCAGTGTGATTTTAGGCCAGGAGAGTCCACAGCCGATTAAATTTCCACACATCGGCAGGTTCTGTAAAAAAAAACCCAAGAAGTCCAAATCGGTACCCACCACCTATTAATCGATTTCAAAGCCGCATACGGCAGCATTTATAGAGACGAACTATTCAGAGGTATATCTAGTATATCCTACACAAACTTATCCGTTTGTGTAGGATGAAGATGGAGAATTCTCGCTGCTCCATCAGTTTCGGAAACGACCTCACCGATACATTTGATACAAAAAAGTATTTAGGCTAGGCGATGCGCTGTCATATGACTTCTTGAATTTGATTCTTGAGAGGGTTGTGCAAAACTCCCGAACCAACACCACAGGCACAATTTTCCAGAAATCGGTGCAACTACTGGCATAAGCCGACGATATTGACATCATTGGTCGGACCCAACGTGCTGTCATAGCCACGTTTGCTAGTATAGAGATGGATGAGGCAAAAATGGGTTTAGCAGCAATTAGGGTAAGACTGAGTTTATGCTGTCAACACGAAAGGACACACAACATCGACGAATTGGACAGAACGTCACCATTGACATATATAACCTTGAGGTAGTATGGGACTTTGTCTACCTCGGCTTCGCTATTAATTTTGACAACATTTCGTCAGAAATCAAACGAAGAATTACTCTTGCAAACTGCTGTTTCATGGGGCTGTGAAGGCTTAGGGCTTTACTACTAAATTAAAGCCCTAAGTCGAACTATTGGGATATTCTATATCATACCCTGATCATCCTGCTCTACTGCGCTGAAGTATGGAGCTTATCAATACCAGCTTATAAAGATTGTTCGCTTTTACGATCGATGCTTAAAATGTAATCATAGATCTTACTTACTTAAGTGGCGCTACAGTCCGGAATGAACCTTGGCCCCAACCAACATGCCTCTCCAATTAGCCCGGTCCTTAGCTAACTGCCTCCAGTTGCTCATTCCAAGTTAGTTGAGGTCGGTTTCTATTTAAGCGCGCCACTTAAGGCGAGGGGTTCCTCGACTGAGTCCGACGTCTGGCAGGGAATCGAAGAATCTGAATTTACAGTGGATGGAAATATCCTTTAACTACTACTGCTTCATCAGGAACGGACACGACAACACCGAAACATTCGATACTAAAAAAAAGTGCTTTAGACAAGTCGTTTCTTGAGAGGATTTGGCAAATCTCCAGAGCCAATAGTTTGTACCAAAGATTATACAGCTATACAGATGACGCGCTGCACACAAGAAAAATTTTTCTATGACGGGTCGACTGTCACAGCCTGCCATATATTTAGAACTCGTTTCTCATGTGTACACGTGCACACCGCCCGCCCGTACCGTGAAGCTGGTTAGCAAAAGTTTTTGTTTTTTGTTCCCAATGCGTCATCTGTATGGCTTAATAATATTTGGTTGTACTCACAAAGCAACTATGTACACATACAGTCCTACGATAACTTTCATTCCACTGAGCAAAAATTATGATCGATCAATAGATCTCAGTCTTGTATCCAAAAAGAAGGCTTTCTATCCAAATTATTGGACCACCCTCATTCTTACATTTTCTTCCTTTTCGTGATACTTACGCTACCAGATTGCATGTAAGTATTTGAAAGTCCATGTATCATAACCTATCCCAAATGAAAATACCGAGTTGAAGCCACTTTCTACCAAAGAAAAGTCAAGGATAATCAGCCCTTCAATTTTAACGGTGCGTGGACAAAACAAAGTTCTTAAGTTCCATTATAAAGTCAAAACCTTAACCCCCCCCCCTTCTACAAATGAAATGTAATCTCTCGACAAACCTATCCCTCAATCATCGGCTTTTACATTCAACTGAATGAACTTCCAATTGCAAAAGGTCATGAAGTAATTAGCCCTAAGCATTTCTTTGCAGCCATCAAAGACCGCCTATGGTGAGAGGTGGTTTCGAATTCTTAAAATGTGTACTCATTCGATATCCCAATATCTGCATTTGTGCAAATTGTATGTGCTTACCAGGCTTGTGTGTGCTCAGCGATGAAAGGGATTTCCGTTCTTAAACGGAGTAGGAGGGTTCGAAAATCATGAGGGTATTCGTCTTCTACTTCACCCCTGTACCTTGTGTTATAGCTTGCCATAGCCATGTGGGAAATTGATTGTTGGTAAATTTAAATTAACTCGAACTCGACTACGTCGCCGCCCTCCACACCCTCCCCTATAGGTGGGATGACTAGGTCCTTGCCGATACACTCAGAGTGAGAGAGAGTGAGAGGTCGTTTGGTGTGTTCTGCTCACGCCTTATTGGCATTGTTGAATGAGGCGACGTTTTGAGAACCTACGACTTGGGTCCGGGGTATGGCGCTTTATATGGGCAAATTATCGAATGACGTGCTTAATGACTTGTAAGAAAGGAGTTGTTGAGGAATTCCAACGCTACTTCTGCGTTCTTATAGAGTATTGTTGCTGGTGCTTGTGCTGCTTTGCTGGTTGTCACCATATCGTGTCGTATAGGTAGCCCAGGTTGTCGACGGTGTGGCTTCCATTTTACCATTCCACCTCCTTCGGTGGATATGCATATGGATTGCTTCATTTAGTTAATGGCGGCTCAGAGCATTTTTTTTTCGTTTCTGTTTTTTTTTTTTTTTCAAACCCAAACTCACTAGTTTTTGTGTGAATAGAGAATGCCAGAATGGAGAGAAGTGCACAAAATAAAATGCAAAAGCGTCTATACAATGGGGCTTGGCGTCTACAATGCAAAATGGGAAACTTGATACACTCGTTTGGGGGGAATTGTTTTTGTGTGCCTTCGTTTGGGTATCTATAGACTTATCGGTACTCGTATTCGTCCTCGTCCCGGCCGTAGACGTGGATCTTCTTTCAGGTTTTGCTAATTTCAAATTGATGTGAAAAATAATTAACTAAGCGGAATTCCTTATTTAATTTTGCTAGCTACCCAATGGTCAGGTCCCGCAGTATGTGTATGTGATGTGAGAGCGCTGCTTTGATTGCTTCTGTTTGATTATGTGTCCTTTCTTGGAGCAACACATCGATAGGAACAGATGGCTGAAAGATTTTCAATACATGTGGTCCATCAAGCTTGGTATGTAAGTGCTGCTGTGTTCTGATCTACCTGCACCAAGGGATACCGATACTCAGTTTATCCAAACAATTGGAACCAAGCAACATTAACGCAGGGAGTTGTTGCAGTGGAATAGTGGTTAATGCGGGGTTCCTAGTTCAAATCCCGAAAGTGGCAACATTGTCGCTGCTCCACGTCTTGCGAAATTGTGACAAACATCCAAGAACATCACTGCCATGAAAAGCTTCTCAAATTCGGAGTTAAGCTGGAGGTCCTTTTCCTTGTGGCAAAAAATAATAAGTTTGCACACAAAATAGAGGGAAAAACTAGGTTACAGAGCCGGTTATGCCAGATATTCAGTTTTTTTAATGCAGAAGGTTATGTGCTAACTTAATAGCCGCTTCAGTCCGGATTGAATCTGGGCCTCAACTTACATGCTTCTTCAATTAGTCTTGTCATTAGCTAACTGCTTCCAGTTGCCCACTTCAAGTAGGTTGAGGTCGATTTCTATATGTAAGCGCCAGTTAAGGCGAGGTCTGCTTCAACTGCGTCTGACGTCTGGCTGGGAATCCAAGACTCTGCGAACGTCGATATAAGCCCCTTTGAATGTTCGGACATTCAAAATACTGGATGCACCCAACTAACAATTTCGCTTCGTTAAAGTACTCTCGAAGCTTTTTCCCTCCCACCGTTATAACCTTTAAGAAGTCTTATGGGAAAACATTTGGCGCACTTTAAGGAAGCTATTTACTTCTATAAGAAGTACATAGGTACTTGAATCGTATTGACTCATTTCCAGGTGGGTTCTCGATCTTTTCACTTTTTTCCCGATCTTTTCACCTATTCCCGATCTTATCACCATTTACCTGATCTGTTAACTTCAGCTTTTTAAGCCTTCATTCGTAAGCTTTATACATGTGTATAAAGGAACATCTTAACGTATGTTTCATGAACACACATCTCCGGAAGCTTAAAAACAACCTTACAGAGGTTCTACCATCATAACTTCTATTATGCTTGTGAATTTTACTGCATAATGTCTTAAACAAGCTTCTACCCAAACAATCGACTGCAAAAATGCTCAACCACCGCGCACAAGTACTATATAAAGCCTACAGAAATAATTGCTTGTGGAAATAAATTTTATTGTCTTATAGAGGAATAATTGTTAGTTGAGCATGCTTGTTGTGAATCGCAATTTGATTGGCCGTTCCTTGATCTGGACACACTCAAAAGTTTTGTCAAGGAACTTGTAGAGGCAATGGTTCGCAATATCATCGTTTTATTCCGTCGGATCGTGAGCGCATATAAGGCTTATGTTGGCGAATTTGGCCTTGATGCAGAAAGCTTCTTGCCTAGGTCTGGGCACTTATAACAAATCCACATCTGAATAGTCACTGTTTTTGCTCTCTATAAACACGGTCCGTAGTAAATGTTAGATTTTTTCATCCTCATTTTGTCCAGTCCATCTCATCGTATTTCCTGGATGGCACTAATTTCTGCCTTACTAGATACCCCTAGGATACTGGGCCATCTGTTTTCACTTCGGAAGTAAGCGCTACCGTTGGCGTCTGGGCTCTTCCGCGACCATTTCAGTTCAAGAGGCCTGACTAACCCTTGAAACCTGTTGCCCGAATATGTCGGAACAACTCAAATAGATCTTCAGTCCCAGTTGGGATGAACAAACAGACGCCACGATTGACGATTGTTTACATCTAGCGAATTCTTTCGCTGCCCATGGAAAAGTTTGTATTAGTAAGATGCCTCAGCCGTAGGTAGTTTTTTTTTTCCACGGGTGGTATATTATTTCCTACCTACCCCAAGTACCTACAGAGGATTCCACTATCTGCCACCAGAGCGTGGGAGACTAGCAACTTCACAGGAAAGTTTTTGTTAAAAAAGATACCTGGGGCGTATCTAGAGCATACGCAAGCGACTGAAAACTTCCATCAAAGATTATAAAGCCATTCAGATGACGCATTGTTAACAAAAAACAGAAACTTTTGCTCACCAGCTTCACGGTACGGGAGGGCGGTGTGCACGAGCGCACTTGTGGAACGAGATCCAAATGTATGGCGGACTGCGCCAGTACGGCTCGCTATAGAACAATTTTTCTTGTATGCAGTGCGTCATCTGTATGGCTTTACAATATTTGCTTCCATGCAGCCATGCAGGTATTGACTCTTACCTTATCAAAGACACCACTTCTTGGTTTTCGTAGCTTTGATCGGCTTTTCTGCTGCCAAAATTTCTAGATTGGCAGTTCTTTGTTTAGGATAAAGATTCTGATGGACATGAAATAGCGACACCATGGATTAGAGTACACTTGGATGTACGATACTCATATTAATTGGTTAAAATATTTTGAAATTTTTGTTTTCTTATATCACTTTGTCTTGTATCTCTTATGAAGTTTCTTACTATCCATGCAGCAATCTGCAGTCATTACATGTGACCACCTACAGAGTCTCAATAACAAAACCTCCAAGCAGCATGGGAAGTAAAACTTACCGAGTCTGCAACCAACCCTTCGCCATAAAATTGCAATTGGGATTATCTGGGATTGTGTAATCTGAATAAAACCCTAAGTAAGACCTGTGTTCCTGCTCAATGTGGGGCACCCATAACCCTCCATCGCTTTATGTAATTAAGAGAACACAACACCGAACAAAAGAAAAGCCCGTTCATACAGACGCATAAGACACGATTTACTTCAATTTGCTACCCCATACACGTGAGTATCCAAAGAATGAGATGTATTTAGATTGCAATCTGCGATACCATCCAGATGGCATATCTGTGCAGAAAAACCACGTCACATAGACAATCAATAGTCGCAACAAAAGAAATAAATACCAACACCACTGCATTGCACTGCACTGCACTGTCGCCATCGAAGCTAGGAACACAAATACTTGTGGTCAATTATCAATATGACAGAATGCGGCGTGTTGCTTGAACCTGGATACTCCTCGAGAACCGCCTCTGCATAGCTGCACACGTTCCAGCTACCCGCCTGGCGAACATCTCACCATCTCACCGAGGCGTACGTGTGGAGAAAGTGAATTAGCCCGGCTGAGTGCTTGACCACCCAGGTTAATTGGTTTCCCATTAATTCCTGGTTGTTGTCAGACTTAGTCTTGCTCGTGTTTTTTCCTTCCTTCATCCTTTTTGCGAGGTATTTTTGCAACATGGATGGGATTTAAAGCTGCGTACGGGGGAATGACGACAGCTTTAATTGATAGAACCACCGGCTAGGGACCTATGCAAATGGCTTCTCTCGGTAAGCCTGGTCAAATCAACCAATTCCGAGGATTCCAAGTTCCAGCACACCTTGTTTGCTCTCACGTCCTCATTTCGATGGTATCTCTGCACGGTTGATACGGTCAGAGCAATTTAACTCGGAGAGGTGGCTGTGGCGGCCAACAGCTCTCGAAATCAATTAGCCTGACGCCATAGCTGATGGCGTTGATTGCCACAACAACCGAGGAGTGAACGGACCGAAAATCAATCAGCCATTAACAAAACTATCGACACCTGTTCGCGATTAATTTGCCTGGCTTGTGAGGAGGTATACAAAAGCCATCAAGTCAGGCATGTAAGTACTTTAAGCCCGCGCGTTCGCACAACTACATGATCACGTCGGCAAACGATGACATACTACGAGCATCGTTTGAAGGTCTTGTGTCTTGATGGGGGCCTTCCCATTATCGGTCGGTGGTTTGGTATATCCTCAACTCAACTCCCATCATCCCAGGGCATTGCATAAAAGTGAAGCGCTCAACAAAAGCCCATCATCTCCTAAGAGAAGAGTGAAGGCTCCTCCTTGTAACGTGTGTATGCTGGTGTTTGCCCCCCAACCGCAGTCTCAATTTGTATGAAAGAACCGCCAAGCGGCCGACACGAACGACACTTTGCACCCGGGCATCGCGCACAAAAGTGCGGCCATCGGGACCAAGGCATTTTCAAAGGAATGAAGCCACTTTAGTGCTTCCAGCTTGGACATAATTTCTGTGTCCGCTGTGAGATTCTTATCAGTTGTAGTTTTACACAAGCTTAATGGACTCGCATACATGCAATTAAGTGCAATCATTTCGTTCGTTTTTTTTTCATTCCCTCCCTCTCTGGCCTCCACGATCCTGTTGCACTGTTTTTCCTCGGTTAAGTGTGTAAAATCCAGTGCAAAATACCTGAGAAGGGGGAGAATTTACAGCCTTCTGCTGTTGCACATTCCTTACTAGCAACCTTTTAACCAGAAGGCCGCCAGAGTAGAGTCGATGAAGAAGAAGAAGGATCCCAGTACGCGGAACGTCCTGGCTATTATCGCGTCAGTATTGCATTAAGTGGAGCGCATATATACAAGGGTTAAGAGGAATATACACAGCCACCCACTTAGGCTGCCATCATAGCAATAATAATAATTTAACAAAAAAAAAAAAAAAAAAAACGGGATTACAATTTATTGTTGTAAAGTTAAACAGCTACAACGACGAGGACCAGGGCGACAGCGACTATACGAGCCATCGCTCTTGACTCTTGGTACAGTTTCCGATGCAGTTCTCGTGCTAGGGTTAGGGCTGGTTTATGAGCCTCTGCAGAGTACTCCCAGTGCAAGAAGATTTCAGCGCGGTGGCATTATGGACGATTTGTTGCTTTTTCGGTGCACGATGCTTGTTGAGCTGTGTGTGTGTATCCGTGTGTTGTCGGGGTTAGGGCACAAATTGGGTCGTATTTTGTTTTGTTTCCTTAGCGCAATAATTATGGATCCTCCACTTGTAATGTATTGCATAAGATGGAGATAATTATTTCCTTTTGACTGTTGCCAACCTTCCAAAGAGGAGTTACGTAGTTGATTGCTACCCTTAAGGTAAGCAGGTGAAGCTGGAAAAGTCATATCTTTGCATTGATTGATTCGGAGAAGGATCAGTGTAGGGTATCGATGGACAGATTTTCTTTAGTTTGGATAGAATTTTGTTTGTTAACCATCTGCGAGGGTATGAGGTCGTGCCAAGAGGATGGACTTCAATTCAGCCAGTCGCAGTTGTCTCATTAATCGACATTTGGTGATGCCTATCACATTAAGGTGGTAAATATAATTAAGGCAACAATAGCTTTGAATTTCTTTCTAGATCCCCATGTGTATCAACTTTGGCGTCAGATAGTTGTGCACTTCTAGATTTCTAAGAGAAATTAAAAATATCTACGACCAATGACCCATAAAGGGCCATAAGACAATAGTTGAAGCAGTGAAAACAACTCACCTGGTACTACTTTCTGGATTTCTATAAGCGACCCCGCTCCGGACGCACTAACGATTAGGCCAATGCATCCACACAGAAAGAAGAGAATAAATTCATGATCTGCGTCATTCTGGTAATGCAAGTTTTAGAGCTGCCTACTTACTTATGTGGTGCGTCAGTCCGGAATAAACCTTGGCCTCAACCAACATGTCTCCTTAGTCAGCTCTGTCCATACCTACTTGCCTCCAGTTGAGCACTTAAAGTTGGTTAAGTTTGGTTTCTACTTGTAGGTTGGGTTTTGTAGAATGAGGGTAGACTCTGATTGACTTTTACTTGGCAATATGCCCAGTGGTTGTAACTCTGACATCACATCAAGTGCTTGTTTTTAACCTCCAAGTGATAACCATCGGGCACTGGTCTCATCCAACCGGATTTGACTTGCTCAACGATAAGTGCGAGTATTGATTACGAGACGAAACACAGCAACACTATAAACAGCCAGGTCAGAATGGCACGGACTGAATAACCAGCCTGCTGTCCCAGCCAACGAAGACAAGCAGCTTCGACATATTTTGACAGTAAATACCCTGCCTGCTGTCCCAGGCGAACCTAGCCAAACTGCTTCGACATATTCGGACAACAGGTTGTCTAGGAATATCAAGGGTAAGTCAGGCCCCTTGAACAGAGATGGTGGCGGATGAACAGAAAGGCCAACGGCAGCGCTTTTTTGACTAGGGGCATGTCGCTGTACAGCTCGTACAATTCTGGGTTGAATCTTCGTCTCCATAGCCCGTCATGGGCAAAGATTTTTCGAAGAATTTTCCTCTAGAATTGACCAATTATTTCTTCATTCATTTCTGATACGGACCATGCTTCAGCGCCGTAGACCAGGACTGGGATGATCAGGGTCTTATATAGGATCTCCTTAGCAGTTTGAGTGAAGACTTTACTGCTGAATTGCCTTCTGAGCCCGAAGAAACAGCAGTTGGCAAGAGTTATTCTCCGTTTGATTTCTGACGAGATGTGGTTGTCAGAGTTAAAAAGCGGAGCCGAGGTAAACAAAGTCACGTACTACCTCAAAGCTATATACGTCAATGGTGACGTTCTGTCCAATTCGTCCATGTTGTGTGTCCTTTCGTATTGACAGCATATACTTTGTCTTGCCCTCATTTACTGCTAAACCCATTTTTGCCGCTTCCCTCTCTAAACCAGCAATCGTGGCTATGACATCACGTTGAGTCATACCAATGATGTCAATATCGTCGACAGATGCTAGTAGTTGCACCGATTTTAGGAAAATTGTGCCTCTGGTGTTGCCGCGGGAGTCTTGCACAATCCTCTCAAGAATCCAATTGAAGAAGTCACATGACTTCGGCATTTTAGGGTTTTAGGAAAATTGTGCCTCTGGTGTTGCCTCGGGAGTCTTGCATAATCCTCTCAAGAATCCAATTAAAGAGGTCACATGACTTCAGCATCGCCTTGCCTAAACCCTTTTTTGTATTGAATATGTCGGTGAGGTTGTTTTTGACCATCTTTCCACCTTTCCATCTTTGTATCTTCATCCTACCGAAGAGTTTAGGCGGTATACCGAAACAAGACACAGCTCTGTGTAATTCGTCTCTATAAATGCTGTCGTATGCGGCTATGAAATCTATGAAGAGGTTGTGGGTACCGATTTGGATTTTTTCCAGGATCTGCCGAAGTGTAAAAATTTGATCGGTTGTGTAAATTGCTGGCCTAAAACTTCACTGATAAGGGCCGATCAGGTTGTTGGTAAACTTTCTGGCGTTCACATATTACGGCAGATAGGATCTTGTAGGCGGTTTTGAGGAGACTTTTGCCTCTCTTGTTGGCGCAGTTTAGAGGGTCTCCTTTTTTTGTGGATCGGACAAACGATTCTGAGGTTCCATTCTTCGGGCATAGTTTCTTCCGACCAGATTTGGCTTATGAGTTGGTGGATGCTTCTAACCAAGTCAACTCCGCCGACTGTATAAAGCTCAGAGGGAAGGCCGTCATTTCGTGCTGCCTTATTAGGCTTGAGGTTAGATATTGTTATCCTGCTGTCAATCAGGTCTAGTGTTTGGCAGGTTTCGCTGTCGTTGTCATTGTTGAATGGTTCTCTCTTCCTAACAGCGGAATGTTGTTCGTCATCGCCGTGTAAAAGTCTGCAGAAGTGGTTCTTCCATATCCTCAGCATCTTCTGTGTCTCAACTACGACACTTCCTTGTTCATCTCGACAGGATTCTGTTCGAGCATTGTATTCTTGGGGCTTAGGTTCTACACTTTGATGAAACTTGCAAACATCGTTCGTGGAGTGGCACCTCTCGATATCCTCGATCGCGCTTTTTTTTTTTCTTTTTGAAAAGCCGATGTTCTTCCGTTATTCTCTTCCTAATGAGCTTAATGGCAGCTCTATTCTTCACCTGCAGCTTAGCTTTGTAGGCCTCGTTATTTGATGCGAGCTTCTGTCGGCACTCCTCCTCAAACCACGGGTTTCTTGCTGGTGTGCTCGAGGAACCTAGCACATCAGTTACGGCTTGTTGCCATTGTTCATCGACATTCGATACTGGTATTATGGTGTTTATCGTTAAGAGATACGCATTGCGCGAAGGCTTTGACGGTCTTTTGCTAGTGCAGTCTTTCAATATTAAATTTATTCACAATATTTCTAATTTTTTGTGGCATGGTGGATATCCACATTCTTACCTTGGCTGCATCAAGATAGTGGTCCGAGTTGATATTAGCCCCTCGGAATGTTAGGATATCCAAAATACTGGATGCGTGCCGCTCTTTTATCACAATTTGATAAAATTGATTGAACGTGCGTTGTTCTGGAGACCGCCATGTTGTGAACGTCGTGGTTAGAAAACCGTGTGCTGTCAACTCAATTAGCCTTAAGTCGGTTGCCATACGTATTGTCTTGTAGGCTGTGTTTTCCCACAATACTGCTAAACATGTCTTCTCACCCTACCGTTACGTTTAAATCTAAGCTAGTAGAATTTTAACATCGTACTTCGGTAGCCGCTGTTAAGCTTTGTCAAAGAGCTCGTAGTAGCAGTCTTTTGCAAAATCATTTTTTTCCTCCATCGAATTGTGAGCGCATGGCAGTAATGTCTGCTTTGTTGCAACGGGCTTCCGCTTGTTGTTCGCCTGCACCTCTCATGATGATTGTTCTCACTTTCCAGGCGCAGCTACTGACGTCGTTGTCCGTTTTTCGTTTAGCATTGTCTGCAAAAATAACATAAGTCCATTCCGAGGCTCTCGGTGGCTTCCTTACAAGAATTTTTTTTACGTCTGTGAATAGTTGGCACAATCCCCAACCTGGAGGTCCAGTTCGAATTTATTGGATACCCCCGGGACCCCGGGCATACCAGCTCATGAGCTGGTATATTTTAATTTACAAAACATCTACATCGGTATTATTCAAGACTTGTCGGAAGAGTTCATTTTCTTGGATGTAAAGGGTGATCCATTTCCAGGTTCCCTACTTTTTTAAAGAAAAGAACACAGAAAATTCAAATTTAACGGAGAATGTTTATTATCATTTGAAAGAACATTCTTTGGCATTTATTTTTTGAAGATTATGTCTACCAAATGTTGGCCGTTGCTACGTCGCAGATGGTCCATCCGTTGAGTCCAATTTTCGATCACTCGTTCGATCATTTCGACTGGTAACTGGCGAATGACACGCGTGATGTTTTCCTCCAAGGCCTAAATCGAAGCGGATTTGTCGGCATAAGCTTTTGACTTTACATATCCCCACAGGAAAAAGTCTAACGGTGTGATATCACACGATCTTGGTGGCCAATCGACCGGCCCAAAACGTGAAATTATGTGCTCACCGAAATGTTCTCTCAATAAGTCCATTGATTGATGCGATGTGTGGGAAGTGGCGCCGTCTTGCTGAAACCAAATGTCACCGAGATCACGAGCTTCAATTTTAGGCATCAAATAGTCGGTTATCATGGCACGATAACGGTCGCCATTGACGGTTACGTTCGCACCGGCATAATTTTTAAAGAAATATGGACCGATGATTCCACCGGCCCACAAACCACACCAAACCGTTGTTTTTTCTGGATGAAGTGCAGTTCTTCAATCTCTTCAGGTTGCTCTTCGTCCCAAATGCGGCAATTTTGTTTGTTTACATACCCATTGAGCCAGAAATGGGCCTCATCGCTAAACAAAATTTGCCTCGAAAACGTCGGATCTTCTTGGAACTTTTCAAGAGAACATAGAGCGAAGCGATGTCGCTTGGGAAGGTCGAGCGGCTTCAGTTGTTGCACAAGCTGTATTTTGTACGCTTTCAATTTAAGATCCTGACGTAATATGCGCCAAGTCGTTCCATACGTCAGTCCGAGTTGCTGCGAACGGCGCCGAATCGACTATCTACGGTCTTCGTGTACACTCTCAGCTACGGCCGCTATATTTTCTTCACAGCGTGGTCTATTCGGTCGAATATTATCCAATAATGAATGCTGGGTCTCAAAATGGGTGATGGTGTTGCGAACAGTACGCTCAGTAGGCCGATTATGTTGACCATAAGTTGAGCGAAGTGCACGAAACACATTCCTCACAGAACGTGAATTTTCATAATCAAGTTGAACAATTTGTAAACGTTGTGCACGCGTAAGTCTTTCCATTATGAAATGCCAAACAATACTAAACCAAAATAACATGACAGCATGACACGACTCACACGTGATCTGTCATAAAAGGCTATTGAAAAAAGTATCTCTACTTGGATCACCCGTTATAAATCGATGTCTCCTCCTCTGTGTCACGTAGGTGTATGTTATATGTCCTTCCTTCTATGTATCTACCTGTCTCTCTCTGTTGTATTAAGGTCTTGATCTGTCCCAGCCGATGGCCTCAGTCGCCAGTGCTGTTACGTGTCTGTAGTTCTTTGCATTCATGTGCGAAGGACTGTGATGTCCAATGTCCGATGATTTTGGTTAAAATTTTAAATGTCCTTATTTTTCATGTTTCTTAATCTTCTTGCAAAACAGACGGTTTTCGTCCCTTTCCTGCTGATATCAATAAAAACTCGTCTGGGTTGTATGCCTCATGGGATCTTGAGCGTCATTCGGTATTCTTCTTCAATCCAACAGACAGAAATTATTTTTTAGAGAAATAATCAGTTCTAGCCGTTTTCATGTTTTCGTTTTTTTCATGGAAATATCAGATGATTCTTAAATTTCGAAAGGTTATCCAACTTGTTCGATCTTCACCTAGCCTAAGAAGAAGCGATCATCATCTACTGTCCTTCAGTCTGCTCGAAACCTTACAAAATACGGAATTTCCTGACTTTCAAAATCCCAATTGTTGCACCTTCTGCGAATTTCTCATCAACACCGAGGGATCCCTGCAGCTCAATCACTCATTCCAGTCCTCAAAACGTGCAATCATATCCCCCCCTCTAAATATCGCAGATTACCCCCTTAAGCTCGCACCACACTAACTATACGACCGCAACCGATTTAGGCATTGTTCGTTCCTATATAATTTACGCAATCAAAATGCGATGCGTAATTTAACGAAAATTATTAATCCACATGAAAGTAAATAGTTGTACAAAGGATATGTGCAATTTGTTACGTAAAATTCAATCATCGTACACATCTATTCCGGCGGCGGCGTCAATGGTGATGATGGTGGTAGTGGTTGCTGCTTGCGTATTTGCGGTCCCGGATCAAATCGCATTAACGTGCCCCGAACAATTCACTTTGTGCCGTTTCCCCATTTCGAATAATTTCATCACAGCCAGTTCACATAATTATTACATTTAAAACTAATTCCAAAACAAGTTGATTATTATTGTTGTTAAATTAATTTCGCTTGCAACAGCACAACATGGTGCGCTGCATGCAGATCTGCATAGATACACAGAGGTTGCGACGATGCGATGGTATTACATTTTATGAGGCGGTTAACAATTTTCCAGAAAGTGCCCGCATTGGAACAAAATATTTTATCCCGACAGAGAAATTCATTTGGTGCGTAAGGGGGTATAATTGCAGGACCGCCCTTTGCACCCCCTTCCCCCTCCCCCTTAACGCTCCACGCTACTGCTGGAGCGTCTATATTTTCAGCCAATTTGCATCGCATTTTCATCCTAAAACTTCTATTTTGCGGTAACCAGTTTTGTAATCAAAACTTCCGCCTCATGTGCGAGCGCATATATTGTGCACACTTGCATGCACACAATGAAGGGAAACAGTTTTATACAATTTCAGGAATTCAATTGAACTTTTGCTAACCTCAAATTAGAGTCTTGTGTTGCTGTTGCTGTTGCTGGTGCTATTGCTATTGCAGTTGGTCGTTCTTCCAGGCTGACGCTACTATGCTACCGTGTCGCTTGGTAGCTCCATCTTGCTGTGGGGTTATGCGCTATTGTTGAACAATTTAAACATATTTGCTATTTCGGAATCCGACGAGTGTGTGGCGCATTGTTGTTGTTGTTGGGCTTGGTGAGCGCTATTGTTCGGGGCGCTGCTGAGGCTTGTTGTTCGCATTTAATGCCAAACAAATTTGTACACATGTATACACAATGAGTTGAAGTGCAGCAGTTCAGTTGTTTGTTCGTTCTATGTTCTGGGAACATGGACGCCACCCTGTTTGGACTCTGACTGTGTTTGGGTTCAATGCGACCGCCGACTTAAATAACCCGAAAAGTTGTTCTCCAGCTCCACTATTTATACTTGTTTCCTAAACAATGAAAACAATTATCGAACAATAAGTTGGAAGAACAACAGGAGTAGTTGCAGGAAGTGAATTTGATACAGTGGGGGTGCTGAAGTTATCACACACTATGTGTATTCTGAGGATTTGTAGATCCTTGCCGATATTAAGTTTTATGAGTTCTGCTACTTGGTGCATACGAAAATGTATTTGGAAATTCGTTCATCCAAATATTTTTAATTTACTAGACTTAGGCCGTTGGCTATTCTTAAATCCATATTATGGAGATGTGAGGTTATTTGAAGGCATGTGAAGGGTGGCAGGAAAAAAGAATTTAAATGAAATGAGATGTGGGTACACTACTGGGTCGTATGTATTTGCTCCTTGTGAGCCCGATGACTTCTCTTTTATAAGTGATTAAGTGAGTAACTTTTTATATCCTATGCCCTAGGGTTATATTAGTTTTGACATTAAGTTTGTGACGATGTCAATAAGCCAATTAATTAGCCACAACTGATGTGTTGGGTTTCTCGCCCCACCTGCAAGACACCTATTGTTTGATGAAGACTGTCGACTGATGCTCGCAGCTAAGAACAAAGTCTACAAGGCTTTATACAGCAGGTAAAGACGAGAGTTACAATTGAGCTCCATAATCAATGTAGAAAGAAGGAACACGGGCTTTTTAGAAAAAGGAAAAAAATCAAGGACAACTTACTATCGAAGATATGCAAAAGTGGCACTCCAGTGAAAACGTTTCCAAGTTTTTAAAGTGTTAAACGTCAAAGGCAGGAATATAAGGATCAAACAGAATCCTGTCGAGATGAACAAAGAAATGTCATAGCTAGCATACAGTCAATGCTGAACGGACCATTAACTATTGGCAATGACAGCGAAAACCATTAACCAACCGACCTAAATGAAGTAAGAACCGCAATATGTAAACGTAAGCCTAACAAGGATGGCGAAAATGAATGCCTTCCCTCCATGCTGTATAAAGCCGACGGAGATGATTTGATTAGGTATGAAGCATTTACCAACTCATAAGCAAAACTTAGTTAATTAAGAGTTTGCCCCGAAAATTAAAACCTCAGCATCGTTTGCTTGATAAACAGAAAAGGAGGGCCTCTGAATTGCCCCAACTAGAGACCCATAAGTCTCCCCAACATCGGCCATAAGATCCTATCTGCCGTAATGTGTGAATGCCTGAAAATGTTTACCAACAATCAGATCGGGCCTTCTCAGTGTGGTTTTATTCCAGGAAATCCCACAACTGATCAAATCTTAATTATCCGGCAGATCCTGAAAAAAAACCAAAGAAGCCAAAATCGATACTCAGCGATACCCAGCGATACCCAGCGTCATATTCTTCATTTTCAAAGACGCATACGACAGCATTTGTAAAGACGTACTATACAGAGCCATGTTTGATTTTGGTATACCGCAAAAACTCGTCCGTCTATGCAGGATGACGATCGAGAATGTTCGCTTCTCCATCAGGTTTGAAACGACCTCACCGACCAACCGATACCAAAGAAGGATTTAGGCACGACGGTAATAATGGTTTTGGCAGTAATCCCCTCATTTACAAAACATATGCTGTCAACTCCAAAGGACATTCAACACCGACGTGACCGACTCAACCGTCACCATTGACGAATATAACTTTGAGGTAATACGGGACTTTATCTACGTTGGCTCCTCCACTAACTCTGACGACAACACCTCGTCAAAAATCAAAAACAAAAATACTCCTGCCAAACCTCTGGTTTTTCTTTTGAGCTAAGAAAGCACTCGAACTACCAAGGAGATTCTGTATAAGAGCCTTGTCACCAGTCCTGCTATGCGGTTCTGAGGCATGGACCTTATGTAAAGCAGATGAAGAAATCCTTGGCGGAGTTGAGCGAAAAATTCGTTGGCCCTGTTTGCAGTGACGGACTATGGGGACGAAAATTCAATCAAGAACTACACGAGCCTTACACTGGAGGTTTAATTTGGCTAGGACACGTAGAGCGAATCGACCCCAAACTTCGGTTCACAGTCTACGATTCACAGAGAAACGGCAGACGCAGTAGAGGGAAACTTCGCCTTAATTGGCGCGCAAAATTTAAAATCAACCTCAACCAAGTTAACGTGCCCAACGGGAAACAGTTAGCTATGGACGTGACTAATTGGAGAGGCATGTTGGTTGCAAACCGTGCTCATTCCGGACTGTAGCTCCGCTGAAGTAAGTAATTATATACGCATGTGTGCGTATGTACTTCTTGCTGGATGGCGGTACCTACTGTTGTGTGCCGATTCTGAACGGCTGAGTTGAGGTTACATTTTTCCTGCCAACTCTAATGATTTGTCACATCATCGCAACAGTTTATGGCCCATTCATACATCTTTAGACTGAGGATATAATAAAACTGTAAAATTTTGCGACCAATAGATACTTTTAGTTTTTGTTTGACCTATAACACACTTTTCAAAATAAAAAGTAAATTCCATCGTTCCTGTAAATCAATTTGAAATCGAACCGACAAATACCAATTAACACGTCACCATGATCAAATGGCTGCAAAATTTGTTTACAAACAATTCTGCATGGTCGGCTGTTTGTCCTCATACTGACGCGACACACTTTATACGATCAGACATTCATAACACACCCAGCCCCATAGCAGGCTCATTTGTTGTTGACTTCGTGCGTGCATTTTCAGACACTAAAGTTCGTCTGATTTGTTTACTAGCGTTAGGAACAAATTGAAAATACTCCAAAGGTTATTGGCTTTGTTAGTCTTGGAAAACAAAAACATTTGTCGTTGATCTTTCACGTAATTTGCTATGTTTTGACCTACTAATGACTTAAAGGGACGTGCCCCAATGATGCGATGATATAATCATGCAACTCCTCGTTTGTTTCTAATGAAATTGTATGCTGATGCCATGCTGTAGTTTGCCACTTCATAATATGACTTCAACAGTTTAATTCGGATATTCAATTGGTTTTAATGTTATAGTGATAGTGGGATTTCACCAATTTTTTTTTTTAAATCCACTGCCACGCCCCTTTTTTTAGTGAAACGTAGTTTGTTTGCCAACCCGTAGGGAATTTCCAAAAATTGTTTGAACAAAATGTTTTTACTCGGTCCAATATAAATTGGCTGTAGGGATGTTCGTCTCTCATTCGCACTCATTCGTTTTCTACTTACTTACTTACTTAAGTGGCGCTACAGTCTGAAATGAAGCTGGGCCTCAACCAACATGCCTCTCCAATAAGCCCGGTCCTTAGCTAACTGCCTACAGTTGCGCACTCCAAGTTGGTTGAAGTCGGTTTCTTCTTGTGCGCGCCACTTAAGGCGAGGTCTTCCTCTACTGCGTCGGACGTCTGGCTGGGAATCGAATACTCTGCGAGCCGGAGTATTGGTGTCCATTCGTTTTACATGTCCTAGCCATCATAAACGTCCAATGCGGAATTTTTTTTTTGACCAGGGGCATATCGCTGTACAGCTCTTATAGTTCTTTGTTGAATCTTCGTCTTCATAGCCCGTCAACGCAAACGGGACCGAAATTTTTCGAAGAATTTTCCTCTCAAATCGAGCAAGGATTTCTTCATCCGCTTTTGAGACAGTCCATCCGTCAGTGCCGCAGAGCATGACTGGGATGATCAGGGTCTTATATAAGATCTCCTTAGTAGTTCGAGTGAGGGCTTTACTACTGAATTGGCTTTTTAGCCCAAAGAAACAGCGGTTGGCAAGAGTAACTCTTCGTTTAATTTCTGACCAGGTGTTGTTGTCAGAGTTAAAAGCGGAGCCGAGATAGATAAAGTCCCGTACTACCTCAAAGTTATATCTGTCAATGGTGACGTTCTGTCCAATTCGTCGATGTTGTGTGTCCTTTCGTGTTGACAGCATATACTTCGTCTTGCCCTCATTTACAGCTGAACCCATTTTTGCCGCTTCCTTCTCTATACTAGCAAACGTGGCTATGATCTCACGTTGGGTCCAATGATGTCAATATCGTCGGCGTATGCAGATTTTTGGAAAATTGTGCCTCTGGTGTTGTTCATCTCGACAGGGTTCTGTTCGAGCCTTGTATCCATGGTTTTGACGTTTTACACTTTGGTAAAACTTGCGGACATCTTTCCTGGAGTGGCACCTTTCTATATCCTCGATCGCGCGCTTTTCTTCCTCTTTTTTCTTCTTTCTGAAAAGCCGGTTTCTTCCCTTCTTCTCTGCCTATAGAGCTCAATTGCAGCTCTTGTTTTCACCTGCAGCTTAGCCTTGTAGGGATCGTTCTTGGCTGCGAGTATCTGTCGGCATTCCTCATCAAACCAGGGGTTTCTTACTGGTGGGCGCGAGAAACCTAGAACATCAGTTGATCTAATGGCATGTTGGCATCGTTGCCATAGTTCTTCGACATTCGATGTTGGTGGTATGGTGTTAATCAAGAGGTTTAGGGATACGCGTTGCGCGAAGGTCTTGGCGGTCTCTTGCGATTGCAGTCTTTCGACATTACATTTTTTTACAGTATTTCTGGATTGTTGTGGCGTAGTGGATATCCGCATTCTAACCTTGGCTGCAACAAGGTAGTGGTCCGAGTCGATGTTAGCTCCTCGGAATGTTCGGACATCCAAAATACTGGATGCGTGGCGCTTGTCTATCGCTATGTGATCAATCTGATTGACCGTTCGTTGATATGGAGACCGCCATGTCCCCTTATGGATATCGAGGTGAGGAAACCGTGTGCTGGCTATAGTGGCATTTCGTTCCGTAGCGAAGTCAATTAGCCTAAGTCCGTTACCAGACGTGTTGTCGTGTAGGCTATGGTTTCCGACAATACTGCTAAAGATGTCTTCTCTTCCTACCTTTGCATTAAAATCTCCCAGCACGATTTTCATATCGTACTTCGGTAGTCATAGAAGCAGTCCTTAGCTATATCATCTTTTTCCTCCGTTGGGGCGTGAGCGCATATAAGGCTAATGTTGGCGAATTTGGCCTTGATGCGGATCGTTACAATGCGTTCGCTAATGTCTTGGAAACATATGACTTCTTGCCTAAGTCTGGCACTTATAACAAATCCGCATCCGAATAGTCGCTGTTTCTGCTCACTATAACACGGTCCGTAGTAGATGTCACAGTTTTTCATCCTATTTTTGCCCGGCCCATCCCATCGTATATCCTGGATGGCAGTAATGTCTGCTTTGTAGCAGCTTAGGGCTTCCGCTAGTTGTTCGCTTGCACCTCTCCTGTTTAATGTTCTCACATTCCAGGTGCAGATACGAATGTCGTTGTCCTTTTTTCGTTTAGCCTTGTCGTCAACAACAAAATCAGTCCTTTCCGAGGCTTTTGGTTGCTTCGTAACCGTTAGATTTTTCCATGATTGGGTAGTTAACCCAAAGCACAACCCCAACCTGGAAGGCCAGTTCCAGTATATTAGATACCTCTAGGACACGGGGCCATCAGTATCCACTACGGGATTGAGCGCTGCCGTTGGCCTTTCGATTCATCCGCCACCAGCTCTGTTCAAGGGGCCTGACTAACCCTTGAAAATTCCTAGACAACCTGTTGTCCGAATATGTCGAAGCAGCTTGTCTAGGTTCGCCTGGGACAGCAGGCCGTGTATTCATTCCGTGCCATTCTGAAATGGCTGTTTATAGTGTTGCTGTTTTTCGTCGTGTTATCGTTTAGCAAGTCAAATCCGGTTGGATGAGACCAGTTCCCGATGGTTACCACTTGGAGGTAAAAATAAGCACTTGATGTGTAGTCAGATTTATAACACTGGGCATTGCCAAGTTAAAGCCAATCAGAGTCTACCCTCGTTCTACAACACCCAACCATCAGTAGCTAAAGGATGAGATAATTCGGCACATTAACATCATGGAACCTTAATTATGCCTTAGCGTCATCGAAAATTTGGACCATCGGATGGAGGTTTGCGCTAAGGTTGCGGATCCCATTTGGCCGATATTTTGTTCCATACATAATTGAACCATAATAAAAAGAAATGACAACAAATTCTTAAATAATTTGTATTTTAATTAAAATCAACATCGGCCCTTAAAATTTAACCACCTACGTTCTTACTTTCCTACGTTCTAAGCTAAAGAATTTCGATTACACCAGCGGAATAAATTTTTAAAATCAGATTGAAGATTTTCACAGTCGCTAACAGATTTAGTTTGAGTGTAAAGCTTCCAATCATCGGCATATCATAAGCATTCAGAATGTTTAATCAAAGAACATAATTAAGAGAAGAGGACCCAAGCGACTTCTTTGAGGCACACCACTGTTTACACTAAAGGGTAGAGATGTTGAGTTACCCAGTTTGAAAATTTGTTTTCGATTTACCAATTAAGAGGACCACCACTTATTGAGTTTTGAGTGAATATCTAAAGCATTTATTTTAGTCGCAAGTTTTTTTGTGATCCAACTTATTGAATGCTTTAGAGAAATCAGTAAAAATTACATCGATTTGCGTAACAGCTTTAAGACTCAGAAGGTTTTATTTAGTAAACAGTGAAAGATAAGTCGGCTCTACCACTAACCGTGTGGAAGATTACTAATACCATTTTGGACGTGAAAGTAAATTTTGTCTTTAACTATTATTTCCAGAAGTATTGGTATAACTGCAATCTTTGAAATAGTTCTAAAATTTATTATTTTGTTTGGAAATCCATCCTTCTTCTTCAATCTAAATTCATTGCCCCATTCTTTTATTAAAATTTGACCTTTACAAATGCGAATTCTCCCGCAAACGTAAACTCCCTTGGTTTTTAATTGTTCACGTTATCGCGAGTCTACTGTATGCACAAGTTGATGGCAAAAGCAGTTTTTCGTTACCATGTTGATGTAAATAAACATTAGTAGTCGTAAAATATGGGTATATGAAATATAACTGGATTCACAGCTTTTTTTTAAATATTTAATTAATCGTACGTTTTTCGGCAAGGCTTTACAAACGTGGATTTTTTCGAAAACTTTAAAAATTTTGATTAAAATATAAATTTTGCTCAAAATTTAAGGCTGTTGAAGTTTACAACGGTATCTTTATAATATCCACTGGAAACATCCCCATCGTAGGTAGCAACAGAATTCGGTTGGTTGTTGTTTACTTTTCAGCCTCACTGTACGGCAGTAAGTAGACAAAGAAATTTCCAATACCCACAGTCTATTAGATTGCCATACCAGATTGAATTGGTAGCTGTACGGGGTCGTTATTATTTTTATAATCATAATTGTTCAATGTATACGTTCGCTTCGCTGTCCTGGGAGTGAGCTCACATTTCACATCGAAGTCGACGGTTCGGGTACATTGACTCCAAATGCTTGTACTTGTACGAGTGTGTACGTTCAGAATGTAAGTTGCATGATTGAAATTGCAAAAACAATTTGAAAGAGTTCCACCCCGCCGCGTCATGATATTCTCTTTCAGAAAAATCAATAAAAATTCGATGAACGAAAATGCAACTAGACTGGCATTCGGTGTACCTTACATCGATCCGAGCGCCACGTCACACCGTGTCGGTTTTGTTTGTCGTGAATTTTCATAAATTCGTTCTCCATGGAGGATATGCGTTTTTTTTTTTTGAAAATCTACTACATAATTCAGTAAGTGCTCCACGGATTTGAGTAAGGGGACCACACGATGTCAGTGTTAACTACAGTAGAGGTGATACAACGATGTGATGTTCCATAAACAACTTTGTCGTTGAAAAGGGAAATTTCAGAAAAAAGAACCTCCACAACAACAAAACTGACTCCTGATTGAAACCGTTAATGGCACTGTAGTTAAAATAACCAAATTAATTATTGCAATTACTCGATGGTCCACATATGGGTGAGAGTCAAAAATGATTTGTGATTATTTCAAGTTAATTAATTTTAGGGTTGAAGCGGCAGCATGGTTTCGGTTCGGCTGCGGTAGCGGTAGCGGTATGACGATGATGGGAGAGGTGGGCCTGGGATGATCCGGATACTGTGTTGGAGGCTTTTCATTTTTGCTGTGGCCGGAAAACAAACGCAATTTGTTGTTTAAAAGCATCATAGATCATAATTTGTGTTTACTTTCCGCTTAAATTATTCAAACCTACTGCAAGTATATTTTAATTTCATACCATGACAGAGACAGGAATGGTTGTTTAAGGATTCTAATTTATACAAAACATGATCCACAGATGACGGGATGAAGCGCTGTGATTGACGGGGATAATTTTTTTTTAATTATTTAAAAATATGGGCGCCATATTTGGTTGTGCCCACAAGGGAAGTGGAAGCGCGGTATTTATGCATAACCACATCCAAAAGCAAACACAAAAGTACAAACACAATTAGAATAATTTTATTTGTTCCTTTCCATGTAATATTGTTGGATCCTGTTTGAACTGTGCAAGAGCTTTAAAAAAATCTTTAAAATGGATGATTGCTTAGCGTGGTGGCTTAGTTTGAACGGCCGGCGGCGGTTTGGTATCCCTTCGATATTTTTTTTTGCTATCGAATAGGAATGTTTTGCATCCAAAAAGGAGTTCTTAAAAAAAGTATGTCTGTCTTCCAGATTCTGTAGTATACTGCAAATTTTTGACTCCATAATGTACAAATTTCTAATCTCCATAAGAAATTACTTTATTGAGCTTGTATAGCACCTGTGCATCATTTTACCTTCTATCGTTTTTGTAGTAGCCTGTTTACATCCTGCAAGTAAATCGACATAAGATGTGGTGATGTGATGTGAGGTGTGTCTATACATGTGACAATTGTTAAGAAGTTTTTTAAGACCTCCCACCAAAGTCTTTAAGGAGCATATCCTGCTTAGAGCTTCTGACTGAAAGCTCTTAGAAGCTACTACTACAACCTTGTTTTTAACTACTACGTAAAAATTTCGATTCCCAGTCGCATGTTTGTCCAAAAGAGGAAAAGCCGTGGCAAAAATACAAAACTTTGATGTCAAAAACAGCAAACAAAATAATTTTCTGATAACAAGTTCGAATTTAAGAGTTTTTCATAGTTGCCAATCAATCCCGTTGTAGCGCTCAATCCCGTGGTGGATACTGATGGCCCCGTGTCTTAGGGGTATCTAATAAATTGGAACTGGCCATCCAGGTTGGGGGTTGTGCTTTGTGTTAACTACCCAATCATGGAAAATTGAACTGTTACGAAGCAACCAATAGCCTCGGAAAGGACTGAGCTTATTGTTGAAGACCCGGCTAAGCGAAAAAATGATAACGACGTTCGTATCTGCACCTGGTGAGAACATTAAACAGGAGAGGTGCAAGCGAACAACTAGCGGAAGCCCTAAACTGCTACAAAGCAGACATTACTGCCATTCAGGAAATATGATGTGATGGGCCGGGCAAAAAGAGGATGAAAAACTGTGACATCTACTATGGACCATGTTATAGTGAGTAGAAACAACGACTATTCGGATGCGGATTTGTTATAAGTAACAGACTTATATGCGCCTTATATGCGCTCACTCCCCAGAGGTAGAAATACAAGACATCTTAAGCAGAAGACACGACAACACGCTTGGTAACGGATTTTGGCCAATTGACTACGATACGGAACGAAATGCCACTATAGTGGTTTCTACTATATGAGGTTTCCTCACCTCGATATATATAAAAGGACCTGCCGGTCTCCAGATCAACGAACGGTCAGCGATACGCATTCACTATTTTGGATGTCCGAACATTCCGAGGGGCTAACATCGACTCGGACCACTACCTTGTTGCAGCCAAGGTAAGAATGCGGATATCCACCATGCCACAACAATCCAGAAATTAAGACAAAGATCTTCGCGCAACGCATATCCCTAAAGCTCTCGATTAACACCATACCACCAGCATCGAATGTCGAAGGGCAATGGCAACGATGCCAACAAGCCAATAGATCAGCCGCAACCAGCAAGAAACCCCTGGTTTGATGAGGAATGCCGACAGATGCTCGCAGCCAAGAACGAGGCCTACAGGGCTAAGCTGCAGGTGAAAACAAGAGCTGCAATTGAGCTCTATAGGCAGAGACGAAGGGAAGAACACCTGCTTTTCAGAAAGAAGAAAAAAAAGGAAGTAAAGCGCGCGATCGAGGATATAGAGAGGTGCCACTCCAGGAAAGATGTTCGCAAGTTTTACCAAAGTGTAAAACGTCTTTGCCAAGAATACAAGGTTCGAAAGAGGAAATATCGTAATTTAGACACAGTCGGCGCTGATGATATGGAAGAATCACTTCTGAGGACTGTTAAACGGCGATGACGAACAACATTCCGCCGTCGGGCACACAAACCAAAACGATTCGAAAACTGCCAACCACCCGACCTGAGTGAAGTGAGGATAACAAGATCTAAACTCAAGCTTAATAAGGCTGCCGGAAATGACAGCCTTCCCGCCGAGCTTTATAAAGCCGGCGGAGATGACTTGGTAAGTAACATCCACCAACTCATAAGCCGAATCTGGTCGGAAGAAAGTATGCATGAAGAATGGAACCTCAGCATCGTTTGCCCGATCCACAATAAAAGGAGACCCTCTAGACTGCGCCAACCACAGAGGCATAAGTCTCCTCAACATCGCATACAAAATTCTATCTGCCGTAATATGTGAACGCCTTAAACCGTTTACCAACAACCTGATCGGCCCTTATCAATGCTGTTTTAGGCCAGGAAAGTCCACAACCAATAAAATATTGACACTTTGGCAGATCCTAGAAATAAAACTAAGAAGTCTATCGACACCCACCACCTATTCATCGATTTCGAAGCGGCATACGACGGCATCTATAGAGGCGAACAATACAGAGCCATGTCTACCGCCCAAACTCGTCCGTTTGTGTAGGATGACGATGGAGAATTCTCGCTGCTCCATCAGGGTCGGAAACGACCTCACCGACACAGTCGATACCAAAAATGGATTTAGGCAAGGCGACACGCTGTCATGTGAATTCTTCAATCTGATTCTTGGGAGGATTGTGCAAAACTCCCGAGCCAACACCAGAGGCACAATATTCCAAAAAATCTGTACAACTACTAGCATACGCCGACGATATTGACATCAGTGATGTCATAGCCACGTTTGCTAGTGTAGGGAACAAAATGGCAAAAATGGGTCTAGCAGTAAATGAGGGCAAGACGAAGTATGTGCTGTCAACACGAAAGTGCAAGACGAAGTATATGCTGTCAACACGAAAGGACACACAACATTGAAGAATTGGACAGAACGTAGTTTTTTTTTTTAAATCGTTAAAACACTTAAATTTGCATCAAATATTCGAAATTTGATTGTAATCGATAAATAGGCCTTTGCTCCGTTTGAAATGGTCCATTTGGGAGTTCCAATTTTGCGGCACTTTTTCGAGCATTTTGGCCTGTATGCCACGAATTGCGCGTGTTATGTTATCCTGTAAGGCTTCAATCGTGTTCGGCTTGTCCACGTAGACTAACGACTTTACATAACCCCACCAGAAATAATCAAGAGGCGTTAAATCGCATGATCTTGGCGGCCAACTCAAAGGGTCATTTCGAGCGATAAGCTGCTCACCAAATTCAATCTTCAACATTTGCATTGTTTCACCAGCTGTGTGGCATGTGGCACCGTCTTCATAAAACCACTTGTCAACCAAGTTCAACTCAGCCAACTGGGGCAAAGAAAGTCGCATATAATGGCTCGATATCGTTCGAAGTTGACGGTAACGTTTGTTCCACGGTCGTCTTTGAAGAAAAATGGACCGATGATGCCACCAGCCCATAAACCACACCAAACGCTCCTTTTTCGGAATGCATCGCTAATTCTTGAATGGCATGTGGCTGTTCAACACTCCAGATGCGACAGTTTTGCTTATTTACGTATCCGTTGAGCCAGAAATGAGCCCCATCGCTGAACACAATTTTTCGATAGAACAGCAGATTTGCACTTTTTTTTACAGACCACGAATTTTGGTAATAAATGTCAATAACTTGCAATCATAGGTTGTTTGTAAGTCTTTTTATGATTAAATGGCAGAGTATACTGAAAGCTTTTCACTTTGACAGATGACGTTTGGACGCCATTGCTACACAGTGCTGCCAAAAAGGAAAACAACTCTTAAGAAATCAAGCTTTAGTACGGGACTGTGTCTATCTCGGCTCCGCTATTAACTCTGACAACAACATCTCATCCGAAATCAAAGGAAGAATTAATCTTGCCAACCGGAGATCCTATATAAGACCCTGATCATTCCAGTCCTGCTCTTCGGCGTTGAATTCGAGAGGAAAATTCTTCGAAAAATCTTCGGTCCCGTTTGCGTTGGCGGGCTATGGATACGCAGATTCCACCAAGAACCATACGAGCTGTACAGCGACATGCCCCTGGTCAATGATTTTTTAGATTCTTTAGTGAAACACCGGCACTGTGAAACACCAATATGAGTTTAACCGTAGACTAGGCTCCAATTGAGGGTTGAGATCTCACTGTGATGCCAGACATTAACGGTTACACACTTACAAGAAAATTATTATTTTTTGGTGCACGAATCACTTTACTAATTCAGTGCGGAGAGTTCTTATAATCTCAGTTTTGTTGGACTTAATTTCAATACTAACTTAAGCTCCCAACTACAGGTATGAAATAAAAAGCTTAGAATATCAGCAACAGTGATTTTTATGGAGTAAGTATGACCAAATCCTGCACCCACTACACGTCAGCCCACACGAAATATTTTTCCAATGTTTAATATTGCTGTGCCCTTCAAGTTGTACAAATTATCCAAATAGGATGACCATCCAATCTCCATAGCCGTCTTGAACAGCAACTACAAAGTCATCTAGATTAGATTTTAGATTTAGATTAGATTTAGATTTATTGTTTTCTTGTTTATAATACAAATAATTTATGTTACAAAAATCATTAAGCATGGCTTTGCCGTCTGCCTGATTGACATGCGATTAAACATTTAATAACAAGTTTCAAGTATTCTTGAATTTAAAAAGATTGAAAAAATATATAAAAAGCAAAACATACTAAAAAGTTAAAAGTTCTCAGTTATAATTTTACAACGGTAATTAGTTGCAGCTTTATAGAAATAAAAGAGTTGTTTTACATCGCTTTCGCAGTTTAGGTAGGCTATAGTTTCTTCCTGAGATTTTACGTCGTTTCCTAGAAAATATCTTCTTAATTCTTTAAGGATGGGGCATCTTCTGTAAATGTAAAATGTAAAACGTCTTCTCTCGCGGATAAGTTGCAAAGACTACAATAAATTGCTAGATCTGGACGATGTGGGATATAATTGAGTCGTATTAGTTCGCCTCTCATCTTAAAGTGTAGCGTACCTCTGAAATGCGTTTCCCTATTGTAATAAATATAATCAACCTAATATTTTTATTTTGTGATTTCAATATTAAGAATCTAATTCTTAACAGATTTTTCAAACGGACAATCAAATATGGCGCATATATCCGTGCGCTTCTCATTGACCAAAGCGCCACATATTTATACGGCGGAATTTTAGTTGTTTTTACAACGAAACATTTTTAGATAAAAGACCCCTATCACATTGTGTGTGCCTTTCTTTTTACTCTAATACTGTGACCAGTAAGAGCAAAGTATACGCGCCATAAGAACTTTTTTTTTTCATTTTTTCGTGTTCACGTGTGGGAACAAATTTTCCTTATTGGTGATAGATTTATTATACACCTCACAATAAATCTTTGAAGATTTTATAAAAAAAAAGTGATCTCAAATAGTTGAAGGTAAGATCCTAACCGCAGTGTCATCGATCGTGAAATCCATTTATTCCGTAAAATACTTTTTATAGAATCCACGTGATTTTATGTGAACAGACGAAAAAATCAGCAAAAAAAAAAAAAAATCATCTTCCATCAGTTATAAGATCATACACGTACACGTGTCTCGCCGAAATATTGCTGGCAGCCGACCTGTCGATATTTTCCTCAGTCACTTTAATCGGCAGGAGATTGCTCGCCTTAAATACCAACACGCCTTTAATCTTCAAAATAAGTGCCAAGACAATTTGTGACGGCAGCAAAACAACAGCCCTGCTGCATAACATGCTCCTCTTCTAGCCCAACAAGCGCAGTACAGTAGTGTCAAGATATCCAATAATCTGCCTTGTACTACGTCAACCAACGCCAGAAGCTTAGGAGCAAAGTTACGTTAGAAGCGACAAGTACAAACCAGCAATACTTTTAGTGATAACTGCACCACGAACGACGAGACGCTAGTCGAGGATCCCGCAGCCATACGGACCTACATTTAAAATGTTTCGTGCGAACGCTGATCTATCAGAACATCGAAGCTGCATGTCAAAATATGCGAATTAATCAAAGACACGCATGCAACCAACCCACAATTGTCTATCATATTTTTCATGTTTTAGTATTTAAGCTTAAGGTAGTATTAATTTAGGGTAAGAACAAAAAAAAAATCAATGAAACAAAGTCCAATATCAAAGGTATGCCTTAAGTTGATACATTTTTAAATTATACATTTCTAACAAATTATATTTTGAACAGCTAACATTTAAATCATATGCAACACCCTACTACGAATTGTGCGCACAACACGGAGTACGGATAAAACAACATCACGAATATTCATACATCTATACATACAGTTGCCGTCAAAATAATAGCACCGAAGACGACTATCGCCTTTAAAGAGGAATATTGAGACAACGAGAAATGAGTTTATGATCACAGTTGTTAAGTTCCGTTATTTGTTTCTTATTCTTTCACTTTCCACTCTTTTTCTTCCACAAAACTCATGTGCGCAATTATTGCAACGCATTATCCACAGTAACCTCTTGATTTCGTCTGTCAAAATAATAGCACCATCGCAACAAATTTTGTAAAAACTAAATTTTTAAGTGTTTTTGGTTAATAAAAGTTATTATACCGGTAAGTTAATATTAAGAAGTGCACTCCCATAGAAATTTGAAGGTGATATGTTTTTACAAATTTTAGAAATGGGGCGGGGTAAACATTGCACACCCGAAAAGCGCCTTATAATAAGAAATTTAATTGCGGAAAACAAAAGTTATAAGTAAATCCGGGAAATTCTTAAATGTTCAAATAAGATGATTAGGAACGCCATCGTTTTTGAAGAAAAGGCCGAAACACGTGGAAGGAAGCCTGTTATGTCAGCGAGATCCGTTAGCCGTCTAATTAGAAGGAGCAAAGCTCAGCCTTTTAGTTCAGCTGTTGAGCTTAAAAAGGACTTGGAAATTCCAGCAAGCACTGAAACCGTGTGTCGGAGGCTCCGAGAGAACAATTTAAATGCTTGCAGTCCTAGAAAAGTACTTTTACTAACAAAAAAACATGTTAAATAGAGACTAGAATTCGCTAAATTTCATTTGAATTGGCCAATTGAAAAGTGGCGTAATATTTTATGGACAGACGAGTCCAAATTTGTTTTATATGGAGGTAAGGGGTCAAGATGCTATGTAAGGAGGCCACCCAATACGGAATATAACCCGAAATTCACCACAAAGACCATAAAACATGGAGGGTCGAGTATCATGGTTTGGGGGTGCTTTTCCTATTATGGTGTAGGGCCTATACAGTGGATCAAAACTATCATGGATGCATCCGTATACGTGGAAATACTCGAGACAGTGATGCTCCCATACGCCTCTGAAGAAATGCCGCTGAGATGGGTCTTTCAACAGGACAACGACCCAAAGCACACGAGCAAAAAGGCAAAAGAATGGTTCCGTGCTAACGAGATCAGCGTTATAGAATGGCCCGCACAGTCGCCAGACTTAAACCCAATTGAGAATTTGTGGGCTGATGTGAAAAAAAGAGTATCAGAACAAAAGCCCACAAATAATAAAAGCCTCTGGGAAGTGGTAGAGGCAACATGGAACTCAATCCCCAAAGAGAGGTGTGAGAGTTTAGTAAACTCCATGGGAAGGCGTTGTGGGAGTGTAATTGCCCATAAAGGCTACACAACAAAATATTAATTTTTTTTTTATATTATTTATATTCTTAATTTCCTTATAATATCTGTATGAAATTGTTTTAGTTTTATGGAATTAACACTTATTTTGAGCAATGAACCAAAAAGTGCTATTATTTTGACAGGGTCAATTTTGGGTTTTTTCCAAAGAATGTGTCATTTTTTTTTTATTTAGCAACATACCGGATCTGTGTATATATATTTAGTTTCCTATTACATGCTATTATATTAAAAAAAAAACAAATGAATTCAATTAAACTATTCACAAACTGTTCACAGTTTAAAAAATAATATAACCGTGGTGCTATTATTTTGACAGCAGCTGTACATGCATACAATAACCATTATTCCTCAATCAAAACCATTCACACATAATCAAAGATTCGTAAGTTTTTTTTTTTTATTGTGTATTGACTTGGGTTACAAGGCCAGTTTTTTATATATACATATATAAAACATTTATTAACTATATAAAATTTGAACTTAACTACATTACATGACAATATAATATACATATATATACAACCAATTAATGATACTAAGAGGCCTAAAAGAAAAGAAAATTGAGTTTAAATAGGAACCCATTATTAAGATCATTTTGAAATACCATTATTTTTTTTTAAGGTTAGAGAAACACTTTTTACTTTTTTTATATTATTATAGAATGTTTTTGTTTAGCTCTTAAAGCATTCATGTTCCATAAGTCGAGTAGTTCGCGCTATAATCCCACGAAATAAAAATGAATTTTGTTAACCTTAAAATGAACTCTGAACGAATTTTGTTTATCATGGTTAACTAAACGGTTTGTGCGATAGAGAGATGTGAGCGGTTAACTAGATATTATATAGCATAGCATAACTTTACAAAGGGGTTACTCATTCAACAATCTCGGCATTGGGTAACCACGGAGATCTGCACAATAGTGTGGACATTAGGGTGGGATAAAGCCGCTAAAGCAGTCATTTATGAACTGTTACTACTTGGTCCACAACACCTGACCAACTTCGAATCTGTGTCTCTTTTTATTTATATAGTCTCTCTTCAGACAATTTCCTCTTTTTCTTCATCTTTCACTCCTTTACGAATCCTTTAGCTAGACAGATTTTGTAGAAAATCATTTTTTTTTATAACTGTGAGATAGTGGATCGTCAGATTTCTCTCAGAAGGCACGATATATTTTTTGAAGCGAGTTTTTTGGTAGCAAAAGAATCCACCCCATCCGACGAGTTTTTTTTTTTTCGCCCGGCTTCTGCAAGCGTGCCAACCATTGCTACTAGGGTACAAACTTACACCTAACCTACCCACTTGCTTACAAAAGAGAGCCGAAATCAGTTCATTGCTGTTGTCATTGTGGAAGTAATTTTTTTCAGACAGATTGTTTTTTTAAAACGCTGTATGTAGCTCGGTGAACGGATGATGAAGCCATATTGACGCAATCCGCTCTGTATTGTTCATCTACTTTGGCAATAAGATTGCCAATCACATCCTTATGGTATCTTTCATTTCCATAAGCTAAATTGCCTTCGAAACTGCAGTATGTTGCTAGCTCCTCGAGTTTTTTATACCAGAGCGTATTTCTTTCTATTACCTTCTTGGCAATTATTTTTGGAAGTCTATCGTCCGACAGTTCTAAAACTTTAATTACATAATCTACATGCAATTTCAATGATTTAATGAAAAGCGGTGATAGTCCTGTTTCGATATTAATCATATAGTTTGGTGTTGTGCTTGGTAAGTTAAAGCATCGTTTTATGTAGTATCTAAGGAGTTTCTCTACTGTTTCATATTGACAATATCCCCAAGACAATATCTGAAAGACCTTGTATTTTACGCTGTGGTCAATTAGTTGATTTGAAAAACATTTTTTCCATATAGCCGATATGGCACTTTTAGCTTTTATTAGTCTTTCCTTTAGATGTGGTTCGATACTAAGATTACTAGCTATTGTCACCCCGAGATATTTATAGGTTTTCACAATTTCAATGGGCTGTCCGTTGAGATGCCATTTTTCATTTCTGCACTCTCTACCAGCTCCCTTCTTAAAAATCATAATTTTTGATTTTGTAAGGTTAACCGTAAGATTCCATAATTGGCAGTACAAATCAAGACGGTTAATCATTAATTGTAAGGATTCTGGCGAATATGCAAATAGAATAGAAATAGAAGTGCCTTTATTAAATGTCCCGCAATCTCTATTCCTCCAGGTAAAAAGTCGGTGAGGTCATCGATGTACAAAGCAAAAAGATATGGGCTTAGTGTACATCCCTGTCTTACTCCCATAGTTGTTTCAAACCATTCTGATGTTTCGGTCCCGCTCCAGACACTCGATTGGTTGTCCTCGTATATATTTTCGATAACCTTCCCGAACTTTTGGCTCATCCCAGCGTTATAAAGTTTGAATATTAAAGCTTTTCGATCGATATTATCGAAGGCTGCCTTGAAATCGACGAAAAAGGTGAATAGTTTCTTTTTTTGTTCGATGAATGACCCAGCTATATTTTGCAGTACAAAAAAGTTGTCTACGGTTGAATAACCATTCCGAAAACCTGCTTGGAATTCTTTGATCAAATGGTTGTTTTCGATCCAAATTGACATACGCTCATTTAAAAGTTTTGTCATCTAAAAAATCGGCAAAATTTACCAAAACATGTGGTTGTAAAAACACATGTAAAACATTCTTTATCGTGCTAATAGCAAATATTTTAAAAATATTTTTATGTTCACATTTTTATTGCTCAACAGGCTGAATTGCTCGTTAATCAGAATAGTATATTGTCTAGACATAAACCTTTCCTCCCACCAAAGTGAACCATGCAAACCCATAAAAAATCGACCATATATATCCACCAGTCTACCCACCGACCGAATGCCAATTCATGTCACGTCCAAATCCACCTATGAGCCAAAACAGCCACAACAGTCAAAACTAGCAATCGATAACATCGATCAGGCTAAAGGCGATTTAAATTGCTAATCGAACAAGACGTTCGAATGAATGTGGTAAGCAAATTCGTCTAAAGTATGGTTAATCAGCCTAATAGCTGTCCACATGTGTAGACATGACAAAGTGCGACATTTACCTGTCAGAAAAAATTGTTCAGACATAGATGCCTGGCTCGAATGCGAGCATTATTACGCTCGACTGATCGCTGATATCGAAGTCGAAGCGTGGAGTTGGAAACCAATTACCCTCAAGTGTGTATCTGCTTCGAATGGCTTACATGTGTGTGTGGGTATCTAACTTGTTTGGAAACCGATAAATTTTGTAGCTTAATAGGGACAATAATGATTGAGGTTCTTATCACCTGGCAAGACTGTGATTCTGAATAAATTATCGGGTTTTCATGCGAAGACTCTTCGCTAAAGACAAGCGTCAGAGAAATTTATATGATGTGGTCTGTTAATAGCTTTTACCTGCGTCAATAAAACGAATTAGCGTGCGCTATAAAATGTCTTTACACGAATATAGATAGTGTTATCGGCTGTAAGCCTACGAGGAAAGGTGGGCGACACCTGTGGTTACTGGTTGATAGAAAATTAAGTAGTAATCGTATAGTTGATTGTCAAAGGGTGATGGCATTGTGTTTTGATACAAAAAAGGGGAAATGGAAAATTTTTATTGAAATTAACAGTAACTGGTAGAAATTTCCACCTTTTAAGGGAAATATTTGGTGATGGATAACAAGCTTTAAAATTTCAGCCAATAAATATAGGCATTGTGAGCTTTATCGACCTGATTTATCAAATTAGCAAGCAGTAGATAATGTTACCACTTAGTTTAACCCTGCAAAGATAATCTGCGTCAATTTGGCTCATTCGAAAAAATTTAGCTCTACCTCTTTAAGACTCCGAATAACACATTACGCGTTCGTAACATCCCAGTCAGAGCGAGTCTCTATCGGTTGATAGACGTGTTGTTGAGGAAGGTGTCACGAGGAAGGTGTCACCCATTTTGAGTTATAGCTACGCTGTGAGTCAAATCTACGCCCGATTATAGGTAAATTTATTCGGAAATGCATAAATAACTACACACCCGGGCAATACCTTACAATGGATGAGCAGTAACTTGGCTTTAGAGGACGCTGCCCTTTTAGGATATATAAACCTTATAAGCCATGAAAATATGACCTCCAATAAACGTTAATTTGGTTAAATTAAAAATTTAACCAGAAGACCGTTCATTTATTTACCATTTTTAGCTTGTAAAGGCTGTTCAAATCTTATGCGTCAAGGATAATATTTTAGTCCGTCCAGAGTAATAAGTGCGTTATACCAGACTCCCCGGTTAAATTTGTTTGCCGAAAAGTCTAGACAGCATCCTTACTTCCTCACTTAAGTGGCGCTACACTCCGGAATGAACCTAGTCATCAACCAACTCTCCTCTCCAATAAGCCCGGCCCTTAGCTAACTGCCTCCAGTTGCACACTCCAAGTTAGTTGAGGTCGGTTTCTACATGTGCGCTCCACTTAAAACGAGGTCTTCCTCTACTGCATCCGACGTCTGCCTGGCAATCGAAGACTCTGCGAGCCGGAGTATTGGTGTACTTGTCCCACCCAATGCGGACTTTTTGACAAGGGGCCTGTTGCTCTACGGCTCGTATAGTTCTTGATTGAATTTTCGTCTCCATAGCCCATCAACGAAAACGGGACCGAAGATTTTTCGAAGAATTTTCCTCTCAAATCGACCAAGGATTTCTTCATCCGCTTTTGAGACGGTCCATGCTTCAGCGCCGTAGAGCAGGACTGGGATGATCAGGGTCTTATAGAAGATTTCCTTAGTAGTTCGAGTGAGGGCTTCACTACTGAATTTCCTTCTTAGCCCGAAGAAACAGCGGTTGGCAAGAGTAATTCTTCGTTTAATTTCTGACGAGATGTTGTTGTCAGAGTTCATAGCGGAGCCGAGATAGACAAAGTCCCGTACTACCTCAAAGTTATATCTGTCAATAGTGACGTGCTGTCCAATTCGTTGATGCTAACTTGATTAACTTACTTAGGCTACCCTCATTACAGCTAAACCCATTTTTTCTGCTTCTTTCTCTATACTTACAAACGTGGCGGTGACATCAAATTGATTCCAACCAGTGACGTCAATATCGTCGGCGTATGCTAGTAGTTAGAAGCATGCTCTGTTCAGAGCTTCTGACGAAGGGCTCATGGCATCTGTAATCGGAAATAGTACCTCAGTTTTGAAAAAGGGCAATAAAAATGGAAATTAATTTAATCAGCATGGCTACTAAAGAACCATGAGAACCTAGGGCTCGGGAAAACTTCGAAAGCACAAGCGGCTACACTGTGCTAGGTCGAGGTAATAGTATAACGTCTAAAGACGTGTAACAGCTTTCTAAATGAAAGACGGATCTCACCAAGCAAAGGTGAATTGAGCTATGTAAACCTACTACCCATATTGTGTTTGAAACCCTCAATGGGTTCGACAACTTCCAAAGTAATATCATCCTGTAGGTCTGATTTTTGGGTCAGAGTATCTGTCGGTTTTCTTAAAAAAACCTAAAGATGCTGGTGGCATGAATCGAGAAACTATTGATACGCGTTCTGCAAATGATTTGGCGGGTCTCGTGATTGCAGTCCTTTGACATTAAATTTTCACACAGTATTTCACAATTCTTGTGTCCGCTTTCAAATCTTGGCTAGTACAAGGTTCGAGTCTATGTTAGTCCCTTTCAATGTTCGGACATTTAAAATACTGGATAAGTGCCTCCTGTCTGTCACAATGTAAGCAATTTGATCGAATCCATGTGCTCTAATGGATTTCAAGTTAAGGAAATAGTGTGCTGGATCTAGTGGCATTTTGTTTCGCGAAGTTAATGAGTCTAGGTCTGTGTTATCCGACATAACTGGTAAAGATGTCCTCTTTTCCTGCCTTTGCGTTAAAATCTCCATATACCAATTGAATTCCCTAGTAATGCCATTTTTTTTCATTCTTCGTTGCATATGCTTTAGTTTGCTAACTTAGCCTTGATGCAAAATATAAGACTTCTCGGTACTTATACAAAATTCACATCCGAAAAATCTTATTTTCTGTTCCCTAGCTAAAATGTTCGAGTTGTTTTTGATGGATCAGCTGAGACTGACACAAGGCAATCTCTAAACAAGACTCTCTTAAGCAATATACCAGCGTGTCCATACCATTTCTGGCGACATCGAGAAAATGTTTCGCCAGATTGTGGTTGCAAGGAATCATAATGACTCGCCAAGGATTGTTTGGGGAAAATCAAGTGACCATCCCTTGAAAAACTACCGCCGTAGAAGATGTCACAGTTTTTCATCATCCTTTTGCACTGACCATGAAATTGTATTTCCTGGATGGCAGCTATCCCAACTAACAATTATTCCTCTATAAAACAACAAAATTTTATTTAAACAAGCAATTATGTCTGTAGGCCTTATATGGTACTTGTGCGAGGATGTTGAGTAGTAGATTGTTTGGACAGAAGCCTGTTTTAGACATTATGCAGGAAAATTCACAAGCAGAGGTTATGATATTGTAAGGTGGTTTTTAAGCTTCCGCAGATGAATGTTCATTTACCATAAGTTAAGATGTTTAGGCAGAACTTAGCACAAAGTTAATCCGAAGCGTAGCATGTATAGAGCTTACGAATGAAGGCTTAAAAAAGCTCAGGTTAAAAGGTCAGAAAAAAGGTTAAAAGATCGGGAATCTACCGTATAATGAGTCAACACAATTAAAGTACTTCGTTGCACTTACTGGTATTTCATGTTACTGAGTACAGCCTAGTGAAGATCGTGTTCGACTACCGTGCGAGAGAACGCGAGTTCGAAGATAAGAGTTTTTTTATATAATTAAAAGTAAATATTATAAGAAAATATAAAAACAAATAGAAAATAAGAAATAATGCTGTTTTGCAACTTCGATGAGGCTTGAAAATATTTTCGGAAAGATTTTTTGGAAGCCTATATTTTGCTTCTGTAAGGCCATTAAAGTAAATGGCTTCCTAAAAGTCCGCCAAATGTTTTTCCATACGATTTCATGCAGGTAATTGGTAATTTTTAAGTAGCTCAAGGTATCTGGACAAAAACTTCATTATTGTATTCGTCCTTAATTATGTTGAAACAAATCTTAAATAACTTTAGTGCTTTATCGGAGCGATATTTTTAGTTGGGATATCTGCTTTATAGCACTTCAGGCCTTCTGTTCAGGTGATAAGAAGTAAGCGTTCTAATATTCCAGTGAAATATTTGAATGTCGCCTCGATGTTATTTTTATATTTTTAATGGACATCGAGATTATAATCATTCCTGACCAAGGCTTTTAGCTGATTCGTTACAATGGGGGTTTCCATGATTGAGTATAAAATCCAAAGCACAACTCTAAGCCAGACGGGCCAGTTACAAGGACTTTCAGTATACACGACAAGATTGATTACTGTCGCTGCTTGACAGGCTAATCCACCATCTTATCAGTTCAAAAGGTCTTACTAACCCTCGCTCTCGATGCAGAAAACGTAAGTTGCTCACATTGATCATCTTAACCGGGACTTTTGACCCCACCGTTGACTGCATCTTGTGAATTCTACCGCTGTCATCATGGCAAAGGTATAGTTATCTTGAGTGTAAGGATACTTTTGCCCCCTGCTCTCAGCTGCTGCCGGCAAGACTTAACGCAGGGTTTTACATACAATTTTCTAGGCAGCAGCGGGCTCCGTGAGGAGGCTGGAGTCGGGAGTTGGTAGAAATCAGCTAAATGAAAAACGTTTGTGGTTTTATAGAATCGCATTGCCCATCATTCGACTGAGCCGCGTTAACAGATCGCGATAAAACTGATATGGAAGAACTGCACAGCTGGAACTGTCTTTTTGAAAACTTTTGTAAAAACAAAACTGTAGCCCTTGTTTTGTTTAACAAAACTGTGGCAATGTCTATCGAATATCATCTGGAATATCTTATTAACTTACTTAAGTGGCGCTAAAGTCCGCTACAGTGGCGCTACCTGGGCCTCCACCAACATGCTTCTTCGTTAACCCCGGTCCTTAGCTAACTTCTTTTTTTTTTTTTATATAATTTACACGTACTCAAGGGGTTATGAATACCCTTTATATGTTACCATAGCACGAGCGTTAGAGAAGGGGAAGAAAGAGAGGAAAGGTTTTTTGATATAGTGGAGACTTAAACTCCATGGGTGGTGTCCGAACTATCTTCGGGGAGTCACTTTTTCTTGTGTTCGTTAAAGTTGAAGAAATTCAAGATGGTGTGCATACTTTTAGGTATTACACCGACCTTTTTATTTCTTTTAAATAAAAGTGAAATGGACTTTGGTTGGGATTGAACGCGCAACCTTCCACTCAACAAACGAACACATTACCACTACACCGCGACCACCCATCTGCACCCAGTTCCTATTTTTGGGTGCCACTTAACGCGAGAACTTCCTCTACTACGACCGACGCCTGCCAGAGAATCGAAAAATCTGCGATCCGTATTATTGGTATCCATTCGCTCTACATGCTGGCCAAGGCATTATACGTCAAATGCGGAATTATTTTTTGACTAGGGCTATGTCGCTTTACAGCTCGTATAGTTGTTGGTTGAATCTTCGTCTCCATAGCCCGTCAATTCAACGGAACCTAGGAATTTTCGAAGAATTCTACTCTCGAATCGACTAAGGTTTTCTTCATTCGCTTTTGAGACGGTCCATGCTTCAGCGCCGTTGGATAGGACTGGGATGATCAGGTTCTTAAATATGATCTCCATAGTAGTTCGAATGAGTTCAGACGGACGACTTTGGGGGTCTACCAAAAGAAGGCAAACCCCTGCATAGTTCGTCTCGTTAAATAATGTCGTATGCGGCCTTGAAATCGATGAATATGTGGTGCTTATCAATTTGAAATTCTTGGGATTTTTCCAGGATCTGTGTAAAAATTTGATCAGTTGCGGCCTTCACTTTCCTAAAACCACACTGATAAGGGCCGGATCTGTATGTTGGTAAACGGGTCAGGCGTTCACATATTACGGATGATAGAATCTTCAAGGCGATGTTGTGGAGTCTTATGTCTCTGTAGTTGGCGCAGTTCAGAGAGTCTCCATTTTTTTGGAATATCAGCTGCACATACGAAAAAATAAACCAGTGAGTAAATCAGTTATAAAATAGTTTGGAAGTATCCATATAAAGTCAGAATCCTTTTAAATTCTTTCAATGAAGTCCTGCTCAAATTGTGGGTAAAAAAATCTCGCAATTGTAAAATCGCATGATGTATTAAGTTATCACGTTATCAAGTTATCACGGATGCCCAACTTTTTGGCTAAATAATAGGCTCAGTGGCGTTATGACAGAAGGTCTGGGTTCGAGTCTAAAACGTTTTTTGTTGGGCCTCCTTCCGCAACAATTAGACAAATCATCCTAGTGTTGCATGTCCCGTCATTTTGCAAGAAGTACACATGCACACATAAATGGTTGTAAGAAAAAGCGTGGCCCGGCCCTACTTCCTAACAACCTTGTTGCTTCAAAAATAAGCGCATTTGTAACTAGAAACTATGTGCTTAGAAAAGTTATGTCTAAATTTCCTAATGGCATTTGGAAAAATTCAAACTAAACTTAATTTTGCCGGAAAAGGTCAATTAGAGCCTCGAACCTGTTTTTTTTTAATGGCGGCCAATTACAACTTCTGCGATTGGTCATGTCGTGAAAAGCTTACCACCTTATAGCCATAAAGCTCTATCACATTCCCGTTCATTATGGGTCATGTCGTGAAAAGCTTACCAGAAGGTTGGTTCCCGTCCCCGTTTACAATTCCCATCGCTGGATGTAGAGGAAAAAATGTGTCTCTCCCCTTTATGCCAGACCCTATCAATCTTCTGCAAGGGTATTAACCGAATGTTTTGAAATACCTTAATCACTTTATATACTTTTAATTGCATGCCATTTGTGGAACATGCTAGAACTACCTTGTGAACACTAGATACTCACATCAGATACCATCACGTTTTGGGAAATATATAAAAAAAAACTCCTTTATGCCAAACTGTGTCATGCAGGCTGGTTGGTAGGCAGGAAGGCAAGCAATTTCGACTTGCATGCATGTGTACACATTGTCCGATCAAAAGTGTCGACAAAGCAGCAGTAGAACGCTGCCCTGGCTATAGCACGCATGTAACGCAAGACTTTACGTGGCCAAACAGAGAAGCCTAATTCAAACACAAGACTTTGAATTCTCCATTACCACCTCAGTCAGTCCAGTGTATAGCATACCACGACAACGACGACACACCGCATAATGCAGCTTCGAGTACCCAGAGTGTACCGACCACACCGATCCGGGACGACTGTGCTGCACGTATAGACCCGAACACATGGCAAAACCGAGGCATTAAGTGGTAAGCTGTTGTTTTATCGTTGGCTCCTTTGATATATGAACACACTTCCATCCACATACAATATATCAACTGACATAAAATACAAGCACCTTCGGTTCAGATATCAGTTGCCATTAATCTTCGAGAACCACTCACATTTCGCTCGAATTCGATTGAATCCACATTAACTTGGTCTGCACAAGCAGGCGTGCACGTATGTGTACATGAACGAGGACGATGACGAGGAGTAGAGTAAGACCCCAATCCGCATACTATACACATATGTGTGTGTATCTAGGTTCGGTTCGTTTCGGTTCAGGTGGAAGGTGAACCAAAACCCTTGCTTTGCCCCGATATACTCTCTAGGCGAACTTCAACTTCGGCCTATGTAATGGGCTATGCCTGCTTCCTTGGCAGAGAGCATTCTGTTCCTCGTCCTCGCGCGTATTCCCATCGTGCCAGGTCATCTTCATGGTGTGTGAGTGTTAAGTACTTTTTGATTCCAAGTGCAAACTTGTTGAGTGATGGGTGGTGGCTGGTGGCTGGTGTGGTACAACTTGCAGAGTGTGTGTTGATTCAGTCTCTTCATTGGTTTTACATACACCCGTACTGTAGTACCTACTGCATACTTAGTCGAAGGTTAGACGTAGAAGAAGATTGAGTACAAGATGGGAGAGTGTATTTGATAAGCCAGCATCACAGGAGAGGCAGCCTCCTCCTTCTCCTTCGATTGGAGTTGGGGCCGCTGTCAACAACAGGATATGAATGTACACGCTTGAGTTGTAGAGACAACAGTAATTGGATCAAATGACATCTTGGGTGAAAGGCCTAATTTTCTGATCGAAAACAACAAAAAAAAAATCGAAATCAACTGAATTCTAGAAATTATTTCTGATTCCTTGAATCGGAAACGTACAACGACATGGAAGATCCAAATGCAATTTGTGACTTGAATACTATCTAACTATCGAATCCTGCACACATATAGATGTGGGTATAGCGTCGGTGATGCTTGTCGTTTCAGGATGGATTACTCTTCTTAGTTGCTGCGCTGGAGCATTATTCAATGCAATTTGGAGGTTTCAATTGGTTTCCTTAGGAGAAATTAGCTTTGTCTAGCTATTGATGTCTCCTTTGTAGATATCGAAGCGTTCACTTTGAGTTACAATAGGGTTAGTCGAAGGCATGAATGGTTTTCGTGGGTTAGGATGTGCAATTTCGTCAATATCCTTGACTGAAATTTTTATAGTTTGTTTGTTTGATATTGGGAACGTTTATAATGAATTTGGAGAAAAATCCTTTAGGGATAATTTGGTTCGGTTTTTTTTTATTTATTTTGAAGCAAAACGTCATTGTCTGAACTGAAACAGAAGAGCCTCAGGAAGGGTTGAAACCCCTTTTCTACTAAATTTGCACTTTTGCTGTGAAATGACGACTAAGGATTTCATCAGCAATATTTCATCTAAGCTTAAAACAATAGCCAGTAGCTACGATAACGATGTATAAACCGTAAGGGCTGTAAAAAAGCTGTTTGTATGTTTTGGAACTCAAATTTTCATATATTTTCTCACAAAGGATTGCATACCGCACTCGGTTTTGAATTGAACAGGATGAACAATTGTTTTAACGTCTGCTGCTTCCGACGCGACATCTCAAACCTCAAATGCTCAGACTTTTGACCAGGTCTATGCTCCTGTACGTCAACGCAAACGTAAATTTTCCGACGAATTGTCTTCTCAAATCTCCAAAAAATTGACCAAGGATTTCTTCATCCACTTTTGATGCGGTCAAGGCTTCAGGGTCGTAGAGTAGGACTGGGATGGTCAGTCTGAGATAGAATCTCCTAAGCAGTCCGAGTGAGGGCTTTACTACTAAATTGCCTATGACATCTAAAACGAGGCTATGACATCACGCTGCGTACGGCCAATGATGTCAATATCGTCAGCGTATGCTAGTATTTGCACCGATTTTTGGAAGATTGTGGCTCCGCTGTAGGCTTGGGAGTTTTTCACAATCCTCTCAGAAATCCCATTAAAGAAGTTACATGGCAGTGCTTCGAGTTTCCTAAATACTTTTTGGTATCGGTGAGGTCGTGTCCGATTCTGATGGAGTAGTGACATTTTTTCATCGTCATCCTGCACCGACGGACGAGTTTTAGCGGTATACCAAAACTAGACAGGGCTCTGTATAGTTCGTCTCTGTTAATGCTGTCGTATGCGGCTTTGAAATCGATGAAAAGGTGGTGGGTATCGATTTGGACTTCTTCGGTTTTTTTTACAGGATCTGCTGAAGTGTGAAGATTTGATCAGTTGTGGACTTTGCTGCGGCAAAACGACACCGATAAGGCACAATAATTTTTTTGGTAAACGGTTTCAGGCTTCACATTTTACGGCATGTAGGATCTTATATGCCGTGAAATTGTGGGCGATTAAGGAGACTTATGTGTCTGTAGTTTTCGCAGTCTCCTTTTGTTGTGGGTTGAGCAAACAATGCTGAAGTTCCATTTAATTATTTGGTAGATGTTACTCACCAAATCATCACAACCGGCTTTTTAAAGCTCGACGGGAAGGCCGTTATTTCCGGAAGCCTTTTTAAGTTTGAGTTTAGAGTAAGTAATGCTATCCTTACTGCAGTTAAGCCGGATGGTTGGTAGTTTTCATTTCCGCCGCCAATATTGAACGGTTCGTTTTGCCGGACAGAGGCATATTGTTCGTCATCGCCGTTGATTAATCTCCAGAAGGAGTTCTTTCATATCTTCAGCATCGACTGTGTCTCAACTACGATATTTCCTTGTTCATCTCGGCACGATCCTGCTCAAACTTTGTATCTCTAGATTTGTCATTGTACACTTTGGTTAAACTTACGAACGTCATTGCTGGAGTGACACCTTTCTATAACCACGATAGCACGCTCTCAGCTGTTCTTTCCTTCTTCCTTACCTATAGAGTAGAGATGCTAGTAGCCCGAGTTAGCCCCTGAGAATGTTTGAACATCCAAAATACTATATGACCGTTCCTTGATCTGAAGACCGCCAATGCCATGTCACCTCATGGACGTCGTCGTGAGGAAACCGTGAGCTGGCTATAGTGACATTTCGTTTCGCAGCGACGCCAATCAGCCTAAGTCCGTTGCCAGAAGTTATGTCGAGTAGGCTGTGTTTCCCCCAACTCTGCTAAAGAAGTAATGCCTGCTTTATAGCTTCTTGGTTGATTCTTCTAACTGTGCTTTTTTTTTCATAAGTAGGTAGTTAACCCAAGGCACAACCCCCAACCTGCCAGTTCAAATTTGTTTGACACCCCTAGGACACGGGGCTATCATTATCCACAATGGTATTGAGCGCTGCCCTTGGCCTTTCGACTCATCCGCCACCATCTCTGATCAATGGACCGGACTTACCCGTGTGACTATTTAATGGCCTGGTGTCTGAACATGTCGAATGATGTCGAAGCATCTTTGACTCCAATTTGGGAGTTCTTTCGCCTGGAAATAGAATATCTTGAATAGGGGTGAGTACACCTCTTCCTTCCGCTCTTTTCTGCTGGTATCTACGGTCAAGGTACTAGGCTACTCAGCGATATGAAGGCTGAGAACCGCTATTTTTTTGGCATCAGCTAGGAGAAAACCCAAGGTTTCATATAATCGCCTTGCTTACCATTTAACTACAAATCCTTTCCCAGGTTATTTAAAATCTTAAGGTCGCGCTCAGTGGTGCGATGGTTAGTGCAATGAAGTGCATCACAGAAGGTCTGGGTTCGATTCCCAGGCGTAGCGACAACTAAATGATTTTTCAATGGCACTCTGCTCGTGATATGACAATTCATCCGAGTAGTATTAATTGCCAAGAAAAGTTTATTTCAACTTAGCCGTTCGGATCCGGCATAAAACAGGAGGTCGCGCCATGAACGGTTGTGAGAATGGTCGGCTCTGGGTACTAACGAGCCTGTTGCGCCAACATGTAACGGGTGTTTTTTTTAGACGCTGGTTTTTCCAATATAGATAAAACTGTCATTTTGCGGTCAAACCGAGCAACACTAATGTCATAACGGGTGATCCAAGTAGAGATACTTTTTTCAATAGCCTTTTTTAACAGATCACGTGTGAGTCGTGTCATGCTGTCATTTTATTTTTGTTTAGTATTGTTTGGCATTTCATAATGGAAAGACTTACGCGTGAACAACGTTTACAAATTGTTCAACTTTATTATGAAAATTCACGTTCTGTGAGGAATGTGTTTCGTGCACTTCGCTCAACTTATGGTCAACATAATCGGCCTACTGAGCGTACTATTCGCAACACCATCACCCATTTTGAGACCCAGCATTCATTATTGGATAATATTCGACCGAATAGACCACGTCCAGCACGCTGTGAAGAAAATATAGCGGCCGTAGCTGAGAGTGTACACGAAGACCGTAGATAGTCGATACGGCGCCGTTCGCAGCAACTCGGACTGACGTATGGAACGACTTGGCGCATATTACGTCAGGATCTTAAATTGAAAGCGTACAAAATACAGCTTGTGCAACAACTGAAGCCGCTCGACCTTCCCAAGCGACATCGCTTCGCTCTATGGGCTCTTGAAAAGTTCCAAGAAGATCCGACGTTTTCGAGGCAAATTTTGTTTAGCGATGAGGCCTATTTCTGGCTCAATGGGTATGTAAACAAACAAAATTGCCGCATTTGGGACGAAGAGCAACCTGAAGAGATTGAAGAACTGCCACTTCATCCAGAAAAAAAAAACGGTTTGGTGTGGTTTGTGGGCCGGTGGAATCATCGGTCCATATTTCTTTAAAAATTATGCCGGTGCGAACGTAACCGTCAATGGCGACCGTTATCGTGCCATGATAACCGACTATTTGATGCCTGAAATTGAAGCTCGTGATCTCGGCGACATTTGGTTTCAGCAAGACGGCGCCACTTCCCACACATCGCATCAATCAATGGACTTATTGAGAGAACATTTCGGTGAGCACATAATTTCACGTTTTGGGCCGGTCGATTGGCCACCAAGATCGTGTGGTATCACACCGTTAGACTTTTCCTGTGGGGATATGTAAAGTCCAAAGCTTATGCCGACAAACCCGCTTCGATTCAGGCCTTGGAGGAAAACATCACGCGTGTCATTCGCCAGTTACCAGTCGAAATCCTCGAACGAGTGATCGAAAATTGGACTCAACGGATGGACCATCTGCGACGTAGCAACGGCCAACATTTGATAGACATAATCTTCAAAAAATAAATGCCAAAGAATGTTATTTCAAATGATAATAAACATTCTCCATTAGATTTGAATTTTCTGTGTTTTTTTCTTTAAAAAAAAGTAGGGAACCTCGAAATGGATCACCCACATGTTCAGTTTGGTTTGCCATTTCATCGTGAACAGGTTGAAAAACTAACAACGCTTGCAAATCGTGCTAATTAATTTCGAAAATAATCGTTCAGCTCGCGAAGTTTACCGCAAGCTCCGTCCATTTTATGGTTGACATAATAGTCCATCAGAGCAATTAATTCGGTTAACCATGGATCGTTTTCGTACTACGTTTACTCTATCTATGTGATAATACGCATCCGCAGAGACGTCGAACAGTGCGCACTGTAGAAACAATTGGCGCTTTAGAGCAAAGCATTGAAGAGGACCCGAATGAATTGGATCTTTGTCCATCAATTTTATTGAAGACTTTGTGCAAAGATCTTAGCTTTCGACCTTACAAGATCCAACTGAGCAAGAATTAAAGCCGCGAGACCATGCAATGCGTCTCGATTTTGGTGTATGGGCCGAAAATGAGATTTAATCGCCATGCTGATTTTCATCGCAAAATTTTGTTCAGTGATGAGGCTCATTTTTGGTTGAATGGCTACGTCAGCAAGCAAAATTGACGCATTTGGAGTAAAGAGAATCCACATGAGATCCTTGAGACGCCATTTTATCCACAAAAACTAACCGTTTGGTGTGCTGTATGGGCTGGTCATTGGGCCAAGCTTCTTCCGAAATGATGCTGGAGAGTCAGTTACCATTAATGGAGACCGGTAAAGAGCCATGATAACCAAATATTTTGTTCCCAAATTTGATGGCATAAATGTGGATGAGAAATGGTTCCAACAAGACTGCGCTACATGCCACACAGCGCACGTCACAATCGATTTATTGAAGGGAACATTCGATGAGCGCATAATTTCGCGGAATGGACCTGTCAATTGGACACTAAAATCGTGTGATTAAAACACCATTGGATTGCTTTCTTTGTGGATATGTGAAGTCGCTATTCGACGCCAACAAACCAGAAACTTTAGGGGACTTGGAAGCCCACATTCGTGGCGTTATTGCCGACATGCCGACATTTGGGGCAAAATGCTCGAAAAAGTTTTTGAAAATTGTACCTCTAGACTTGGCTTTTTTTGGACCGCGGTGGCCGCATGCCCGAAATCATATTTAAACATTAATGGCATAAAATTTTCCTTCCGATAAAGCCGAATTGACGCCAACAAACCAGAAACTTTAGGGGACTTGGAAGCCCACATTCGTGGCGTTATTGCCGACATGCCGACATTTGGGGCAAAATGCTCGAAAAAGTGGTTGAAAATTGTACCTCTGGACTTGGCTTTTTTCGAACCGCGGTGGCCTCATGCCCGAAATCATATTTCAACTTTAATGGCATAAAATTTTCCTTCCAATAAAGCCGAATTGACGCCAACAAACCAGAAACTTTAGGGGACTTGGAAGCCCACATTCGTGGCGTTATTGCCGACATGCCGACATTTGGGGCAAAATGCTCGAAAAAGTGGTTGAAAATTGTACCTCTGGACTTGGCTTTTTTCGAACCGCGGTGGCCTCATGCCCGAAATCATATTTAAACATTAATGGCATAAAATTTTCCTTCCAATAAAGCCAAATTGACGCCAACAAACCAGAAACTTTATTGGACTTGGAAGCCCACATTCGTGGCGTTATTGCCGACATGCCGACATTTGGGGCAAAATGCTCGAAAAAGTTTTTGAAAATTGTACCTCTAGACTTGGCTTTTTTTGGACCGCGGTGGCCGCATGCCCGAAATCATATTTAAACATTAATGGCATAAAATTTTCCTTCCAACAAAGACGAATTGATGGACATTAAAACGATTTTCTTGTGTTTTATTTCAATTCGAAGTTCACCCGATACTGGAAGTGATACTAAAGAAAGTTTTAGTTTTGCTACTCCACTTTAACAAAAATTTGAGTTTAAAAGTGAAAATAAATGCCCTGGAATTGTAGACATAAAAATTACAAACACGAAGTTTGAAATAAAAATGTCTTGCCTCTAAGGCATGAAAAGCATAGACATTCGGCAAGGTGGACAGACTGCCGGAATAGGGAAAGCAACATTTATTGGTTCCCCGACCATCGCTTTATGAGAATCAACTGAAATCTCGCGTTCGAAAATCTTTATGAAAACAATGCCTTAACCTGTTACGAAAAAGTTAAAAATCAAAAGAAGCCCGATTGTGGCGTTTATAGCCTTAGTACACCGAAATATCTTCATCACATCACTTCAAACAGCTGACGGGCTCAGTGGCGCGATGGTTAGTACGTTGAACTGCCGCGCAGAAGGTCTGGGTTCGATTCCCAGCCGTAGCAACACCTAAATGATTTTTCACTAGACCTCTTCTCGTGATGATCTGACAAATCATCCTAGTAGTAGCAATTGTCATGAATAGCTTATCTCAACTTAACCATTCGGATTCGGCATAAAACAGGAGGTCCCGCCACCGTGCAAACCATACAAACCATACAACGAATGGTTGTGAGAAAAAAAAGCTAGGCGCTGGGTACTAACGAGCCTGTTGCGCCATAAATTTATTTATTTTACCTCACACAGCTAAGTCCCGCAGTAATATTCCGAAAAGAATATTTTTATCATTATTCCTGACATCCTTAATCGCATACATCCTCAGGACGAAATTGCACCTAGGTATGTAACTATTTATTTACCAATTGCAATTTATCGTTAAACTGTAGCCAAACATAAATATTGAAGTACCGAGAAACCCTCAATACATTTGTAAGTCTACCTATGAATTATCCTTTCATAAGTGAACTTTCAATTAAAAAATAAAACCAACACCATCAGATCCGAACAAACAAAAAAAAAGGAATACTTCTCAGGACTGGGGATGCATCACTCAAACAGTCAATTTTATTTAATGACATATTTTACGTAATTGGTAGTCTCCTTTTTAAACCGTTATTTTTTTTTTGTTGTGTCCTTGTTGTTCGAATATATTGATAATCACTTTTGTCACATCGCATTCAATTTTTTGTAATTATGAAAATTAAATAAGCTTCATGGTGGAGCTGCGTCTATAGGCGGACATGAACGGGTAAATATGGACAAGTTTACATGACATGAAACGGGATTGCTTGGTTAATGTTTTCATTATCGTAATTACGTAAAAAAATAAATAAATATAAAATTTTTAATTTAATGTCGGTGTCTCAATGGTCTTTAAATAAATAAAGCGGACACCTGGTCGTATGAAAAGATTGTCGTTTCACAGGTACTGGTATTTGGGTTCTTGTTATCCATACACACAGAGGATTTTTTTTCCCCGTGGGCTGGTGGAAATCTTACGATGAGCACGTGCCCAAAGTAGTGTAAGATTTTTACTCACTTAAGCCACCACCCTTTGTGTATTTGTATTGCAACTAAGAAAGCGACTTATATAGCAATTTTTTCTTATCACGAACAATGAATGTTTGGCAGGTAACTTTCCTTTGGGAGTTCCTGCTTTTTTCGCAATTTATAGCGCGGTTTGTTATTATCTGGCAAATTCTAAGTTCTTAGTTCTTTGAAGATGCCGCAACAAATTCGTTTCGTCAAGCATCTGGAAGACCGTTGTGTTAACGTGTCCTAATAAACGTTTTTAATGTTTTCGTGCAAAATTTTTCTTTTCATTTTTAACCGCGGGATACCCAGACCTCTGCGTATATCTTCATTCCTTATATACCACGGCGCATTGACGACTGATCTTAACATTTTGTTTTCAAAAGTTTGTACAATATTTAGATTCGTTTCACTGGTACAACCCCATAGTTGTATACGATATGTCAAAACCAGCTTTAGCAGTTGCTTGTCTAATAGCAGCTTGTTATCAAGGTTACCGATAGCAAACGCGTGATCATAGTAGTGCCAGATTTTTACTGACCAAAATACACCACCCTTCGATAAAAATCGTTAGATACCTCAACTTATGAAGCTATTTTTCTATCACGAATTAAAAACTTTTGCCAGGTCACTTTCAAGGAAAACACAATTAGGCGCCTAAATTTCAATTAGGCGCATTTATTCTTATCTCGCCAAGTTGAAAGGTTTCGTTCTTTGTAGTCGGCGTTAGTCGGTTTCTTGTTTCAGCTTTGATTGAGGAAGAGTCCCAAGTCCAATTGGTAATTTATCTAGGCTTACTTACTTATATACTTCAGTGGCGCTGCAGTCGGGAATGAATCTGGGCCTCAACCAAGATGCATCTCCACTTAAACCGGTCTCTCCAAGTTGGTTGAGTCGGTTTATACTTGTGCGCGTCACTTAAGGTGAGGTCTTCCTCTACTGCGTCCGACGTCTGGGTGGGAATCGAAGAATCTGCGAGCCGGAATGTTGGTGTCCATTCGTTAAACATGTCCTGGCCTGCTTGAACAAAGGTATGTCGCTGTACAGCTCGTATTGTTCTTGGTTGAATCTTCGTCTTCATAGCCCGTCAATGCAAACGGTACCAAGGATTTCTTGAGTCGACCAAGGATTTTTTCATCCATTTTTGATACGGTCCGTGCTTCAGCGCCGTAGAACAGGACTGGGATGAACAGAGTCTTATACGGGATCTCCTTAGTAGTTCGAGTGAAGAATTTACTACTGGATTGCCTTCTTAGCCCGTAGAAACAGCGGTTGGCGAGAGTAATTCTTCGTTTAATTTCTGACGAGATGTTGTTTTCATAGTTAATAGCGGAGCCGAGATAGACAAAGTCCCATACTACCTCAAAGTTATATCTGTGACGTTCCGTCCGATTCTTCGTCCTTTCGTGTTGAGAGCATATACTTAGTCTTGCCCTCATTTACGGATAAACCCATTTTTGCCGCTTCCTTCTCCATACTAGCAAATGTGCCCATGATTCATCTGCGTATGATAGTAGTTGCACCAATTTTTAGAAGATTGTGCATCCGGTATAGGTTTGGGAGTTTTTCACAATCCTCTCAAGAATCAGATAAGAGAAGGCACATAACACATTAAAAGGACTTAAGCAAGGTGATGGCTTAAATCCTTTTTTTCTATCAAATGTGTCGGCGTAAACGTTTCCGAACCTGATGGAGCAACGAGAATTCACCATCATCATCCTAAACAAACGGACGAGTTTGGGCGGTATACCATTAGAAGCCATGGCTCTGTATAGTTCGTCTCTGTTAATGCTGTCGTATGCGGCTTTGAAATCGATGAAAAGGTGGTGGGTATCGATTTGGACTTTTTGGGTTTTTTTTTCCAGGATTAACCGAAGTGTCAAATTTTGATCGGTTGTGGACTAAACTAAAACCACACTGATAAGGGCCAATCAGGTTGTTGGAAAACGGTTTCAGGCACTCACAGATTACGGCAGATAGGATCTTGTAGGCGATGTTGAGGAGGCTCATGCCTTTGTAGTTGGCGCAGTTCAGATGCCTCCTTTCTTTGAAATCGGGCAAATGATGCTGGGGTTTCATTCTTCAGGCATACCTTCATCCGGCCCGATTTGGCTAATGATTTGGTGTATGTCACTTACCAAATCATCTCCACAGGTTTTATAAACCTTGAGTGTAGATATTGCTAATATCCCTTCACTTAGGTTTTTTTTTTATATAATTTACACGTACTCAAGGGGTTATGAATACCCTTTATATGTTACCATAGTACGAGCTTTGGTGAAGGGGAAGAAAGAGAGGATAGGAAAGATTTTGGATGTAGTGGAGACTTAAACACCATGGGTGGTGTCCGAACTAGCTTCGGGGAGTCACTTTTTCTTGTGTTCGTTAAATTTGAAGAAATTCAAGATGGTGTGCATACTTTTAGGTATTACACCGACCTTTTTATTTCTTTTAAATAAAAGTGAAATGGATATTGGTTGGGATTGAACGCGCAACCTTCCACTCAACAGACGAACACATTACCACTACACCGCGGCCACACACAATGTCGGGTGAATGGTTCGTTCTGCCTGAGAAAATAATGTTGTTCGTCATCGCCGTTTAACAGCCCGCAGAAGTGGGTCTTCCATATCCTCAGCATCGACTGTGTCTGAACTACGATATTTCCTTGTTCATCCCGACAGGATTCTGTTCAAGCCTTGTATCCTTGGCTTTGACATTTTACACTTTTGTAAAACATGCCAACATCCTTTTGGAGTGGCAGCTTTCTATATCCTCGATCGCTCGCTTTTCTTGCTCTTGCTTTCAGAAAAGACGGCGTCTTTCTTCCTCCCTTGCCTGTAAAGTTCAAAGGCGACTTTGTAGGCCTCGTTCTTGGATGCAATCGTTGCCAACGTTCTTCGACATTCGATGCTGGTGGTATGGTGTTAATCAGGAGGTTAAGCGATACGCGTTGCGCGAAGGTCTTTTCTGCAGTATGTCTGGCGTGGTGGATATTCGCATTGACTGTAACAATGTACTCCGAGTCGATGTTAGCTCCTCGGAATGTTCGCACATCCAAAATACTGGATACGAGCCCCTTGTATATCACAATGTGATATATTTGATTGACCGTTCGTTGATCTGGAGACCGCCTTGTCCCCTTATGAATTTCGATATGAAGAAACCAAGTGGTCTGGTCCGGACGGCCCATGTTATGCCACTTGTCCATTAAGACCCATTGTGAACCCCATTGTGGCCACATGTATGACTATTCCCTTCTTTTGTCCTGCTACTGTCGTTAGTCCCCTTCCTTTCATTCAGATGTTTTGGCACACCTGAAAAGGTAAGAGAGAAGTATTTCGGATAGATTCGTGAAGTATTTTCCTAAAGTTCTTGTTCTTAGTTGACTGAGGCCGAGGCAGTGCCATAGAAATAGGGTATCCTCATGTATTTCTTCATCAGCGCAGCCTCTACAAACATCATCATAAGATGCATTTTCAGCTTGTGGCTTTTAAGTAATTTATGTCCTGTAAAAATCCCTACTTGTGTCGAAACAAATTCCCTATTTTTGAACTAGCTTGTGGGTTCTTCCGTTGTCATACTCAGGCCACATTACCTAAGATGTTTCACAGATAGGAAGGGAGTTCCACCGTTACTTGGCGATATTCAGTGTTTCCTGTACTAGCCGTGAGTTGAGGTCACAGAGTGGCGGTTTTACAAATTGGTCTGCCAGATCAATTGTAATGACGGATCATTTTTTCGCCAGTTCATCAGCATTTTCATTTTGCCTATATGACTTCGTTCATCATCGGCGAACGTAGCAAGGATAGTTCCAACTTCTTGCGGTATATCACAAGTTTAAAGTAGAGAAGCGTCCCAAGAACACTTACTATCGGTACATCTGCCGAACTTGCTTTAAGCACCCGGTATTGTTTTCCATACCAAACACGAAGAGCCTATTCCCGAGATATGATTCTTGTATATCGTATAGGCGTAATGGGAGAACTTTCACGAGTCCAGAAAAAGCTGAAGCATAACATTTTTTCTTCAAATTCTTTATCGATACCTCAATAGTTCGGTACACCTTGTCAATCGTCGAATGATTATTCTGAACTCAAACTGGTGATTAGGTCTATAATCGGTTGAAGATGCCTTAGGAATATCCTGTCGAACATTTCGAATGACTTGACAAAGGGAAATTGATCTACAATTTCCTGGTTGTAAAACGTTCGCAACTTTGCATTGGCTTGGTATGTTTATGATTCCTGTTTTCATATATAAGTTCTCTTAGCATTTGTACTTCAAAGCCATGCGCTAGCACCGAAGCGTCTTGTACATTCTATGTACATTCTGGGCTATATCACGAGATGTGATATCTAATTTTCGTGACTCCCAACTACAACCATACTTCATGGGCTAATCATCTAATCATCTTACATAATAACTTCTCGTACTTGGTAGTATCGAGCTCTTTGAGACACATTCACTTTTTTGAGATCTAGATGTGGGTGACCTCGTTACCTTGAGCTTTTCCCGATAAGGGTTATTTTATTTGCAATAATTGGCTCTCACCAGAATCTCCGAAGAAGGTGGATTTCCCAGTGATACTGGGCTATGTCACCAGATGTGATACCTGATTTTCGTGACCCTTAACTACAACCATACCGCATGGGCTAATCATCTAACCATCCTACATAATAACTTCTCGTACAATTTCTAATTAAAAAACAAATGACACTTTCAAAATACCATACAGAAAAATCTTTTAAATTAATCCATCAACCCTCCTTAACACCAAAAAACTTCCGAAACAAAAAAAAAATCAAATTGCCTGGGCAATAGGTCCTGCAGCAACCTAAAACTATCCTCAGAGTTAACCATGTTTATACCATGAAATGTATCTCGTTAGATATATGATCCGGTAGCTGAATTTTCTCCTCTGAGGTAAATTTATAATAAGAATTGACTTTTACCCCGTACCCTTTCCAACTCTCCATTTATACTCTGGTTGGGGGCTAATCCTGGAATTTACCGAACACAAAATTGGATACTGACACTGGTTATCTGTTTCAGCTTATGCACATAAATTAAACCACCCTTCTGCGGAGGATTTTCAACAGATTTCTTTGTGCTTTGGTAAGGAACATATTGGATTTTTTTTTCTTGTGACCTGAACCTACATTTTAGAAGGGAACTTATGTGGTGAAAATTTATTTTCATGTATTTCCAATTTGAAAAAAGAATGAATATTCCCTCAGGAGTTATTTTGGGAGACAGCAGAGGAGAGCATTTAATTCCAGCTTTGTCGTAAGTGATCGGCTGAGATAGATATTGTAAAACCATTAAAGCCTTAACTTCAGCGTGGGTTACGTACATGACCAGCACCATCGTACAGTTTTAGTGAAAACCTCAGGGTAGGCCCTTCGCAAAAAGGTTTTCAAAAATGTTGGACATTGAAGAGTCGTAATTGAAAACGTTTAAGATTAAGAAAGTTTAAGTTTAAAATTCTTCCAACTAAATTCATCTTTGTTCCCGTTTTCAGTTAGGGTATTTGAAGGGAAATTATTCATCAACGAACATTACGACCTATAGACGACTCAGATGAAGTGACATCAAAAAATCTCTTTGGGTGACTGGGATGACATGACAGAATGAAGTAGATTTAGGTGCTGCACACAGTCAAAAGATGACCTGTACAAATAACCTGCATACGTTAGATGCAAAAGTAACATCGATGTATATGGATCACAATTCGGTGAGGAATTTCAAAGGTTTGTCAGGATGTTGTGATTAGTACGTCGGACTACTTTCAAGAAGCCATCAAGTCAATAACTTAGCCACTGACCTACATCTTGCAGACAATATGTTAGATATGTCCACAGCCTCAAACCTAGCTGTTCACTTCATTTGTATGTTCGAAGTTATATTTTTGCCACAAAGAATAAGACGGCAAATTTGGAAAGTTTCTGTTTCAGATGGCTTAAAAAAAAAATTTTGATTGCAAAATTTGGACCAGGGATCGGACATGAGCAATAACGTGCCCCATTGCAGGCCCAATACTGCAAATGAAATTGGACAGCTTCTAGGAACGTATTTTCAACGCACTGAAAGTTGGATCTACCGATTTCGCATACGAAACAATATTGTGATTGTAAAAATTTCGGGAGAATCTAACAGCGTTCAGCCAGGGCAATGCGATGAGTGGTTACAAGAGGTATGGCATATAGTTCTTGAGGAGTATCGACCCGGTGAAATTTGTGGACAAAGCCGTCATTTTTTACAAGTTGAGACCTGAAAAAACGTTTAAATTTAAAGGAGAAAAATGCACATATGGAAAAATGTCAAAAGAAAGAATAACCGGACGGATCTGAGAAAAAAACTCCTTGTTATTGGCAAATCAAAAATTTCAAGATTTTTCAAAGGTACCAATGTTTGCAAGCAAAACATAAAGTTCTTTTTTTTTCGTGGGCTCTTGGAAATCTCGAAAGACACGATGAGCATGTGACCAAAGTAGGGTGACACCTTAAACCACTAAAACCACCACCCTTTTTTTATTTGTTTTGCAACTAAGTATGCGACTTATCTAGGAATTTTTGCTTTTGGCTTCAACACATTTTTAATCAGAGTTGTAGGCATTTTCTTTTTTAAATTCAATTTCTGTGAGTTAATACTCATAAATTTCGCCCGTCTTTTTTGCAGCTCCTTTGCTACTTCACAGCCGCGATAATTTCCTTTACAGTTGATGCAGATAGGAGGAGTTTTCTTATCTGAACTACGATCTATATGATTTCCGGTACATTTTAAACTTTTTGAAAATAGGTTTGCGTATGATTATATCCTTGGCAGCGCTTGCACTGAGGAAATAATTTGGAATCCTTACGCCTGGGTTCAATTTTTATAACAATATTAAGTTTTGTTTTTATTTCATTAATTTTAAATAAATTTTTCTTTATCCAAAGTGAGTATAAAAAAGGAAAACCTCGTTTTATAAAATATTCTTCGCCACCTTTTTGCAGTTTTTCTCGCTTGACAATGTTAACGGCATCTATAACTTTATATTGCCTGATTTTCAGATCGGTAATAATGTCATCCGTTAAGCACGACGCATGTAACCCTCTAGCTACAACGCGTAAAGGCCTTTAAGATTTATTTTCAAATGAACACCATTCAATTCTATCGGTATTTTGCTTCCGATATAATAGACGGTAGCTTTCCGGGTCTTTTACGAAGACTTTCCATGTATTTTAGCTGAGCGAAGTTACTTGGTAGTCCGACAATGTCAACGGTTTTATTGATCACATTTATTGGCGGTGGGGGCCGTTGTTACAGCTGTTTCGCCTTTTGACATTCTTTTTGTCTCGGTTTATAATTTCGGGAAATGATACAGCTTTCCTTTTATTAACCGGTCTTTTCTTTCGAATTCAGTCGGTTTCGCGACTGAGTTCTTCTTTATCCGTTTGGTATACGGAGTTCACGGAGCAGTGTGCACATGCTTTGGCTCATTAGGTGGTTTCAATGTACTCCTTAGTGTCATATTTTCTTCCTTAAGATGCAGAATTTCTTTACGAAGTTCTTCGTAGAGCAGTTCGACATTGTTAAGCCTTGTTCGAAGAACGTCGTTTTCGTCCTTAAGGCTCTTATTTTTCATTGAATTTCGCTTTCCGTTGGCTGACACTTCTGGTGTTGTCGAGATCCTTGGGACACAAATATTTTTTTGAGATCTAGTTGTAGGTGATCTCGTTACCCTTAAGCTTTTCTCGTAACAAAATTGCAATAATTGGCTCACCCCCGAATCCGTAGAGGCGACCTCCGAAGAGGGTGGATTTTCCAGTGATACTGAATTTCCACCTGGGGTATTAAATTTGTTTGTTTTACTCATTGCATTTTGTTTTTGTATACTCTTTACACTCGGTGTACGGGGAGTGGATTTAAGTCGCCTTCTACGATAGAGCTGCCATTCCTCCGGTATATTTTGACCCCTATCTCGAAGGGGGTTAGGCTTGGATGACTTCCGAGATTTTTGAGGGAGTTTTTTGAAAGTGGGATACAAAGCATAGGACGGAGAAAAAAATGTTGTTGCTTCTCGATAACTGCTTTTCACATTCTAAGACTCAAAACCTTTCATCGATAAAACTAGCTTTCCTTCCGCCTAATTCAACATCGATATTGCAGCCAATGGACCAGAGTGTGATAAAAGTAATTTCCGCAAAAACCTTGTGTTTAAAATTATTCAAGACCTAGACCCATTGACTTTTTGGACGCTGTCCGCAAGGTGGCCACAGTTTGGGAAGAAGAAATAGTGATTGCTGCTGTTGTGGAAAATTCAGTTCTTGAGGACTCTGATGACGATGACGGTTCTACAATTAAAACAAGCCCTTCAATAGCTCATTCATTTAATGCAATAGGTGTTCTTAAGGTTTTTCTTTTCAACACAACACCAGGATTAACAAATAATGCAAAGGAAAAAAAAAAGAACTTCTCTACCTTAAAAATAAAAAAACAGTCAATTATCATGGATTTTTTCAAAACTGCTGACTCTTAAATTATTATTTAAAAAATTAAAATATCCGTATACGAATTTTATGTATATATAACGGGTGATTTTTTACGCGTAGTTTTTTTTTTCAAAATCGAATAAAACACTCAAATTTGCATCAAATATTCAAAATTGTTATTGTAATCGATTAATAGGCCCTTAAAAACAACTTCATGTAAATGTTGTCCGCGGCTCCGTTTTAAATGGTCCATTCTGATGATCCAATTTTGGTTCACTATTTTGAGCATTTCAGCCTGTATTCCACGAACTACGCGTGTTATGTTATCCTTAAGGCTTCAATCGTGTTCGGCTTGTCCACATAAACTAACGACTTTACATAACCCTACAAGAAATAATCAAGAGGCGTTAAATCGCATGATCTTGGCGGCCAACTCACAGGGCCATATCGAGAGATAAGCTGCTCACCAAATTTATCCTTCAACTAGCTGTGTGGCATGTGCCACCGTCTTGATGAAACCACATGTCAACCAAGTTCAACTCAGATAACTGGGGCAAAAAAAAAAGTCCCGTTCGCCGTTGACGGTAACTTTTCTTCCACGGTCGTCTTTAAAGAAAAATGGACCGATGATGCCACCAGCCAAACTGTTGTTTTTTCGGGATGCATCGGTAGTTCTTGTATGGCATTTGGCTGTTCATCACTCCAGGTGCGACAGCTTTGCTTATTTACGTATCCGTTGAGCCAAAAATTAGCCTCATCGCTGAACACAATTTTTCGATAAAACAGCGGATTTTCGTGGAGCTGTTCTAAGGCACATTCACCAAAAATTAGTAGTTGTGGTAGGTCATTCGGCTTCAAATTTTGCACAAGTTGAATTTTATAGGCTTTCAAACCCAAATCGGGTTTAAAATTTTAAAATTTAAAAATTTTCACGGCGACGAATTGACATTTCACGGTCTTCATTAGCATTGGACGCTACGAATATTCGGTACGCACTGTTGATGGTTTAATGTCCAACAAAGTAAATTTAGTGCGAAATTTGGTGATAACAGCACGAATTGTTGATTCACCACGTCGATTATAACGACCATAATATGGTCGTAACAAACGGTGCACATGTTTCAAAGAGCACGAATTTCGATAGTAAATTTCAATAATTTGCAATCTTTGCTCGTTTGTAAGTCTTTCCATGATGAAATGGCAGGGTATACTGAAAACTTTTCACTTTGACAGATGACGTTTGGACGCCATTACTAACCAGTGCTTACTTACTTACTTTAGTGGCGTTACAGCCCGGAATGAACCTGGGCCTCAACCAACATGCCTCTCTAATTAGCCTGCTCCTTAGCTAACTGCCTCCAGTTGCGCACTCCAAGTTGGTTGAGGTCGGTTTCTACTTGTGCGCGCCACTTAAGGCGAGTTATTCCTCTACTGCGTCCGACGTCTGGCTGGGAATCGAAGACTCTGCGAGCCGGAGTATTGGTGTCCATTCGTTCTACATGCCCTAGCCATCTTAAACGTCCAATGCGGAGTTTTTTGACCAGGGGCATGTCGCCGTACAGCTCGTATAGTTCTTGGTTGAATCTTCTTTTCGTGGATCGGGCAAACGATGCTGAGGTTCCATTCTTCAGGCATACTTTCTTCCGACCAGTTTCGGCTTATGAGTTGGTGGATATTTATTACCAAGTCATCTCCGCCGGCTTTATAAAGCTCGGCAGGAAGGCAGTCATCTCCGGCAGCCTTATTAAGCCGTTTTCGATTCGTTTTGGTTTGTGTGCCCGACAGCGGAATGTTGTTCGTCATCGCCGTTTAACAGTCTTCAGAAGTGATTCTTCCATATCATCAGCGCCGACTGTGTCTCAACTACGATATTTCCTCGAAGGGATTCTTTTCGAACCTTGTATTCGTTGCAATGAGTTAGCTAATGTCTTGGAAACATAAGACTTCTTGCCTAAGTCTGGCACTTATAACAAATTCGCATCCGAATAGTCGCTGTTCACTGTTCACTATAACACGGTCCGTAGTAGATATCACAGTTTTTAATCCTCTTTTTGCCCGGCCCATCCCATCGTATTTCCTGGATGACAAGCAATAATGTTTGCTTTGTAGCAGTTTAGGGCTTACGCTAGTTGTTCGCTTGCACTTCTCCTGTTTAATGTTTTTACATTCCAGGTGCAGATACGAACGTCGTTGTCCTTTTTTCGTTTAGCCGTGTCGTCAACAATAAAATCCGTCCGTTCCTAGGCTTTTGGTTGCTTCGTAACCGTTAGATTTTTCCATGATTGGGTAGTTAACCCAAAGCACAACCCCAACCTGGAAGGCCAGTTCCAATTTATTAGACATCCCTAGGACACGGGGCCATCAGTATCCACTACGGGATTGAGCGCTGCCGTTGGCCTTTTGATTCATCCGCCACCAGCTCTGTTCAAGGGGCCTGACTAACCCTTGAAAATTCCTAGACAACCTGTTGTCCGAATATGTCGAAGCAGCTTGTCTAGGTTCGCCTGGGACAGCAGGCCGGGTATTCATTCCGTGCCATTCTGATCTGGCTGTTTATAGTGGTGCTGTTTTTCGTCGTGTTATCAACACTCGCGCTTATCGTTTAGCAAGTCAAATCCGGTTGGATGAGACCAGTACCCGATGGTTACCACTTGGAGGTAAAAATAAGAACTTGATGTGTAGTCAGAGTTACAACACTGGGCATTGCCAAGTTAAAGCCAATCAGAGTCTACCCTCGTTCTACAATACCCAACCATCACTAACCAGTGCTGCCAACCTGAAAAACTTTTGAAAAATCACCCTTATAATGTACATGTAAAACTTGGATTACTTTTATTTAAATGAAATAAAAATGCATGTAGCATAACATAGACATTAAAAAAAAACTTTTTTCGTTCGGATATAGCCTGACATGCGCTTGTAACGACGGAAAATTTGTCTCCCATGAGTGTCGTTATAACCGAATTCTGCTGTATAAGGTATGAAAACCATTTTTGTTGAGGATAGGGATTCATCTAACAACTCTTTTGTTGTAAGGCTACCAACGTCTTAGAGATAGTCCTGATAAGCAATCGGTGGTCGCACATTGAAATCTGCGTCTTATTTCATATAAATCCATACCTCTCCAACAGGATGAGTCCTTTTAAATTAAATTAGGATTTCGGGTTTGTTTCCAATGTCTTCTTTTAGATTTTTCATATCCTCATTTACCACGGATAACAATCACACAGCTTCTCGAGAGAATGAATTACCGAGGATTCCTCAATCCACCTTTAAAGAATGCGCTTAAAGAGTATTAGTTCTCCAAGACCGAATAAGGCTATAAGTCGCAAAGCATTTAAGAAGATTTGTTCCCTCAAAGCGACCAAGGATTTCTTCATCCGCTCTTGATAGGGTCCATGAATTAGCCCGGTAGATCATGAATAAGATGATCAGGATCTTATATAAGATCTTCTTAGCTGTTCGATTGATGGCTTTACCACTAAATTGACTTCTTACCTCTAAGCGGCTGTAAGAGTTAATAGTGGAGCGGGGGTAGACAAAGGCTCGTACTACGTAATAGTTATATCTGTCAATGGTGGCGTTCTGTCCAATTCGTCGATCTTGGGTATCTTTTGGTGATGACATCATATACTAGGTCTTACATTCATTTGCTGTTAAGCCCATTTTTGGCGCTTCCTTCTCTAAACTACGCTTGGAAGTTATGACATCACATTCAGTATGACTAATGATGTTAGTATCGTCGGCGTAAGCTAACATTTACTTTCACCGATTTACAAAAGATTGTGGCTTGAGAAAGTTTGTGATATTGGTTCGGGAGTTTCTCACAATCCTCTCAAGAATATCGTATGAGATGACACATGACAGTGCGTAGCCTTGATAAATCCATTTTTTTATCGAATGTGTCGGTGACCCTGATGGAGCAGCGAAAATTTTCTATCGTCATAATGTACAGACCTATGATTTCTAGGGGTATACCAAAACTAGGCTCTGTATAGATGTAGCTATGAATGGCTTCGTATAAGGCTTTGAAATATGAGGTGGGTATCGATTTGTACTCCTTGGTTTTTTTTTCTGATACCAACCCCACCTTTTGCGAAGGTTTGACAAACATCCAGGATTGAAAATCCATAGCAAGAAGCTTTTCAAACTTTCTGTTTTGAGTCGGCTTCGCATTCCTTGAAAAAAAAATAAAGGTCTGGGTTCGATTCCCAGCCGTAGCAACACAAATCATGCGAGTAGTATCAGTTGTCAAGAAAGGCTTTTCTCAAATTAGATTCGGCATCACACAGGAGTTCCCACCATCGTGCAAGAAGTGCACACGCATATACGAATGGTTGTGAGAAAGCTTGGCACTGGGTTCTAACGAGCCTGTTGTGCCAAAAATTTGTATTTGCAAACAAAAGAGTGATGCAGCTTGGTTTGAGGCCATGTATGGGCCGTTACTGTCAGATTATTCATTTCATTTCAAATAACGATCAGTTGGTGAATGGTTTAAGGGGTTCCAATATTGCGGCTGATCGGATCTTGTAGGTGATGTTGACTCTACTATGTTGGCGCAGTTCAGTGGGCCTAACGGCCGCTTGGTGGTAGTTTCCGCGATCGTCGTTGAACGGTTTATTTATATTAGCAGGTTAAGATTGTTCGTAGACTTTGAGGCATTTATCAGTCTGCTGAAGGGGTTCTTCCATATCCTCTGCATCTAATATGTTGTATCTACGATATTTCCTTGTTCATCTCTGCAGGATTTTATTGGGGTCATGCATCATTGACATTGACGTGTTACATTTTTTATCTTCGAATTTATTATGAAAAGGCGTTGTGCTTCCCTCCTTCTTTGTATATAAAGTCTCGTCTTCACCAGCAGCTTTGGCTTGAATCAATTACAGTTGTGATAATCTGTTGGCAATCTTTGCAAACCATGGATTTCGTGATAATGGCCGGGAGAAACCTAGCACATGTGTTGCAGACGATCTTATGGCTTGTTGACATAGACAGCCAATGGTCTTCGACATTAGATACTGGTGGTGTAGTATAAACCGAGATATTAAGAGATACACGTTCTCCAATTGTCTGGGTGGTCTCTTCAATTTGCAGTCTTTCGACTTTTTAAATTTATGGCTTCAAATATGAACGTATGTGCTTATTCCAAGTCAAGTAAACTTCTTCAGTGTCTGTAAGGGTCGTAGATGAAGGTAAAAATCGACACATCTACCGGGATACACTCAAAAGTTATCTGGTAACGTTTGCATAACTCAATACCGAAGCCTTGTAATGAACAAAACCGAGGAACTATTTCCAATGAACTATCGGGCACGCTTTTTGGAAAGATAGAAAAATTAAAAACTGTTGCACATAAAAATGTTTTTGACAGAGATAAAGGAAGTAAAGAGATACCAAACTTCTCCCTCTCTCACCCTGAATCCCCGCAAGAGTTAGTTGTTTTTGTTGTAATCCACCACCAATGCACTCCTGTCTGTGAATACATGTACTTCCGAGTAAAAGAATTCAGCAGACGAGAAATTTGGGCTTGGACACTTTCATTAACAGCTGTTTAGCAGTGTGGTAGATTTATTTTTTTATGACATTTATTTTTTTGCGTTTGTTGTTTTTGCGTGCGTGGAAATATATTCGCACTTTGTCCTGTCGCACTTCACAAATTAACTTTATGTAAACTTTTGGGCGCACTTTTTTGTTTTATTTTGCACTTCAATGTTACACAAACAAACGAAAATAGTAAAAAAAAAGTAAACAAACCAAATAATTAAATGACAGCTAAAAATTTTATGTTTTGGTGAATACAAACATATGTATTCAGTGAAGTAAATATTTGTTTTGTAAATTACCTATATGAATTGAATGTATTCAACTCCTCCTTAAGGACAGAAACAAGCTATTTCCTGAGATAACAAATGAACAAAAAAGGAACATTTCATGGAAGAACCGGTTTATGCGTGTTTGGTAGTTTTCTCAGAAATGGTACTCGGACCAGGGTACAAACGGACCAAGGTACAACACCTTCCCCTACGTAATAAAACTCATATCCTTTTCCACACATTGTTTTAATTGCATGTAGGTAAATGTAATAAGACTCTTATCCTTTTTTTTAATAGTTCTTACAAAAATAAACACAATAACACAACACAAAACAATATCAAAGATACAATATCAAAATATCAGAGAATGAGTTCGACAGATAAATAGGAAAATTGGAACGATTTATCGCAAAAATGTGGACTTACATATGCAGTAACAATACAAATACAATATTAATGGAAGTATTAATAAATTGAACGCACACGAAAAATCAGAATTCTATTTAATTGTTCTTAGTAGTTTTTTTTGTACTATTTCTTCAATTATAAAAAAAATATATATATTTTCAAGATTTGATTAAATTGATTATTCAAAAGTGAACGCGGTGCTTATTTCTTAAATTTTTCTTGGATGCGCTCATTGGTGGTGGCAATGCTACAGCTGTTTTAACTCCGATGTAAATTTTCACCCCTTTCTGCGATGGTTCTTGGTGAGGTCGGTGAGGTCGGTGAGGTAGCGGGGGAAAATCGAAAAATTTTGAGCAAAAAATGTTGGGAATAACTTATCTCACGCATATTTGTTTAAAAATGTGATAGTATGTGTAAGATACGTAATTATGGATGAATTTAGCTTGTAGGCAAACCGCGATTGGTATCTCTTTACTTACCTTATCTGTGATTTTTGACATTGACATTGACATCACAGTACTCCGCACATGAATGCAACGAACTAGAGACACGTAACAACACTAACGACTGAGGCTATCGGCTGGGACAGAGCACGACATTAATACAACAGAGAGAGATAGATAGAAACATGGAAGGAAAGCCATATAACATAAACCTACGTGGCACAGAGGAGGAGACATATATTTATATTGTCTCATGTTATCGCGCAGGTGGCCTCATATAAGCTGTCAATTTTCGTAGAAAACAAATGCTGCCGAAGCTGGGGCTTGAACCCGCTTGGCTTAGCAGTCAATTACGCATTCCTCTGAGCCATGGCCACCTGCACGAATATATTGTTTGACTTGCTCAAGCGTTTCTGGTTTGTTTGCATAAACCTTGCTTTACAGATAACCCCACAAAAAGAAGTCCGGAGTAGTCAAATCAGGCTACCGTGGAGGCCAATCAACATCACCATTTCTTGAAATAACTTGTTTTGGAAAGAGGTCTCACAGTAATTCCATTGTAATCCTGGTTGTATGCGATGTGGCGCAATCTTGTTCATACCACATGTTGATCAAGCCCAAAGCATGCAGTTGTGGCGTTTAAAAGTTTTCAATCATATCACGATAACGCTCCCCATTCACAGTTACCGTTACGCCGTTTTAATTTTCAAAGAAATAAGGTCGAAAGATTCCTCCTGACCAAATTGCACACCAGACTGTAATATTGCCCAGAGCCGACTATTCCGTTTATTCACATATCCATTCAAATGAAAATGTGCCTCGTCACTCATTATGATTTTTTTTTATGAAAATAGGGATTGTCATGGGCTAGCTGAAACATCCTATTGGCATATGTACGACGGCGTAAATAGTCTTGTGGAAGAAGCTCTTGTGTCAACTGAATCTTAAATGGAAACAAATGCAAATCCTTGTTCAAAATTGTGGCCAAAGTTGTTCTTTGAAGACCAAGCTCCTGAGCACGACGTCGAATTGAAGTTGATGGATTGTTTTGAACACTTCCTTGAGCAGCAGTAATATTTTCAGCCGATCTTTCAGTACGTTGGGCCTATCACCTACAGATCTACTTTCTTCGAAATTATTCACTACACGATAAATAGTGCGTTTTGTTGGGACGTTGTTTCTCCCAAAAATTTCACGTAACTTTCTCATCTATGATTGATTTTCATAAAATGTTTTAACAATTAAAACACGTTGGTTTATCGAATATTTTTCGACTTCGAATACTTCACGACTGTCAAATATTGAAAATTTTAAGTGGAAGGTAATTATAGCGATGACACGTTGGTCTCCACGTTGGGCGCCACCTCGCCACCACTTTATCCTCTGTTTCCTTCCTTTTTTTATCCTTTTAGGCATTCATTAAGTGAAATATTTAGTTTGCCGATACTTTTCTAATGCGCGTGTAAAATTGCATTGACAAAGGGTATCTCCTTAACTACTTGACAGTGGTTTAGTTTCCAATCAACATGTATGTAGCTTTAAATATTCCCATTATAGTGCATAATAATCTAACTCCATCTATCCGTTTCAAACGTCAGGTTTATCTTCACATTTTTTAAAAAAATTAATTTCCAAATGGAATAAAACTAAATTTTCCTTAAAGCTCCCCTCCTTTCACATGCAAATCAGTAAACGTGCCATCTTAACCCTCTCAAATCAGTAGGGAAAAAAATCCGATTAATAATTCAAACTTTACACTGGCAAACACGTGACGGGAAAATCGACTTTTGTAACCAGGACCACTCCTACTCGATGGAGCCGTCAACTCGCCTTCTACCTCAAATTGTGATTCATAATCGAAAGTAACTTTCCGTCCTGGTACAGCCATTGAATTTGAACAGAGACACCAAAGAAAATGGTCACGTGTAATCTTCAGCAGTCCTGTCTGCCTAAGGAGCAAACTCTATTATCGCAGTCACATTTATCCTTATTTTCAAATCCCAGAACGATTTTTCTTCTTACACCACCCCACCACCATCATTGTCATGGGCCTGCTTAACCTTTTTGCACAGGTTGTAGCGCGTACACTTAATACCCAAACCAGTAGCTCGCAGCTCCTTAGTGTGAAAGAAAAAGCCGCCCTTCGCAAAAGCCCAAGCACATACACGAACAGGAGCGAGAATATTTTTTGATTAAAAGTGCCAATTGCCTTTTTGCCTGGAACTGGAACCGTACATCTGTCCCGTGTACACTCTAATCCCCCAATGAAGCGGCGCTCTTGCCAGATTTACCTCTTTCCATGCGGTGCGACGTCGTCGGTCGTTGCGCGAAATATATTCGCGTTAAGAGCCAGTCGAAGTGCATCAGCGAAAGTTCCTTGGTCTCCGAAGCAATTGCCGTCATCGTCATCGTCCTCCTCCTCCTCATTCTGGGCACTGTATACATCGGAGTGGCATTGGACCGGTGACTGCCAGCGGCAAAAGCGAGGAGTTGCTTCATTTGCATTTGATATTCTATTAGCTCCTCCAGGGTTTCTGTGTGCATCGCGCGCCACATGACTTTGTTTTGCACGAACGCGAAACTCACCCTTGACGTGGATGTGACTTCTTTTCGATCTTGAGGTTCTTCTTGTACCATCTTTGTGTTCTCTTTGTTGGTTCTTCTTTGGCTGAATGTCATGTAAATATGGGAGCACCAGCGTAGTGTATTATGTGACTCTATATCGTTTCCCAACAGCTCAGCGGAGGGGGCACCACCAAGAGGATACACACAAGTTCTGGAGGAGCAGGTTATGTTAGATAAGTGCAGGAAAGAAGGAGAGATTTTATGGTACATCCACCCTCCGCTTTGGCATTATATTGTTCAGTGTATCTTCGAGATGCAACGCGAAAAAGTTGAATCTACCATGATGAAAATGATGATGATGATGTGCAGAGCTAATAGAGATACATGTATCTATAAGTGCAGAGTGCATATGTTAGCATTCGCTGGTGGAGACGAACGAGGTAATATTGTTTTCAGTTTTCACCCAAAAGGAGATGAGTTTTCTTTGAAAATTAAAGAGGCTGCGGATGGGGGTTTGGGAGGGCTTGATGCTGAGGTACAAAAAAGTATTTAACAAAACGGGAAAGGATTTCTGATTTCTAAAGCAGTGAAGCTGTGCTGCCATGGCGTTGCAATTGCTCTGTGCGCTGCACCGAAAACGTGTATGCCGATGATAAAGATGAGATGATGACGTTGAAAGGGAAAGCCACTTAACATGCCTTAATTGGCTCTGTTGCCTTTCAACTGTCTTTGCGCGAGCTGTATATGGTTTTATTATTTGCATTTCCACATGCGCTTTTTCATCACTTCTTTGTGCAACAACAGTAGGCAGCGTCACATAGGAACGTGCAATTAAATATTTGGGTGGAGTGGGCAACGAGGTCGAGGAGCCGAATTGGGAAGCAAACATGCAATGATTTGGTATTCCTTACCCTGAATACTGAACAGCGATCAAAAATATTTTACGAACTCGAATATTTTACGGAAACTGTTTGTTGTTAAAGTAGAAGGATTGACTCATTTTGGGACAACTTCCTATTTTTAGGTTTATATGTCAAAATTCTAGATCATTTCTGAACCCAATATCCAAAGGGCATTTTGATATATAACTTGACACATAGTCAAACCTCAGCATGGAAAGTGAGCCTATCAAATGGTATTAATTGGTCATCCATCTGTATTTTATCATTTGTGGGACCTTAATTTTTGAAAAATTTTTAGACAGTGGCATAAGCAACTTTCACTGTCAAACCTCTTGGGTAATTGTAACAGACATGCCAGAGCATAAACTGTCTTGAGAAGTTTCTCAGATTTGCCGATCGGCGTTAAACTGGTGCCCTAATTTGTTGTGGTAAAAATGCCACATTACACACAGGATGGAGAAGTTAGGTTGGAGACCCTCGATTGAATTCGCAACCTTTGAGATCTTACCATATCTTACAACTTTGTTTAGGATCTCTTTTTTGAAGGCAGCAGTACAAGTGCTAAAATTTTACCAAGATCTGCTTATTGCCACGTCATCTTTTCGCGAAAACTGTTTTCTAGACAGACAGAAAATCGGACTTCTCACTAGACTTAAACACTTGTAAAAGTCGTCTATAAAAGAGTTTAAGGTCACGCAACCCACATATAAGTACGCTGAAGTCGTTGATCAAAAACATCAACCAATTGATCAAGGAGAACTATATAGCTCCAGAAAGTATATTTCCACAAATTAATAAGATCCTAAGGAGCAGAGATCAAAGCTAGCTTCCGTGAATTAAGCTTCAACGAACAACAGGGAATACAAACATGTTCTTGACAGCAGGAGTAGATTTGGGAAAGCCGTCTTCTATAACGATGTCTTTGAAATTGAAGATCGTCGGGAGGAAATGGAGGCTTTGGGTGCTGATTTTTCAGAAAAAATGAATGAAAGCGTTCGCCTGAACCTCGTCCTCGAAAACAATGACCTGCTCCATCATTTTTGTATCCAAATTGACATTACTCAATGCGATTTGAGTGCCAAGGTTTCACCAGGATCAACGACAAACACTTGGCAAACGCCATCATCATCGAGCGAAGTGGGTACAGTCTCCCGTTAATATCGAAAATGGAACTTCATAATATTTTCGATTCAATCAACAAAAAAAGGTCAGCTGGAATCAATGGAAAGTAAGTACAAAATTGTACTGCGAATTTACCCGCTGAAGCTGAGGACTTTTATGCCACTAAGCGCTGGGTTCCTGGTTCAAATGCTGAAAGTGACAACATATTCGTTGTGTCACTGCTTAATCTCTTGCCAAAGTTTGACAACTCACATTTGCCGATCTGAGAAGTCTTCTTCCTTGTGGAACAAATGATGAAGGGATAAGCTACGCTAGAGGCCCTCTGACGACTTTAAATGGCAGATATTTTAATTTTATCTACGTTGCTAGCTACGAAATAGGAAAAGGCCGACTTGAATTGCAAAATGTTTTCGTTCAATTCCACAAAGAATTTGAAGCAAGAACTGCCAATAATAACACCCGCAAGCGTTATTGCCATGGGGCTTATTTCCATGGGGGTTATTTCACTGTACCCTTTCTATATCTATTCTATAAAGGATGCTGAAAAAGTTTTCCTGATGTTCTTAAAGATGACATCCATCGACCTCTCTGTTGATGTTTTGGTTTAGTTTTCTTGCGAGTGATGTCATTAAGTCATGTCATATCTTCAGATAGACCTTTCAAGTCAGCAGTGCCATATTGTTATACCCTATCCCATAGTAGTATATAAGTTTTGATACATTGTTTTGTAAATTAGCCAGATGCACCTTAAAGTATATGGATCGACTCAGAATAGCTAGCTAAGCCGATTTAGCCATGTCTGACCACTTCACAGGTTCTTGGACTTTAAATTTTGAGCTAGAATGATCTAGTTTGGTACACGTACTCTTTATTGGTCGCAGCAGAACAGGTGTAAACATTTTTGAAATCTGCCTACTACCACGCCCCTTTTTCAGAAAAACTGAAAACTACTACGGACCGTGTTATAGTGAGCAGAAAGAGCGTCTATTCGGATGCGGATTTGTTATAAGTGCCAGACTTAGACAAGAATGTTATTTTTCCAAGACATTCGCGAACGCATTGTAACTATCCGCATTAAAGCCAAATTCGCCAACATAAGCCTTATATGCGCTGACGCCCCAACGGAGGAAAAAGATGTCATAGCTAAGGACTGCTTTTATGAGCTACTTGACAAAACCTATGAGTGACTACCTAAGTACAATCGTGCTTCAAGATTTTAACGCAAAGGCAGGAAGAGAAGGCATCCTTAGCTGTATTGTCGGAAAACATAGCCTACACGACAACACGTCTGGTAACGGACTTAGGCTAATTGACTTCGCTACGGAACGAAATGCCACTATAGCCAGCACACGGTTTCCTAACTGGAAACTTACTTACTTACGTGGCGCTACTGTCCGGATAAACCTGTACCTCAACCAACATGCCTCTCCAATTAGCCCGGTACTTAGCTTACTGCCTTGCGCACTCCAAGTTGGTTGAGGTCGGTTTCTTCTTGCGCGCGCCACTTAGGGCGAGGTATTCCTCTACTGCGTCCGACTGGGAATCGAAGACTCTGCGAGCCGGATTACTGGTGTCCATTCGTTCTACATGCCCTAGCCATCTTATGCGTCATATGCGGTGTTTTTTGACCATGGGCATTTCGCTGTACAGCTCGTATAGTTCTTGGTTGAATCTTCGTCTCCATAGCCCGTCAACGCAAACGGGACCGAAGATTTTTCGAAGAATTTTCCTCTAAAATCGACAAAGAATTTCTTCAGCCGCTTTTGAGCAGGACTGAGATGATCAGGCTGGCAAGAGTAATTCTTCGCTTAATTGCCCTACACATCCAACACAAACTGACGAGTTTGGGAGGTATACCAAAACTAGACATGGCTCTGTAAAGTTCGTCTCTATAGAGGCTGTCGTATGCGGCTTTGAATTCGATAAATAGGTTGTGTGTATCGATTTGGACTTCTTGGGTTTTATCCAGGATCTGCTGAAGTGTGAAAATTTGATCGGTTCTGGACTTTCCTGGCCTGAAACCACACTGACAATGACCGATCAGGTTGTTGGTAAACGGTTTCCCTCGTTCACATATTACGGCAAATAGGATCTTGCAAGCTATGTTCAGGAGACTTATACATCTGTAGTTGGCGCATTGTAGAGGGTCCCCTTTTTTGTGGGTCGGACAAATGATGCTGAGATTCCATTCTTCAAGCATACTTTCTTCCGACCAGATTTGGCGTATGAGTTGGTGGATGTTTCCTACCAAGTCATCTCCGCCCGCTTTTTAAAGCTCGGTGGGAAGGCCGTCATTTTCGGCAGACATATTAAGCTTGCTATCCTCACTTCACTTAGGTCGGGTGGTTGGCAGTTTTCACTGTCGTTGCCAATATTTCATGATTCGTTCTGCCTGACAGCGAAATGTTGTTCGTCATCGCCGTTTAACAGTCTGCAGAAGTGGTATCATATCCTCAGCATCGACTGTGTCTCAACTACGATATTTCCTTGTTCATCTCGACAGGATTCTGTTCGAACGTTGTATCCTTGGCTTTGACGTTTTACACTTTGGTAAAACTTGCGAACATCGTGTCCATAATAGAACCTCTCTATATCTTCGATCGCGCGCTTTTCTTGCTCTTTTTCTTCTTTTTGAAAAGCCGATGTTCTTCCCTTCTTCTCTGCCTTTAGAGCTCAACGGCAGCTCTCGTCTTCACCTGCAGTTAAGCCTTGTAGTCCTCGTTCTTGGCTGCGAGCATCTGTCGGCATTCCTCATCATGGTTGATGGTTAACACAATCAGATAAATTTTTACCTACAGTGGATCTTTGGCCATCCATAAAATTTTATCGTTAACATCGAAAGTTCGAAATATTTCAAAACTTCAGGTACTTTTACTTTATACCTTTATATCGCAACAAGTTTTTCCAATGAGGAGAGTCCTATGAAGCCAAAGTGTCCCTATTATCTTTGATTATCAACACCTAACCCATGAAACTGTTTGCAATTTTCCCTAGACTGACCACTGTACCAGTTCCTTACATAACATAAAACATTTCGAATTGTTTTTGGTACTATAGTTGCGGGTGGCAGATACAAATCAACATACAATACATACAAACCCCAATGACCGCTCAGGAAGGCAACATTCTGTTTGTTTGATATTTAAATCAAAATGCATACATACAGACCAACGGAGGAGCAACTAAAGCCCAGGAAACAGAGGAATCTGTTTAGATCTGTAACGTAATTGAATGCGGAAAATGCAAAACGTCATGTTGTCGGGGTCGGAATAAATAATGAGTAACGATGCCGGAGCCAAGTAGTTCAAAGTTCGTTTGAGTAGTATCGCGCGCAGTACAAAGGCAGCAGAAGCAGTGGCAACAGTTTGTGGCATGGGTTGCGGGATGCGAATAGCAGCGGATTTGTAAGTCACAGTGGCTTAGGAAAAGTTGTCCATGCAATTGCAGGAGAGTATAGTGTTGCACAACAAAGCCGCAAAGAAATATAAATTAAATAAAGGATGCAATAATTAAAACTGTAAAGCTTAAACGGATGTTGGATTCTGTTGCAGCAGAGATGACTTTGCTTGGCTAGCATGGAGGGCTATGTTATGTGATTTGTGTGGATACTTTAGCGTTGTATAACGACGACTATGACGAACACCAGCGGGATAATGGCCATGCAGTTACGTAAGTTAAGGATTTGTTACGCTAGGATATGGATCTCGGAGCCGTTGGTAATGGCTGGAAATTAAATAAATTTAACTTTAGCTTGAGTGTGCTTAGCCGGAGGCATACGATTAGGAAGAAACAAATAACATTTTACGCTATTATTCGAGGGAATTGTAGGGACATCCGCATCATTTGGTTGTGATAGGATTTAATAGAAATGGAAACGTCCCTATAAGTGTTGAGGTATTCATTATATAGAAATGCCTAACAAACATCCTATGGTACTGAGGAGACTTAATATAGGTGAGAAGTACTACTAATCAAGAAAGGGGAATTTTTATCTACTTAGACGTTGCTATGTGATACGTACATTATAACCTTACCCAACACAGTAAGGTTGGAATTACATTTTTATGAATGGAATATTTTAAGCCTTTAGTAAAATCTCCATAGATACGAGTCAAAAAAGGCTATTACAGGATTCCATCTCTTGAAGGAAGCGTCTGCAACATATAGTGATGCGTCCACGACACAAAAAAACTTGCATGGAGAAGCCAGGCTATTACTAACATATATCAAGGCTATAATTTGATAGGCAAGTCTATATAATAGCCGTGAGCATATTTAAGTTTGTCTCAAAAAGGGTAAACGTAACAAGGGGGAAAACCTTATGTCTCCATTAATTCAAGTGTGTGAAGTTATATTTTTGCAGGTGGTCATGGCTCAGAGGAATGCGTAGTTGACTGCTAAGCCAAACGTTGCGGGTTCAAGCCCCAGCTTCGGCAACATTTGTTTTCTACGAAAATCGCCAGCTTATCTGAGGCCACCTGTGCGATAATATGAGACAATATAAATCTATGTCTCCTCCTCTGTGCCACGTAGGTGTATGTTATATGTCTTTCCTTCTTTGTATCTATCTGTCTCTCTCTCTCTCTCTCTCTGTTGTATTAATGTCTTTTTTCCCTACTGATTTGAGAGGGTTAAGATGGCACGTTTACTGATTTCCATGTGAAAGAGGGGAGCTTTAAGGAAAATCTAGTTTTATTCCATTTGGGAATTAATTTTTTTTTTAAAATGTGAAAATAAACCTGACGTTTGAAACGGATAGATGGAGTTAGATTATTGTGCACTATAATGGGAATATTTAAAGCTACATACATGTTGATTGGAAACTAAACCACTGTCAAGTAGTTAAGGAGATACCCTTTGTCAATGCAATTTTACACGCGCATTAAAAAAGTATCGGCAAACTATATATTTCACTAAATAAATGCATAAAAGGATAAAAAAGGAAGGAAACAGAGGACAAAGTGGTGGCGAGGTGGCGCCCAACGTGGAGACCAAAGTGTCATCGCTATAATTATCTTCCACTTAAAATTTTCAATATTTGACAGTCGTGAAGTATTCGACTGTCGAAGTCCAAAAAAATTCGATAAACCAACGTGTTTTAATTGTTAAAACATTTTATGAAAATCAATCATAGATGAGAAAGTTACGTGAAATTTTTGGGAGAAACAACGTCCCAACAAAACGCACTATTTATCGTGTAGTGAATAATTTCGAAGAAAGTAGATCTGTAGGTGATAGGCCCAACGTACTGAAAGATCGGCTGAAAATATTACTGCTGCTCAAGGAAGTGTTCAAAACAATCCATCAACTTCAATTCGACGTCGTGCTCAGGAGCTTGGTCTTCAAAGAACAACTTTGGCCACAATTTTGAACAAGGATTTGCATTTGTTTCCATTTAAGATTCAGTTTACACAAGAGCTTCTTCCACAAGACTATTTACGCCGTCGTACATATGCCAATAGGATGTTTCAGCTAGCCCATGACAATCCCGATTTTCATAAAAAAAATCATAATGAGTGACGAGGCACATTTTCATTTGAATGGATATGTGAATAAACGGAATAGTCGGCTCTGGGCAATATTACAGTCTGGTGTGCAATTTGGTCAGGAGGAATCTTTCGACCTTATTTCTTTGAAAATGAAAACGGCGTAACGGTAACTGTGAATGGGGAGCGTTATCTTGATATGATTGAAAACTTTTGAACGCCACAACTGCATTCTTTGGGCTTGATCAACATGTGGTATCAACAAGATTGTGCTACATCGCATACAGCCAGGATAACAATGGAATTACTGTAAGACCTCTTTCCACAACAAGTTATTTCAAGAAATGGTGATGTTGATTGACCTCCACGGTAGCCTGATTTGACTACTCCGGACTTCTTTTGTGGGGTTATCTGTAAAGCAAGGTTTATGCAAACAAACCAGAAACGCTTGAGCAACTCAAACAAAATATTCGTGCAGTTGGCCATGGCTCAGAGGAATGCGTAGTTGACTGCTAAGCCAAACGCTGCGGGTTCAAGCCCCAGCTTCGGCAGCATTTGTTTTCTACGAAAATTGGCTGCTTATATGAGGCCACCTGTGCGATAACATGAGACAATATAAATCTATGTCTCCTCCTCTGTGCCACGTAGGTTTATGTTATATGGCTTTCCTTCCATGTTTCTATCTCTCTCTCTCTCTCTCTCTCTCTGTTGTATTAATGTCTTGATCTGTCCCAGCCGATGGTCTCAGTCGCCAGTGCTGTTACGTGTCTGTAGTTCGTTGCATTCATGTGCGAAGTACTGTGATGTCCAATGTCCAATGTCCTATATTTTTGCCTTAAATGAATGTCATCACAAGATCGATTACTTAAAAGGACCTCAGTCCGGATTGCATTCGGGCCTTAATCAATCCGACTGAAATGGTAGTCAAATGGTAGGCAATGCGAATATACAGGGTGTCTTTGTTTTGCCGCCATTTTGGTAAACATTAGTCTTGACAGTTCATATTTGACAGTCGTGAAGTAGACACTTGTCAAATTTATTATGGAAAAATATTCGATAAACCAACGCGTTTTAATCGTTAAAAAATGTTATCAAAATCAATCATCGATTATTGTGACGATGAGAAAGTTACGTGAAATTTTTGGGAGAAACAACGTACCAACAAAACGCACTATTTATCCTGTAGTGAAAGATTTCGAGGAAAGAGGGTCTTTAGGTAGCAGGTCCAAGCATTACTGCTGCACAAGGAAGTGTTCAAAACAATCCATCAACCTCAATTCGACGACGTGCTCAGGAGCTTGGTCTTCAGAGATTTGCATTTGTTTCCATTTAAGATTCAGTTGACACAAGAGCTTCTTCCACCAGACCATTAACGCCGGCGTACATTGCCATTAGGATGGTACAACTTGCCCATAACAACCCCGATTTTCATGAAAAAATCATATGTGAACAGACAGAATAGTCGATTCTGGGCAATGGGAAACCCTCAAATTATTCATCAGTCACCTTTGCATCCATTAAAAGCAATTTGGTCAGGAGGAATCTTTCGACCTTATTTCTTTGAAAATGAAAACGGCGTAACGGTAACTGTGAATGGGGAGCGATATCGTGATATGATTGAAAACTTTTTAAAGCCACAACTGCATGCTTTGGGCACATCACACAGTGCCACATCGCATACAGCCAGGATTACAAGAAATGGTGATGTTGATTGGCCTTCACGGTCGCCGGATTTGACTACTACGGACTTCTTTTTGTGCGGATATCTGAAAAGCAAGTTTCATGCTCGAAACACTTGAGCAACTCAAGCAAAATATTCGTGATGAAATCAATGAAATACCGCGTGAAATGTGTAAGAATGTGATGAAAAATGTGCTCAAAAGGGCTCGCATTTGTGATACTAAAAGAGGCGGACTTTTACCTGATATTGTATTCCATACATAATTGTCGACATTAAATAAAACATTTTACAATAGAAGATCCATTCTCGTTCATTTAATCAAAAATTATAAACAAACAAATTAGTATACCTTCTCGGCGGACTCCCTGTATGAAACCTTGAGTTTTCAACTGTCTGGTGCCTAACAAGTACGACAATCTTCTCGTGCGACCGCTAAGCGTCCAGCGCCTTGCCCTGTGAATAGACATGGTTACAGCAGATGACAGCGGGGGGAAGAGGTGTAACGTTTACTCAAACTAAGGAGCACATTGCATTTCAAAGGCGCTGGGGAATTGGCAAGATTACAAAATATCTAGGAGTGTGGGAGGCCATGGGGTAGTGGCAATGTGTTCGTCTGTTGAGAAGAAGGTTGCGCGTTCAATTCCAGCCAAATTCCATGCAGCTTTTATTCAAAAGAAAGTTTGGTTGTTACACCTAAAAGTATGCACCATCTTGAAATTTCTTCTAATACAAGAAACAGTGACTCCCCGATCGCATGGAGTAAGTCTCCATTATATGAAAAATCGTTCCTATCACTTTCTTTCTTCCCCTTCTCTAGCGTGCGTACAGTGGTCAAGGGTATTCATAACCCCTTAAGTGCGTGCAAATTATAAAAAAAAGAGAGAAAACAGTATCGAATAAAGGATCACATCAAATAAAAATCAAACCCGGATTTAGCATAGAAAGCGACTTAAGAGTTTGCACCCGGAACGTACGCACGCTGCTCAAAACCATGAATCTGTGGTGTGTACAAGGTAAACATTATCGCAGTACAGAAAATAAGTTGGACAGGATCAGGAAAAGCAAGAAACATGTGATGGCTGCCACATAAGGATGCACATATTAATGTACGGATTCGTTGTGGGGAGCCAACTTAGGTCAAGAGCAATCAGCTTTAAGCTGTTTAGTGATTTCCTGGCTGTAATCCGCATTACAGCAAAGTTTTGCAACAACAGGCGCATATGTGCACACGCCTCCACCGATGAGACTGAAGGCACTAGAGGAGAACCTTTCCTGTCCATGTGAAAATCATTTTTGGAGACTTGAAAGCTAAAATTGTTGAGCAAAACATCTTCGGCCGGAATGCCCAAAGAGAAAAATTTAAGAACGATAAAAAAAAGATGTTTTACGTCTAAGTGAGCCGGAGATTACCGGAGTCTACAAACAAAAATTGAGTGAGATACTCCCTGCTGTTCCCTTATTATCAAAGCAGTAGCAGACGAAACTACCACAGACTACCAGCAAAGAGTATAGAACTTCATAGAGTACGCATCAGAGCTAAAATTTTTGTAGCCCTTTCAGTCGCTGGCCGTGAGTGCTATGATGCAATCGGCTATGCTGTTGTTTGATTCTACCGTAGCAATGTGAATACTGGGGTATCAATATCAGAACCCCACACAGAAAATTTTCGATGTATCCAACCCCAAAAAGATATCCGTGTTATGATGGTTTTTGCAAGTACCAAACAAATTTCAGATGAGACTCATATCAAGGCGCGCAAAACATGCGGCGCGTAGCAACAGTAGGAAACAAGAAGAAAGGAAAGACTTGTGTAGAAAAGACATAGAACACACAGCCTACCAGCTCCGGGAAATCAAAGAGTCTCTACAAAAATGCCAAGCGACTAGTATCTGGTTTTAAAGTAGGAACGCAAGTTTCACGAAATAACAATGACAACCTATTCACTGACGCTAAGGGAAATGTAGACGTTTTCAGGCATAATGTCGAGTGAATGATAGGCCAACGAAGAGGTAACGCTCTGCTCCCTCCATGTATTGAAGAAGTTAGAACAGCTTTAAACAACATACGAACAATAAGCCAGGATAACCAGCAGATCTGATCAAATACAGAGGTGTTGCCATAGAAGTATGCCGCACCAAACCATCAACAATCCTAGAATCGATGACAGCATGCTCGATCACTGAAATTTCCTCTTCGTATGTCTTATTTACTAAACAGGCAATCCCATGTCTTGCACCAACTACTAGGGCATACTCTGCAAAATGTCATATATAAGACTTAATGTGATGTTCCTGACGCTTTATGAGTTGTACCAAGATGTGGATGTAATACTAAAAAAAAAAACAAAAAAAAAACCCTACATTGGTTCTGCCACATCGAGCAAATGTACAATAATGCTCAAGCCAAACAAATCTTCGTAAGCTAGTCTTCAGGTTGGAGGAAAAAAGAAAGTCCAATTCTCCGTTTAAAGGATAATGCGATCGCGAATGCCAATTGGTCTGTTCTCGGCATTAGATATAATAACCCTCCAGTTGCGGTCTTCAAATTGGACATGATCGATTGCACTTGTGAGCCTGATTGCGAGATCTTCCTCTAATGCATCCGACGATAGGATGCGGTCCACTTGGTTTACATATCCTATGCCTCCTAAAAGTTCAATGTAAAATTTTTAAGCAGTTCCACGTTGCTGTAGATTTCGTAAAGTTCTTAGATGAATCTTCTTCAACGTTGTTGAAAACGTTGTTGTCTAAAGTTGATAAGGACCACTGAAGTGAGGGATTTCTTACGAAAAAAAAAAATTGCTAAACGATTATTACAAAACTCTTTAAAGTGTCAATGCGGAACTTGTTTGTAATAATGTCCGATGTATTTCTACTGTTTAGCAGCCTTTTCTTAAAAAAAAAAATGAATTCGAGTTAGAGTTCACAGTGGTTGAAGTGAACCTGTATTCTGCTTAATTTTTCTCTCTGGTAAACAACCTGCAAGTGGAATAGTACTTTCATCTCATTCAAGATGGGTTGAGCTGACATATTGACAATAGCCTTGGGTACTTTTCGACGATTCGCAAGCTCTTGGCATTATGTGAGAGTTATGTGCAACTAAATTCATGCTGACTGTTCGAATCACAAAACGCGTATGAAAGCCGAATGACACACAATTTTGTTCACAATTAAATTGGTGAAAAATGTGTTTTGATTAGTTTTCAACCTTGTTGTACCATACAAACTAGGTTAAAGTATTTCAACTACTTCTTACCCCGAACCTCAGTTCCCAAGCCTACAAAACTGGTTTTATGCCAGCTGAACTCCTCTCATTCTCTTCCAAAAACCAACAACACGCGGAGCTCCAAGGCGTTTCTCTTTCTAAGACTCCCAAATATCGATAAAATCGTCAAACATTCAAAAGGCAATCTTGGGCAAAAGTACCATTATACAACTGAATAACTACATATCATCAAATCTGGACACGTCATCCTACCCGAATGAGACTAGCAGCCTGTCTCGCCTGATATTTTTAAAGAATCACAGTTTGTATTTACACCCACAAACGTTAAAGGCGTTACCGATATCTAGCATCTCGTTTTAAAAATATCGTCATATGAAAAACACCGTCCTTCCTGAAGGCAACACTCCAATTCCAAAAATTCATCTTCATCAAATCTTCGTGCTTGGATTCAAGCTTCAATTACAGACTCCAGACTCCAGACGTGGGTGGCCGTGGTGTAGTGGTAATGTGTTCGTCTGTTGAGTGGAAGGTTGCGCGTTCAATCCCAACCAAAATCCATTTCACTTTTATTTAAAAGAAATAAAAGGTCGGTGTAATACCTAAAAGTATGCACACCATCTTGAATTTCTTCAAATTTAACGAACACAAGAAAAAGTGACTCCCCGAAGCTAGTTCGGACACCACCCATGGAGTTTAAGTCTCCACTACATCCAAAATCTTTCCTATCCTCTCTTTCTTTCTTTCTTCCCCTTCTCTAACGCTCGTATACATATAAAGGGTATTCATAACTCCTTGAGTACGTGTAAATTATAAAAAAAAAAACACACCTTCGCTAAAACACATTTATCACACCAAAAGAAAAGGAGTACCATCGATCAGCTTTCATTTCAACATTCACAAGGAAATGACCATTTTGGCCACATACATGTTTCCAAATGTCGCATCCTTACAGCTAACAACTTTCGTTTGGTTTCTTTCAACAGTGGATATTGTTTTCCTGGACTCACCGATAAGTTTCCACGTACCCAAATTTACAATTTGACAGATACCACATTTTCTTGGTGCATACCGGTGCACCAACGTTCTATCTCAAACCAACATGCCAACACGACACCGTTCCTTGTTTTGCACACCAACATACGTGTTGCCTTAGTAACAGGTAGTTACCTACATTCTGTTCATACACAAGGACCACACAACATCCGTCCAAACAAAATTTCAGTTAAAAAAAAACAAAAAAAAACCAACAACACGCGATCACCGACATCAAGCCGTGCGTCGGTGATTTGTAGATACTTGGTGGGGGACCGAATCAGAACACACAGTCATCGTGATGTTTTCATGTTTCATAAAATTCAATTCACTTCACACCGTTCCAAAAGAAGTTTCACTTCAAAAATTTGAAAAAAAGTCAAATATATGAAATGTACACTGGTATACAAAAAAAGGTCAAATAGTGAGACAAAGTAGGGGGCGGGGCGTGCCCCCAATACTTACTTCAACTTTGCAGTTTCGCATCAATCCCAAATGCTAGTGCGAGTTTGGCTGGTCGCCTAGTTTGAATATCAGTGGGGTTCATTCGAAGAGCAGAACTGGGATGATCAGGGTCTTATATAGGATCTCCTTACTTGTTTGAGTGAGGGCTTTACCACTGAATTCCTTTCTAAGCCCGAAAAAATCGAGGTTGGCAAGAGTAATTCTTCGTTTAATTTCTGTCTAGGTGTTGTTGTCAGAGTTAATAGCGAGCCGAGATAGATAAAGTCCAGTACTACCTCAAAGTTATATCTGTCAATGGTGACGTTCTGTCCAATTCGTCGATGTTGTGTGTCCTTTCGCGTTGACAGCATATACTTCTTCTTGCCCTCATTTACTGCTAAATCCATTTTTGCCGCTTCCTTCTCTATACTAGCAAACGTGGCTATGACATCACGTTGGGTCCTACCAATGATGTCAATATCGTCGGCTCCGTCGGCTCCGATTTTTGGAAAATTGTTCCTCTGGTGTTGGCTCGGGAGTTTTGCACAATCATCTCAAGAATCAAATTGATGAAGCCACATGACAGCACATTGCCTTGGCTTAATTCTTTTTTGGTATTGAATGTATCGGTGAGGTCGTTTCCGACCCTGATGGAGCAGCGAAAATTCTCCATCGTCATCCTACACAAACGGACGAGTTTGGGCGGTATACCAAAACTGACCATGGCTCTGTATAGTTCGTCTCTATAAATGTTCTCGTACGCGGCTTTGAAATCGATGAATAGGTGGTGGGTGTCAATTGGACTTCTTAGTTTTTTTTTCCAGGATGTACCGAAGTGTGAAAATTTTATCGGTTGGGGACTTTCCTGGCCTAAGACCACACTGATAATGGCCGATCAGGTTATTGGTAATCGGTTTCAGGCGTTTACGTATTACGGCAGATAGGATCTTGTATACGATGTTAAGGAGACTTATGCCTCCGTAGTTGGTGCAGTTCAGAGGATCTCCTTTTTTGTGGATGTGGCAAATGATGCTGAGGTTCCATTCTTCAGGCATACTTTCTTCCGACCAGATTCGGCTTATGAGTTGGTGGGTGTTACTTTCCAAGTCATCTACCCCGGCTTCATAAAGTTCGGCGGGAAGGCCGTCAATTCCGGCAGACTAGTTAAGCTTGAGTTTAGATATTGCTATACTCACATCACTTAGTTCGGGTGGTTGGCAGTTTTCACTGTCTTTGTCGTTATTGCATGGTTCATTCTGCCCGACAGCGGAATGATGGTCGACATTGCCGATTAACAGTCTGCAGAAGTGATTCTTCCATATCCTCAGCATCTACTGTATCTCAGCTACGATATTTTTGCGAATGGGATTCTGTTCGAGCCTTGTATCCTTGGCTTTGACGTTTTACACTTTGGTAAAACTTGCGAGCATCGTTCCTGGAGTGGCACAATCTCTTATTTAACTTCACCATCTGCAAAAATTGCTGGTTCTATTCATTGGTACTGTTGCTCTGTCGCAGCAATATCTTGATGGAACCTCCCGCTCTGCTCATGGCTTACATCACCCATATGTTCTGTAACGAAATTGAAATGATAATGCAAACAATGAATCATAAACTACACAAATAAAGTTCGTTCTTCTAGGTCAATCTATTCTCACAAAGCAACCTCGTTCGATAAAAAAGGTAAAAGTGTATCGTTGTATTGATGTACGGGATCTAAGCAAGAGATCATTTTTTATCTACAGGTCGAGTACTATAAGAAACGATATTCAGTACGTCCAAGTATTTTTCATTGATTGATATCTGATAATGTTATCCTCCGAATTGTGTCTAAAAATATGTAAACCTAGCCCGTTGTTTGGTTCCGTTCATATAAAAGATGGAATGAGTCGATTTGAACAGCAGCTTGTAACATTCTCCAATCTCGTAAAACGTTACCATGAAATAATACAAAGCTGCATGCACGTTTCCCATCTATACCCGCCACCACCATTGCATAGAACCCCCTAACTCTCCAGCAAAACTGTTTGTGCAATAAATCGACTCATTTCTTATTTACTCCTTCAAATCGGTGCAACACTGCTTTGCCAGCCATAATCAGATGGAATCTCATTCAGCACTTTATGGTAGACCATGTAATTGCCCACCTTTTGATGGTCAAACAAATCTCTATCGGGGCGCATAAATCCACAGCGTACAACATTAACTCGCTGCCAAATGCCACTTGCATGCAGTTTCGATAATTGAAGGACATGCTTTCAATTGAAATTCAGAAAAGGGTAATTGTTCCGCCGAACGAGATGCATATTCACACCTCAAATCGGCAAAACGTGCACCTCGACGGAAAACAGAAGCGAAATACCTTTTCACAGCCGTCAAGCACCGATTCGACGGAATATGGTATTGCGGCTTCGACACACCATTGCCATTCCATATGAGTGCGGTATTTTCCTGCGCCATCTAAGAAGAAAAGATATCCATTACCTTGCCACCTGCCACCACCCTCCGCAACAACACCACCAACTACCACTTCTCAACTTAAGTGGATGTGCGGTTGTAATTTTGAATACGGATTGGACGGAATCGTGTCGAAAGGTTTTCGACGACGCGATTTAAGTTTTTTTTTCTTTTTTTTGTACACCGATTCGACTTTTGTAACTACATGCCTTGAGTTGACTTGAAAAAGCCAACCAAATGACAGAAGATAACATTCCGGTGCAGTGGCAATGACGATGGTGGCAGCGGACGGCACTAGCGCGAGATGGTGTGTGCTTCTTGTACTTGGGCTTCCACTTTTCCATGTTAATTCTCTGGCGGGACAAGTTTAGTGAGATATATAAATGATCGTCATCTGGCAGTATGACGGATACTAATGACTTCTGAGAATGGAGTTGGGGTTTTGTTGTTGTTGTTGTTGGGAGGTTGCTCTCGTATTTGGCAGAATGTTGAAAGCTTTTGTGGTTCGAGGTGATTAGTTAGGAACAGACAAAAAGTTTCGCATCAATTTGTTAATTGATAACGTCATCCAATTTGGACAGGCTTTGGATTGGAAATAATTAAGTTATTTGAAGGCTGATGGTATGGCGGGAACAGTTCAAAATGAGAGCACCCTCACTGAACTATAATTGTAATATTTGGAGTTTTTTTTTAGAGGCATAAAAACTTTTTAAAATAAACCCCAAAAAATCAATGAAATCACCAAAATTTTAGCTTTATTAGCTCATGGCATTAAATTTTTAAAAATAATTTCTGACGTATTGCCTCCGCGACTGCGGAAAGTGTGCATGAAGAATGGAAACTCAGCATCGTTTTCCGATCCACAAAAAAAGGGACCCTCTGAACTGCGCCAACTACAGAGGCATAAGTCGCCTCAACATCGCCTACAAGATTCTATCTGCCGTCATATTATGTGAACAGGAAAGTCCACAACAGATCAAATTTTCACACTTCGGCAGATCCTGGAAAAACCCCCAAGGAGTCTAAATCGCTACCCACCACCTATTCATCGATTGCAAAGCTGCATGTCTAGTTTTGGTTTACCGCCCAAACTCTTCGGGAGGATAAAGATGGAAATCCTCGCTGCTCCATCATCGTCGAAAACGACCTCGCCGACACATCAATAGGTCTAGCTCAGATGTACCCAAAGAAAACGTTTTTTTTTTTTTTTTTTTTTTTTTTAAATTCATTTTTATTTTATTTTTCTTAAAACTAACTTAAATGCTAGACAAAAATTCATGCAAAAACTAGCCTACTTATCAACTACTTAACTAACTTACTTGCTCTATGCGAGCTCCCTAAATTACTCGATAACTTAATTCTAATGCCTTTCGGCCTATTATCTAAGATATAAATATAAAAGTAACTAAATTTTTTTACCAAGAAAACTTTGAAAAACTTGGTTCCTTGTCTTTTCCAAAGAAAACGTTGTTTTGCTTGTTATGCCATTTATCTGGCATACCCTGTTGTGTTTCACTTCTGTTGCTAAATTATTTTTGCATATATAATTTCATTCTGTTGCTAAATTATTTTTGCATATAGAAATATCTGCGCCCGTATCCACCAGAAAGGTGAATGTTCCTCTTCGTTTATTTACTACTAAGCTAACAAAATTTGTGATGTTATTCCCTCTGTGTAAATTCAATATCTTCTTCTGAAACTTGCTCTTCCCCGATTCTGCTGACCGGGGAAACCCGTGTTTCCCGACCTGTTGTTGTGTCCTTGTTCTTCCCTCTGTTGATAGTTATTTTGTTGGTTATTTCTATTTATGGGTATTCTTCTACCCCTATTGTTTTGTGGTCTGTAGCTGTACTGGCGGTTATCGCCACCATTGTAACTGTTAGAGCCAATGCGTGGATTGGAGTTGACATCGCCACGTTGTCTCTGATATCCCCCTCTCATGTTTGCTCCGAAATGCATTACACTGTTTTGAGTGGGTGTGGTTTCTACTTCCTGCGCAACTTGTACGGCTTCGCTAAGCTTTGTTACTCTAGCTGCCTGTACTACGATTCTACTTCTTTTAACCAATTTTTGAAAGCGTTTAGTCCCAACTGGTCATTCAGCGCAGCTATCGTCTCTCTATTTGCCTCACCCTGTGTGCCAATTTGTAAATCGTTCAGCTGTGCTACCATGGCTTCTATTCTGTCCGCATATGAGGCTATGCTAGCGTTGCCTTGGTAAGTTTTTGCTAGTTCATTCTGTATTTTTAATGGCTTAATTTTTTGGCTTAAAAAGATTCGTTAGCGTTGTTTTTAGTGATTCTAAATTTTCTGGTTTTCTTTCAGACAGCAATTTGTGTTTCACTTTGTCTGTCACTTTGGTATTTAGGATAAAATTGATGAGTTTCCATTTTTCTGCTTCGTCAGTTATTGTGTCGCTATATACTTCGATCAGTCCCAAGAAGTTAGATAACTTCTTTTGGTCTCCATCGAACTCCTGAACTAGCTTCACTGCTGTTAAAATATCAAACCTCGCCATTTCTACAATTTTATTTTTTTGTTTTAGAAATTTATTTATTTCTTCTACTATTTTAAGGAAGTGTTTTCTTGTTTCTTCTACTTCTTCTTCCTCTAATTCTATTCTAATATCTTCCCATATTTCTTCTATTTGATTTATTGTCCTGGGTATGTAATCGTTGGTATACTCTCTGTTTGGATTTTTCTTTAGATTGTTTAGTATTTCTAGAATTTGTTTAAAGTTTTCCATTGTATTTTTTGACATATTTTTATTATTATTACTATTTTTTTTTTATACATGATTTATCCTACCTCTTATAATTTGTTTTTTAACATATTTCTTAGAGTAGCTATTAATTTTAAAAAATATTATAACACATAGATAGATAGATAGATAGATTGATTTTATTTCGTTAAATATACATTTGGTTTGTTATCGCACATTTTACAGAGATTTGATAAGATATATCTTTCTACTGAAACATTATTTATTCAATTGAAAATATAAAGGAGACAAAAATAGATAGTTTGAAGGAAACACGAAAAAAACCTCCAATTTAAATACAAAAACAAAAAATAAATAAATAAATAAATAAATAAACAAATAAAAAAAAATAAACAAATAAACAATAAACAAATAAACAGATAAACAAATTAATAAAAAAATAAATAAATAAATAACTAAATAACTAAATAAATAAATAAATAACTAGATAAATAACTAAACAAACACAAAATAAATAAATAACAAATAAATAAATAGAAAATTTCAAAATATGTATATAGTTAGTTAGTTAAGTTAGTTAAATCGACTATTTTTATTTCTTTCTTATTTCATATTTCATACAATCTTAGTCTCTATGGTTTGGCTTTTGAGCCGTCTACTAGTATGACATTATTTGCTTAGATATTTGTTTTATTTTGTTTAATTTTAGATTTTACACATATAAATTAGAAAAAACAAAGACAGTTCTTAATGTGCTGAAGTTAAAAGCTTTCATCTATTATACAATTTCTGTACCGCATTGCGTTTACGGTATAGTTGTACAGGAGGTCCCAACCTCTTTCGCCATTAAGGATACTCATTGCTTCGTCTAAATCAAGCACCTGTACACCAAAGAAAATGAAGCGAAATTCTTTTAGTACGGGACATCTCGCGATGAAGTGGAAAACATCCTCACGCTCCTTTAGGTTGCACAGGTTGCATAAAATTGGTAGTTCGGCACGGTGCGGTATAAAATTTAGATTAAGAAGTTCTCCTCTTATTTTAAAGATTGTGCTTATCTTATCAGTGGAATTGCTGATCAAAAAATATGTCCTAGACTGTAAATGATGCTCCAATCGACTATAGTAAGCTCTGTATTGCGATGACTGTGCTTCGTTTACTAAAGTATCGTAGATTCGTCGGCCCGTTTTCTCCAATAAGTAGTTAAATTTTTGTTTTAGTAGACTCGATTGTTCGTTTGGTCTAACTGAAAAGTCATAACCGCATTCCAATCCTAGAACTTGCCACTCTTGAACACATTTGACTTTATATCGTAGCATTGAGGAAATCACTATTCTGGGCAGGCGTTCTGGATTCATTGCCATGACTTTTATGATATAATCGAAATGGAATTTGAGTGTATCCAGAAAAAGTGGTGCCAATCCCGTTTCCAAGTACATCATGTAGTTGGGGCAGCTACTCGGTAATCTAAAAATTCTCCTGATAAAAAACCGTAAAAATTTTTCTACGACTTCAAATGAGCAGTATCCCCAAACTTGCGATGCATATAGGAGGATCGAAGTTGCTGTAGCCCGAAATATTTTTTGTTTAGATATGTGCGAGATATTTTTATTATTAATATACTTTCCCCAAACCGCACAAATTGCCCTTTTAGCTTCTGCAAGTTTAATCTTAAGGTGTATGTTCATGTTCAAGTTGGGGGTAATCACAACTCCAAGATACTTATACTGTTTGACGATTTCGATTTGCTCCCCTTGAAATATCCATTTTTCATTTTGAGCATATCTTCCCCCGCCATCTCTGAATATCATCATCTTTGACTTCTCTAAGTTAACTGTCAAATTCCAAGTCCTGCAATAAGAATCTAGCCTATTTATCATTAACTGCATGGTATCTACTGTATCCGCAAGAAATACGATGTCGTCTGCAAACATTAGTGCTGGAATTTGAGTTTCACTTAGTTGGATTCCTCCTTTAACGTACTCAGTAATGTCGTTTATGTACAAAATAAATAGCAATGTACTTAGGACGCATCCTTGTTTGACACCCATTGTTGTCTCAAATTCTTCCGACAAATGGCTGCCATCCCAAATATAAGCAGAATTATTTTTATACATAGCTCTTATCACGTTTATTACCTTGGATGAGACTTTATATTTATAGAGCTTGTATAAAAGCATTTCACGCGGAATCGAATCAAAAGCAGCTCGAAAATCTACAAAAAACGCGTAAAGCTTTTTTTTCTTCTTTTTATAAATTTCGCTTATGTTGATCAGCGAAAATATTTGGTCAACCGTTGAATAATTTCTCCTGAAACCCGCTTGAAACTCCAAGAGAATCTTCTTATTTTCCACCCAGTCGGTAATTCTACTAAAAAGTAAACTAGCAAACAGTTTGGCAGATGTGTTAAGAAACGAAATCCCCCTATAGTTTGCTGGGTCGTCGTAGTTTCCTTTTTATGAAGTGGAAAAATAATCGCTTTCTGGAAAGCCAATGCCACATCAGCTGCTTCGAAAATTCGGTTGAATTCCATGGTAAGAGCTGATCGGAATTCCAATGTGGAATTCTTATAGAATTCAAAAGGAATGCGATCATTTCCTGGAGCTTTATTATCCTTGGAGTTCCCAATAACGAAATCCACTTCAGCCACCGCAAACGGTTCATCCAAAAAAACATCAACTATCATGGGTGCAGCATATTGTGGGGATGGAGATATCTGTACTGAGTTGAGAAGAGTTTTAAAATGGTCTCTTAACTGCTCTGCTTCCAATCCTAGTGCTAAGCGGTTCGTTTTACCATTAATAGTTTTAACAGCTTTCCAAAAGTCGGCTGATGATCTTGATCTGTTAATCAAGTCAATTTGTTGTAGATCGAATGCAATCTTTTTTGTGTAGCAAAGTTGTTTGTACTTCTTATTTGCTTCCGTATAGAGAGCTTTGAACGTGGAACTATTGTAAATTCTTATCAATTTTAAAAATGAAAATGATCTGCTCCTCGCTAACATACATTCCCTATCAAACCACTTTTTTTGGTTGATTTTGCCGTTTTCGCTCGTGGGTGTGTTTGGTGGTGCAGCCTTTTTAACCATCTCCGTTAAGTCGTCGATTCTAGGATGAATATTCAACTCGTGCAATTTGCGCAGTTCTATGTTAAGGTTGTGTTGGTATGCGTCCCTATAATTGTGTCTCCAAAGCAACTTCGGCAGAAGTGCAATACGGGCTGTTGCTTCTTGAGTGGCCTCGCTGTAAACCTTGAGCACAACTTCTAAAGGCATATGGTCGGAAAACGTTTTCGTTGCTACTTGGAAATTACTTAGTTGCGAACAACAGCATCCTGATAGAAAGCAATAATCAATAACTGAATTTGCTGTGCCACGAATAAAGGTGAATTCCCCACTTGCGTCGCCTTCAGAGCACCCATTTAAAATTTTGCAGTCCCAAGCATCTGCTAGTTCGAGAATTTTATCACCTTTGACATCGCGGATTTCATCCTTAGACTTCCGGGTTGAGTTATTCGACAATGAATTATACGCGTTTACAAAATATATACATATATAAATGTTTAAACAAAGTAATAAACAAATAAATCAACAAAAATCAGTCAAGTGGTATCACATATTTTGGTTTTGTTGTAATTCCAGAAGGGAATAAATATTTCACTCAAAGAGTGATAGATAAATAAATAATATAATTTGATTTAAATAAATAAATAAATAAGTAAATAAATAAATAATTAAGCAAACAAATACAATAAATAAATTAATGCATAAATAAATAAATAAAGTAATAGATAGTAAAAACATTAATAGATAAATAAGTAAGAATATATTAGATGATTAAGAGCATTCAATAAATAAATAAATAACAAAAACAATTAATAATTAAAAAAAACAACAAAAATTTGAATTACATGTTAATCGTGATTAAGTCATTAATAAGGGGGTTTTCAGTAAAACTACAGCGTTCTAGAAATTCAAGCCTTAGTTTATGTATCCTATTTGAAATCAATTCAACATTTGCTTTACAATGAACATCTAGAGTTGAATGATGCCATGGCAAATTCAACATCATTTTCAGTAACTTGTTTTGAGATACTTGCAATTTTTGTATGTGGAATTTTGAACAATTACCCCGTACCTGACATCCATATAGCAAAATAGCCTGAAAAATTACTTTTTGAATGATCATTTTATTTTCGATTGAAAGCAATGATTTTCTATTTATAAAAGGGTATAACATCTTAATTGCAATCCCAACCTTTTCAATTGTCCTGTAGATGTGTTCATTAAAAGTTAGTTTTGTGTCCAGATGTATTCCCAAATAACGAACGGATGGCTCCCACTTTATGAAAGATCCATTGATCTGTAATTGATTATTTGGAAGAAAGCAGGGCTTTCTTTTTCGTGTGAAAAAGATAGCCTGCATTTTTCCTTCATTCAATTTAATCTTCCATTTGCTATAATAATTTTCCAATATTTTTTATCGCATTTGTAAGGTTCCTCTCAATATTGAGAGCGAATAAATGAGAAGAAAATATGGCAGTGTCATCTGCAAAAATTGCAGTATGACATTCAGGCAAATTTGGAAAGTCTGATGTATACAGATTGTACAAAATTGGACCAAGAACTGAGCCTTGTGGCACACCCGAGTCGAAATATATCAGGTCAGAAACACCACTATTTACATGGACTTTGAAACAACGACGAGTAAGGAAACTTTGGACAATTTTACAAATGTATGGGGGAAAGCGGAAATTTATCAATTTATATAGAAGGCCATCATGCCAAACAGTATCGAATGCTTTTTCTATGTCAAGAAGGACCATTCCAGTAGATCTGCCCACTGCACGATTTATCTTGACATGGTTACATATTCTAAGCACCCCAAACCCTATGCCTGGTGGTGAGGCCTGAATCCAAATTGTTCATTTGGATATAAACTATTATCACAGATATGTTTTGAGATAGCCTCTTTGAGAACTTTTTCATAAATTTTGCTCAAATTACTGAGTAAACTTATTGGTCTGTAACTTTCAGGATTTTCAGCGGCCTTTCCAGCCTTTATTATAGGAACCACCTTAGCCAGTTTCCAGGTTTCAGGAAAATATTCCATTTTAAGGCAAGAGTTTATAAGGAATGTTATAATTCCGTATTCCAATTCTAGGGAGTTGCTTGATATATATATTTCTTATGAAATCAAGACCTCCTGTTTTTCGAATTTTTAATGTATTGATAAAGAATGCAATGTCATCTTCGGTTATATAGATAGAAGAAGGTGTTTGGTTAGAACTGTCAACTAGAAAATTTTGAATAGTGTTGCTTACTGTGTTGTTCGTAACTTGGTCACCTAGGTTACTTGCTACAACATGATTATTTGCAAAAGTTAATATGCCAGTGCATTTGCTTTCTCTATATCTGTGTAAAAGATGTTGACAGAATTTTTAAGGAACGGTAATTTTCTGTTTTTATTCCTAATTACCTTAACTATATTCCAAAAAGGCTTTCCGTTTTTCTCTAGGGTATTAAGTCTAGTATTCCATTCCTTGTTGCGATGTTCTGAGATAAGCTTGGAAATTTGGGTATTTAGATAGTTGACTTGATATCTAAAATAGGGCTGACGATATCTCTGCCAATCTCGTCTATACTTGTTTCTTTGCTTAATAAGTTCCAAAGCTTGAATTGGAAGTTTTGAAGAAAATTTTCTTTTAACAACTTTTGGTACAGATTTTTCAACAGCGTTTAAAATGTGTGTAGAAAAGTCATTTACGATAGAGTCGACGTCTTGTTTTGTAGAAATATTTTCTAAACTAGTTGGGACATTTCTCAGCCTTACATTTATTTCTTTTCGATAACAAGTCCAATTTGCTTTTTTGAAGTCTTGAACATATTCCAATTTGTTATCCCATGACCAGAGAAGACTGCAAAGCACAGGGTTATGGTCAGAGCTAAGGTCGTTCACTGAAATCGGTTGTGTTATATTATGATTAGACAAATTAGTAACGAAAATATCAAGTACAGAAGGACTACCACGAGAACTAGCTGGGACATAAGTTGGACTAGGAGCATACAAAACAGAGATTGGTAACGTAACAGAAAGAGGATGAAGAACATTTCCCCCAAGAATTTGCTCTTTGACATCCCCAAACCCTATGTCTACAATTTAGATCGCCTCCAATCAAGAATTCATCTCTTTGGGAAAACAATAACATATAACACATAGTAATATATTTATAATGTAACTCTGGCTATTTCCTGCCAGGTTCGCATTGTTAAGGTTGTTGTTTATTACTTCTTCCTTCGCCTGGCCTTGTCCCATTATTCCTTCTATTCTATAAGCTGGATTAATTTATTGATGAGTGACTTCTTTTGTTTGGGGTCAGTTGTTATGGGAATTCTTATGCAGCTCTGCTCGTTGCTGCCGTTGTCTTACTTTTTTGCCACCTCTGGTGCTTCTCTTCTTTTCTTTGCTAAGTTCTTTCTCTTTCATTCCTTGGTGTTGTTTCCGGCCTTCTTGTCGTGCTCTATACTGCTCTATCGTCAGAGCCCTTGGTCCAGCTGATTTAGGTGTTGGAGTATAGCTGGGTATGGTTGCTTCTTCGCTCACGCCTCCTTTTGAGCCGGTCCAGCTCTGCATTATTGTACGTCATTTGGTATTTGGTCGCTCGCTTCTTCGCTAGTTTTATTTGCGAAGATGCAGGATCGCCATGTAATGTTTGGGTGCTTTTTTTACGCTGTTCTTTTTGTTATGGAGCCTACCTGCCTAAGTCGTACAAAGCGCGACCCGCTCTTCTGTACTGTTTTAAAGCGCAGTTCGCTGAAAGCAATTTTTTTTTTTTTTTATAATTTAAACGTACTAAAGGGGTTATGAATACCCTTTATATATTACCATAGTACGAGCGTTAGAGAAGGGGAAGAAAGAGAGGATAGGAAAGATTTTGGATGTAGTGGAGACTTAAACTCCATGGGTGGTGTCCGAACTAGCTTCGGGGAGTCACTTTTTCTTGTGTTCGTTAAATTTGAAGAAATTCAAGATGGTGTGCATACTTTTAGGTATTACACCGACCTTTTATTTCTTTTAAATAAAAGTAAAATGGATTTTGGTTGGGATTCAACGCGCAACCTTCCACTCAACAGACGAACACATTACCACTACACCGCTGAAAGCTATGGCATATTACTGTCGCAGTTAATGAGACTCGAGTGGTTAGATCAAGACTGATTTTATTTCCAAAATGAAAAGGTATTTATACAAAAAAAAATCTTACTTTGGAGCTATGGATATTCTAAGCATAGAATATCTGAATACTCATAGCTCCTTTCAAAAATATCATATGACTTAATTATCGAACATAATTCTATTTGACCTACATACTGCATAATGCATACCGGGAGTAAGGGACACAGTGTAAACAAACACTTAAACCCGAATGAACTTTTACGATGCATGAATCACTGTCGATGCCTATAGAATGCCATTTGACACTATCTGGGGTGATACAATGCTACGCAATTGATTTTCGTAATTTATGTTGCATTGAATCACACTACACCAAAAAGGGATTTAGGTAAGGCGATGCGCTGTCATGTGACTTCTTCAATTTGATTCTTGAGAGTACTTGTACAATTTTCCAAAAATCGGTGCAAGTACTAGCATACGCCGGCGATATTGACATCATTGGTAGGACTCAACGTGATGTCTTAGCCACGTTTGCTAGTACAGAGGAAGGAAGCGGTAAAAATGGATTTAGCAGTAAATGAAAGTAAGACTAAGTAACGGGTGATTTTTTAGCTGGTTTGGTTTTGGCAACACTGGTTTTGACAGCTGACGTGTGTTTAGTACCTTGTGTCACTGTCAAACAGCTTCAGTTTGGTTTGCAATTTAACCATGGATCGTCTTACAAATGAACAACGCTTGCAAATTATTGAATTTTACTATCAAAATTCGTGCTCGGTACGAAATGTTCATCGCGCGCTGCTTCCATTTTATGATCGGCATTCTCGACTTTCTGAGCAGTCTATTCGGAAGATTGTGACCAAATTTCGCACCAAATTTACTTTGTTGGACATTAAACCACCAACACGTTTACGTACTGTGCGTAGTGAAGAAAATATTGCGGCCGTATCAGCTAGTGTGACAGAAGACCGCGAAATGTCGATTCGGCGCCGTTCCCAGCAGTTAGGCCTTTGTTACAGCACTACGTGGAAAATTTTGCGGAAGGATTTTGGCGTAAAGCCTTTTAAGATACAGCTGGTGCAAGAACTAAAGCCAGCCGACCTACCACAACGCCGAATTTTTGGTGAATGGGCTCTTGGAAAGCTGGCCGAGGATCCGCTTTTTTATCGAAAAATTGTGTTCAGCGATGAGGCTCATTTTTGGTTGAATGGGTACGTAAATAAGCAAAATTGCCGCATTTGGAGTGAAGGTCAGCCAGAAGCATTGCAACAGCTACCAATGCATCCCGAAAAAGCCACAAACAGTGGTTTATGGGCCGGCGGCATTATTGGGCCATATTTCTTCAAAGATGATGCGAATCGCAGCGTTACTGTCAATGGTGATGGCCCGAAATGGAAGTTCTTGACTTGCATGATATGTGGTTTCAACAAGACGGTGCCACATGCCACACAGCACGCGAAACAATGGCGCAATTGCGAGGCGAGTTTGGTGAACAGTTAATTTCACGTTTCGGGCCGGTCAATTGGCCGCCTAGATCGTGCGATTTGACACCATTAGATTATTTTTTGTGGGGGTATGTCAAGGCTAATGTCTATAGGGACAAGCCCGCTTCGATTGACGCACTGGAAGCCAACATCCATTCGTGGGATACCGGCCGATATGTGTGAAAGAGTATGCCAAATTTGGACTCAGCGGATGGGCTACCTGAGACGCAGCCGCGGTCAACATTTGCATGAAATTATCTTTAAACATTAAATTGCAAGGCTTAAACTATCGATTCAAATAAATATTTCATTCATTTTTTCGAATTTTTTGTGTTTTTTTTTTTAAAAAGTTCTAAACCTCTTAAAAAATCACCCGTTATATGCTGTCAACACGAAAGGTAGCACAACTTCGACGGATTGGACAGAACGTAACCATTGACAGATATAACTATGAGGTAGAACGGGGCTTTGTCTATCTCGGTTCCGCTTTTAACTCTGACAACAACATTTTATTTTCAGAATTCAAATGAAGAATTACTGTTGTCAGCTGCTGTTTCTTCGGGCAAAGAAGGCAATTCAGTACTAAAGCCCACACTCGATCTACTTAGGAGATCCTATATAAGACCCAGAGCATCCTAGTCCTACTGTACCGCGCTGAAGCATGGACCGTATCAAAAGTGAATGAAAAAATCCTTGGTCGGAGAGAGACGAAGGTTGAACCAATAACTATACGAGCTGTACAGCGACATGCCTTTGGTCAACAAATTCCGTCTTGGACGTTTAAGATAGCTAGGACAAGTTGAACGAATGGACACTAATATTCCGGATGGCAGAGTTTTCGATTCCCATTCAGACGTCGGACGCAGTAGAGTAAGACCTCGCCTTAAGTGGCGCGCACAAGTAGAAACTTTCCTCAATCAACTTGGAGTACGCAACTGAAGGCAGTTTGCTAAGGACCGGGCTAATTGGGGAGGCCCAGGTTCATTCCGGACTGTAACGCAATTTACTTCATAGGGTTTCCGAAATCATGACAACTTGAACATATACTTGAACGAGGTAAAAGAAAACACTGACTTGGTGTTTTTGGCAATCCTTCGGCTTACAGCTTTTTCGTATATAAATCAATAAAATTGGAAACGAATGGTCTAAAAATTGTCGGATATATCGACATCATCAACGACTTTTTTGTAATCAGCTTTTTTCAAGCTAATATTCTGGTCATTGAAAATGCTTTCATTTATCCATCCAGACTCTGTTGATGTTGATGCTTTCATGCACTTCCATTGCAACACATTTGTGTATTTAAAGAGTTCCACTGATGGCTGAGTTTTTGATGACTGCGCTGACTTCTTCTATACTGGAAGAGAGCGTTACCACTTTGTTGACTAAAGGTGGTTTTATTTCTTGTGCAATCACTCTCATTATGCCTGTTTAGTCGGTGCTGGAAATTCTACCCGAATACATATTTTCGGGGTTCGACAAGGAGTTGATATTGGATAAGGGCATATCTCTTTCGTGGAGTCTGTCCTTTCCAACTATCCGGCATTGAAATCCCCAAGTATGATTTTCACATCGTATTCCGGAAATATGGTCTGTGTAATCGGTAGGAGCGTGTGCACATATAAGGCTTATTTTGCAAAAGGATGCCCTGGTACGGCTCATAGCCAGGCAATTACTAATCGGGCTTAAATCAATAGCTGTTTTTACCTTAGTCTGTTCTCACAAATGAACTCGCATCTTAACATGTGCAGCCTTTGGTAATCGATGTTAGCATATTTTTCTTTTTTTGTATTCCTGCTACTATTCCTATCTAGCTATGCTATTTCCGGAATCACGGCAATATTTTCCCAGTTTAGAGCGAGGACAAATTCAAGTTTTGAATACCCCTGGGGTGTACAGAGTGCCCATGACGTACGTCAAAACAATTCCTAAAATTTCATCCAAAATGTATCGCTGCGTGTGTTTAGTTTGGCTTTACTTTCGAAATCGAAAAATGAATGATCATTTACATAGGCGAGCTTCTTAGTTTGGTCACAAAAAACCGATCTGAACAAAGGAAGTACTTTTTCAACTGGTCCCTCATGAAAATATTAGCAAAACTCAATCCGAATCATATCGGACTATATCTGTTATTTTTAATTAAATGTCCTAGAGCCATTTGTAGATATCATCTTAACAGAATTTACAAACTACTTCCTACCCACTCGCATGTCTGCAGTTTAGCAAAAAAAAAAAAAAAAATTATTACAAATGAGGCAGAGCAACTTTTCATTAGGGCAGTTCATCTTTTGCGCAGCGAAGCTCATGGGTGGTCTCCCTTGATGGAGCATTTGTACACTCACAAATGCACAACATCAATAGGATGTGTAATTTCTGGTACTCAAGGCTTCCTTTACACATTTGCTCACCCCGGCTAGGTGGTCGCCGATTCACATCAGAGACAACCTATACCTCACTTTGGCATCTTGCATGATTCCCCAAACGACCAGACTGAGTATATAGTTCGGCTCTTCCCGAAAAAAAACGAAAAAAAAAACCAATTACACCTTCTCATGTCCAACCACCACGAGGAACGAAAATAAATGTTTAACCTCTTCAAAGGACGGGTGTAGATGTGGATGTAGCTACAAAACAAAAAAAGATATAATTATCTAATTGGCAGCGTTATGAATGTGTAGTTTTGCATGCAGAACGTACATAGTCGGACTTGGTCTCTTTGCTAGAGATCCAGTGACACAATCCAATTAGAGCAAATGTTCCTCCCATGGTATGCAATGCACTCGACCATTAAATTAGCACTTGGCGTCAACGCCACCAGAAAGGAAATATGAAACTTTTTTCATTACCTACTACAAGTAGGAGTAGCATGAGAGCCAGCCAGAAGCTTCAGCACCTCCAGTACACCAAGAAGCCTTCGTGCATGTGTTTTTTGTTTTTATAAAGAATTTTCTTTAGAATTTCCTAATTGACCAGGATTAGTTGGAAAACTCTTTCATAAGTTGATGAAAATACACAGCGCAGTTGTGCGTTATGGCAAAGTGAAAAGAAAGTAATGAGATTAACTTCTAGGCTTTAGAAGGCTCTTAAAAGGGAGGAATGTGAATAGGATGTGCGACACGTAGACACGTGCTTCATATAGTCATATTTATAAGTGGGAATATATTTCAGAGACACTTAATAGGAGTTTTATACGGGTGCGGCAACATAACATAGTATGCGAGCCATGGTTATAAAGGTGCAATACATTAACCCTCGCGGAATTAGGCCCCATTGGGGCTAAATTCCCCCAAAAAAAGGGAAAAACAAAAAGCCCCAGTTAGTCTTATTAATATTTGGAAGTGTAAATAAGTCCCGTGGCTGTTAATGACTTTTGCTTTTGGGGCTTATTTCCTTTGCAAGAATACAAGATCTTCGCGCAACGCGTATTCCTTAACCTCTCGATAAACACCATACTACCAGCATCGAATGTCGAAGAATAATGGCAACAATGCCAACAAGCCATTAGATCAGCCGCAACTGATGTGCTAGGTTTGTCGCGCCTATCAGCAAGACACCCTTGGTTTGGCAGATGGCTCGCTGCCAAGAACGAGGCCTACAAGGCTAAGTTGCAGGTGAAGACGAGATCTGCCGTGAGCTCTATAGGCAGAGAAGAAGGGAGGAATAACGGCTTTTCAGAAAGAAGAAAAACAGTAAGAAAAGCGGGCGATGGAGGATATAGAAAGTTGCCACTCCAAGGACGATGTTCGCAAGCTTTACCAAAGTGTAAATCGTCAAAGCCGAAACAGAATCCTATCGAGATGAACAAGGAAATATCGTAGTTGAGACACAGTCGATGCTAAGGATTTGGAAGAACCACTTCTGCAGACTGTTAAACGGCGATGACGAACAACATTCCGCTGTCAGGCAGAACGAACCATGAAATATTGGCAACGACAGAGAATACTGCCAACCGCCCAACCAGAGTGAAATCAGGATAGCAATATCTAAACTCAAGCTTAATAAGTCTGCCGGAAATGACGGCCTTCCCGCCGACCTTTATAAAGCCGGCGGAGATGACTTTTTAAGTAACATCCATCAACTCACAAGCCAAATCTGGTCGGAAGAAAGTATGCCTGAAGAATGGAACCGCAGCATCGTTTGCCCGATCCAAAAACAAGCAGACCCTCTAAACTGCGCCAACTAAAGAGGCATAAGTATCCTCAACATCGCCTACAAGATCCTATCTGCCGTAATATGTGAACGCCTGAAATTTTCAGGAAAAAAAAAACCCAAGAAGTCCAAATCGACACCCACCACCTATTCATCGATTTCAAAGCCGCGTACGAGAACATTTATAGAGACGAACTATACAGAGCCATGTAAAGTTTTGGTATACCGCCTAAACTCGTCCGTTTGTGTAGGATTACGATGGAGAGTTCCCGCTGCTCCATCAGGGTCGGAAACGACCTCACCGACACATTCGATACCAAAAAATAATTTAGGCAAGGCGATGCGCTGCCATGTGACTTCTTCAATCTGATTCTTGAGAGGACTATGCAAAAGTCATTAGCCAACGCGACTATATTGACATCACTGGTAGGACCCAATGTGATGTCATAGCCACGTTTGCTAGAATAGAGAAGGAAGCGGCAAATATAGGTTTAGCAGCAAATGAGGGCAAGACGAAGTTTATGCTGTCAACACCAAAGGGCACACAACATCGACGGTTTGGACAGAACGTCACCACTGACAGATTTAACCTTCAGATAGTACGGGTCTTTGTCTACCTCGGCTTCGCTATTAACTCTGAAAACAACATCTCGTCAGAAATTAAACGAAGAATTACTCTTACCAACCGCTGTTTCCTCGGGCTAAGAAGGCAATTCAGTCGTAAAGCCCTCACTCGTACTACTAAGGAGATCCTATAATAGACCCTGATCATCCCAGTCCTGCTCTACGGCGCTGAAGCATGGACCGTCTCAAAAGCGGATGAAAAAATTTTTGGTCGATTTGAGAGGAAAATTCTTCGGTCCCGTTTGCGTTGACGATCTACGGAGACAAAGATTCAACCAAGAACTATACGAGCTGTACAGCGACATGCCCCTGGTCAAAAACTCCGAATTAGACGTTTAAGATGGCTAGTGCATGTAGAACGAATGGACACCAATACTCCGACTCGCAGAGTCCTCGATTCCCAGCCAGACGTCGGACGCAGTAGAGGAAGACCTCGCCTTAAGTGGCGTGCACAAGTAGAAACCGACCTCAACCAACTTGGAGTGCGCAACTGGGGGCAGTTAGCTAAGGACCGATCCAATTGGAGAGGCATGTTGATTGAACCGCAGGTTCATTCCGGACTGTAGCGCCACATAAGTAAGAAGAATCCAAACTCGCTCACAACCCAAATCTATAAGTGTGCCGAAGCATGGGGTGCAGGGGCACGCTCACTCCATTATTGCATATAAGAGGCAATAACAGCCGCGGGTGTTAATGCTTTATGGTGGAGGGGTTTATTTCCATTTCTAAAAGGGAAAAAGCCCCACGAGGGCTATTTCCAATTTTTTAGGAACTAAGCCAATTATGGCTTGATTCCGCTAGGGTTATTACACTGAACCGATTCTAAGGCATTATTCTATACCCAGTTTGCCCATCACGCGTTGAAACAGTGAGGAAGTGTTCATTTCCGTCGATGAATAATATTAGAACGTATGTTCCACGATCGCTACCCAGCGCGCATTCTGAAATCCCTTCCATATAACCCCGTTGGGCCTTTTTACTGAATGGAAACCAAGTGATACATAGCCCACTTCGATATCTGATAACACTGATGCAGTGAGAGCTTCAAACTAACAAACTCCACGACGTTCTGTGTCCAAACATACTTCTGCTCCTGGACTTTCCGATTGCTCAGTGCGACGAATTCTTCACTATGACCATCATTGCCACCGTTCAAGTTGAGGATTGTGTAGGAACTATCTGAAGGTAACTTCAATTCTGGGAGAGACACATGTGGGGTGCATCTAGAAAACAACCAAGAGGACTGGCTTTTCATTGATGAAGTTTATTTCAGCTGATCCGTCAAAAAATAGAACAATCGCTTCTGGGCTGAAACCAATCCCCAAGAATTTCGTCAAAGGCCTTTGCATTCACCTTAAGTCAAAGTGTTGTGTGTATTTTTCTCAGATCTTGTTCATAAACAGATCCTACTTACTTACTTACTTATTCACTTACACAGTCCGGGATGAATCTGGGCCTCAACCAACATGTCCCTCCAGTTTACTTCAAGTTGGTTGAGATCGGTTTCTAACGTTGCGCGCCATTTAAGAGAGGTTTTCCTCTACTGCGTCCGACGTCTGACATTGAATCGAAGATTATGCGAGCCGGAATGTACATTACCTCTAAATTGTTAGTGCGATGAACTGCCGCGCAGAAGGTCTGGGTTCATATCGCAGCCATAGCAACAGCTAAACATTTTTTCAATGGCCCTCCTCTTGTGATGATCTGACAAATCATCCGAGTAGTATCAATCGTCAAGAAAAGCCTATCTGAACATAGCCGTTCAGATGCGGCATAAAACAGGAGGTCCCGCCACACATCCATGAATGGTTGTGAGAAAGCTCAGCCTTGGGTTCTTTCGCCAAAAGTAGTTATTCGTTTGATTTCTGCAGAGTTGTCATTGTCAGCTAAGATGCGCCGAGGTAGACAAAATTGCTTACTAACTCAAAGTTGTACCTGTTGATAGTAAAGTTCTGTCTAAAGCGTTAATGTTGTGTATGTGTCTGATTACTTGGTCTGGCCCACACATTTTTGCCAAACGTGGGTGTAAAATCACGTTGGCAATAATATCTCCATATGCTAGCATTTGCCCAAATTTATGGAAGATTGTGTCCCTGGTATTGGCTCAACAGTCTTGCAAATTCCTCTCCAGAATGTTCTTGAAAAAGTCAGACGGCAATGCTTTAACTTGTCCAAATCCATTTTTGGTATTCAACCTGTGAAGTTGTTCCCGACCTTGATGGATGAGCGTGAATACTTTCATCTTGAACATCTATAGTCCAATTTTCTTGCTCTGTCATCTTATTTTTGTAAATATTACGTGCTTATCGTCCCTTTTGTTAACCAGCTCAATGGCAGCTAGCCTAAATCCATCAACTCAACTCATCTGACAGATCATCGGAGATCATCGAGAAATAATTGGATATCTTCGAGTTCCGCCACAGATCATGTTAGTCTCATGCCATTTCATCGTTAAATTTGTCAATATACGCATCTGTGAACGGCCCCAAAAATCTGATCTAACATTTGACAGTAGAGGCAATCGACGTCGTTACAAGCTGCTCACACAAGCTGATCGATTGTGGCAGCTTGTCATGATATCGATTGTTTATTTCTAATCGAAAAATTATCAATTATAATTAGTAACAACACTATTTGCATTCAAAAAATACCTTCGTAACGGTATACAAATACAAGTCACATGTTCTGCTCATTTCCATGAGCACATTCCGAACGCATAAGTGAATGCTCTCCAAATTCACATTCCTCCACTACGCACACACACATAACAACAGCAACCTTGGTATAAATTAATTTTCTATTTTGACCGGAACAATGTGGGGTTTCTATCCGGAATACAAACTAATTTAACTGTTAATGGAATTCCAGTTTGTTATTCCCGGAAATTAAGTTAAAAGTGAGTACTCAGCCAACACAGAGCGACGCGGAGACACTGCTTCCAACAGATGAAAGTTTTTCTTTCGCTAAATATACATCCCCCTAGGAAGAGAGTCCGGTCAGACGACAACGTCGCTGTTATCCTTTGTTACATAGATACATATAAAGTGAAGGAAATGTCACATGAATTTTTCTCATCGTTTCGAGCGTATTTTGTTGTATTGTCCTGGAATGCATTTTACACCCTTGAGTCGTCACCAGTTCCCATGTCAAATTCCAAAATGAGCGACTTAAAGTCAAACAAACAAAAAAATTGATAAAACCTCCATTAGTCCGGTGCCACATCAAAAATATAATTATCGTGCAACTAATGGCACGGCGATTACGCGACGACAAACAATTAAATGTCCGCCAAAGGATGCGTGCGTGCACATACTCGTACAACACATAATAATCACATCCACGTCCATGCAGCCATGCAAAATGCAATAAAATCTGAAAACTTATTCCAGAGTCCATGTTAACTGTCGCCGTTGTTTACACGGTCCATTAAACCAAATGTCGAATCGTCAGCTTAAATCCTTCAAAAATTATTTCGCCATGTTTATGGGGCGAGATGCACATGGCAGCGAAATGATAACATGTCTCGTTTGGTGTGGATGCCTGGTACCACCTTATTCCCTTGGCATCCTGATTCCAGAGTGGTACATGCATATACAAGTGGACACATTATAAACTGGCTTACATGGGTACATATATATATTCGTGTTCCGAATTGGACGGATTACAGTGGACCGTAATGACGTGACTTTGGACGAAATATTTTAAAGGGTGAATTATGGTGGATGGATCTCTGAGAATTCGATATCGATTGGGGTACTGGATTGGATAGGTGATGTGTTTGCTACAATGACCATTCGCATAAAATGCAAGACTAACTCAAACAAAAGATTCTTTTTCGCTGCGAATAAGTTGAAATACGAAGTATGCATGAATCTAAAATGGACAAATCCGTCACACTTACTTACTTAAGTGGCGCTACAGTCCGGAATGAACCTGGGCCTCAACCAACATGCCTCTCCAATTAGCCCGGTCCTTAGCTAACTGCCTCCAGTTGCGCACTCCAAGTTGGTTGAGGTCGGTTTCTACTTGTGCGCGCCACTTAAGGCGAGGTCTTCCCCTACTGCGTCCGACGTCTGGCTGGGAATCGAAGACTCTGCTAACCGGAGTATTGGTGTCCATTCGATCTACATGTCCTAGCCATTTTAAACGTCCATTGCGGAGTTTTTTGACCAGGGGCATGTCGCTGTACAGCTCGTATAGTTCTTGGTTGAATCTTCGTCTCCATAGCCCGTTAACGCAAACGGGACCGAAGATTTTTCGAAGAATTTTCCTCTCAGATCGACCAAGGATTTCTTTATCCGCTTTTAAGACGGTCCATGCTTCAGCGCCGTAGATCAGGACTGGGATGATCAAGGTCTTATATAAGATCTTCTTAATAGTTCGATTGAGGGCTTTACTGATAATTGCCCCCTTAGCCCAAAGAAACAGCGGTTGGTAAGAGGAACTCTTCGTTTAATTTCTGACGAGATGTTGTTGTAATAGCGGAACCGAGATAGATAAAGTCCCGTACTACCTCAAAGTTATATCTGTCAACGGTGACGTTCTGTGCAATTCGTCGATGTTGTGTGTCCTTTCGTGTTGACAGCATATAATTAGTCTTATCCTCATTTACTGCTAAACCCATTTTTGCTGCTTCCTTCTCTATACTAGCCAACGTGGCTATGACATCAAGTTGAATCCTATCACTGATGTCAATATCGTCGGCGTATGCTAGTAGTTGCACTGATTTTTGGAATATTGTTCCTTTGGTGTTGGCTAGGAAGTTTTGCCCAATCCACTCAAGAATAAAATTGCGGAAGTCTTATGACAGCGCATCGCCTTACATTAATCCATTGGAATCGAATGTGTCGATGTGGTCGTTTTCTGCCTGATGTAGCAGCGAGAATTCTCCATCGTCGTCCTACAGAAACGCACGAGTTTAGGCGGTATACCTAAACTAGACATGGATCTGTATAGTTCGTCTTTATACATGCTGTCGTATGCGGCCTTGAAATCGATGAGTAGGGGGTGGGTATCGATTTGGACTTCTTCGGTTTTTTTAAGGATCTTTCCCGAGGGCTTTATAAAGCACAGCGGGAATGCCATCATTTTCTGCAGCCTTATTAAGCTTGAGTTTAGATATTGCTATCCTGATTTCACTCAGGTTGGGTGGTTGGCAGTTTTATCTGTCGTTGCCAATATTTCATGGTTCGTTCTGCCTGACAGCGGAATGTTGTTCGCCATCGCCGTTTAACAGTCTGCAGAAGTGGTTCTTCCACATCTTCAGCATCGAGTGTGTCATAACTACGATATTTGCATGTCCATCTCGACAGGATTCTGCTTGAGCCTTGTATCCTTGGCTTTGATGTTCTTCACTTTGGTAAAACTTGCGAACATCGTCCCTGGAGTGGCACTTTTCTATATCGTCGATCACGCGCCTTTCTTGCTTTTTGTTCTTCTTTTTGAATTGCCGGTGCTCTACTTTTCTTCTATACAGAGCTGTAGAGCTCAATGACAGCTCTCGTCTTCACCTGAAGCTTAGCCTTGTAGGCCTCGTTAATGGCTGCGTGCATATATATGCATTCTTCTTCAATCCAGGGTTTTTTTGCTGGTGGGAGCGTAAAACCTAGCACATCAGTTGCGTCTGATCTGATGGCTTTTTGGCATCGTTGCCATTGTTAATCGAGAGGTTAAGGGATACGCTTTTGCGGTCTCTTGCGATTGCAGTCTTTCGATATTTATTTTTTCACAATATGTTTGGATTATTGTGGCTTGGTGGATATCCGCATTCTTACCTTGGCTGCAACAAGGTAGTGTTCCGAGTCGAATTTTCTTACATCCAAAATACTGGATGCTGTCTCCTGTCTATCGCAATGTGTTCAATTGGGTTGACCTTATGGTTATCGAGATGAGGAAACAGTGTGCTCTATAGCGGCATTTCGTTCCGTAGCGAAGTCAATTATCCTAAGTCCGTTACCAGACGTGTTGTCGTCTTGGCTATGTTTTCCGACAATACTGCTAAAGATGTCTTCTCTTCCTACCTTTGCGTTAAAGACTCCTAGCACGATTTTAACATCGCACTCCAATAGTCGCTCATTGGTTTTTCAAGGAGCTAATAGATGCAATCCTTAGCTATACCATCGTTTTCCTCCTTTGGGGCGTGAGCGCATATAAGGCTTATGTTGGCGAATTTGGCCTTGATGCGGTTTGTTACAATACGTTCGCTAATATCTTGGAAACATAAAACTTCTTGCCTAAGTCTGGCACTTATAACAAATCCGCATCCAAGTAGTCGCTGTTTCTGGTCACTATAACACGGTCCATAGTAGATGTTACAGTTTTTCATCCTCTTTTTGGCCGGCCCATCCCATCGTATTTCCTGGATGACAGTAGTGTCTGCTTTGTAGCAGTTTAGGGCTGCCGCTAGTTGTTCGCTTGCACTTCTTCTTTTTAATGTTCTCACATTCCAGGTGTAGACACGAACGTCGTTGTTGTTTTGTCGTTTAGCAGGGTCCTCATTAATAAAATCAGTCCTTTCTGAGGCTATTGGTTGCTTCGAACAATTCATTTTTCCATGGTTGGGTAGTATATCCAACCCCCAACATGGAGTGGACCTTTCACCATTATAAACTTCAATGTTTCCTGGCTGTTTGGAATCCACGTCGCTGTTTTTTTTTTATTATTATTTACACGCATTCAAGGGGTTTGAATACCCTTTATATGTAATCCCATGAGCGTTAGAAAAGGGCAAGAAAGAGAGTGATAGAAAAGATTTTAAATGTAGTGGAGACTTACTCCATGGGTGGTGTCCGAACTGACTTCGGGGGGTCACTGTTTCTTGTGTTCGTTAAATTTGAAGAAATTTCAAGATGGTGCATACTTTTAGGTATAACAACAGACCTTTTTTATTTCTTTTAAATAAAAGTTAAATGGATTTTGCATGGGATTGAACGCGCAACCTTCCACTCATCAGGCGAATACATTACCATTACACCGCGGCCACCCACTATATAATTTATCTGCTCCATTGTTTTTAGCCCTGTATTTGCATTGAAAATGGCAGTAATATTGTTCAGGACTTCCTTTGCAATGGGCTCTTTTGCTTTTTTGTTAAAATGTTCTTCAATGTCTTTCAAGACGAGCAATAGTTCGCCAATTCATGTTCCTTGATGCGAATATTGTTAGCTTAAATTAAAAGTGCAAACTCTCAAAAATATCTGTTTTTTGCAAGTCTTGAGAAATTTGTTTCTTTCGGGTCGAATAAAAACCCAAAATTGATTTTGATGTACATCAGCAGCGTTTGCAATTCTCAATCTTCAATCAATTTCTTCGCAAATGCAACGCAACTTGTATTGCCTTCAGGAACGCTGACGATTTTTTACCATTTGTGTGTGCTTGAGACTGCTCAAAGTTTTTGACGAAAGATTCTCAACTGCAAATGAAAAAAAAACAAAGAGAGGCAAAGTTAGCAAAATCCTATCCCTGAAACGTCAAACGTCAGAAATCGGGCTACAAAGTGTATGGGGAATGGGCTGTATCAACAATCTAATAACCCTCCACTGACACTGCTTAAGCTTTTGTCAGCTTATTAAAGCATCTTCCCAATAACTGCAACATGCGGATGACTGGACAGAGAGAAAAAATAAGGAACGTTGCTGACTATTGTGGATAGACTGACCTGAGTGTAACGTGACAATACAAACACCATAAATCCAGCACGTCAAACCTTCAAACAGGCCACCATTGACAGCCCTAAACTGATTGACATAAACATTGAAACTCACGTGGTTTAACACCACAGAAAAACTTGAATAATGTCCGCCATTTATCATCGATCGTTCCACTGTGTCCAGTTCGATTGTAGACATACTCGCACAAGCATATTGGGTGCTTAAAATATTGTTCGTCTGCCTGTCCGTTGCTTGGCATCTGTAATTGGGGGTGAGGAGAACATGGCGTATTCGCCATAAATTTCACACTAAATGATCAAAATGAGACAGGAACTCGAACCTGCCAGTTCTGTCTGTCCTTTTGGCTTCGTCCTTATACGCTGTCCATTCGCATTGTGTCGGGCATGTCGATGTAGATGCAGATGCAGATGCAGATGCACGTACGGGAATGTCAATAATTCCGCTTTTTAAGACTGTACCGTCAATTATTATTGTTATTATATTATTATCCACTTTGGGTTCAGTGCTCCGCACAGTGTTCACTAATTAATAACGGCCAGAGCCCGGTCCGGATTAAGTGTCCGCGTTTTGAGAGAAGCCGCTCACTTTGGCTTTGTTATTGTGGCTCGGTTCGGTATATGGTGGGTAGGTCCTACCATTTTTTTTTTCTTTTTGCATTTTTCGCATGCACAGCAGCAATTTTTGTTCATTAGCTGGGTGATTTTATTGCCCAGTCCTGGCGAGGGATTTGCTGAAGCTCTCCGAGATCTCGTATAGTGACGATGATTGGGCGCGAAACGTGTGTGCATATATGTAAAGACCAGAAGCCTCTGTCATGTCGGGGTAGGGGCAATTCGCATCACCTCAGTTGGAGTTTGTCACTCTAGAGTGGGAAGATGAACATGCAAAAAAAAAAACGGAGGAGAAAATCCTTATGCCCACTGATAGTGGGCTAATGGGTTCTTTTTTTGTGCGGCCTTCTGATCGCCTCTTCACCATTGCTCTGAGAGTTGAGACTCAAGGTCCAATGAGTATGTACTTTCAGTTGGAATTCCATTTGAGTACACTCTCTGTGAGGCTTTTACTTTGCAGGACAAAGTAGAGGGATATTTGTATGCAAGCATTAAATTTCTGACGGGAATTATAAGCGCGTAACGCTTGGGATTATAAAGGTGGTCTGCTTTCAATTTTTCGCAAGTCTTTTGCTGCGTTGCATAGTTGCAAATATATACGCTGGAGGCTGAGTTAGGAAGTGAATAGTTTTGTGATTGCAAACAAAAAAAAAGGATATTTGCGCGTTTGATTAATAGTTTTCCACTGGGCTTGTATTTTTAATTACAGTACTGCCAAGCATACAGATCGATGTACAAAGGAACTGGCTTAGATGCCAGGAATAGGTATTACCATAGGATTTGAATAGTTATTGGACTGCACTCATGCTATTCCCAATCAATAATCCATTACGGTGTACTGATTCCGAATGTAACAGGTCATGAATGGAGGAATGTGTTTTGAATATCAGTCATCAAAGCGGATTGCAATTATGTAATCAATTCCTAATGAGCATCAAAAGCCTGATGGAATGCATGTTCTGGATTTGTTTACTTTACGTTAATTGCGCGCCTAAGCTGGTGGAGGGTAGACTCTGCAATGCCATCGTAAGGGATAGAAGTGGCGCTGAATGTTTAATGGAAAAGTTTTTAAGTCTTTTTAAGAGCAATGCTCTAGCGTTTTATTTTTTAAAATAGTGAGCCAACAGTAGTTGCAGGTGCTCGTTGACTTGTTTGTTATTCAATCTATATATATAAAAGTTGAACCTTCAAATGTTTGTTTCGTGGCTGGCAGAATCCATTTTGGTAGCAACAAATATGGAGGTCGATGATTTGAACTTTAAGTTACAGCAGTCGTTTCCGGGCGAATTGTTATCATTTGAAATCCAGGAACAATCTTGGCAAGTTTTATCAAAGTGTAAATCGTCAAAGCCAAGGATACAAGGCTCGAATAGAATCCTGTCCAGATGAACAAGAAACATCGTAGTTGACACAGTCGATATGGAAGAACCACGTCTGCAGTCTGTTCTACGGCGATGACGAACCACATTCCGCTGTCAGCCGAACGAACAATTCAATAATGGCAACGACAGCGAAAACTGCCAACCACCCGACCTGAGTGAAGCTTAATAACTCGAGCTTAATAAGGCTGCCGAAAATGACGGCCTTCCTGCTGAGCCTTATAAAGCCGGCGAAGGTGAGTAACATCCACCAACTCATAAGCCAAAACTGGTCGGACGAAAGTATGCCTGAAGAATGGAACCTCAGCATCATTTGCCCGATCTACAAAAAAAGAGACCCTCTAGACTGAGCGAACTACAGAGGAAGAATCCATTTTGGTAGCAACAAATATGGACGTCGATGATTTGATTTCGGCAGTCTACTCAACATCGCCTACAAGATATTATCTGCCGTAATATGTGAACGCCTGAAACCGTTTAACAATAACCTGATCGGACCTTATCAGTGTGGTTTTAGGACAGGAAAGTCCCCAACCGATCAAATTTTCACACTTCGGTAGATCCTGGAAAAAAAACCCCAGAATTCCAAAACGATGCCCACCACCTATTCATCGATTTCAAAGCCACATACGACATCATTTATAGACACGAACTATTCAGAGCCATCTGTCGTTTTGGTATACCGCCCAAGCACGTCCGTTAGTGTAGGATGACGATGGAGAATTCTCGCTGCTCCATTAGGGTCAGAAACGATCTCACAGATACATTCAATTCCAGAAAAGGATTTAGGCAAGGCGATGCGCTGTCAGATGACTTCCTCAAGTTGATTCTGGAAGAGATTCTGCAAATCTCCCGAGACAACACCAGAGGCACAATTTTTAAAATTGTATACGCCGCTAAAATTGACATCATTGGTAGGACTCAACGTGATGTCATAGCCATGTTTGCTAGTATAGAGAAGGAAGCGGCAAAAATGGGCAAGACTAAGTAAAAACATGCTGTCAACATGAAATGAAACACAACATCGAAGAACTGGACAGAACGTCACCATTGAAAGATATAACATTAAGGTAGTACGGGACTTTGTATATCTCGGCTCCGCTGTTAACTCTGACAACAACCTTTCTTCAGAAATTAATCGAAGCATTACTCTCGCCAACCGCTGTTTCTTGGGTCTATGAAGGCCATTTAATAGTAAAGTCCTCACTCGAACTACTAAGGAGATCCCATATAAGACCCTGATCATCCCAGTCCTGCTATACGGCGCAGAAGCATGGACCGTATTAAAGAAATCCTTGGTGAATTCGAGAGGAAAATTCTTCAAAAAATCCTGGGTCACGAAGATTCAACCAATGGCTATACGAGCTGTACAGCGACATGCTCCTGGTTAAAAAAAACTCCGCCTTGGATGTTTAAGATGGCTAGGACATGTTGAACGAATGGACACCAATACTCCGGCTCGCAGAGTTTTCGATTCCCAGCCAAACCTCGGACACAGTAGATGAAGACGTAGCCTTAAGTGGAGCGCACAAGTAGAAACCGACCTCAACCAACTTGGAGTACGCAACTGGAGGCAGTTAGCTAAGGACCGGGCCAATTGGAAAGGCATATTGGTTGAGGCCCAGGTTCATTCCGGACTGTAGCTCCACTTAAGTATGTAAGTATTCATCTTATCTGATGGGTATGGTCTGGAGTCCGAAAAACAAATATATCGCAAAACAGTTACTTCTTGGAGTATTTTATGGTGGTTAAGTCATCATTGGATCACTTTTTCGTAAAAGGTGGAAATATCGTTTAATTAAATATCGAACTAAGTAAAGTCTTGACATCAGATGAGAGCGTGGGGAGGCATGTCCTCACGCTAAAACATATATTCCATCTCCAGGCGGCAGCGAAAAGCTATCAATATGGAGTCAGCGATGGTGTCTATTGTCTCAGTTATGATGCATAAAGTGAATAACCACAAAGAGCTCCTTTGACATATTCAAACAACAGTTCATCTAGGATTCTCAAGGCAAGTACTTTGAACAGAGATGGCGACGGAAGAGTCGAAGGGGTAACGACAACGCTGAATCCCATAGTGGATATGCACCTGGAATATGAGAAGATTACAGGAGAGGCCGAGGGAAACAACTAGCGGAAGCTCTAAACTGCTACAAAGCAGACATAACTGCCAACCAGTAAATAAAATGGGATGGGCGGGGCAAAAAGAGGATGAAAAACGGTGTCATATACTACGGACCGTGTTATAGTGAGCCGAGATAGTGATTATTCGCATGCGGATTTGTTTTAAGTGCTAGACTTAGACAAAAAGTCTTATGTTTTCAAGACATTAGCGAACGCATTGTAACAAACCGCATCAGGGCGAAATTCGCTAACATAAGCCTTATAAGCGGTCAATCTCTGAAGGAGGAAGAAGATGATAAAATGAGAGACTTCTCCTACTAGTTCCTTGTCAAAACTTATGAGCGACTACCAAAGTACGATGTTAAAACCATGCTGGAAAATTTTAACGCAAATGTATGAAGAGAAGACGTCTTTAGCAATATTGTCTGAATGCACAGCCTACACGTCAACAAGTCTGGCAACGGACTTACGCTAATTGACTTCAATGCGTAACGCAATTCCACTATTGCCAGCAATCCGTTTCCTCACCTCAATATTCATTAGGGGACATGGCAGTCTACAGATCAACGAACGGTCAATATTGATAATATTGCGATTGACAAGATGCACGCAACCAGTATTTTGAATGCCCCAACATTCCGAGGGGCTAACATCGAATCGGACCACTACATTGTTGCAGCCAAGCTAATGATGCGGATATTCACCATGCCACAACAAATGGGAAATAATGTAAAAAAATTTAATGTTGAATGACTGCATTCACAAGAGACTGCCTAGGTCATCGCAGCACGCGTATCCTTTAACCTCTCGATTGGCACCATATCACCCGCATCGAATGTCGAAGAACAATTAGATCAGCCGCAACTGATGTGTTAGGTTGCTCACGCCTTCCAGCAAGAAACACTTTGTTTGATAAAGAATGCCGACAGATGCTACCAGCCAAGAACGAGGCCTACAAGGCTAAGCTGCAGGTGAAAACGAGAGCTGCCTTTGAGCTCTATAGACAAGAAAAAGGAAAGAACACCCGCTCTTCACAAAAAAGAGCAAGAAAAGCGTGTTTCAAGGATCTTGCAACGTCAAAATCAGAGTTACAACCAAGGAGATCATATACAATACCCAGATCATCCCAGTCCTGCTCAACGGTGTTGTAGCATGGACCGTATGAAAAGCGGCTAAAGACAAGTCGATGAAAAATCTTCCGCCCCGTTTGCATTGACGGACTATGGAGATGAAGATTCAACCACGAGCTATACGCATTGGACATTTAAGACGGCTACAACTTTTAGAAGCAATGGACACCAATACGTCCATACCTCGGACGCAGTAGAAGAAGACTTCGCCTTAAGTTTCGCGCATAAGTAGAAACCGACCTCAACCAACTCGAAGTGCGCAACTGGAGTGCGGCTTTTCAGTAAGTACGTAAGTACCACTACGTAAGTACGTAAGTCTTTCTATAAAATATAGCAACACCTCAGATCTGCCACAATGATCTAAAGTTTTAAGTAACTGCCATTTTGGCACCACCGAAAATCTCCCGTCTTATCCCAGCAAAGGATGGGCCTTGAGGTCAAAGTAGTTAAGTCCCTCATCGTGCTCATTTTTTTGCATATACTGCCAGAACCATTTTTCTGCCTGACCTGATACCAAGTGGTGGAATTGGGAAAACAATTGGGTTTCAGAGATCCCACTCTTTCGTTGCAGGGTCTGAATACGGAAAATTAAGCTCTCTTCAGACATTGTTTCAGTGCTTTCGTCGAACTTTACCCCCCACTTGTGAATCGGAATTTCAGCTCTTCGCCCTACATCCTGAAAGAATGTTTGTTCCTGTTCGTTGTTATGTAAGGGCATTGTCGTAGAGTGGTTGTGGTTTTGTATTTAGTATCGCTTAAGATTTGTCCAGCTTTGTCCAATCAAATGTTATATTTCTGATTGGGACCACATCAAGGCGGACATTTCCATTTAAAGTATTAAAACTCAAACTGCCTTCCTGCATCGTAACCGGGTAACCATTTCCCACCTCGTTGCCATGAAGAGAAATCGTTGTGTACATTAAAACTTCTCTTGAGTTATAATCCCCCGTCTCACATAATTCAGGGGATACCCTTAATTAAAAGTACCACCCGTCAAACACTCTATACGGCTCCATTTCACGACTGTCAACATCAAAGATCACATTGCAAGTATGCACTCCAACCCGTTCATCGTTCCGCATGTCCAAATCCAAGCTGGAAACATTTTTTTTTTCCCCAGCATACTCGTAAATCTCCACAAACTGCCCGCACAGCCCCTTGATTTGACCGTCCGCACAATTTTAATTGCCAATTCAAATGAAGAAAGGTGTTGTATTTGTCCAACCCGAAGTGCAAATTTGATCCTCATATTTCAGAAACTTACAACGCTAATAAATGGCCAAACTTTAGCAAATTAGTGCTACCGTACCGCTGCGCCAGCATCCCATATCAAATGTTCACTGCGCTCTCGCATAAAGTTGGGCGGGTAAAAAAATGGAACCCCCTTGCCGCACCATGACCGTTCGTCCCGCCGCGACCATATCATTGCGGTTAGTTTAAACAAATTAACCACTTAACGTGTACATGCAAAACATGACTCCTGCAAGCAGCCATGGAGTCGTCCCCAGGCATCCCCATATGACTCCTGCCGTCGCGTCGCGTTGTTCGTTCCCCAATGGAGCAAACGAGCAACACTCCGATTGCGTTGCGTTTATGTTATAAATTTTCACCGGCCAGAGGGACGGGGCTAATTTATGGCCACTATTTCATCTAACACCAACTCGGAGCGGACTGCGAGTGCAAATAAATAAAATGCTCCACCTAAAGTATTCTCTAATTACTTGTCCGCACCCAAGTGCTCTCTTTGCTCGTTGACGGTGGACGATGGGTGGAGGACTCGCTCCAATGCTTTGCCAACCCGAACAGCATCAACTTGATCCTCGTCCGAGATGTCCGCGAGTCCGGGCGGAATGCGATTTAGATCCAACCTGGGTAAATCAAAAAAAAAACACCACCGCTTACAATATTTGAAGTCTTTTAGTTTACTTTTGAATTTTTGTCGGTCTTTGATTTGGACTTTTGATACAAGCACTGCTGCCCTTGTGCAGCGGACTCGCAACCTGCGTATTTTATTCGATTGTACGGGCAGTTGTTGGACGTGCGCTGCCCGCTTCACCATCATGTGGAGATTTAACATCACGAACGCAGGAATGGAGCGAGCCCTCGCTTTCATAAATGTTAGCATTGGCTGGTGGTGGTGGCATGGTCGGTGGTGTGCATTGTCGGACCGGCCCGCGAAACATTTCAATAATTTTGCGTTCCTTTTCCCTGAAGAATTGTCTTGTGCACGAGATAAGAATTCTGATGGTCCTCGCGGTCGGATTTGTTGACTCCGTTCGGATCGTCGCGGCTTGTCCACTTGGTCCGATTTTTCTTGAAAACGAAACTCGTTTGCCTGTCGAAGTGAATGCGCTTCGCTGCGGAGCACCGTGCGTTAATTCTCATTTGCAATTCGGGAAGGGGTTGCTCTGTCTCTGGACACACAATCGAAGCCATGTGTGTGCATTCCAATTGAGTTTTATGCTTGCCATTCTTCGATTTGATTAGTTACTTGTAGATTTCCAGGAGAACCATCCGACCAAAGAAAGGAGCAAAATTGAAATGCATAATAACTGTGTCTTATTTTTATGGGATACCTACATGAATGGTATTGTGTGTAGCTTCTGAATGGAGTTTTAACGGCTTACCTCAGTGGAAGAGGTGTTGGGATGGTTGGTTGAGGTTTAAGATGTGAAGTTTGTGACAAATGGCCATAATATCGTCGATGGAAGTAAATCCTTAAACTGCATTCCTTAATGGAGAGTTTGCGATAAACATTACTTCCAGCGCAGCTCGTAGTAGGAACGCATGGAAAAGGTTTTTACATACATCAATAGTTGTCAGCCCTTTCCCCAGTTCATGACCCACATGCAACATATATAGAGTCAGATGAGTTTATAAAGCTTCGGTGGTTATTGATGGTCACCGGACTCATTGAGAATTCTCTGCTTAAGAGAAGACAATCTTCAATCATTTTTGATCCTATGCACGCCATGCCACTTCCACTTTGGAGCAGGATATCTTGGTTTCAATTCATTTCAGTCTAAACATAGGAATGTACTAATGTATGGATAAGATCCGCTTACAAGCATTTACCTCCGCCTGCCTCTTCGATGAGGAGAACAACAGCGAAATTCCTAGCGCTGGAATATGACTTTCACAGGAGCTCATTCCTTTCGTTTTCGGACTATAAAATCGATTACCATTGCTAAGCATTTAAAAAAAAATTAATGTCTCTTCTTGGCACTCGAAATGGGTTAAGTTCAGTTACAAGTTCATCCATTTTTTGTCCCTTTCCACTCCGGCGTGTCCCGGAATCCAACGAAGTAATACCAATTGATTACTTCTAGCATTGAGTGTCAGGAGGTGATAATTTATGCCTCGTGTGCTTACAATGGTGGATGTCCATGAATATGGCCATTTCCATTTCTGGTAGGAACTTTCGATCTATTCTCCCTTCTTAACAAGGCAGATCCCAGCTTGATCCCAAACTGCAATAGTATTAAGGTCAAAAGTGCTGACTTATACTGCGTGCCTTAACTGAGTGGTTTTTAGGATTAAAAAAAAACGAAAGAGACTTTTTAACCGATAAGCTTCTCTTTGACTCCTGGTAGAAACCCACTCATGAGCCCTGAACGATTCAAGACCATCGCCCTGCCCTATCAGACGCCCTCGCTGTCAGGCCAAGCCTCTGTGGTACTCCAAACTCTGCACTCTTAGGAAAAAATGCAGGCGAATTTTTAACACAGCAAAGAGCTCCAAAGAGACTCTAGACAAAAATTCAATTTTTTGGCACAACAGACTCGTTAGTACCCAGGGCCAGGCTTTCTCATAACAATACATGTGTGCGTGCGTACGATGTACTTGCACGATGGCGGGACCTCCTGTGTTATGCCTACTCCGAACGGCAAATTTGAGATAAGCTTCACTTGACAATTGATACTTTGTACTCGGATGATTTGTCAGAGCATCACGATTTTAGACTGGGACTAATAAAAGTCGTCCCTCAAAAGATACAAAATCGTGTTGAGGAAGGAAAGTAAGGAGCATCCTGTCGCACCATCTGTGCTGGCATAGTGAAAACCTTAGTGGCTTCTAGACTTTGTAATATCCTCTCTAATAATCCACCAATATCTAGCTGCGTACTTAGACCAGACGGTCATTGGACAACCTCCAGAACGGGAACCATTGACCCATTGCTGTACACCCTGATGGCTCCTCTCACCCCATCAGATGATAAGTACATCGATTCCATATCAATTTTATCATCACAAAGAAAAACTTTTTTGGGGCATCAGTAGCTTCAAACCATTTAAATCCCCTCGACCAGATGGTATTTCATACCTGCGGAGCTTCAATGCAGTCTTTCTGCTATCATTGCTACTAACAATCATGACCAGTTATCTACGGTTCGTACACATCCCAAAGATGACATTGTAGTAGAAGTTAAATTCATCCCCAAAAGAGGAAGGACCTCTCATATAAATCCAAAGGATCTCCGTCCGATCCGTCTGGGCTCATTTCTTATAAAAACCTTGGAAAGATGCATTGATTCTCACCTCCGTACTGGTATAGAACCGACTGTGATCGCTAACTCTCAACACGCATACTACAAGGGGAAGTCGGTTGAGACAGTGCTGATCTCACTCGTACGAATGGTTGCTTTTCTTGATATAGACGGAGCATTTAACAATCTCAAAGCAGACTAAATCACAAATTCACTTTCAGATTTAAATGTTGATGACTCGTTGGGAGTGCTAATAAATGCTAATACTTATGGGCAAACTTATTAATATAAATCTTGGCGTCTCATCCACAAGAATCTAGATCTGTAAGCTATGGCACCCCTGTTTCCTCTTCTCTGGCACTTAGTGGTCAACGGGGCACTAGTAAATCAAGAAAGAGTAGGATGCAAGCTGATTGCTTACGCAGATGAACTATTAGTAAATGGTCTCTCTGTACGCTCCAAATGGGCCGATAGATATGGACAATCAAAATCCAAAGGAACAGCCTCCAACCATAATTTTCTAAGGAATGTTCAAAGATCAGCCTGCATTTGCATTAGTGGAGCTCTAAGAACCACTCCCTCTGTACCCCTAGTATAGCCCTAGTAGATATTTAGTCTTCTTAGGCAAAATTCTTGATAACTATGTAAGATATTCCGCATAGTATGTGCTTAGCTGTGAGAATAAGGGCCTCTTCACAATGCACACCTAATCAAGGTGAACATACAAAATTACTGAATCGAAGTCGGACTGGATTTCCATCTACACGGATGGGTCTAAAATAGAATCTGTAGTGGGTGGATGTGTTTTCACCGAGATGCTTTACTTAAGGAATCCTTTCACCTTTTTCGATCATTGGAGCGTTTTACAGGCGGAAGTCATGGCAATTGTACTGGCTGAGAAGTAATGTAATATCCACTGATAATATTAACATCTAAAGTGACAGCAAAGCGGCAATCAAATCCCTCATCTCATATACATTGAAATTAGCCCACGAATGCGACTTTCTCTTAATAAGTTGGCAGAGCACTTACCATTATCCTCTTCTGGTCACAGAGATATACCAGGAAACTGCAAGACGGATGAGCCTGACAGGCAGGGAACTATCCTATTGTAAGGTATGCTCCTCGCTACATGTAAATCAATAATGAAGCCGGATGCGAGCATGAAAGCAGATGGATAAACAGCACTCCATGTCAAATGGCCAGGCAACTCTAGCCAAACCTAATACATATAACCAACAGCTCTCCGTCTGTTTCATAATGCTGAAAAATCAAACATCAGCATCATAATCAGTTTCGTAAAATGACACTTTCCTCTAGGACTACGTGCAAAAAGAATAGGCTTCTCTAGCAATGACTTCTGTTGAAGCTACTTTGATAAAGAAGAGGAGGAATGTACTCCTCACCTTCTCTGCTCTTGTCCAGATTGATACAACAAAACAAAACTTCATCTAGGAGATTACTTTTTGCCAATCTAGTGGAGCTGGCTAATATTAATGTCAGAAACCTCCTCCGTTTATAGTCAGCTCTGAATACTAGGGTACTTCTACTTTCTTATGTGGCGCTACAGTCCGGAATGATCCTGGGCATCAACCAACATGCCTCTCCAATTATCCCTTCTTCTTCATCTTCTGCGTCCGACGTCTGGCTGGGAATAGAAGACTCAGTGAGCCGGAGTATTGTTGCCTATTCGTTCTATATGTCCTAGCCATCTTAATCGTCCAATGCGGAGTTTTTTTGACCAGGGGGCATGTCGCTGTACAGCTCGTATAGTTCTTGGTTGAATCTGCATCTCCGTAGCCCATCAACGCAAACGCGACCGAAGATTATCCGAAGAATTTTCCCTGTCGAAACGACCAAGGATTTCTTCATCCGCTTTTGAGACTGTCCGTGCTTCATAGCCGTTAAGCAGGACTGGGATTTTCAGGTTGGAAAGAGTAATTCTTCGCTTAATTGTCCTACACATCCTACACATCCTACACAAACGGACGAGTTTGGGCGGTATACCAAATCTATACACGGCTCTCTATAGTTCATCTCTATAGAGGCTGTCGTATGCGGCTTTGAATTCGATAAATAGGTTGTGTGTATCGATTTGGACTTCTTGGGTTTTATCCAGGATCTGGTGAAGTGTGAAAATTTGATCGGTTGTGGACTTTCCTGGCCTGAAACAACACTGACACCGACCGATCAGGTTGTATGGCAGATAGGTACTTGTAGGCTATGCTGAGGAGACTTATGCATCTGTAGTTGACGCTTACTTTCATCTGACCAGATTTGGGTTATGAGTCGGTGGATTTTATTTACCAAGTCATCTCCAACAGCTTTATAAAACTTAGCGGGAAGGCAAATTGTGCTATCCCCACTTCACTTAGGTGGTTGGTAGTTTTTGCTGTCGTCGCTAATATTCAATGATTCGTTTTGCTTGACAGCGCGATGTTGCAAGTCATCACCGTTTAACAGTCTACATAAGTGGCTCTTCTATATTCTCAGCATAGACTGTGTCACAACTACGTTATTTCCTTGTCAATCGCTTCAGAACCCTCTGTTCGAGCAATGAAATCAATGAAAACAGTGTACTTTCGTGCTGTCCTTCATTTTTACTGTCGGCCTGGTTGGCAAAACTTGACCGAAAATCGTGCTAAATAACCGAAGCCTAGAGTAGAGCTATCTATCAGCTTAAAAATTCAATGGAATAGAATATTTTACCTACTGGGCCACCCATAAAAAGTGAACTACTGAAGGACTAATGAAAGCGTGGTTCTTAGACTAAAACCATTCAGATTCTATCAACTTTTTAGTTCCCAAATCACAGCTGCTTCTTCCTTTTTCAAATTTCAAAGGCAACTTTAAAAGACGTATTCATCACTTGAAAACATTAAACCAAATCCCCAACTCAACTCCACAAGCGACCATAATGTACACCATTTAAAACAATTTCAAGCCATTGACCTTTCCAATAACAACCTCTTGGCTGTCAATTGGCTTTGCCAACACCCCATTATTCTGTCCACATTCAAAATTCCGTCACGCCATAATCACCCAACCGCAATGTGGGTAAGTGCAGAGAATTTGTACGCCCAAAACATATCCATTTCCGTGTACCCTACTCCAATTTGCTCATCGCACCTACCCCACCAGCAGTAGTAGCAACCACGACACAGTAGGAACCAAGTTTCCTTTCTGGTAATGATCCTTTTCCATTTTACATCCACTTTAGACATCATAACCCCGCGTGTGGAAGAATATCGCAATAAAATTCTTGATTACAGCAATAAATTACGGAAGATAATCCGCTTTAATGACATTTTACCATTTCTCCTCTGCTTGCAGTTATACCATACCAATACCAGCGACACGACCAGGACACAGAGACTGTACAAAAGGAGCGACTTATCTCCGGCAAAACGTGCATAAATCGCGCCGGCAGAAGGAGACTCACAAAAAGGACCATTAGACACAGCGTAGCGTAGAATATCGATTCACCATGTGCCATGGAGAATTGCTTGGGAGGACGGCGCAGCAAACAAAAGCAACAGCCACCATCACAGCATCTACAGCAGCAGGAGCTCCAGCAAAAACAGCAACAACAAAAACAACAACAACAGCAGCAGCACCAACAGTCGTATATCCAAAATCATCTGTATCCCCAGCATCAGCATCACCCACATTCGCATCTGCAAGCACATCATCATCATTACCAGCAGAAGCACCAGCAGCACCAACAGCACCAACAGCATCAACAGCATCAACAGCTTCAACAGCACCACCAGCAGCAGCAGCAACAGCAACACCATCAACTGTTCCACCAGCAGCAGCAACAACGTCCACATCATCAGAGCTACCAAAAGTACAATTCAGGTGTTATGCCTGATCGGATTCCAGGAGGTGGAGGAGCAGGAGGAGGACCCACAGCACAGCAACATCAATCCCAATCCATTTTGTACCCACACTTCGCTCCTCCACCTGATTATCCGTCTCAAATGGGCCTGACAACAAATATGAAACAGATTAATAATACACCTCCTGCCAGTGCAGCCATAACAGGTGGCGCAGGTGGTAGTGTTCATCATGTGCATCCCCATCAGCACCACCATCCACAGGCGCCCCATATGAGCGTCGGAGGAGCCGTCGCAGCGGCTGCTGCTGCTGGTGTTGACACCCCAGCCAATATGAATTCATCCAGCATGGAGGCACTAGGAGGCGTTGGTGTGGGTGTCACTGTTGGCATTAGTCCAAGTAACCGAAGAATAATGCCACGTTATCCCGATGATCCGGATGCCATCGAGGTGTGCACTCAGGACAAAGACCAACAGCAGCCGATATCGATAAAGTCATTTCGAGGGAAAAAGTCGTCGCCTTCTGTGGGTGCGGGAGCATCATCGTCTACCCTGGGTCACGATGCAGCCGCGAAATGGTCGACGTCATCCTCCTCCTCATCGCAGTCCAATATTGGCCTGATTGAGACGATGACAACAGCGACCATGTCACCTGGCCTGCATCATGCGATGCATCACCAAGACTACTCCTATGCGTACTACGAGCCGGGAGCTGCAATGCGCCATTCGAACATTCCACCACCGGAACAACTACCCGGACCGTCTAGACCACCGCCGCCCAACTCAATACGAGCACTCCTCTCCAAGGGCAAAAAGAACAAACAGCTCGTGTCGCCGGCCACAAGACAGTCCTACCAGACACGTTACGGCGGCACCCATGAGAACTTTTACGAGGAAATTTCCGGCGAAAATCGGAGTCAACAAATTTCCGCAACCAATGCCGGTGCAGGGGGTCCTTCTAACGCCTCATCCTCCTCCACGGGTGTGAGTGGTGGCAGTTCCGCCGGACTGCGAGCAACAACCTCACATTCGGCCGGTTCGCTCAATCAGTCGATGGTCGAGGAAGAATTTCGTCGTGTCCAGAATCGTCACCGGAAGATCTTGGGCGAATTGAATTTATCTGTCGAGGCTATGCTTATGCCCGAAACACCACCAAGTGGCAGTCCCACCGATGATGACAACCGGTCATCGGCCAATGCATCGTCCACATCAGCGGACGCCAGGACATCACGCAATCGTCATCACGATGCAATTTCCGAGGCAAATATTGCGGAACTACTAAATACGGTCGGTCCGTCGGATGACCTTCTGTCACCTGTGGCGACCAACATAAATCCGGCTTTCTGTGGCGACTTGGACAGTGGTTTCAGTGGTAGTAGTGGTGCTAGTTATATTGGCAGCCTCCGTCTGCATAAGACCAATGCGGCGTTATCGAATTTACTGACCGCGCGACAAACAGCTACTGCTGCTGCGGCAGCAGCCGGTAATAGCCGGCATAATCCGCAAAATTGTACGTTCTTCGGTTCGAATAGTTGCCGTTCGTCGCAACGTTCCCAGGACCAGGAGTCGGGAAATAGTGTTTTTCTCACACGGACTTCGTGCGGCCATCGAGTGTTGAACTGTGCGAAAATTAAGGCCGCCGAAGATCCGGGACCAATTGTGCCGACCGAATCGAAAGCGAGGAGTTTCTGGAATCGTAAAGGGTGGCGCAAGTTGCCGGGATTCTCGTCGACGTCTAGTATTAACGATGCGGGGATATCTGGTGAGTTGATATTTTTTTTTAAGATAATTTTTTGCATTCACAGCAATTTTCTGGTGTCGAATTTAACCGTTTGGAATATTTATGCTTGTGTGGCATATAGAGAACAAGATCAATGATGATTCGTTATGACGTCCTTGTGGTTCTGACTTTATTTATAAGACTCTTACCTGTGATTCACTAAACCGTCCAGCAATTTTAATCAAGCTATAGATAAATATCAACTTTGGACTTGAAGGTAAGTTCTCCTAGCTCCTGAAAAATGATCCTCCAAAATTCTTTACTCGTCACCACAGCCTCTGTCGAGTTCGCTGGAAATTAGATTAGGTTTCCTAATGCGGTCTGGAGGTCTGGAGCTTGCTTTGTCCGCTCATTACTTGTTACTTATCTCTTGTCTTATATCATAAGTTAGAGCTGTTACAGCAGAGTTAGCAGGTTCAGAGTTTATAGCTCAGTCATGCTAGCTAATTAGTTGCCAGCATGTTTTTGGCATGGGGCCAAGATGGAAAATGCTTGAAGGGAATGGTGTGTGAATAAGAACTGCCGTTGACGGGAATCCAATTGATTCTGACAACCGAAGTGCTTCAATGAAGAAGCCAGCACCTTCTACAGCCTCCATCTTTGAATAGTCGTTATAGGTTGACTTGGAGTTAACAATCTTCTATTTCTTATCCATTCCAATGTTTTCTGCTGAGAAACGAAGAAGTGCGAAGATGTCTTAGCGGACTTCACTCTCCATAAGTTTGCTTTTGTAGCCAGTTAGTTATTATATTCGTCCCCAAAGCAGGGAAAAGCTCTCACATAAATCCGGAGGATCTCCGTCCGATCAGTCGATCTTCTTTTCTGCTCTAAACCTTGGAAAGATTAATTGATCAATAGAACCGACAGCACTCTCCAACTCCCAACATGCATACTGCAAGGGTAAGTCGGTTGAGACAGCGCTTGACTCACTGGTATTCACTAAGTACCAAGAGTACACACTAAGAAAACTCACTAAGAGTGAAGGAGTATACTGTGGTTGCCTTTCTTGATATAGAAGGAGCTGTTAACAATGTCAAAGCAGAAACAATTAATAATGCACTCTCGGATCTAAAGGTGGATGACTCTCTGGGAGTCCTAGTTCCTATCAGCTACTGATAGGCAGAATTGTTAACACTATTATTGGTATCTCGTTCGCACCCAGATCCGTTAGCTGTGGCACCCCACAAGGGGGTGTCCTGTCTTCTCTTCTCTGGAAACTAATGCCACAAGCTACCAGTAAATCCAGAAAGAGAGGGATGTAAAGTGATTGCCTACGCGCATGACGTGGCAATGGCTGTATCGGGGAAATACCTTAATATTCTTAGAGATCTATTACTGAATGGCCTCTCTGTAGTCTCTAATTGGGCCGTCAAATTTAGACTCGGCGTGAACAGTCAAAAAACCGAATTGGTCCTTTTCAGCAGGAAATATAAAGTCCCGCACATTCACCCTCCCAAACTTAATGGCGTCAGTCTCAAGTTCGCAGAATCAGCCAAATACCTGGGTCTGGTTTTGGATAGGAAACTGAACTGGAAAGCCAAAATCCAAGAACGCGTTAAGAAAGCCACCGTAGGCTTATACTCTTGTAAAAAGGCAATCGGAAAGAAATTGGATGTGCAACCACATATCTCTTTCTGGCTTTACGAGTCTATCATCAGACCCATACTCCTGTTTGGTGTCTTAGTCTGGTGGACGGCTCTAGAAACAGCCTCCAACTGCAAACTGTTAGGTAATGTTCAAAGATTAGCTTGCATATGCATTAGCGGAGCTCTTAGAACAACCTCCTCCGCAGATGCAATCCTACATCTAGTGCCCCTAGATATCTACGGCAAACAGACCGCAGCTTGTGCAGCTTTGAGACTGAGAGTCTCGTCACAATGGACACCCAATCAGCGTAAACTCACAAAAATTCTGAATCACCTTTACATTGCAAAAAAAAAACACCGACCACACCACTACCCAACTCAGTTTTGAGCATTACTTCAGGACAACAATTTCAAGTCGCCTAGAATGGGAGCCGACCCTGATAGAGCAGCTAGAATTCTCCATCGTCATCTTACACAAAAGGGCGAGTTTGGGCGGTATACCAACACTAGACATGGCTCTGCATATTTCGTCAATATAAATGCTGTCGTATGCGGCTTTGAAGTCGATAAATAGATGAAGGGTATCGATTTGTACTTCTTGGGTTTTTTCCAGGATCTGCCGAAGTGTGAAAATTTGATCGGTTGTGGACTTTCTTGGCATAAAACCACACTGATAAGGGCGGATCAGGTTGATAAACGGTTTCAGGCATTCAAATATTACGGCAGATAGGATTTTGTAGGCAATGATAACGAGATGTATGCCTCTGTAGTTGGCGCAGTTCAGAGGATCTCCTTTTTCGTTGATCGGGCAAACGATGCTGGGTTCCGTTCTTTAGACATACTTTCATCCGACCAGATTTGACTTATGAGTTTGGATGTTACTAACCAAATCATCTCCGCCGTCTCTATAGAGCTCAGCGGGAAGGCCATCATTTCCGGCAGCCTTATTAAGCTTGAGTTTAGATATTGCTATCCTCACTTAATTCAGACGCGGGTAGTTTGGCAGTATTCGCTGTCGTTGCCAATATTAAACGGTTCGTTCTGCCTGACAGCGGAATGTTGTTTGTCATCGCCGTTTGACAGTCTGCCGAAGTGGTTCTTTCATATACTCAGCATCGACTGTGTCTTAACTACGATATTTTCTTGTTCATCTCGACAGGGTTCTGTTCGAGCCTTGTATCCATGGTTTTGACGTTTTACACTTTGGTAAAACCTGCGAACATCTTTCCTGTAGTGGCATCTCTCTACATCCTCGATCGCGCGCTTTTCTTGCTCTTTTTTCTTCTTTCTGAAAAGCCGGTGTTCCTTCCTTCTTCTCTGCCTTTAGAGCTCAATGGTCAATGGTCAAATGGTAGGTCTCGTTCTTGGCTGAGAGCATCTGCCGGCATTCCTCATCAAACCAGGGGGTTCTTGCTGGTGGGCGCTAGAAACCTAGCACATCAGTTGCGTCTGATCTAATGGTTTGTTGGCATCGTTGCCATATGCCATTGTTCTTCGACATTCGACGCTGGTGGTATGGTGTTAACCGAGACGTTAAGGGATACCCTTCCACAAGATCGTCAATTTCGTCTTCTATTTCAAGCGGTATTTTTAGTGGCATATTTAAAGCGACATTTTCAACGCAGCCTTTTCCGAAAACGTTGCAGTTTTAATTTATCAAGTTAACCAAGGCGATCCTTATTTTTATTTTCTAGACTTTCATCATTTTCAAGGTGACTGCTGAGCATATATCATAGCATTCTTCGACTTCCGTCAGATTTTTACACTAAAGAAGTCAACAAGGTGAGGGATTTTATTTTTGTCAGTTGACGAATGCGTTAGCATTCCCGTCGGCTATATGATAGCGTTGTCCTTACCCAATCTTTTTACAGTTGAATTCACTTGGACCTGAACTTGGTTGACTGTGGAGAAATATGTTACCACCAAGCTACCTACTGTCATGTAGTACTACCTTCATCTGAGTTAGCAGAATCTATTTGTACAAAACGGACCAGGAAATTGAAAATTAAAAAAATCAATTTCTCTTCGGTGATAACAACTTCCCTTAGATCCTTCGTTTTGCAATTGAGATTCCATCTCCGCAATTGAGCTTCTCAAGCACTTCCCGCACGATGTGAATAGATTATTAATCGACCATAACAACTTGACTATCCAGCTATTTATTATAACCTCTTAAAATCCTTAACCTCACCTTAGAGAAGCACCGCTTCGATGCGAGCTCCTTGCCGGCATTCCATTTGTTCGCACACACATAGCGAACAAAAAATACAAATTACACAAATCCACTTGCAATTTAATACATTATTACCGCTCGTACATACGAAATTGCCTTTTAAGGATTCTTTATAACACCTCGTGGGCTCGGGGTATGGGTGCGCGTACGAGGTAAACGAAATTGTGTAATTATTCACTCTCCAGCTAACTATACGAGCATTCGAAATTCAGGAAGGAGTTATCATTTCAAAGTTCATGAGTGGGATTTTCACCTCATTGGTCCGCCATTTGCCTGCTGCAGCAGGTCCCTCCAACCATCGGCTAACTCCATACGAATTCAAAAGCCAACATCTCGGAATCCATTTAGGAGCATCACGTTTTCAATTATAAAATTGCATTGACGCTAAACTCTTCTAAATCATCTGACAGGCCTTTCGTGCCTTGTTGCAAATTCATTTATTTCGTCGAGTCGACGTCGTTGTCGTTGTCGTTGTCGTCGGTCGTCGTCATCCTCGTTGGCTAGGCCACAGAGCTAACACATGGTTGGGAGTCCGTCGTTGGATTCGTTGTCGGTCGGCTTGGTTTGGAGAGAACATCATCGTTTGTTGCGGGCCAATCGGTCTTTCTATTTTTTTTTTGTGTTTTTTTTTTTTTTTGTCGATCCTCATCCCCATGCATGAGCGAAGTTGAGCACACAGAGCCAGGGACACCGACCCAAAGTATGAGTGAGGACTGCTGCGCATACATTTGTGGTTTTCATCTAGGTTTTGTTTCTGCCATCTCGTTGAATAAGGTAAAAAGCGGACTTCTCCAGAAGGCACTTCTCTCCAATTCAGAGCCTGAATTGAAAAACGCAATCAATTAGCAATAAATTCAATCACTCTGACATTTATTGAGTAGAACTGAATGAACTCCTCTCTCCCGCTAGTTTGAGCGCTGCTTTGGTATGGTATATGAACTGGTGATGGTGTTGTGGTCGGGTGGCATGCAGTTCAGCTCTGGAGGAGTGCATGGAGGACCACTGAAAAATGGTTCACCAGCCACAGTCGCAAAAACCAGCAGCATTCTGCATTCGATTGTAAGGCTATATTTGGTAGCTGATTGGAATGGAAATTAAGGAATCACAGTGACATCATGGACCGATGGGTGGTGAGAAAGACTGTTTTTACCCCAAACCCACAACGATATAGACGAGTAAGTTATGCATATTTACAAAGCTCTGCAGATTTATTGTACGTCCGGGGAAATCGATCGAGTTGCTACTGTGTAGGAGATGAAGGACTACAGTTTCCTATCCATATCAATTAATTTCTGAGATCTTTTTATGGTAACTATGCGGATGCAGATTTAATTATTCGCCATATGAGTGATTGGCATTTAGGTGGCAGCGAACTCAATCAGTGAGTATGTACTTCGTTGTTCTACTGGCCGAGGGATCCTTGGTAAAATTTTCACCACTTAAATGATTTTCAATTACCTACCTCTTGCGGAAGCCTGAAAAAACTCATACATATGGTAATGAGCAGCTCGGCAAGTAAATATTTTGGAATTCAGATTCAAAGTTTCATCAAAGTGAATGAAGAAAATTTTGGTCGCATAGTACTTCTTCAATTTGGTTTTTGAGAGGATTGTGCAAAACTCCCGAGCCAACATCAGATGCACAGTTTTCAAAAAATTGGTGCAACTACTAGCATACGCCGACGATGTTGACATCATTGGTAGGACGCAACGTGATGTCATAGACACGTTTGGTAGTAAATAGGAGGAAACGGCAAAAATGGTCTTAGCAGTAACTGACGGCAAGACTAAGTATATGCTGTCAACACGAAAGGACACACAACATCGACGAATTGGACAGAAAGTCACCATTGACCGATATAACTTTGAGATAGTGCGGGACTTTGTCTACCTCGGCTCCGCTATTAGCTTCCATCAGAAATTTATCTAAGAATTACTCTTGCAAACCGCTGTTTCTTCGGGCTAAGAATGCAATTTAGGAGTAAAGCCCTGAATCGAACTACTAGGGTGATGCTATATAATGCCTTGATTATCCCTTCTCTACGGCGCTGAAGTAGGACCGTATCAAAAATGGATGAAGAAATCTTTGGTCGATTCGAGAGGAACAATTTTCCAAAAGTCTTGGGTCCCGTTTGCGTTGAAGCGCTAGGTCCTAGGTTCATTCCGGACTGTAGCGCCAATTAAGTAAGAATGTAAAATATCTGTACACAGATGGTGAATAACACCAATAACACTCCTATTAGTGTTTTCGTATCATACCAGCAGAAGACCGAAAAAGGATAAAACACTACGAAAACCTAGTTCGATTCAAGTAAAAGAGAAAGAAATGCCAGCAGTATGTATCGAGTTTTTCAACAGGGACGCTACAAAAGTTGAGCGACAGGGACAGCAAACGACGCCATATTTCTTGCCGCTCTTTTTACATTTCTCTTCAGTAAGGTTTGCCATTTCATGATGGAAAGATATGCGATCCAACAACGAGTCGAAATTATTAAAATTTACAACCGAAATTCGGAGTCAGTGGCCTCAACGTTAAGAGCGCTACGTCCAATTTATGGTCGTCATAATCGTCCTAGCAGATCAACAATTGAGCGTCTAGTGGAAAAATTTGAATCCACAGGCACAGTAAAAAATGTTCCCGTGCCAGTGAGACAGAGAAGTGGCCGTAGTGTCGAGAATATTGCTGCCGCTGAGGCTTCAGTTGAAGAAAGCCCAAATGTTTCTCTCACACGTCGTTCTCAAGCGATGGGCATCTCTGTGACGTCGTTGTGGCGAATTTTGCGAAAAGATCTTGGCCTACATCCTTACAAGATTAAATTGACGCGAGAACTGAAGCCGCTTGACCACCAGAAGCGTCGTATGTTCGTGAATTGGGCTGAGCAACAACTTGAAAATGATTCGGATTTTCATCGAAAAATCATCTTCAGCGATGAGGCTCATTTCTGGCTAAATTGCTTCGTCAATAAACAAAATATGCGGTATTGGTCAGGCAGCAATCCACACGTACTCCATGACTCGTCATTGCATGCCGAAAAAAATACGGTTTTGTGTGGTTTATGGGCCGGCGGCGTCATTGGGCCGTACTTCTTCCGTGATGATCAAGACCGGCACGTTACTGTGAATGGGAATCGCTACCGTTCAATGATAACCGAAGATTTTTGGGCCCCATTTGAATGATATGGACTTGGAGAACATGTGGTTTCAACAGGACGGCGCCACAACCCACACAGCGAATGCCACAATCAATTTATTGGAAACCATGTTTGGAGAACGTGTTATCTCACGAAATGGTCCAGTCGTTAGACGATTTCCTGTGGGGCTACGTCAAGTCTATGGTCTATGCCAACAAGCCAGCGACGATTGATGAACTTCGTACGAATATCGAACGTAAATTTGAAGCAGTATCGGCCGATTTATGCTTGAAAACCGTTGAAAATTAGGTTCAACGTCTGGACTTCCTCAAGCGTGCCCGTGGTGGCCATGCAAAAGAAATAGAGTTCCATACATAATGGCATCGAACGTACTTTCACAGGAATAAAGAATTTCATTGATATCCAAAACCGCTACTTTTGTAGCGCTTTCATTGTTTATTTACAAAAAAATAATAAGTCTACAGTTCCGCTAATCGAACTGGATAATACAGTCGTTGAAGTAGAAGAATGTATTTATCTTTTCGGGATCACAATTAGGTCGATGTATCATGGCAACATTTTCCAAACAACAGCGTCCAAACTAAGTTATCTTCTGAGACCTGAGAAATATTTGAGACAAGCCCAGCTTCTTCTTCTCTATAAGGCACATGTTAGGATCTTGAAGATCTTGAATATTGTTTTCTAATTTGGAGTTCAGGGCCACAACTCTGACTGGACTCTATGTAATTACAAGTAATCCGCTTTATAGACGATTTTTCTCTATATATTAATTTCCAACCTTTGGTTCAGCGAAGACTCGTAGAAGATCTGTCTATTTAATACAGGTACCTTAAGGAAGTATCTTTAGAAGACATAAGAGAAATCGTCTCCATACTTGTTACAATTTTTGTTACAATTGTTACAATGAACTACAAGAAACGCTGTTGCAGATCAATGGCATACAGTCTATCTAACTATGACACAAACAACGTAAGACTGAAACAACTTCACCACCCTTACCACCTACGAAGTATTACTTTCTACTGAATAAAGTTTCCAAGCATTGAAATCTCATTATTTTAGTGTGATAATATCCTCAAAGGCTGTCTCTAGCTTGCTGGCTTAAATGCCCAAAATTTGATGGGAACAAAATATACAAATTGGATAAAATTGTTCACCCAGTGAATGACTGCCTTGACAAGACTGATCGATGTGTAATTTAAATACATCTTCACAATATATACCTGTTATGGCAGAGTTGCAGCACCAGTTTGACCATAAACTTATTTGAAGAAACTTCACATTTGGATGCCACACAAGATGAAGTCATATCCCCCCTTCATCAGATCCTATTTGAAGTCAATGGAAGCAAAGGGATGATAAGCGATGGAGAAACTGCCAAAGGTTTGTACCAAATACGGACGCTGAGCTGAGAAAAAGCTATTTTGACAAGCGGCACTACTCGTATGAGAACTGAGCCTATGCAGTCTTCCACCAGAAGGATGTCAAAAAAAAAAAAAACTCGACTGGATTGGCTCTGCAACATAGAGAGAACTAACAGAATGCTTCGTCAACTGGACCTTCGAATCCTATCCTCTCGGTCTCAAACGAGAATAAAGACCGAACTACTGGCTAAAGGATCAATCGATCAAAGATAAAAGTTAACTTGAACTGAAGCAGTGCCCAGAGTTGAAAATAACAGAAAACTGTCTTATCTCAGATGGAGAACGGTTGCAGACCACTACGTAGGTAATATTTGCAAGTCATAATCGGTCTAAAACCTTAAGTGGGTAAAGCTTCTTTCGCATAATTGCAAAATACCTTTAACTGAGAAAAAAAAAGAAGTGTCTGGCATTTACGGCCCATACGGGGCCATAAACCTAGCTTCTGAATTCACTTACGTGTGGGAAGTTATATTCTTGCCACAAAGTAGAAGACCTCCTGTTGAATGGCCTACACGAATGGCAATTCTGAAAAGCTTCTCGTTACAGTGTTACACTTGCATGTTTGTAAGACTTTCACGTGAGGTTGACCAGTGTTATAACTTTCGGTATTTGAGCCATGGACTTATTTACTTACTTACTTAAGTGGTGCTACAGTCCGGAATGACCCTGGGCCTCAACCAACATGCCTCTCCAATTAGCCCGGTTCTTAGCATACTGCCTCCAGTTGCGCACTTCAGTTGGTTGAAGTCGGTTTCTACTTGTGCGCGCCACTTAATGCGAGGTTTTCCTCTACTGCGTCCGACGTCTGGCTGGGAATCGAAGACTCTGCGAGCCGGAGTATTGTTGTCCATTCGTTGTCCATATTCTTGTCCAACGCGAAGTTGTTTGACCAGGGGCATGTCGCTGTACAGCTCGTATACTTCTTGGTTGAATCTTCGTCTCCGTAGACCGTCAACGCAAACGGGACCGAAAATTTTTCGAAGAATTTTAATCTCGAATCGACCAAGGATTTCTTCATCCGCTTTTGCAACGGTCAATGCTTCAGCGCCGTAGAGCAGGACTGGGATGATCAGGGTACTATATAGGATCTCCTTAGTAGTTCGAGTGAGGCCTTTACTAGAATTCCCTTCTTAGCCCGAAAAAACAGCGTTTGGCAAGACTAATTTTTCGTCTTGCCTTAATTCTTTTTTGGTATCGAATATGTAGGTGATATCGTTTCCGACCCTGATGAAGCAGCGAGAATTCTCCATCTTCATCCTACACAAACGGACGAGTTTGGGCGGTATACAAAAACTAGACTTGGCTCTGTATAGTTCGTCTCTAGAAATGAATAGGTGGTGGGTATCGATTTGGACTTCTTTGGTTTTTTTTTTCAGGATCTGCCGAAGTTTGAAAATTTGATCGGTTTTTCTGGCCGTAAATTACACTGATAAGGGCCGATCAGGTTCTTGGTAAACGGTTTTAGGCGTTCAACTATTACGGCAAATAGGATTTTTTTTATCTGTCGTTGCCAACATTGAGTGATTCGTTCTGACTCACATTGGAATGTTGTTCGTCATCGCCGCTTAACAGTCTGCAGAAGTGGTGCTTCCATATCCTCAGCCCCTACTGTGTCTCAACTACGATATTTGATTGTTCATCTCCACGAGAATCTGTTCGAGTCTTGTACCCATGGCCTTGGCGTTTAACACTTTAGTAAAACTTGCGATAATAGTTCCTGGAGTGGCACCTCTCTATATCCTCGATCGCGCACTTTTCTTGCTCTCTTTTCTTCTTTCTGAAATGCCGATGTTCGTCCCTTCTTCTCTGCCTATAGAGCTCAACGGCAGCTCTCGTCTTCACATGCAGCTTACCTTTGTAGGCCTCGTTCTTGGTTGCGAGCATTTGTCGGCATTCCTCATCAAACCAGGAGTTTCTTGCTGGTGGGAGCGAGAAACTTAGCACATCAGTTGTGGCTGATCTAAAGGCTTGTTGGCATCGTTGCCATTGTTCTTCGACATTCGATGCTGGTGGTATGGTGTGAATCGAGATGTTAAGGGATATTCATTACGCGAAGGCCTTGGTGGTCTCTTATGATTGCAGTCTTTCATCATTAAATTTCTCCACAGTATTTCTGGTTTGTTTTGGCGTCGCAGATGTCCGTATTCTTAACTCGGCTGCAACAAGGTACTGGTCCGAGTCGATGATAGCCCCTCTTGTCTATCGTAATGTAATTGATTTGGTTGACCGTTCGTTGAGCTGGATACCGCCATGTCACCTTACGGATATCGAGAAGACGAATCCGTGTGCTGGCTATAGTGGCATCTCGTACGTCAGCAAAGTCAATTAGCCTAAATCTGTAAATATGTCCCTCATATGTTTTTTTTTCGAGGAACTCGTAGAAGCATGACAATAGCGACCGAATTGTAACAATCCGCATCGAGGCCAGATCCGCCAACGAAAGCCTTATATGCGAACCTTATATCATCTTTTTCCTCCGTCGGGGTGTGAGCGCATATAAGGCTTTCGTTGGCGGATCTGGCCTCGATGCGGATTGTTACAATGCGGTCGCTATTGTCATGGAAACATAAGACTTCTTGGCTAATTATGGCTCTTATAACAAATCCGCATCCTTATAGTCGCTGTTTCTGATCACTTTAACACGGTCCGTAGTAGATGGCACAGTTGTTCATCCTTTTTTTTCCTGGCATATCCGATCGAATTTTCTTGATGACAGTAATGTCTGATTTGTAGCAGTTTAGGGCTGCCGCTAGTTTTTCGCCTTCACCTCTCCTGTTTAATGTTCTCACATTCCAGGTGCAGATACGATCGTCATTGTCCTTTTTTTTTTTTTAGCTGGATCGTCAACGCCATTGTACGCATTTGTCTGCACCATCTTAGGAATTCTTTCGCTGTCTTGAAAAAGGATGACAAGCCTAAGTGTAAGAATCCTCTTCCATCCCGTATAAATCTTCGCCCAGCAAGATTTTGCACAGAGGAATCAGCTCGGTAAAAACATTTTCATATTGCCCGTGTTCCAGATTGCAGATAAAGTAACCATCATCTAAAATATTCACTAAATCTGAAATCCGGAACACGGCCAATATCGCGTTCCCTCCTCGCATTTGACCGGCTCTGCATGATCCACTATTTCCATAATAACCCTAAATGGACGATTATTTTCTTCATAACAAGTAGCCATAGAAGGGGAGACATAATGACTCCACATTCAGGATAGGTGTCATCCAAGCACTTTGTCATTTCTTGACGCAGAGTCACAGACTCTAACAAAGACACACTGGCCAGAACCTTGCTTTTTCCTTCTCAAATGTCGGAACTTCGAAAACTAATGATTCCTCCTAGAATTGTCATATCTCTTGAGAAATACAACCGTTTTCAACTTTCTGTGCCACTCTGCGGTATATCTAGAAAATAAGTGAGACATCTCCGTTCACCCCAGCTTAGTACTGCAAATGATAACTATTTGCCATAATCGTTGAATGAGGAACTTTTTCAATCCCCACCACCTAAAATGCTCATCACAGAGTTTTGGTAAAAATTTTTCCTAGTACAAAACTTCCAAAATGCAGTCAGCATGTCAGTCCTTGTACAAGGACATCTACTTCCATCGACTCACCGAAAGTATTCAACAATTTGACTGCACAAACTTATTTCAAACTTATTCATGCGGCACATTGTCCAACTTCCTTCTGACTGGCTTAGACCGTAAAGGCTAGTGTGCAGTGTGGAACAAAAACCGACTGCCAAATAAATGAACCTAATCACGCTTTGACCGTAGTTAGTCAAAGGAACTTCATTCAATCACCGACCAGCAACTTGTCAAGTGCGACTTTTCCTCCCGCTAATTCATTAGTCAAATGAAAGGCTGTTGTGCGTGCATGCCTTCGTGTTGCAAGCCTGACAATCCTATGGATAGCTTTGTGTATGTGTTTGCTGGTGTTGACCTGATGCATAATTTAGTGCATCTAAATAGATCTGCCAAAAGTAATCCAAGTCTTGGCCAAAGTTAAGCATTTATGTGCGCGCATTAACCGATGCCAGAATTAATATCCAACATCCGCGTCGTTGTACTCGCTGCACACCATTCGGATTCAGATACAAATTCGGATTCGGTACACGACCCGATGATGATTAATGCATGCGCCAAATCGTAATGCTTATTTATGCTCTATTTAAACGGAATTAAATGCGTCTGCAGTAGGTCCAATAGCAGCAGTAGTCAAATGCACAGGCAGAGGCATGAACAGGGACAGGGACAGTCTTCCCCGTGTCGGTGCTTGTCCAAATTGAATGGAAATTAGCTCCGGCAAGGGCCTGTGTTGTGTGTGTTGGTGGCACAGTGTGTATCCTCCAATTAGCTAGACAACTGCATACCACTGAATAATTGATCTTAGTTAACTATTGCTGTCGTAGTGTCACATCGGTTTGGCTAGTTGTTTTGTTGCACACACAAAGGCAAAATCGAATGCGGTATACCGTCGTCCCTGCGTCTCCGCATCCCTTTGTCCTAAAAATGTCACATTTCTCCACACCTCATCGTCGGTGATGGGGCGGTGGTATCGGATATTAAATTCGAACAGACAATGCCACCACATACAATCGACGATAGGGTGTTTAGGGGTCGGCCACCCCTACTAATGAATCCTATGGATATTCGGCGGATTAATCATCGTTGATGGCAGGAAAACCACAAATGTGGATTTTACACTCGACTTTTGGCCCCATAAAGGTGGTGCTGCCGATGGTGCCATTGATACCCTATACGGGTATCCCATACTGCAGATGTGTTGCATGCATGCGTGTGTTGGTGTGTCTTTATTCGATAATGGCGAAATAATTGATTAAATCCACTAAAATCTGAGCGCGGTGTGGGGATGGATGCAATCGGTCGATGAATTGACGCAACAAATACTTTTTTAACACAATTTGAGGGGATTTATGGGATTTTCCGGTGTCGGCATGTGCGCGACGTTGCCCAGCAGCGAAAATGGATTACCGCCAGAGATTTGCGAGTGGATGTGTAGTGGTGCAGGGTAGAGTTCAGTTCAGAAATAATTTATGAATAATGAATTGGAGAATCCCGAAAGTGGATTGGATTTTCCGTGAGGAGATTAAATTCAAAATTAAATTTCAATTGTTGAGGATTTGCTTTTGGGTTGTCGTCATCGTCATCGTGTCGTCGGTATAGTCGTCCGCCGTAATCACCATCAACGTAACGTGGTGATAGGTTGAGGAAGGGTGGGTTGGAGACTTCATTTGAATGCAAAAAGGATAGTGCAAAATGTTGCGAGAGATTACAGTCCATTTATTTTGAATTACAGTTGTGATAGAGTTCACAAACAGAAATTAAATTCCCTTAGGGCATAATGGCATAATGGAAAGCGGAAAAGAGGTGAATTATGTCAAGTGCTTTGCTTTAAGTTTCGCACATAATCCTGAAATGTACTTACGCTGCTGATATAAGGATTAAATGGAAGCTGAATTATGTAATAAGTGAGTGTAGGTGTGGAATGCTGTTAAATATTTAAACTAAGTGAACATAATTCATATTGAACTGGAGTTCAATTATAAAAGTATCAGATAAAGCTTTTGGTGGGCGATTGAAAGGCGTTAATCCTTTTATAGTAAACCGTGAACTGTTGGTACTTGCTAGGTAAAGGCATTATAAAATTTACGCACTCCATGTTGGTTGAGGTCGGTTTTTTCTTGTGCGCGTCACTTAAGGCGAGGTCTTCCTATACTGCGCCCGACGTCTGGCTGGGAATCGAAGACTCTGCGAGCCGGAGTATTGGTGTCCGTTCGGTCTACATGGCCCAGCCATTTTAAACGTCCAATGTGGATTTTTTTGACCAGGGGCATGTCGCAGTACAACTCGTTTAGTTCTTGGTTGAATCTTCGTCTCCATAGCCCGTCAACGCAAACGGGACCGAAGATTTTTCCTTTCGAATCGAGCAAGGATTTTTTTCGTTTTGAGATGCTCCATGCTTCAGCGGCGTAGAGCTTGACTGCGATGATCAGTGATTTATATAGGATCTCCTTAGTAGTTCGAGTGAGGGATTTACTACTGAATTGCCTTCTTAGCCCGAAGAAACAGCGTTTGGCAAGAGTAATTCTTCGTTTAAGTTCTGAAGAGATGTTGTTGTCAGAGTTAATAGCGGAGCCGAGATAGACAAAGTCCCGTACTACCTCAAAGTTAAATCTGTCAATAATGACGTTATGTCTGATTCGTCAACGTTGTGTATCCTTTCGTTTTGACAGCATATACTTCGTCTTGCCCGCATTTACTGCTAAACCAAATTTTGCCGCTTCCTTCTATATACTAGCAAACGGGGCTATGACATCATCGTTGATTCCTACCAATAATGTCAATATCGTCGGCGTATGCTAGTAGTTGCACCGATTTTTGGAAAATTTTGCCTCTGGTGTTGCTTCGGGAATCTCTCAAGAATCAAATTAAAGAACATCGCAGCGCATCGCCTTGCCTAAATCCTTTTTTGGTATCAAATGTGTCGGTGAGGTCGTTTTTGACCTTGATGGAGTAGCCAGAATTCTCCTTCGTAATCCTACACAAACGGATGAGTTTGGGCTGTATACCAAAAGTATACATAGCTCTGTATAGTTCGTCACTATTAATGCTGTCGTTTGTGGCTTTGAAATCGATGAATAGACGGTGGGTATCGATTTGGACTTTTTGGTTTTTTTTTCACGATCTGCCGAAGTGTGAAAGTTTTATCGGTTGTGTACTTTCTAGCCTAAAACCACACTGATGAGGCCCGATCAGGTTGTTGATATACGGTTTCAGGCGTTCACATATTACGGCAGATAGGATCTTTCTAGCCCATTTTAGAGGGTCTCCTTTTTGTGAGGATCGGGTAAACGATGCTGAGGTTCCATTCTGAAGGCATACTTTCTTTGGGACAGATTTGGCCGAGGATTTGGCTTATGTGAGTTGTTGGATCTAACTTACCAAGTCATCTCAGCCGGCTTTATAAAGCTTAGCGGGAAGGCCATCATTTCCGGCAGCTTTATTAAGCTTGAGTTTAGGTATTTTTTTTTTCTCACTTCACTCAGGTCGGGTAGTTGGCAGTTTCCCAATCGTTGCCAATATTAAACGGTTCGTTCTGCCTGACAGCAGAATGTTGTTCGTCATCGCCGTTTAACAGTCTGCAGAATTAGTCCTTCCATATCGTCAGCATCGACTGTGTCTCAATTACGATATTTTCCTGTTCCTCTGTACAAGATTGTGTTATAGCCTTGTATCCTTGGCTCTGACATTTTACACGTTGGTTAACCTTGCTAACATCGGTCCTGTAGTGGCACCTCTCTATATCCTCGATCGCGCGCTTTTCTTGCTCTTTTTTCTTCTTTCTGAAAAGCCGGTATTCTTCCTTTCTTCTCTGCCTATAGAGGTCAATGGCAGCTCTCGCCTTTACCTGCAGCTTAGCCTTGTAGGCCTCTTTTGCATCTTTTGGTATTACTTATCAAACCAGGGGTTTCGTGCTGGTGGGCGCAAGAAACCTATCACATCAGTTGGGGCTGATCGAATGGCTTGTTGGCATCGTTGCCATTGTTCTTCGACATTCGATGCTGGTGTGCCCCTGAGGGGCTTCTTTCTTTTTTTAAATGGAAATAAGTCCCACAACAGTTAATGCCCTTTGCTTGTGGGATTTATTTTCCTTTGTATGCACCCGAACTCGCACACATTCCAAATTCAACAGTGATCACAGCAGAGGGGATACAGTGGGGCAGCATGCCCCCCAAACTCACATTCAAACTTTGCATACACCAAACTTGAATAGAATTCCAATGCCAAATGGCAATTACACCCACGGTGTTTTTGCTTTATAGTGGCGGGGCTGATTTCCATTTCGAAAATGCGGGCTATTTCCTTTATTTTGGGAACTAAGCTCATAGGGCTTACATCCGCGGGGGTTATTACACTCTACCACAAATACCATATCTTAAACTTATTCAATAATAGTTTCCTTTTAAAATATCCAAGCAATCATTACGAGGTCTGCAGCTACACTAGCTTTACTATAGAAAAGGCTTTGTCGTCATCACAGGAATTTATCACGTTTCCGTCAAGCAGAGAATCGCAAGACTAAAATAAGAAGCAAAATACAGAAGACTTTCCCTGATGCAAAAAAAATATAATTGGAACCTCTTCGATGCCTCCAGGGGAGTATCCGAGTATTGACTTTGCTCCCTCATACATTTCAATGATATCCTGAAGGAAGGCTTTTGCAACTTAACGTTGTCTTAACCCACATCAGATCTCCTGGTTATATAACGACCTACCATAAGAAGTTAAGAAACTCTTAGTTACCTCGTCATTGGCCCAATTTAATGCTTCAAACAATAAGCATCCCCCCCAAACCACACATTAGACTGCATCCATTCTCTTCAACGTTAGCATATCCTGCAAAGCACACTCCATTTCCATTGTGACAATTGGCAAACACTTCCACGCCATGCCATAGTCCATTAGAAAAACAAATTCCAAATGCATAAAGTTTTCATAGTCATCCAAAGCAAACACTTTTCCCATTGTTGACAGGAACATTTTGTTCCAGCTCCTTCAAAGTCCCGAAAACCCCAACTCGACTATACCCGAAAATCATATAAAAAGGTTCAATGTACCTTCAAAAAGCCAAAAATGAAAGGCGGAGGAGCAGCACACCCGGCAAAGGAATTGCGCGGAACGGAGAGAAGCTCTCTTTTTGGGAAACTTCAACAGCCGTTATGTAAATTTGTCAAAACATCTCTTTGCATCGCAGTTAGTATTACTATGTGCATGTGGATTGGATGGATGGATGTCTATGTGTGTGTGTGTGGAGGAAATAATAATAAAATTTGCAAGAACCCTTTTCCAATGGAGATGGGGGAATGGAATAAACCTCAAACTATATATGCACTGCAGGATGAGACACAGTTAATTGCGCTATCCTAACATGCCTACACATATGCAAAGGCATATCCTGCAGTAACACATTACGCCACCATGAAAGACAAACGTAGATTTGGCACCGCGCTTCGTTGCAAGCCGAGTGTCAATGTCCTTCTCGGAATTGCTATTGTTGTTCGCTTGGATGTCATTTTTTACGTTCCTTTGGTTTTGTTTTGTTGATTATATACCAGTTGCTGGCGTCCTTTTTAGCAATCTTTGGTATTACTAAAAGTGGAGAGATGTGTTATTGTTATGGCAGATATGGAAATGTTGGTGCGGTATTCCTTAAAATGTTTATTTTATTGTTTCTTGCTCTTGTGCTTCCTTACAGCTGCTCTGCTCCGCTAAGTCCTTTTGTAAAGCAGCAAGCCAACATGGAATGTAAAATGGAGGGAAAAAAACACAACGACGCCACTGCCATGGGACATCATAATACCGTGAGGGAACGAAATATTTAAATTTAAAAAAAAAAACACACGAGTGAGAGATAAAAAACTTTAAAAATATGCATTACAAGGGTGCAATTATGAACTTCGTCTGCACCTACTTAAAAGAGTATCTCTCTTGACATGTTTAGAGGATGAAGTTTCGGTGTGGGATTATCTACTTGGAAACAAACGAACAACTCAGGATACTGCGGGGGATACACCCATACAACTGGAACAATGATTGTATTAACCAGAGCGAATGTAGTTAGAGTGACTTTTCCGGATGCAATGCTCTGAGAATATGGAGAACGGATGACTTCGCGGATGGTTTTAAGGTTTAGATGTGCATTTTAAGGGATGTCTTTAAACATGACATGCTGGAGGCTTTTGTTTAATGGATGTTGTTCATATCAATAATTTAAGAGAATTACTTGCTACCATGCTTGTGAGGTTGAGGCAGAGCTTCCCAGACCTTCCCACTTACGCTTAGTTAAAATTAAAGCATCAATGGAGTTACAGTCCGGGTGAATCTGGACTTCAATCTGTTTTTTTCTTGACCAGGTCACTTAATTCGAAATATATTGTGAATCAGCTGGCTGCAGTTTTGGTATACCGCCCAAACTAGTCCGTTTGTGTAGAATGACGATGGAGAATTATCGCTGCTCCATCAATGTCGGAAACGACATCAACGACACATTTGATACCAAAAAGGGATTTAGGCAAGGCGATGCGCTGTCATGTGACTTCTTCACTTTAATTTTTGAGAGGATTGTGAAAAGCCACCACCAGAAGCAAAATATTGCAGAAATCGGTCCAACTTCTAGCATACGCCGACGATATTGACATCATTGGTCGGACCCAACGTGATGTCATAGCCACGTTTGCTAGAATAGAGAAGGAAGGAGCAAAAATGGGCTTGGCAGTAAATGAGGCTAAGAATAAGTATATGCCATCAACACGAAAGGACGCACAACATGGACGAATTCTACCGAACCTCACCATTAAAAGATAAAACTTTGAGGTAGTATGGGACTTTGTCTGACTCGACTCTGCTACAACATCTCGTCAGAAATTAAACGAAGAATTACTCTCACCAACCGCTGTTTCTTAGGGCTAAGAAGTTTAGTAGTAAAGCCCTGACTGGAACTACTAAGGAGATCCTATATAAGACCCTGATCATCCCAGTCCTGCTCTACGGCCCTGAATCATGGACCGTATCAAAAATGGATGAAGAAATCCTCGGTCGATTCGAGAAATCCTTGGTCCCGTTTGCGTTGACGGGCATCGAGACGAAGATTCAACCAAGAACTATACGAGCTGCACAACGACATGCCCCTGGTCAAAAAACTCCGTATTGCACGTTGAAAATGGCTAGAACATGTAGAACGAATGGATACCAATACTCCGGCTCGCAGAGTCTTCGATTTTCAGCCAGTTGTCGGACGCAGTAGTGGAAGACCTCGCCTTAAGTTGCGCGCACATGTAGAAACCGACCTTAACCAACTTTGAGTGCGCAACTGGAGACAGTTAGCTAAGGACCGGGCTAATTGGAAAAGCATGTTGGTTGAGGCTCAGTTTCATTCCGAACTGCAGCGCTACTTAAGTAAGTAAGTAAGCTGGCTAAAGCATTGGTGTACATTTATGTCCTAGCCATCATAAGCCCCCAAGGAACTGTTTTTAAATCAACAACACAAGGGCATAAGATAGCAAGCTTACTTTAAATTTAAATAAAGGAAATTGTGTGTGAGATATCATCGACATTTTTATTTGTTGAAAGTTCTTTATGTATGGAATATTGCATCGTCCAACTGTCCACTGCGGATTCTCTGGGTGACGCGCATCCGAAATGTCCATTTTGCATGATTCTGGCGCATAAATCAGGCTGAATTCGACAGACGGCATGGTTTGTGTTGCCTTTGAGTGCCGCTTAGGTTTCACCTGCGACTTTGCAACGGAGTCAATGATCTCGGTGACCAGTTCACATCACATCCACGACCATGCCCTCGAATCGCTCGTATGGAATTCCCCATGTAATGTGAGCTGTGTGGCACGTAGCGCCGTCTTGATGAAACCATATATCGTTGGTGTCCATATCATCCAGTTCAGGCCAAAAGTAGTTGGTACTCATCGACCTTTACCGCTCGCCGTTGACTGTGTTGTTCTGGCCAACATCGTTCTCAAAGAAATATGGCCCGATGACGCCACCATGCCAACCCAAAATCCGCATCAAACAGCGACTTTTTCGGGATGCATTTGTACGTTCTTGGATCTCATGTGAATTGGTATCGTCTCAAATTCGACAATTGTATTTGTTGACATACCCATTCATCCCGAAATTGGCCTCATCGCTAAAGATGATTTTTCGATGTAAATTAGGGTCAATTTCCAACTCCTTTAGAGCACATTCAGCGAACACACGTCGTTGTCTATGGTCGTTTACCTTCAGCTCCTGGGCCAGTTGAATTTTGTACGGGTGCAGGGTCAAGTCACGACGCAAAATTCGCCATGGTGTGGTCTGCGAAAAGCTAAGTTCTTGTGAGCGATGCTTTTTACTTTTTTCATACATGTAGTTTGGCTGCAAAACAATCACAAAAAAACACTGGACTCTATCCAAATATGATCAATCCTTATAGAAGCCTTATAGAAGATTCGTTTCTACTAGAAACGGTTTTTCTAAGCTCCTCTGAACATCTGTCTTTTTAGAGGCAGATGGAGCTTAGAATAATCATCCCTTAACTTTTCACATTTAAACGACCTACAAGACACGCAGTTGCATCTCAAAGTCACACAATTCATTTAATCACGTCATCAACAACCCAATTACCAAAGCAAATAGCGGAGCGAACATCCAGAAGATGTACTTTCAGTACAAAATCTCCAACAATTGAAGAAAAGAGTCAAAACATGCTAACATCATCCTGGGTCGCTTCATCCAATAAGCGTAAAGCTCTTTATTGGGTCTTCGTCTCCATTCTCCATCTTCATTTGCTTTTGATACGCTCCAAGCTTCAGCGCCGTATAGCAAGATTGGGATGATCAGGATCTAATAGGTTAAGTTAGGTTGGTGTGTTAATGAGTTTGATAAGATGATGTTCATCAGGTTAAGTAAGGCCAATTATAAGGACCGTTGGTGTGTTAACGTGTTCCTGTATGCGATAATAAAGCTCCTTGCATAGGATATAAAGCTTCTTGCTGCGCAGAAGGTCTGGGTTCGATTCCTAGCCGGAGCAACAACTAAATGATTTTTGACTGCCCCTCCTCTAGTCACTGACAAATCATCCGAGTAGTATGAACTGTCAAGAAAAGCGTTTCTTAACATAGCCGTTCGGAGTCGGCATAAAACAGGAGGTCCCGCCATCGTGCAAGAAGTACACACGCAAGCTAATCCCTAGGCCAAAAAAATTTATTTTGTGTTTGTATTTATGTATGACCATCTGAAAGGCACTACTCTGGTCAGGGATACCACAAGCGATGTAAAGCTGTACTTTTTCGGCGAACACTTCCGCTCTATGGCTAACATCTGTTTTTGAACCATCCGTGCTGTCAAATTCATTCATTTGCATCTCCTGTCTGCTCGAGAATATGCCACAGAATTGCCTTCAAACCTTAGTAGAGTTTAACTTAAGTGGCTCTACAGTCCGGAAATAGCCCAGACTGTAGCTAACTCCTTCCAGTTGCCCACTTCATGATGGTTGAGATCTGTTTCTACGTATGCACGTTATTTAAGGCGAGATCTCCCTCTAATGCGCCCGACAAGAACCTTAGTAATGGTGTCCATTCGCTCTAGATGTCCTAGACAACTAAAATGTCTGACGCGGAGTCATATTTTCAGATCTATGTCGGTGTAAAGATCGTATTGTTCGGGATTGAATCTTCGTCTACATAGCCCATCCACGCAAACGGTTCCGAAAATTGTTCGAAGAACTTTTCGCTCAAGACGACCAAGCATTTTTCTTCATCCGCTTTTGATATGGTCCATGCCTCAGCGCCGTAGTGATAGAGCAGGACTGGTATGATCACGGTCTCATATATTTTGTTTAAATTAGTTCATGTGATGGCTTTACTGGCTAAGAGGGGAACTAAGCCTAAAGAAACAGCGGTTGGGAAGAGTAATTCTTAGTTTAATTTTCGATAGAGTTGACAGCGCAACCATGATTGACAAAGTCCCTTACTACCTCAAAGTTTTATCTGTCAATATTTTTTGAGGCTTCCTTTGTTCTACTAGCAAACATCATTATGACAGGCGTTATGCCAAAACTAGACATGGTTCCACATTGTTCCAGTTAAAATTCTTAAAGATACCGTGAAGAGCTTCCCAGTTGGCTTTCTCGTATTGCCATACGGTTCTTTTTGGAATTTGTTCTTTAACTACGTGGTTGGAGTACGAAAAATTAGCCGATACGATACAGTGGTCTGAAGAGCCTAGATGTGATAGCACATTCATATTTATTAGGATGAGAGGTCAGAACAAAGTCCAGAGTATTAGCGGCTTGACTGTGAATGTCCGGAATTCGCGTTGGCTCATTTACAAGCTGGGCTAAGTTGTTTATCTCAGCAAAGATATCAACATACCTTCCTTCGGCTGTTGACTGTCCAGAATGTCGAAGCCACGATGATACAGGGATACAATTCTTGAGATGGAGTCAGACAGCTCATCAAACTCGTTAAAAGTTGAGTGGCTGTCCATATCTGGGCTTCTAGTGGATTATTTTCATACGGACATGGAATTTCAGCCATATAAAATTAAATTCCGGATTGGAACATTGGCCGTATTGTTGTTGAATTTGGTAGGCTACATCACTACGAATGTAAATGGCGAGACCGCGGTTAGAGAAGAATAATAGCACTAAGTTATATCCAGGTAGACTTAGTTCTGAAATTTAAGAATTAGCGCCCACCCGTGTTTCACAAAGTGCCAAAACAGCTGGTTTATATTTGGATATGTGAACGTATGCCGAAAAGAGATTTTTTCTTAACCCACGAATATTACTTATATCTACTGTAAAATTCGTATCGATTACTTAAGTGGCGCAACAGTCCGGAATGAACCTGGGCCTCAACCAACATGCCTCTCCAATTATCCCGGTCCTTAGCTAACTGCCTCCAGTTGCGCACTCAAAGTTGGTTAAGGTCGGTTTCTACATGTGCGCGCAACTCAAGGCGAGGTCTTCCTCTACTTCGTCCGACGTCTGGCTGGGTATCGAGGACTCTGCGAGGCGGAGTATTGGTGTCCATTCGTTCTACATGCCCTAGCCATCTTAAACGTCCAATGCGGAGTTTTTTGACCAGGGGCATGTCGCTGTACAGCTCGTATAGTTCTTGGTTGAGTCTTCGTCTCCATAGCCCGTCAACGCAAACGGGACCGAAGATCTTTCGAAGAAATTTCCTCTCAAAACGACCAAGGATTTCTTCATCCGCTTTTGAGACGGTCTATGCTTCAGCGCCGTAGAGCAAGAGTGTGATGATCAGGGTCTTATATAAGATCTCCTTAGTAGTGCGAGTGAGGACTACTGAATTGCCTTCTTAGCCCGAAGAAACAGTCGTTGGCAAGAGTAATTCTTCGTTTAATTTCTGACGAGATGTTGTTGTCAGAGTTAATAGCGGAACCGAGATAGATAAATTCCTGTACTACCTCAAAGTTATATCTGTCAATGGTGACCGTCTGTCCAATTCATCGATATTGTGTGTCCTTTCGTGTTGACAGCATATACTTCGTATTTCCCTCATTTACTGCTAAATACAATTTTTGCCGCTTCCTTCTCTATACTAGCAAACGTGGCTATGACATCACGTTGGGTCCTACCAATGATGTCAATATCGTCGGCGTATGCTAGAAGTTGTACAGATTTTTGGAAAATTGTGCCTCTGGTGTTGGCTCGTGAGTTTTGCACAATCCTCTCAAGAATCAGATTGAAGAAGTCACATGACAGCGCATCGCCTTGCCTAAATCCTTTTTTGGTATCGAATGTGTCAGTGAGGTCGTTTCCGACCCTGATGGAGCAGCGAGAATTCTCCATCGTCATCCTACACAAACGGACGAGTTTGGGCGGTATACCAAAACTAGACATGGCTCTGTATAGTTCGTCTCTATAAATGCTGTCGTATGCGGCTTCGAAATCGATGAATAGGTGGTGGGTATCGATTTGGACTTCTTGGGTTTTTTCCAGGATCTGCCGAAGTGTGAAGATTTGATCGGTTGTGAACTTTCCTGGCCTAAAACCATACTGATAAGGGCCGATCAGGTTGTTGGTAAACGGTTTCAGGCGTTCACATATTACGGCAGATAGAATCTTGTATGCGATGTTGGGGAGACTTATGCCTATGTAGTTGGCGCAGTTTAGAGGGTCTCCTTTTTTGTGGATCGGGCAAACGATGCTGAGGTTTCATTCTTCAGGCATACTTTCTTCCGACCAGATTCGGCTTATGAGTTGGTGGATGTTACTTACCAAGTCTTCACTGCCGGCTTTATAAAGCTCGGCGGGATGGCCGTCATTTCCGACAGCCTTATTAAGCTTCAGTTTATATATTGCTATCCTCACTTCACTCAGGTCGGGTGGTTGGCAGCTTTCGCTGTCGTTGCCAATATTGAATGGTTCGTTCTGGCTGACAGCGGAATGTTGTTCGTCATCGCCGTTTAACAGCCTACAGAAGTGGTTCTTCCACATCCTCAGCATAGACTGTGTCTCAACTACGATATTTCCTTGTTCATCTCGACAGGATTCTGTTCGAGCCTTGTATCCTTGGCTTTGACGTTTTACACTTTGGTAAAACTTTCGAACATCTTTCCTGGAGTGGCACCTCTCTATATCCTCGATCGCGCGCTTTTCTTCCTCTTTTTTCTTCTTTCTGAAAAGCCGGTGTTCTTTCCTTCTTCTCTGCCTATAGAGCTCAACGGCAGCTCTCGTCTTTACCTGCAGCTTAGCCTTGTAGGCTTCGTTCATGGCTGCGAGCATCTGTCGGCATTCCTCATCAAACCAGGGGTTTCTTGCTGGTGGGCGCAAGAATCCTTGCACATCAGTTGCAGCTGATCTAATGGCTTGTTGGCATCGTTGCCATAGTTCTTCGACATTCGATGCTGGTGGTATGGTGTTAATCGAGAGGTTTAGGGATACGCGTTGCGCGAAGGTCTTAGCGGTCTCTTGCGATTGCAGTCTTTCGACTTTAAATTTTTTACAGTATTTCTGTATTGTTGTGGTGCGGCGGTTATCCGCATTCTAACCTTGGCTGCAACAAGGTAATGGTCCGAGTCGATGTTAGCTCCTCGGAATATTCGGACATCCAAAATATTGGATGCTTGCCTCTTGTCTATCGCTCTGTGATCAATTTGGTTAACCGTTCGTTGATCTGGAGACAGCCATGTCCCCTTATGGATTTCGAGGTGAGGAAACCGTGTGCTGGCTATAGTGGATTTTCGTTCCGTAGCGAAGTCAATTAGCCTAAGTCCGTTACCAGACGTGTTGTCGTTTAGGCTATGGTTTCCGACAATACTGCTAAAGATGTCTTCTCTTCCTACCTTTGCGTTAAAAACTCCCAGCACGATTTTAATATCGTACTTCGGTAGTCGCTCATAGGTTTTGTCAAGGAGCTCATAGAAGCAGTCCTTAGCTATATCATCTTTTTCCCCCGTTGGGGCGTGAGCGCATATAAGGCTAATGTTGACGAATTTGGCCTTGATGCGGATCGTTCCAATGCGTTCGCTAATGTCATGGAAACATAAGACTTCTTGCCTTAGTCTGGCACTTATAACAAATCCGCATCCGAATAGTCGTTGTTTCTGCTCACTATAACACGGTCCGTAGTAGATGTCACAGTTTTTCATCCTCTTTTTGCCCGGCCCATCCCATCGTATTTCCTGGATGGCAGTAATGTCTGCATTGTAGAAGTTTATGGCTTCCGCTAGTTGTTCGCTTGCACCTCTCCTGTTTAATGTTCTTACATTCCAGGTGCAGATACGAACTTCGTTGTCCTTTTTTCGTTTAGCCGTGTCGTCAACAATAAAATCAGTTTCGTATCGATTACAATTTACAAATATTAAAAACACAACACAACTTCCAAACCATTCTGGGACATAGTAGAAGTTATAAAAAATAAAACCAAAGAGATACCTTGTCTCAAAAACGGTATAAATTCTTACCTAACAGACAAAGAAAAAGCAAATGCTTAAGCTGAAAATTTTGCTAAGAATCATTTTGTTTCTCAGCATCTAGGGGATGCAAACACATCAACTTTTGTAAACAATAGCCTTCGTACCCTCAATATGTCTAGTCACGAAACCCCATCAAACGAATACACCTCAGAAGAAGATACAGAGTTCTTCTTAAATAGGTTAGTTGTTCGTAAGACAGTTGGAATAGAAAATATAAAAAATATTTATGTATCTCAAAAACCTGCCAAGGGAGAGAATAAAGTTCCTTACCTTAATAAAAAATGGGTGTCTGAAAATCCAATCTTCCAGATGTATGGAAATTAGCAAAGGTAGTTGCAATACCTAAAGCAGGGAAACCTCGCGACAAAATTGACAGTTATAGACCGATAAGCCTATTAAGTTCAGTAAGGAAAGTTTATGAAAAAATCATAAGAAAAAAGTTAGTCATGTGTATCGATGATCACAAGGTCTATCCAAACAGTTTGGTTTTAGGCGCCATCATGGTACTTCACACCAAGTTCTTAGAATTTGCAACATCATTAAAAGAAATCGTGCAAAAGGAAATTCTTCAGGTGTTGTCTTACTCTACATGGGCTTATATGTGGCACTATGGGCTTATATGTAAAATGATAAGCTTACGTTTTCCTCCATTTCTATGTTAAATTATGAAAAGTTTTGTTTCAGATCGTTATTTTAAAGTGCATGTTAAGAGTGGTGTTTCTAGTCTTATCAGTGTCAATGCTGGGGTTCCGCAAGGCTCAGTCCTTGGTCCTATCTTATATAATTTGTTTACATCTGACTTTCCTACTATACCTAACTGTGATACGGCAATATATGCCGACGATACGGCAATTTTGTCGTCGCATGAAATCGGTCTTAACATTGAGACGAATTTATAAATGCGGCAAACATTATAGAAAATTACTTCACGAAATGGAAAATAAAGCTTAATGCCGATGAGATTCCAGTTATCTTTTTTACCAGAAAAAGAAAGTCTTGCTTTTTACCGGCAAATCAAAACAATATCTTAGGAAACTCAATACCCTGGCAAACTTCTGTTAAATATCTAAACATGTATCTCGATAACAAAATTGACATTTAACGAACACATCTCACAGGTTCCTATAAAGACAAATATCGCTTTTGAATTGTTATATCCATTTATCAACAGAAGATCTTTGCTTTCCAAAGAAAACAAAATTATTATATAGAAGTTGTTGTTGTATTTCAAGCGATTCGTATGTACGGTTGCCAAGTTTGGGGCAACTGTGCTAAATGCTATGTCTAAAAACTTCAAATATCTCAGAACAAAATCCTGTAAATGATATTAAATCTTCCCTGGCATTACTACACTTTAGGTCTGCAACAAAAAGCTGATGTTGATTTGATCTCCAACAGAATACAGATATCGGGTTTTTCAACAGGACAGCAAACGACGCCATATTTCTTGCCGCTCTTTTGACATTTCTCTTCAGAATGGTTTGCCATTTCATGATGGAAAGATATACGATCCAACAACGAGTCGAAATTATTAAAATTTACAACCGAAATTCGGAGTCAGTGGCCTCAACTTTAAGAGCGCTACGTCCAATTTATGGTCGTCATAATCATCCTAGCAGATCAACAATTGAGCGTCTAGTAGAAAATTTTGAATCCACAGCCACAGTCCAAAATGTTCCCGTGCCAGTGAGACAAAGAAGTGCCCGTAGTGTCGAGAATATTGCTGCCGCTGTGGCTTCAGTTGAAGAAAGCCCAAATGTGTCTCTCACACGTCGTTCTCAAGCGTTGGCCATCTCTGTGACGTCGTTGTGGCGAATTTTGAGAAACGATTTTGGCCTACATCCCTACAAGATTAAATTGACGCAAGAAGTGAAGCCGCTTGAAAATGATTCGGATTTTCATCGAAAAATCATCTTCAGCGATGAGGCTCATTTCTGGCTGAATGGCTTCGTCAATAAACAAAATATGCGGTATTGGTCAGGCAGCAATCCACACGTACTCCATGAGTCATCATTGCATCCCAAAAAAATTACGGTTTTGTGTGGTTTATGGGCCGGCGGCGTCATTGGGCCGTACTTCTTCCGTGATGATCAAGACCGGCACGTTACTGTGAATGGGAATCGCTACCGTTCGATGATAACCGAATATTTTTGGCCCCAATTGGATGATATGGGCTTGGAGGACACGTGGTTCCAACAGGACGGCGCCACAAGGCAAACAGCGAATGCCACAATCAATTTATTGGAAACCACGTTTGGAGAACGTGTTATCTCTCGAAATGGTCCAGTCGCTTGGCCGCCTCGGTGGTGCGATTTGACGCCGTTAGACTATTTCCTGTGGGGCTACGTCAAGTCTATGGTCTATGCCAACAAGCCAGTGACGATTGATGAACTTCGTACGAATATCGAACGTGAAATTGCAGCAGTATCGGCCGATTTATGCTTGAAAACCGTCGAAAGGAAAGGTGTTATTCCGTATCCAGAATCTCCAAGAATAATATCATTTCCCTGCAAATTCGCATTCACTGACGAAAAAATTTATGATCTCTTCAAGATACGTGAGTCGTGAACTGACCCTGGCCATTGTGCGTCGACACTTGTGAATTCTTCAGCTGTATTACAAGTCGCCTATACATTAAGACTGTGGAATCCTTTCCGACTAATGTATTCACCCGGAAATCTTGGGGGTTTGGAGATAGCAATGTGAGTTCAGTCGATAGCACCAAATGCTCCAGGAAACGTATATTTTTCCACCCAGTTTGCTTTTTCTGTATCGATTTCCCTACGACTCGAAGGAAAACGAACATGAATGTGAGCGTTTTCCTTAATTTCGCTTGCTTGATAGTTTTGCATACTGTAGTTCGTTCAACTCCAACATCTTGTCCTACACCAAACTGAAATCCAGGTTCACTCAGATATCTCAAAAAAATCTGCACTACTTGCTCAGAGGAAAGGGGACCTCCTCTACGCTCCGGTGACTCCCCTAAGAAGTAATCAGAAAGCCACTGCACATGTATGAAAGTCATCTTCCCGAACTTTTGACCGTTTTCTATAAACTTTTTGTTGCCTTACGCGTATAAACTCGGCCATCTTCGCACTATAACTGAAGGGGATTCGTAAAATAAGAACTAGTTGTAGTCTTCTAGACAGGGGTGAAAGAATCTTGATATTTGTGAAGCTTTTACTTTAATTTTCCAACTGTAGCCGTTTTAAATCACACAATTTGAAGCCTAAGCTGGAAAAACAAGCTAAAGCTATACGAAATTAGCTTTCGCTTTTTTAAAAGCAAAAACTAGAAAACTTTGTTGCTATCTAGCTTAAGCTAAATTTTATTCACACAAAACCCAGCTTTAGCTTAAAAATCCAAGTTTTAGCGTTTGCTTTTTTTTTTATTCACAAGACCCAATGTTGCTCTTGTATATTTGTCTGTCAAACTTTCGCAAAATGTGGTGCAGTGAAAGTAAAAATACTATCAGCCAAATGACCTAAATGAAGTAAGAAAAGCAAAATCTTACCTTTAGCTTAACTATGATCATTGAGTACGCACCACAGGTTAACATTTTGTAGCCGTTTCAGACGCGGGCTGTAAGTTCGAATGGGGAATTTCGTCGATCATATGCGTCGGCTATGCTGTTGTTTGATGCTGGTGTAGAAATGTAAACACTGGGGTATCAATATCAGTACCCCACATAGAAAATTTTGGTTGTATGAGATACGCACTCTATGTAGTTCTAAACTTTTTGCTGTGATGCACCACCGGTAGAACTACATAGAGTTGTAGAAGAAGACTTGCCCAAGAGCTTACACGAACTTATCAGTATAATTTGTTCGAAGCTAAATTTGACGAACGGCACGTGCTTTACAGCGACATGTCCGTATTCAAAAAAAAGCGTTTAAGGTGGCTAGGACATGTAGCACGAATGGACACCAATACTCCGGCTCGCAGTAGACAGAGGCATAAGGTCTCCTCAACATCACTTACGATCCTGTCTGCCGTAATATTGCTACCAACAACCTGATGCATGTTTTAAGACCAAAAAAGCCCACAACTGCTCGACTCCTTACACTTTAGACTGTTATATCATTCCTCAAACCAAAATATCCTCTCATCTATTAATATTTTTTTTTCTAAATTCCATCAAAGCGTTATAATAAATTTCAATAAAAAAATTTATATAACATGAACATTCAATTTATTTAAAAAAAAAAATCTAAAAAATAAAAATAACTATTAATTGTGCACATTGTAAGGCTTCAGGTTCAGAGGACATCGTACAAAAATAGGAGAAAATAAATCCAAAATCCCGGTGTAAGCTGAAATGTCCCCATAGATAACTGAACCCATCATAACATGGTTTCATATTCAAAGCACCATCATGTTACCATATTTTTCCCTATAACATGCTTATCCCCCCATACACGTACATACGTGTACAAGCCTTCCCGTCGTCCTGGTATAGTTGGCGTCGTAAAAAAGTAGATCCGATAAATTGCAAAAGCTATGCGATTGCAATTTCACATTTTTTCTATGTTTCGTTGTTGCCTTGAAAAATCGTATCTCCTGCGTTTCATAAGGTTCATATATTGCAGTTGCAGCTCTGCGACAGTAAATAAAAAAAATAAATTAGATTCGCTCTTATTAGTATCCACTGACATCGCAGCAAGGCAGTTCCATAGAAGGACTCCAATTATAGTGTGAATTTATCGATCATGACCTGACGCTGATATGAGGTTTATTTTTTTTTTTTTGTGGCGAGGGTTTGATCAAATTCTGACGTAGGTGACAGGTAACTTTTTTTGTTTGATGATAAATGACGTGTATAGTTAGTCAGGACTTCAGAGGCAACCTGTTAGAGGTTAACCTTCTCGTGTTGGTATGGTAATTCCATTAACTCAATTTGGAGCACCGAACGTTTTGTCATTTTTAATTAATCTAGAGTGTCAAGGTGCTATACTCGCAGTAGCACCGAAAAGGAGAGGACAACCCTTCTAAGGAGCATTCACATTCCATTAATTTACCCATACATGCGACACGTTTTCTTTACCACTTTCCACGTGCAGACATCGTCCACCGCCATTCTCAATGCCGACTAGGGAACATTTTCGTGTAGAATTTCCTAAAATTCAGCTCTAGGAGCCCCCAGTGTTCGTCTCACCTGTAGCATGATTAGAGTACGTCCTGCCGCAAGCCCCCAACCCCCCCTGCTCTGACACTGCTGCCGACGGAATAGGCGACAACACAACACCATCGACTAGGAGGTCGGTCCACCATGCACTAACCCGTCGTCCCGACTCGAGCAGAGAGTGCTGCCTTTAGGAACTTTTGTTCTGGCCAATTAGTATGCATCCCGTGACAACCAGACATTGCCAGTCGCTTTCCGCACATTTTCAGAGTAAACAAAGTTGTTGCCTGGCCATATAATTATGGGCTCCCAGAGTAGAATCTGTTGATTGCATTATTCCCTGGCAGGATATCGGTTTTGTCGTCCTACGTTGTTGTTACGCGCTAGGGCCTACTCCTAGTATAGAGTTGCGGGTTGCAGTGCACACACTACAGCGGTAAATGAGTGTGTTGAAATGAAGTTCGTTACAGTTGAATGGCAAAGTGGTGTGTTGAGTATGGTTTCGGCAGGAGACCGACATGTTAATCCTTTGATTGGGGTTAGGAGGTGGATTGTCGATCAGTGTAAGCGAGTCCCATTAATATTTCACGTAATAGCCGACAAGCATGTGAGGTAAAAATGTGAAAACGGTATTTTTGCGGAGAATTTTCGAAGTTGGATTGAGTTTTGAAAGTTTTAGCTTCGAGTTTGGGTTTATGGGACTGTCACATGTGAAGGGGTATTTCAGATACGACTCTGTTCTTGATAGTATAAATAAAGACATCAATTTCATTCTTTCGTGGTGGGATTCGCATGTTGACAGCAGCTTTGTGTTTATAGAGGATAATTGACTTCATTTAAGGAGCCTTGCACTAGCAATGCATGTTGAAGAGCGATAAAGAATTAAAATAAAAGTTAGGTCTTAGCAAAGATTATAAAGTCATACAGATGACGCAATGAGAACAAAAATCGTAAACTTTTGATCACTAGCTTCATGGAAAGCCGTCCGGTGTGCACGTGCACTTTGCTTGTTAACTACTTTCTTAAATTTAATTTTACAAGATCTTCATCAAAACACACGAAGGCTTAAGACACCAGCACTCAAATAGGTGATTTAAAAACTTCGGGATCTGAGTTGAGTTCAACCATATTGGATTGGACTAAATCGTTGTCCTTGATGTCTTACGTTTCATCTTCATAACTCATAATTGTCGGAGAAAAAATTCCCGATAAAACTGATGATGATAGTCGTATCGGGATATAATTCTCCGACATGTCAACCGGTTTTGAATTCTCGTTCCGGGCGTGGTGATAAACGAAGCCAATAAAATAGACAAACGAATTCCGGCTTTAGATTCCTCTTTGTCACAATTATTCGTACCAATGATTCCTACAATTACTTTATTCTCTCTGATAAATATTTTATCGTTTGTAATTGCTTTTAACTCTATTAAGGGCCAAATCCGTAATAGCCCATCTTACTTACTTACAAAAGTGGCGCTACAGTCCGGAATGAACTTGGGCCTCAACCAACATGCCTCTCCAATTAGCCCGGTCCTTAGCTTACTGCCTTCAGTTGCGCACTCCAAGTTGGTTGAGGTCGGTTTCTACTAGTGCGCGCCATTTAAAGCGAGGTCTTCCTCGACTGCGCCCAACGTATGTCTGGGAATCGAAGTCTCTGCGAGCCGGAGTATTGATGTCCATTCGTTCTACATGTCCTAGCCATCTTAAACGTCCAATGCTGAGTTTTTTTTTGACCAGGAGCATGTCGCTGTACAGCTCGTATAGTTCTTGGTGGAATCTTCATCTCCATAGCCCGTCAACGCAAACGGGACCGAAGATTTTTCGAAGAATTTTCCTCTCGAATCGACCAAGGATTTCTTCATCCGTTTTTGAGACGGTCCACGCTTCAGCACCGTAGAGCAGGACTGGAATGATCAGGGTCTTATACAAGATCTCCTTAGTAGTGCGAGTGAGGACTACTGAATTGCCTTCTTAGCCCGAAGAACAGCGGTTGGCAAGAGTAATTCTTCGTTAAATTTCTGACGAGATGTTGCTGTCAGAGTTAATAGCGAAGCCGAGACAGACAAAGTCCCGTACTACCTCAAAGTTATATCTGTCAATGGTGACTTTCTGTCCATTTCGTCGATGTTGTGTGTCCTTTCGTGTTGGCAGCATATACTTTGTCTTGACCCCTTTTACTGCTTAACCCATTTTTGCCGCTTCCTTCTCTATACTAGCAAACTTGGCTATGACATCATGTTGAGTCCTACCAATGACGTCAATATCGTCGGCTTATGCTTGTAGTTGCACCGATTTTTGGAAAATTGTGCCTCTGGTGTTGGCTGGGGAGTTTTGCACAATCCTCTCAAGAATCAATTTGAAGAACTCACATGACAGCGCATCGTCTTGCCTAAATCCTTTTTTTGTATCGAATGTGTCGGTGAGGTGGTTTTCGACCCTGATGGAACAGTCAGAATTCTCCATCGTCTTACTACACAAACGGACGAATTTGGGCGGTATACCAGAACTAGACATGGCTCTGTATAGTTAGTCTCTATAAATGCTGTCGTATGCGGCTTTAGTATCGATGAATAGGTGGTTGTGGACTTTCCTGACCTAAAACTTGACTTGGGTTGATTGGGTTTGTGGTAAAGGGTTTCAGGCGTTCACATATTACGGGAGGTAGGATTTTGTAGGCTATGCTTAGGAGACTTATGCCTCTGCATGCAGTTCTAAGTGACTCATTGTTGTGGATCGGGCAAACGATGCTGAGGTTCCATTCTTCTGGCATAGTTTCTTCCGACCCGGAGTTGCTGCATGTTTCTTACCTAGTCATCTCCGCCGGCTTAATAAAACGCCGTCATTTCCGGCTGCCTTGTTAAGCTTGAGTTCAGATATTGCTATCCTCACTTCACTCAGGTTGGGTTGTTGGCAGTATTCGCTGTCGTTGCCAATATTCCATGGTTCTGCCTTCCAGCGGAATGTTGTTCGTCATCGCAGTTTAACAGTCTGCAGAAGTGGTTCTTCCATATCCTCATCATCGACTGTGTCTCAACTACAATATTTCCTTGTTCATCTCGACAGGATTCTGTTCGAGCCTTGCATCCTTGGCTTTGAGGTTTTACACTTTATTAAAACTTGCGAACATCGTTCCTGGAGTGGCACCTCTCTGTATCCTCGATGGCGCGCTTTTCTTGCTCTATTTTCTTCTTTCTGAAAAGCCAGCGTTCATGCATCCTTCTTTGCCTATAGAGCCCAATGGCAGCTTAGCATTGTAGTCCTCGTTCGTGGCTGCGAGCATCTGTGAGCAATACTCATCTAACCAGAGGTTTCTTACTGGTGAAGATACGCGTTGCACGATGGTCTTGGTGGTCTTGGTAATCTGTTGCGATTGCAGTCTTTCGAAATTAAATGTTTTCACAGTATTTCTGGATTGTCGTGGCTGCAAGAAGGTAGTGGTCCGAGTCGATTTAACGTCCTCAGAATGTTCGGCTATCCAAAATACTGGACGCGTGCCTCTTGTCTATCGCAATGTGATCGATTTGGTTGATTGTTCGTTGATCTGGAGACCGCCAGGTTTCCTTGGGGATATCGTGGTGAGGAAACCGTTTGCTTCCTATAGTGGGATTTCGTTCCGCAGCGAAGTCAATTAGCCGACGTTCGTTGCCAGAACTGTTGTCGCGTAATCTATGTTTTCCGAAAATAGTTCTAGCGATGTTTTCTCTTCCTACCTATGCGTTAACATCACCCAGCATAATGTCACCCATAGCACAATGTTAACATCGGTAGTCGCTCATAGGGCAAGGAGCTTGTAGAACCATTCTTTAGCTATATCGTCTTTTTCTTCCGTCGGGGCGTGTGCGCATATAAGGCTTATGTTTGCGATTTCGGCCTTGATGCGGATTGTTACAATGCGTTCGCTAATGTTTTGGAAGCATAAGACTTCTTGCCTAAGTCTGTCACTTATTACAAATCCGCATCCGAATAGTCGCTGTTTCTGCGACTATTGCCACCTCTTTTTGCTCGTCCTATCCCATCGTATTTCCTTGCTGGCAGTAATGTGTGCTGTATAGCAGCTTAGGGCTCCAGATAGTTGTTCGCCTACACCCTATCTGTTTAATGTAAGGTTCAGATACGAACGTCATGGTCATAAATAAAATCATTCCTTTCACAAAATTATTCATTCTCCATGATGGATAGTTAAACCAAAGCACAACCATTAACCTGGAGGGTCAGCTTCAATTTATTAGATACCCCTAGGACATGGGACCATCAGTATCCACCAAGGTATTGCGCGCTGCCATTCGGTTTATCCGCCACCATCTCTTTCTAAGGACCTGACTAAGCCTTGCGATTCCTTAATAGCCTATTGTGCAAATATGTCAGAGCAGCTCATCTAGGTTTACCTGGTACAGCACGCCAGGTATTTCGCGCCATTCTGACCAGGTTGTTTATACTGTTGATGTTTTCCATCTTGTATTCCAAACTCGCACTTATCGTTTAGCAAGTCAAATCCGGTTGGATGAGACCAGTATTCGATGGCTACCACCTGGATGGCAAAATAAGCACATTCGATGAGTAGTCATAGTTACAACCACTGGGAATTGCCAAGTTATAGCCTTGTTTTACAAAACTCTACCATCCCCGGTAATATCTGCGAATTATTATATTTTACGCTTGAGAACAGATTGAAATTTTCGAGTATTTATCAACCGGAGTGTACGTTCCAAGTGCATTTCAACATAACAAGCCAAAAATGATCGAAAATCAATATCAACACTTTCATCGAAATCAATGCCAAACAATCACAAATTGCTGATTAAATCTATAAGAAAACCCCAACAGTAACAACCTCACCACAAGCCAGCATTCACAAAAGTTAAACATTGGCATTCTCCGAATTCACCAACATAGCATGTCCCATCGCACTGATGTAGTAAACCACATAAACTGCCGCACTAAAATAAAAAAAAAACAGTGAGTCGGCTTGAAAAATCCTCAAATTCTCACAAACCATCCGTTGAGTCCAATTTTCGATCACTCGTTCGAGCATTTCGACTGGTAACTGGCGAATGACACGCGTGATGTTTTCCTCCAAGGCCTGAATCGAAGCGGGTTTGTCAGCATAAGCTTTTGACTTTACATATCCCCACAGGAAAAAGTCTAACGGTGTGATACCACACGATCTTGGTGGCCAATCGACCGGCCCAAAACGTGAAATTATGTGCTCACCGAAATGTTCTCCCAATAAGTCCATTGCTTGATGCGATGTGTGGGAAGTGGTGCCGTCTTGCTGAAACCAAATGTCGCCGAGATCACGAGCTTCAATTTCAGGCATCAAATAGTCGGTTATCTCTTCAGGTTGCTCTTCGTCCCAAATGCGGCAATTTTGTTTGTTTACATACCCATTGAGCCACAAATGGGCCTCATCGCTAAACAAAATTTGCCTCGAAAACGTCGGATCTTCTTGGAACTTTTCAAGAGCCCATAGAGCGAAGCGATGTCGCTTGGGAAGGTCGAGCGGCTTCAGTTGTTGCACAAGCTGTATTTTTTACGCTTTCAATTTAAGATCTTGACGTAAAATGCGCCAAGTCGTTCCATACGTCAGTCCGAGTTGCTGCGAACGGCGCCGAATCGACTCTCTACGGTCTTCGTGTACACTCTCAGCTACGGCCGCTATATTTTCTTCACAGCGTGCTGGACGTGGTCTATTCGGTCGAATATTATCCAATAATGAATGCTGGGTCTCAAAATGGGTGATGGTGTTGCGAATAGTACGCTCAGTAGGCCTGTTGACCATAAGTTGAGCGAAGTGCACGAAACACATTCCTCACAGAACGTGAATTTTCATAATAAAGTTGAACAATTTGTAAACGTTCTTCACGCGTAAGTCTTTCCATTATGAAATGCCAAACAATACTAAACAAAAATAACATGACAGCATGACACGACTCACACGTGATCTGTCCAAAAAAGTCTATTGAAAAAAGTATCTCTACTTGGATCACCCGTTATAAAAACGAACTGCCACCTACCTTCCAGTTTTCACAACTCGCGAATATTTCGTGCAGTAGGGTGCGAGCTTGACTACAAGCACACCATTTTCTCCTATCATCGACACAAACCACACAGTATTGCTGATTTCCTCCGCTCCACACCAGTACACCTCAAACTGCTATACGGTGTAATTTCCTCGCTATTAATAATTTTATTTCTTCACTTTTATTTATAATTCATCATTTTGTCCGGTTTCGACTTTTGCGAAATAATGGAAATAAATTTATTTTCATCCGCTGATGTATCTGATTCACAAATAGAAGTGATTTCAAAGTATCTCACGTCGCTCTAAAATTAAATTCGCACTACCAAACACACACACTTGTCGGTGACTTCCGGTTGGTTGATAAGAATCGCAATTGAACGTGGAATGTGCTCTTCATATTAGAGAATCACTTTTTCACATTCAAAAACGCACGTTAGATAGTCTGAGTCTGGTACTTTCATCTATCGAAACATCCAAGTGGATGGAGTAAAAAAAAAAATACCTCGCTCTTCGCATGATCACATCAAAGAGTAGTAGCAACACAACCGGGAAGGAGAAAAACCCTTGATCATGGGCCACTCCATCCTGTGTTAGGTAGACCATGTTTGTCCCAAAAAAAAACAAGCGAATAGCAATAGAGGGAATGGAGCAACAAGCATGGCTTCTTTCGAGTTCGAGTACGGGGCCTATACACAATGACGACATACACAACGATGGTTGATGGTGGCGGGAGCGGTGGTTTTTTTTTTTGGATGGCAAACGCTCGGTCTACTACACCACAATACAGAGCATAGCACTGCTTCGTGTGGCAATGTATAGATACGACAGAACGACAGCGAAATGCAAGCAGAATGGCCTCCTCATACTATACTGCCTCGTCAGTAGAATCGATCTTGTCGAAACGATCAAATGTGTTGCGCGTCGTGTCGGATACACTCACTTTCGCAGGCGTCGTCGTCAGCTGAATTTTTTTCCGTTTGTTTATTTATTTTTGAATTTCATCAATTGAACTGATTTTTCGCCGTCCGCCGTAGCCTAATCAGAATCACACACCATTTGTCAATTGAAAATTTTAGTGCGAGGTTCTGTTCCAGCGACTAGTCGTTGTTGGTGTTTGTGTTGCTGGAGATTCGGTTTATTAAAAAAAAAAATCAACAACAACAACAACACGGATGGTTCATGACCCGTCGCACACAGCGATCGGTGTATTTGGAGATCCCTTCATCCGAAACCGAAACATGCGACAGCGGCGAGAGATTGCGAATAAAATTGTTGCGCGTTTCTTGTTGGATTTTGAATTTCAAATTCTGATCTGTAGTGTGGATACACAATTTTGAAAAACACTTGTGTTGTTGTTGTTGTTGGCGGGTTCCATGGATAATTTGTCGCTTGTTGGGTTTTCGAGTGTTTGCTTTAATGAAAACGAGATAAACAAACGTGTATACAAATATACAAGAGTGTGTGATGTTGCCGGTGTTTTTTTTTTTTTTTTAGTTTTTTCCATCTTTTATTTGTTTTTGATTAATTTTTTCCAATTTTTTTTTGTTTCGTATCTAGGAAGGTATCGTTGAAAAGTGTAATTGATAACAACCACGAAAAGCATTTCATTTGAGTGAAAATTATTTATAAATCGAAGTGGCATTGAAAAAAATTTTCAATTTTATGTGTCATTAAAAAAATCGAGAAATTGTATATCGAAAATTAGTGTGTCAGTGTGTAGTGATAAGTGTATGCAAATAAAATCTGTATTTTGAGATAAATTCTCGGCCGAGGATTATGACAAATTGGAGTACCTTATGTGATGGCTTACAAAATGATCAAATCCGCCCTTGATGGGTCACATCAGTACAATAATGGAGTCGTTTTAATCAAATGTAAGTGAAGGCTTCACAGGTACACTTTTGAGTTCACTTTTCAGGTCCATTAGCGTTATGTAACCGTGAGGTCATTTGGACAGCGGGTAACAGGATGTCAGCACATTTGCTCTAATGCATTAATTTAAAAAACGGTTCCATGTCATTTCATGTTCGTTAACAGGGAAATTACAACAATTTAGCGTGACCTTTACGGTTTCAACGATAAGTCAGTACGTCGCATTTTGCTGTAATAGGCGTGATTGTTATCTGCGTCATTATACAACAGACTGACAGCCGCATGCATGAGATTTTCTTAGAGATTTACCTACACATAACAAGTAATGAGTCGCATTAATATGAACGCTTTGCCACCACATGAGGACATTTGTCACCCCCAGGAGTTGGATACTGATGCCTATATAACTATTATTGTTATTCCAGAACATTTCTCAAATGAAGAGAAAGCATTGACGTGCATTTAGGAATTATTCCACTTTGGGCTATAATTAGTGTCGTCAGGCCAGAATGGTGGACCGTAATGTAGGTATGAACATATTTTTCTTCGCTGAGCCCTGGATTTACAATTTGGCAAACTTGAGATGAACCATCTAGTTTTTAAACTCCTTGTGAATTTCCAAACTTACGTTTTATAAAAGCGGTATAAATACCGCATTTCATCAAACCAGTTTAAGGACAGAAAAACTTTATCGACTATGAATCCACCAACATGCCTCTCCACTTACACACTTCAAGTTTGTTGGGGTCGGTTTCTAAGTGTGCGCGCCCAGTCTTTCTCTACAGAAGACTCTGCGAGCCGGTGTATTGTTGTCCATTCGCTCTTCATCTCCTAGCCATCTTAAACGTCCGATGCGGAGTTTTTTTTGACCAGGTCTGTGATGTACAGCACGTAAAGTTCGTGGTTGAATCTTGGTATGCATAGCTCGACAACAGGATACCGAAGATTTTTCTTGCTTAAAACGAGCTAGGATTACTTGATCCACTTTTGATCTTCGGTCCATATTTTATCGCAGTAAAGCAAAGCTGGGATAATAAGGGGCTTTTATAGGATCCCTTAGTAGTTCTTACTTCCGAAGTAACATAAGTGACATTAGAGTTTGGAATAAACCTTGACCTCAACCAGCATGCCTCTCCAGTCAGCCCACTCCTTAGCTAACTGACTCCAGTTGCGCATTTCAAGTTGATTGTGGTCAGTTTCTACTAGTGCGCACCACTTGAAGCGAAGTCTTCCTCTGCTGCGTCCAACGTCTGGCTGGCATTCGAAGACTCTGCGAGCTGGAGTATTGTTGTCCATTCGCTCTACATGTCCTTAAACGTGTAATATGGATAGGTTTTGATCCGATTTTGTATGTAACTCGTAAAGGTCTTGGTTGAATCTTCACATCTATAGACCCTCAACGCAAACGGGAGAGAAGTATTTCCGAAAAAAAAGTCCATGCCTCAGCGACGTAGGGTTGGACTGAGATGACCAGGGTCCCGTATAGGATCTCCTTACAAGTTCGAGTAAGGGCTTTACTACTAAATTTCTTACTAAGGCTAAAGAAAGAGCGGTTCACAAGAGTAATTCTTCGTTTAATTTCTGACGAGATGAATGTTGTCAGAGTTAATAGTGGAGCCGACATAAACAAAATTCGGGTACTATGCACCTAAAGTTGTATCTGTCAGTGGTGACATCGTGATTCGTCGATGTTGTATATGTTTTCGTTTGGACAGCATATACTCGGTCTGAGCCTCATTAACAGCTAAACCTCTTTTTGAGGCTTCCTTCTCTTTACCATCAAACGTGGCTACGAAATCACGTTGAGTCCTACCAATGATGTCAATATCGTCGGCGAATGCTAGTGGCTGCACCGATTTATGGAAGATTGTTGCTCTGGTGTTGGCTTTGGAGTTTTGCACAATCCTCTCTGGAATGATGTTAAACGAGTCACACGATAGCGCATCGCATTGCCTAAATCCTTTTTTTGGTATCGAATGTCTCGGTGAGGTCGTTTCCGACCCTGATGAAGCAGCGGGAATTCTCCATCTCGTCTCTATAAAAGCTGGCGTATGCGACTTTGAAATCGATGAACATATGGTGGGTATCGATTGGGACTTCTTGGATTTTTCCAGTGTGAAGATTAAATCAATTTTTGACTTTCCTGGCCTAAGACCACACTGATATGGGCGGATCAGGTTTGAGGTAAATGGTTTCAGGCGTTCACATAATACGGCAGATGAATCTAGTAATCGATGGTTAGGAGACTTATGCATCTGTAATTGGTGCAGTTCTAAGGGGCTCCTTTTTGTGGATCCGGCAAACGATGCTGAGATTCTGCAGGCACACTTTCATCCGACCAAATTTTGCTTTTAAGTTGGTGTATGTTACTTACCAAATCATCTCCACCGGCTTCATAAAGCTCAGGAAGAAAGCCGTCATTCCATGCAGCCTTGTTAAGCTAGAGCTTAGATATTGCTATCCTCACTTAACTTAGGTCGGGTGGTTGGTAGTTTTCGCTGTCTTCGCCAATATTTAATGTTCGCTCTGCCTGACAGCGGAATATTGTTTCTCATCGACGTTGAATAGTCTGCAGAGGTGGTTTTGGCATATCCTCAGCATCGGCTGTGTATCAACTACAATCTGCCTTTGTTTATCTCTACAGAAATCTGTTCACGACTAATATCCCTGGCTTTGTCTTTTTAAACTTCGGTAAAACTTACGATTTTTTTTGCCTGGGATAGCACATCTTTATATGTCTTCAGTCGCGCGCTTTAAGTGCTCCTGTTCTTCCTTTTGAAAAGACGCTGTTCTTCTATTTTTCACTGCATATAAAGCTCAATGACAGTTCTTGTCTTCACCTTCATTTTTCCTTTCTAGGTCTAGTTTTTGGCTGCGAGCATATGTACCCATTCTATATCAAACCATGAGTTTTTCGCTAGTGAGTGCGAGAAACTTAACACATCAGTTGCGGTTAATCCAATGGTTTGCTTACATCACCGCCATTGTCCTTCGACAGAAGATGCTGGTGGTGTATCGAGAGGTTAAACGATACGCGTTCTGCAAAGGGCTTGATGGTCACTTGCGAATGCGATATTTGCTTGCAACTTGCAATTAGAATGTTACTGGGAGTCATACAAATGGACCCCCAATGGTCCTCAAAAAAGATTTTCACTTACCTACTTACGATGAAAAAAATCCAACCTAGGGCCATTTAATAATTTTGCAAACTTTGACTCAAAAACTTTATGCCTAGACTCATTTTGATTAGTTGTAAGAATAGTTATCCAAGATCAAATATTTCAAGTACTACCACAACGGTCCAAATTGTGTTCTCAGCTTACTGGCAATTCGAATCTTTCGAACAGATTATTGCAAATCAACTTGGTCACAATCCAATCACTGCCTCGACACTTCCCATCATAGATTTTAATAGCTTAGACTAAATTGGATTGACACCAGGATTTCGTTAAACCAATCGAGATATTTTTCCATTTTCCTAACCATTTTACTTTTAAATTGGCAAAGCTCAACCGATATCTGCAAAAAATAGGTTTCTGACTAATAACTTGTAGAAAATACATTTTTGGCATTTGCTGAATCACTTCTCAGATACTGCCACTGCACAGCGATTACGTAAGCTTTGATGCATTACTCATAAACTAACGACGAAGACATGAGTTCATGCCTTCAAGACAGATAAAGGGGAATAAATCCACTAACCTACGGTCAATCTTTAGTGGGTCGTAAAAAAAGCAATCTTGAGTGTTATTGACGAATGTATGTTTTTTTTATTCGGTTGCATTTCATGACACTTGCGAAGTAGAGATACCTTCATGAAGACACTGACATCGTAATTAGTTTCATGAGTACCGATACCTCTCATGTGTTATAAAAAACAGCCCCAACACAATTGAAATCGCAAGAATTGTGTATGTAAGTACTCGACTCAAACACAGGCCTTTTCTTCAATTTGAACGCAATTGCCTAAAAAGCCACTCTTGTTGCGACCTAAGACAACTATTGACACGTACGCGCTGTACCGCAAAAAGACGAAAATCCACCCTGCGGCGACTGACAACGACCACGTCAATGGTGCTCTCCCAACTTAAACAATATTGCCAATCAAAGTCGAGGGTGTTTTATATTTTCCGCATTATTTGCCAATTTAAGGGGAGCAACCGTGCTCCCGGCTCAGCGCCCATCTCGCAGGATGGCCGACCACTCGCACTTCTTGTAACGAGCTCATTGTAAACGCATTAATCATGTCAAATAGGCAAACAGCCTGATGATGCTGATTGCCATTGTGCTGGGGTATCTGTCGAATAGCAAACAACTTGGCGGAGATGACCGTTTTTTTAGTTGGGAGGGCATTACTTAATGCAATTTGCCGAGGGCAATAGTCGGGATAGTATGCGACGACGCGACGGCCCGACACGACTATAAGGTAGCCAATGCGAACACTTGAAAATAAATGTCGCGAAAATTATTGCCGAAGGTATTTTTATTGTTGGAGGTGTTGATAGACATGAACGATATTTGCATTTAGAGTTAATGACTCGCAATAAGTGGCAAATTACCTTTTAGAATGACACCAATATCAAGAGCAAACTGCATTTATATGGAAGATATCTGCCCAATGACTATAAGAACGTTTGCTGGACTAAATTTCCCAGCGTAACTGAAAAATCCTTTAAAATGATTAAATGTTAACAAGCTTACTTTTTGGAACTTCTAAGACTTTTCAACCAAAAACATTCCTAACACCTATAGTTTGTCAGATTAACTTGAATTTAGGAAGCTAAAGTTAGTTGAGAAAATGCATTGTTGCAAGGTGTCCTTAATGTAGATGATAACCCTTAAATCGATAATAATTTTTCTGATGATTTTTATAGACAAAATTTAAGCCAGTCTATGGCTCAATCAACAGCCCGGTCAGCTAGCCAAGTCCTTAGCGAACTACCTCTAGTTGCTCATTTTAAGACTGCGATGGCCGAAATATTGGTGTTTATTGCCTCTGCATAACTTGGATCTGTTGTGTGTTGCCAAAGGGGCACTTTGCAGGTATTTTCTTTCTATACTCCCCGGAGGGCGCATGAACTCATTCGCAAACCCGTTTATAAGAAAACTTCATGCCAGACTTTAAGCCTTTACAACTCTAAAGCTTAAGAAAGTTGAGATTGGTTTCTACACTAAAGTTAAGATCTTCCTCTAACACGTTGTTACGAAGCAACCAAGTGCCTCGGAAAGGAAAGTTACTAACTGAAGTGATGCTACAGTATAGAATGAACCTGGACCTCAACTAGCATGTCTCTACAATAAGCCGGTTCAATTGTCACCAGTTGCGCATCCCAAGTTGTTAAGGGATGGTCTCTACTTGCTAAGGCGAGGTCTTTCTCTACTGCAACCGAAGACTGGCTATGAATCCAAGACTCTGCGAGGCGGATTATTGGTGTCCATTCGCTTTGCATAGGTAGGCCAAAAGAAGTCATCAGATGTTGTTTGGCTCTCATTTTTTTTTTCTAAATGGTTCTCGCAGTGTGTGCTGTTGCTCCGTTCTGTTGGAACCACATGTCCAGTCTAATTCGTCCAAAAGCGGCAGAAAAAACTCAGTTAACAGCGGCGTTCTTGAAAAAAAAAATGGCCGGATAACTCCTCCAGCGTGAACATCCCACCATCCACTAACTTTGAGCGGGTGTAAGGCTCCTCGTGCATTACACGTGGATTTTCGGTGCCCGCTGAGGTAGAAATGAGCCTCATCGCTCATTATGATTCTGGTCTAAAAATCGCCCACTTCGTCCTCAAGATTGAGGATGGCTTGGGCGTAGGTTACACGCGTTTGACGGTCGACGGGCAGCAGCTGTTGCACGGACTGGACTTTCTATGGAGACATGCGCAAGTCTTTGACCAAAATTCGCCTTAGAGACGACCGGCTGATGTCTAATTTCGAGGCACGGCGTCTGGTCGATGTTTCCGGCGACAGCTCGACATTCTCGACAACAGCGGCGACTCTTGGCAACGTCACGTGTGGTCCCATACCCTTCAAGGTTGGAGCAGTGTTTGCGCAGTCGGTGTCGGACGGCCGGGGAATCGGCGACGGAATTAGCGCTGCCCGAACACTACAGATGAATTGTTACGCAAAAAAATAGACACTATTATTCCGAGTTCTTGGGGAGTGTATCGCTCCATGGCTTGTTCACTTGTATTCTACATCTGTCCACAAATGTCAAAACAGATTTGACATTGGCGGACATTTGCAAAAATAAGAGCATCTTCCAATAAAGTGATCTCTTTTGGCCCACCTTGTATATTACGCTCTCACGCAGAACGAATATTCAATATTAGCGACGACACTGAAAACTACAAATAATATCTAAACTCAAGCGTATCAAGGCCTCAGTAAATGACGGCGAGCTTTATAAAACCGGCGAGGTTAACTTGGTTAATAACATTCACCAACTCATAAGAAAAATTTGGTCGAATGAAATGATGGCTTAAGAATCGATCATCAACCTGATTGGCCCCTTTCAGTGTTACTTTAGGCCATGAAATTCACAGTTTGGCAGATCCTAAAAAAAAAAAACAAAAGAAGTCCAAATCAATATACCCACCACCTATTCATTGATTTCAAAGCCTCATACGACAGCATTCCATGCGATATCAAGCGATACCTTGACATACTCTCGAATCAGGATATTCTCTACAGAGTCTGTAGACTTTAGGCTTCAACATGACGTGCCCCTGGGCTTTCGGCCAAGAAGTAAGTGAACTCTTGGCATGGGCTCATGCTGAGTGGCATATCCTTCCACAAATCTGGAGTCAAGTAAGCGTTTGTCCTGGCAATAGAAGTGTTGGTAGCCTTATCGAAGTTACCCAAAGTACCAGCGAAGCCACAAGTCGAGGTGAAACAATTCTCAACTTCAGCCATGATCAACAGCTTCTTGGGGACTGGAGCTGATACGATACCAGGAACTCCTGGGGTTGGGATCAAACGCACAGTTACGGAACCGCACTTGCAAGTGATCCTGCATGGCATGTTATGGGGTGTACTGACCTTGTTACCCTAGTAACAACGACAAACTAAAACAAACGACAACTAAGCAAAGATAGTAGCTTCACGAATGGCAGTAGCAACTTCCTTGCTGTACTTAACTACCAAACCAATCTGTCCATTGTTATCTCCCTAATAGCGACAAAGGCCTTGAAGCGGGTAGGTTGACTAGCGCGGGTCTGATTCTGGACGGGCATGATATTCAATACCTCATCCTTAAGTACTCTAGTTGCTCGATCAAGGTCGATACCAAAGAGGCGATTTAGGAAAGGCCACGCACTGTCATGTGACTTCTTTAACGTGTTCTAGAGCGGATTGTGCAAAACTCCAGAGCCAACACCAGAGGCACAATTTTCCAAAAATCGGTGTACTCAACGTGATGTCATAGCCATGTTTGCTAGTATAGACAAAAATGAGTTTAGCTGTAAATGAGGGTAAGACTAAGTACATGATGTCAACACGAACTGGCATACAACGTCGGCGAATTGGACCACCATTGATAGATATAGCCTTGAGGTACTACGGAACCTTGTGCACCTCAACTCTGCTATTAACTCTGATAACGAAATTTCATCAGAAATCAAGTTTCGGCCAACCGCTGTTTCCTCGGGCGGTAAGGCAAGTGAGTAGTAAAACCCTCACTACTAAGGAGATCCTATACAAGCCCTGATCGTCACATTCCTGCTCTATGGCACTGGTGAATGGGCCGTTTTGCTCATGTTTGCATTGACGGACTGTGGAGATGGAAATTCGGCTACGAACAATAGATTACTTCGCATTGAAGTTTAAGATAGTTGGGCATGTAAATCGAATAAACACCAATACTTCGGGTCACAAAGTCTGTGATCCCCAGAAGACCTCGCTATAAATGACACCCACAAGTAGAAATCAACTTCAACAAACTTGAAGGCCCTACTGGAGGTAGTTAGCTAAGGACCAGGTTAAATGGTTGAGGACCATATTCATTCCGGATGGTAGCTTCATTTAAGTAAGGGTTATGCCTAAGATTTCTTGCTTGGTATTAGTAATAAATAAAGCGGAATTCCTATTGCAAAGGACGAGTTTTGTTTCTTAAAAATGTTCAAAAAATTACACACCTTCATCGTTCCTGTTTTAACTGTCCCGTGCGTTTGCACCACGATTTTATTTCTTCTGACCACCTCTATGACCGGCAACTGACAGTTGTTATGTTTGTTGTAAGTTGCATGGAGCTAAACATAGCCACTCCATCAGTAGCAGCCAAGAGCCAGGATTTCTGCGTTCACAATGTTGCAAACGATCCTTTTTCAATACACTCTTCTCAAGGAAATAGAGCACCTATCTGAGAAACACCATCTGCCACCACTTGCAAAGGTCTGTCCTTAAGAAAGTTTTCCATCCACCCGCACTGTATTTAAGGCAGTCTGTCTGATGGCAATTTGGCTAGCAAAAACCCGTGCCAAACTCGATCGAAAGCTCGATTCTCCATGATTTTCAATCGCAGATGTACATAGATTGGTAACATTACTGATCAGGGTCCAGTAGAGCGCTTCTTTCGAAAGACTTCATGCGGACTTCTTATGTTGTTGATATCCGGTACGATGCTCAGGACTTTTTGTGGGTACTGTGTGGGTCGCTTTTTCCTTTTTGGCACTTTTTTTTCGATTTTCTTTCATTCACCTTTGCTGTTTGGACATGCTATCCTTGGAGGAATTGGTGGAGCCTTGAACATGTTCCGCAGCCGAGTTTGGACAAGACGGTCCCTTCCCTCTACATTTTTTCAGCGGGATTTTTTGAATGCAGGCAATCAATTTTATATATTCCCTGCATATCATTGCCGTCAATTGTTTGAACGAGCAAAATACAACTATACCACCCTATCCATGATCTAATTTGACGATCATTTCTTGCATTCCCATGCTGATTCCCTTATAAAGTTTCAAGTATCTGCTCTGCAACTTACAGACAACGCAAGAAAGCTAGCAAACCTATCACTCGACTCACTGATATCATCAATCAGCGTCAGCCGCATATCACCACAAGTTAAAAGATTAACTGATATGCAAAAACCGTATTTTCTTTCTGTCCGTCTGCTCAAAACAAACAAATTACCCAAATGACAAGTGCTGTCACCGACCTATCAACATAATCCAATTCATCAGATTCATAGAAGATACCATTATAAGTCTATCATCAATTCCCATCATCCAGCTGGCTGGCTGTTGGCTGCTGGGAAACTCTTTTCTCAGAGATCACCTATCTACGCGCGGACTCTATACAATGTTGTCTGGTTGTCGCCAGAGCAGCACTCTATACCTATTCCCAGAGACGGTTGTCGTCTAACTTTCCTCAATCGATACATCATCAGCTAAAAGTGAAAACACGACCCAATCGAGCAGTAGCTGTCAAATGCCAACTGTCATCTACCCCTTAATTCAAATGTTCAGTCCCGCCAAGCCAACAATATCCATCATCATGTGTGTTTTGGCCCCTGTACATGTATGGAAGCCTAAACGAATGACTGGAGCCTTTTAACCGTTCAAGTGCTACCCACTAACCCAATGTTACACATCTACCTACGAACAATCCATTTGACATTTTTCACAGTTAAAAATGAATCGATAAACGGCAAACCAGAGAACTGGCCAACCTGTGAGCTGTGAGCATCTTTTGTGAATTTCAAACCCCTCCTCCAAAACCGGGTAGGGGGAAGCAACCACTGACACTTTTATCTGCTAAAATATATCAAAGTGTCATTGGGAATCTATGGTGGCACATAATTAATTGCACATGTGCGGCCGCATGTAGAAAGATGGGTACACTCACCTACACCCCGCAGTTTTCGACGACATCGCGACAAGTATGGCTACGCGTGGTTTCAGTCCTAGACGTACTCCTTAAATTCGAATTCTCAGAAAATACATGAAAGTGAGATAGCAGCCCATATGATGACCCATTGTCATGTCTGGGGGCGCGAGGGGTAGGACTGGAGCTATTTGTGTTAAACATGAAATTCGTGAAAAACTCTTTGCACATTTATCAAAAAGCACAAGCGCATGCGCACCAATGTACACAGAAAAAAAAGGAGCTGGCATGACACACAGCATGTCACTTTGGCTGGTGAGCGTTGAAAGAATTAGGTATCCAACGGGTAGGATTAGCCCCATTTACATAGAGTGCTGCCGTTTCGACTATCCAACTTGGACCGAGCGAGCAGCGGCTGTCAAAGCAGATCTGCGCGCACTACCGAAAGACACACCGCGGGAATGTCATTGCGCGCGTCCCTCGCTAGCGTGAGTACAATAAAATCGCCAGAGATCGTGGAAAATTTACAACTTGGCAGCATTTGTGGTAAGTAAGTCAACTGGGCCGCTGCCGCTTGACAAGATCTCTGGCGCGCATAGGAAATTCTCTCAGATATTTGACACAATTCGTTGTTTCTCTGTGTGTGCGACGGAGTAACATGTATATATCTCTGGAGAGGTTGCATAGGACACTTAAACCACGAAGTGACAACTTTCGCAGTGTTGCGCTAGCGCACCCGATTGCTTTGGAATGATGATGAAGGAATTTTCACAGTCGCTCGAGTTCCCCGATTTTAGTTGCATTCAACAATCGCAATCAATGGGAAATCATTTCAATTTGGATCTGTTGCGGGTATTTTTTTTATTGAAGGAGCCGGAGCTTAGGAATTAGGTTGGTGCTGTTTTGATTTATCAAGCTTTTTTTTTTTGATAATGCGGTAACGTAATTCGGTACGGTGGTACGCTGTTTGTGGGACAGCCTATTAGTGGTTACGTGCAATTTAATTAGATGTGTCAGTGGGAGCTTTAGGAAAACTCACTGTAATTGGAGACGTAAACAAGGATTTCCGAATGGAATGGACAGATTTCGTGGCAAAAGTATGCCAGGGTGCTGTTGCAAGAGCTTATCATAAATAGCGGTTAATAAGGTATGAGATCGAAATCCTTGAAGCGGTCGAGAAATTAGATCGTGACTATGGTGGCATAACTTCTTCTTAATGCATTTGATGGTTGGTTGAAGGCTTGAAGTGACCCCGATAAGGAGTCCGACTTGGAATTGTCGAATGTGTGAGCTGAAGTGGAAATAATTGACAAAATATGGGAATTACTTCGAAGTGAGATTATGTGTCGTAAGATGGGTTGTTGGTCTAAATTTTTGACAGCATTCTAAGTTTCATTTAGGCTAAGTAGATTCTTCTGTATACATCTAGTTTGGCACGACCATAAATGCTTTGCAGTGCTTTCAATCTACTGTCTTGACAATCATTGAAATGAGGTTCAGTTATGTGGTGAGTTCCATTAGATAAGAGCTTGGTTTTCGAGGTTTTATAAAAAACTGTGACTTTTCTATAGCATGTACAAGATTCTGCAGTATTTGAGGTTTTCGTCCTTAAATGATGCGGTCGACAAGTTTGAAAAGACTGGTATAGCACTGAAAAAAATCTAAAATCGGGGCGACCGATGGTCTTGGTCGCCCCGATTTTAGAAGGAACGCTAGAAGAGAGAGATAAAGAGTCTCTTCGTCACGATCCGAACCTTTCAATTCGTAAGCGTGCATCTACTTTTAATGCGCATGGAGCATCATCACACCTGTGCACAGAGCATCAAAGACCTGAAGCTGCATTACTAAACAAATTCAACTGTACAAGAATTAAAACCCGGTCAGAGGCTTGATTTCGTAAACCAGGCCATTGAGCGCTTTTCAACGCTTACCAAGATCAAGATCATATTTAGCTTAATGGACACGTGAATAAGTAGAACTGTCGCTACTGGAGTCCAACCAATCCGAAACACCGCAAGCATCAGAATCCCTTCCATTCGCATAAAGTGACCGTATGGACTGAGATGTCGTGCAGGTTTGGTGAACTCAGAGCGGTTTGTGGAGATGTTTATACGACTTATTGGTGTTAGAACTGCGAAACCCACCTAGCTACAACCAATGAACATCATACAGATGAAGCACTGCATGGAAGAAAAATTTTTCTATGGCGTGTCGTAGTGGAACATCAATACACAACATTCGGATCTCGTTTCCAATGTTTGCACGTGCACATGTATGCACGTGCACGTCATCTGTATGGCTTTATAATCTTTGGCAGGACGAAGAAACAACGTCACATACTTCCAATACGTCTCGAGTTCGTTAAACATTTCGGCAATTTAATTCCAGGAGAGATAAGCTAAATTGTCCTCCACACAGTCCTGGCTTAAAACTTATGGACTTTTTTCTGTGAAACTCAATAGAAGGCCAACTTTTTTGTATTCTTTCTACTAAATAGAAAATTCCTTTTGGGCAACAAGTTTCTTAGTACCTAGGGCAAGTTCAGAACATAATGAAAGATGTAAGTTCCCTTTTTGATTTTTTTTTTGACTACCAATTTATTAGTGTGCAACAAGGGCACGACCTCAACCTTTGTCTGTGTGTTACCAAATGGCATGTTCACGTTTTCGACAGACTACAACACACCCACACTACGCTTTCCTGCCAGAGATCAGTGGAAAAGGAACGAAGGAGTAAGAGATTTCGACACGGTCGTCTACAACGGCGGATCAAAGATGAACAGTGGTGTGGGATCCGGAGTCTACTCGGAATCACCGAAAATAAAGGCATCATACCGGATACCGGGTTTTTATAGCGTATTCCAGGCGGAACTAGCGGCTATCCGAGAGGCCTGCACGCTATTGAGGCGGCATAATACGAAAAAGCAAATTGTTGCTATCCTCATAGACAGTCAAGCGGCCATTAAGGCCATGTACTCGGCTACCATAACCTCCAATGTTACAGGAATGCCAAGACGAACTTGCCCATCTGGGCGAACGCTTCATGGTCACACTTCTTTGCGTCCCAGGGCACAAAGACTTTCAAGGAAACGAATGAACGAATGTGCAGTTGAGCTGCCCAGGCAAAGTTCAGCTCTGCATGGCTCACTTGCGACAAGGGTCCATATCCCGCTGGGTGCGGTTAAGGAAGAAATCCACTCATAAAAAAAAACATAGATTTATGGCGCAACAGGCTCGTCAGTACCCAGGGCCTAGCTTTTTTCTCACAACCATTCATGTGTGCGTGGGTACTAGCATGATGGCGGGACCTCCTGTTTTATGCCGAATCCGAACGGCAAAGTTGGGATAAGCTTTTCATGACGATTGATACTACTCGGATGATTTGTAAGATCATCACGAGAGGAGGGCCAGTGAAAAATCATTTTGGTGTTGCTACAGCTGGGAATCGAACCCAGTCCTTTTGCACGGCAGTTCATCGCTCTAACCATCGCGCCACTGAGCCCGTCAACAAATCCACTAATACTTCCTGAAAAAGACCGACTGCAATTGGAGACGGTTAACAAATTGCACCATATCGAGGAAGATATGGCGTTCCTATGACAAAAACAGAACAACCTACTTAATAGAACCCTCCCAGGTATCGCAAGAATTACGGCGATAGCTACAGGACACTGGCCAATTGGAAGCCATGAGGCCAAACTAGGGATCCCATACAACCCCCAATGCCGCAGTTGCGGGAACACAAATGAGAGAGAAACCCTCTCCCATTTCACCTGCAATTCTGCCACTTTGCGTGCATAAGACCAACCATTATTCGACAACCTTAACGACATATCGGGTAAAAGGATACAAGATCTTATCCGTTTTCTAAACCTCACAGGCTGGATCTAGAGACCACCTGTATCACAACATCCGCATTCCACAACAATCCTCATAATAAGGTCACAAAAAGTGCTACTTGGGTTCATACTGAACCGCCACTTCTACCTAACTACCTAGTTGAGAAAAGCTTTTCTCGACAATCGATGCTACTTGAATGATTTGTCAGATCTTCGCGAGAGGAGGGCCAGTCAAAAATCATTTAGGTGTTGCTATGGTTTTAAATCGAACCTAGATGTTCTGCGAGCCTGTCCTTCTTTCTGCATTTTGAGAACCTTTTTTTTAGCCACAGTGATCGTAACACACTTATACTCTCACCACCCCAACTCATCGATCCATTCAGACCGTCCTGCCTGTCTGCCGCTGCCCGTCCGAGGGATTCGACGACGTTCTATTCCGGTACGACGGTGTATTCTGTCCTCCTGGGGCTGCAAGGAGGTTAAACTTACTCGCTGTACCTGTTTTTAGTTACATTTCATGATCTGAAGGTCGTGGCCCAATGGTTGGTGGGAATCGTTTCGACATCCTCCAAATTTTGGGCTTGCGACAACAAAGAAAAGAGGTAGCCTGAGCCTTATTAAAGTAAATTTTAACGTAACAATTTTTAAATCGCTGTACAGCTTTTATAGTTCGTGATTGGATCTTTGTCTATATAGGCCGTCGCCGTCAACGGTATTTTCGGGATTTTTCGAAGAATTTTTGATCGAAACTAACAAGGATACGCTTTTGATACGGTCCATACTTCGGAGCGTTTCAAAGAGGAGGACTGTGATGACAAAGTTCTTAGATATGTAAGATCTTCTTAGTAGGTAGAGTAAGGGTTGTATTACTAAATTGCCTGAATGACGCGAAGAAACAGCGGTTGGCAAGAGTAATTCTTCGTTTGATTTCTGATGAAATGTCGTTGTCAGAGTAAATTGCGCAGCGTTGTCAGAGTAAATATCTGTCAATGGTGATATTCTGTCCGATGTATATACTTGGTTTTACCTTTATGGACTCTAGAAAACATTTTGGCCTGACTACTGACATCATTGGTCGGATTCATCTTGATGTCACAGACAACTTAGGTAGAATCGGAAACTACATCACGTTGAGTCCCACCAATGCTGTCAATATAGTTGACCTATATTTGGAAGTTTGTGCCTCTGGTGTTTCCTCGGGAGTATTGAACAATCCTCTCAAGAATTATGTTCATAAAGTCACACGACAATGCCTCAGATACATCCCTCTTTGGTATCGAATGAGGTCGTTTCTGATCCCGATGGAGCACCGAGAATCCCATTATTCTTCACAGGCGGGCGAATGTGGGCAGTATACCAAAACTATACATGACTAGTTTTGTCTTATGCGGCTATGAAATCGATGATTGGGCCTCCGCATATGAGATGAATATTTTGGTATGAAACCTGTTTTGTGGGCTAGGGGACTGAGGTAAACGGAGAGAAAGTGGTTAAAATTCTTCAACCGAATTTTTGCGGTAGAAAAAAAATACAAATTATTGCCGCAACAAGCTCGTTATTACCCAGGTCTGAGCTTTCTCACAACCATCATGTTTGCGTGTGTACTTCCTGCACGATGGCGCGACCTCCTGTATTATGCCGAATCCGAACGGCTAATTTGAGATAAGTTTTCTTGACAATTGATTCTACTCGGATGATTTGTCAGATCATCACGAGACGAGAGCCAGTGAAAAAATCACTTAGGCCTTGCTACGGCTGGGAATCGAACCCACACCTTCTGCGAGGCTGTTCATCGCACTAACCATCGGGCCACTGAGCCCGTTTGCGGTGTAACAAGATTTAAAACCAACACAAACACATTTTTCACCATTTTAGGTCCGAAAATCTGTTAATGTCGTTCGGAACTCATATGAGTTTTGTGAGACAACATCAATGTTGTTGCATATACTCTCACACAAATCTAAGGCCTTGCGTCAAAAGTACTCAAGGCAAATGTCAATTTCGATAGAAATACTAACACAATGAAAAGGGGTTCATGTATACGACTTCTTCAGCCGCCATATTCATCTCGTGTGCGCATGGAGTAAGGTATGAAACCGGTCTTGTGCCGGACTTAAACTGATCTCATGTGCGGAGGCCCATTAAGTGTAAGGTATCGGTCTTAAGTTCTTTAGTTTTTTTTTCGGAAGCTCTGCCGATGAGTTAGATTTTATCTGTTGTGTGATTTTCTGTCCTAAATACACAATGACAAGGGCTGATCAAGCGTTCACATTGTATGCCGGGGAGGACCTTGTAGACGAAGTTGACAATACTTATGCATCTGTAATAGATATACCTAACGATGCTGAGGTTCCATTATTTGGGGATAATTACATCCGACCAAATTTTTTGTTATAATGAGTTGGGCTATGTTGCTTACCAAATTATCTCCACCGGCTTCATATAACTCGACAGTATGCTGAAAAAAAATTGCCATAGTGTTAAGTTACCCAAAAATGTTGGTCGACATAGAGTTTTTCAGGTTTTTTTAAATTTGGTATTAGGAAATATGACACCTGTTTTAAAATAGACGAAACACAAAATGACGCAAAATCCGTGGTATCGCGACATCATGTTTGTTTGTTTATCGATGTTTTGCATTTCGGGATAATTAGTCTTGGGGGATGTACCAGTGCCCTAAAAATTATAATCCATGTATAAAATCGAATTTGCGCCATCTTTGACATTAAGTTCTATACAAACTAAATTAAACATCGACTGCGATTAGGGCGCAACGCGAATGGTCAATATCCAGTCTTCGTCCTGATTCATGGGTTCTTGCCTCTGCATGGATGTTGCCCTCTGTATTGAATAAAACAAATAAGCAATCGGCCCTTTATTAAAATTCTCCGGTTTTGTATGATTCGGAGGATTTTAGCTTTGAGGTATTCTTCCCACAAGCTGTTCAGAATATTTGTCCGACATTTTGTAACGCACCACGGCAAATTGCGTTCAAGTGCATTCAGGTGAATTTTATGTGCAATTTTTGACAGCTAAGTGCAATTCTTTTTCCGATTTCCTCCGAAACAAATTTTTAGCGAAATTTGTTTACTAATTGTAGTGAAGTGACATTTCTCCAATTACACATACCTCGAATGGAATTTAAACCTCCGACGAAGTATGCGTTGCGGAAAATTGCCCGCTTCAACGGATACCTCGCTAGGGAAGAATTATTCCGCTTTGTAAAACAAGTTCCCTGATCATTTGACACTGACACAGCCAACATCAACTATACCAATTAATACAATGAAACATTTTACTTTTAAGCTCATTTTTTATTTACTTAAAATATTAACTTACTACTAGACAAAAATGCTTAAATCTAACTTATCAATAACTGGTTTACTTAATCTAACTTATCGGCCCTTAGTGGGCGCTGTAAGCTTATATTTAGCTGTTTTATTTTGCCTTTAGGCTTAGATTGGTCGGTTTTTTGGTTTTATATTTAATTTTAAATTACAAAGAAAAAATGTAAAACTTTGTTTAGTGACTTTTTTTTGTTTTATATAAAAGCTTATTCTAGATTATATATAACTTAAGACTACTTAAACTACTTACAGCCTGCGTTCAACCATATTGTACGCCAATATGGTGCACAAGCCCCACCCCAGACCTTGTTCCTAATTTAAAATCTTACCTATGGAGTTGGACTAAAAGTCCGCAAAGTCCTGAGGAAGTGCAGAATCACCTTCCTCATATAGCCACCAGAATTCAATGCGTTGTTTTGCAGCATCGATCCTATCGCGATCCGATACCGCCATGCAAAAGCGGAGGAGCTCCTGAGCATTGTCGGCGTACCCGTCGCGGATTAGCCGTTTGTCCCGCGCGTCACGATAGCGGTGGTATAAAGCCGGGATACCGTTCCTGTCTTGTACTAACCCTAACGAATCGATGTAAATGAATGCCTCTGGTGGAATAAAGCCCGATATGAGCGTGCTCTCCATGTATAAATCATTGGGATAATAAGCCCCAAAGATCAGGCTGTTGTCGCTAGCCATCGCCCTTGCAGCGTGCCTTCGAGTCACCTTAATTAGGAAATTATCAATTCTATTCAACTGAGCCCCATTGTATAGAACCTCGTTGCGATAATATTTTATGTACTCGGAGTCCGGCGTTCTGTACAATCCTAAGCAGGATCGGAGACAACGTCTCTCAAACAGCCGTATCCTTTCCATGTAGGACGGTGATACATTGAACCACACGGGACAACCGTAAGCGATGATCGGCCTTATGAGGGCCATGTAGCAAATGACTTTCACCCTTGAATCAAGTTGACTGCTATGAAACAATCTTCTTGTCAGAGCATAAGCCCCCCTAGCCCTGGCCAGACAAGCATCCACATTTTTATTAAAATATAGAAACTTGTCAAGCCAGATGCCAAGGTATTTGACTTCACTTCTCACCGCCAACGGCCGTCCATGCTGTCCCATGATACAAAATTTTTTCCAGTTTTTTCTGGTATCGCAAGAAGCCCTCTGCTCTGGGGTCCTGAACAGAATTGTTTCGGTTTTTTGGAAATTGATCCTCAATTTCCAATCATCGCAATATCCCTTAATGTGATCGAAGTCACGTTGCAAAAGTGTGTTGATGACCTCGATTTTCGGACCTGATCTGTACGCCACTAGATCATCTGCGTACGCTATAGCGTGTCTGAGAGAACCTACAAGATCACTTGTATAAATGTTAAACAATATCGGGGAGTTCACCGCCCCCTGTTGTAAACCGTTCTTAATTTCAAAGACTTTACTCGAAGTTACGTTGCCACATTTGACAACGAACTTCTTTCCCATAAGCATTTCATAAATCATATAAAGCATGGGTACAATGAAACATTCATTTCATTTAACAGAATATCAGCTAACTAACTAAATGAAAACAAAATTTAATATTCAGTTAATAACCATTATTTTCTTTTTTTTTTAATTTCAGGTAAGTTGCTCATGTCTTACAACTCTTATCGAACTTGAGAAGAATGTGAGTAAATAAAATTGTGCGTCACTCTATAAATTCAATGTGAAACACTAGGAAAGCTGTGAACTGATAATTTTTGTATTATGAGTTGAAAATTCATCAGAATTTCGTGTCAGACACTGTTAGGTACTTTATTAAAGTAGAACCCCTTAAGGGGGTTCTAATTAAAAACAAACATAATTTTAGATTGAAAACGAGAACCCACCCTACTTTGACAAATTGAACACGTGTAATGCAGGCACTTTCGCAATTATATTAAAACTATGAAAAGTAATTTCTAAAAATTACAGCTGATTGCCTGTTCTTCATTTGTGCTAATTTTATTTTAAGTTTTTTTTTTTAATTCCATATACTCTTTAATCGAAAGTTATTGTCGGATGGCGCAGAGACTTGGAGTTCAGATACTGATTTTGATGTTTTCAGTTCAAAAATTGTCTGCCGCCTAAAGTCTCGGTTGTGGGGTCTGTAATTCCAACTAAAGTGCTGATTACTCTGTCGATTAGACTGAAATTTTGGGTATTTATGTTGTTGAGTACTTCTACTTAGTTAAGTTGTGCTACTGTCCGGAATGAACCTGGGTCTCAACTAACATGCCTCTCCAATTAGCTCGATCCTTAGGTAACTGCCTACAGTTGCGCACTCCAAGTTGTATGACGTCGGCTTCTACGTGTGCGCGCCACAAGGTCTTCCTCTACTGCATCCGACGTCTGGCTAGGAATCGAAGTCTCTGCGAGCAGTAGTATTGGTGTCCATTCGTCCTAGCCATTTTAAACGTCCAATGCGGAGTTTTCTGACCGGGTTCATGTCGCTGTACAGCTCGTATAGTTCATAGTTGAATCTTTGTCTCCATAGCCCGTCAACGCAAACGGAACCAAGGATATCTCGAATCGACCAAGGATTTCTTCACCCATTTTTGATACGGTCCATGCTTCAGCGCCGTAGAGCAGGACTTGAATGATCAGGGTCTTACACAGGATCTCCTTAGTAGTTCGAGTGTTGCTACTAAATTGCCTTCTTGGCCCGATGAAACAGTGATTGGCAGATTTAATAGCGGAGCCGAAATAGACAAACTCCCGTACTACCTCAAAGTTATATCTGTCAACGGTGACGTTGTGTCCAATTTGTCGATTTTGTGTGTCTTTTCATGTTGACAGCATATACCTAGCCTTAACCTCATTTTAAACCCATTTTCGCCGCTTTCTTATCTATACTACCAACCGTGGCTATATGACATCATATTGAGTTCTTCCAATGATGTTAATATCGTCGGCGTATGCTAGTAGTTGCACCGATTTTTGAAAAAAATTGTGCCTCCGGTCTTGTCTCGGGAGTTTTGACCAATTCTCTCAAGAACCCTATTGAAGAAGTCACATGACAGCGCATCGCCTTGCCTAAATCCTTTTTTGGTATTGAATGTGTGTGAGGTCACCCTGATGGAGCAGCCATAATTCTCCGTCGTCATCCTACACTAACGGACGCGTTTGGGCGGTGTACCAAAACCAGACATGGCTCTGTATAGTTCGTCTCTATAAATGCTGTCATATGCGGCTTTGAAATCGATGAACAGATGGTGTGTATCGATTTGGACTTCCTGGGGTTTTTCGGGAATCTGCCAAAGTGCGAAGATTTGATCAGTTGTGGACTTTCCTGGCCTAAAACCACACTGATAAAGGCCGATCAGGTTTGTGGTAAACTGTTTCAGGCGTTCCATATTACGATGTTCACATAGTAGGCGATGTTTAGAAGACTTATGCCTGTGCGATTGGTGCAGCTCTGAGGGACTCTTTTTTGTGGATCGGGCAAACGATGCTGAAGTACCATTCTTCAGGCATACTTTCTTCCGACCAGATTTGGCTAGTGAGTTTGTGGATGTGTGTAACATCCACCAACTCATAAGCCAAGTCGTCTCCGCCGGCCTTATAAAGATGAGCAGGAATGCCGTCCTTTCCGTTAGCATTATTAAGCTTGAGTTTAGATATAGCTATCCTCACTTCATTCAGGTTTGGGTGGTTGGCAGTTTTCGCTGTCGTTGTCAATATTAAACGGTTCGTTTGGAATGTAGTTCGTCATGGTTGCGTAATATCCTCAGCATCGACCGTATCTCAACTACGATATTTCCTTGTTCATCTCGACAGGATTCTGTTCGAGGCTTGTATCCTTGGCTTGGACGTTTTATACTTTGGTAAAACTTGCGAACATTGTTCCTGGAGTGGCACCTCTCTATATCATCTATCGCGTGGCTGGCTTGTCTTACTCTTCTTCTTTCTGAAAAGCCGGTGTTATGGCCTCCTTCTTTGCCTATAGAGCTATATGGTAGCCCTCGTCTTCACCCCCACCTTAGCCTTGTATTCCTTATCAAATGAAGGGTTTCTGGCTGGTGGGCGCGAGAAACCTTGCACATCCCCTGCGGCTGATCTAATGGCTTCTTGACATCGTTGCCATGTTGTTAAACGAGAGGATAAGGGATACGCTTTCTGCCAAGAACTTGGTATTCTTGATTTGTTGTGGCATTGTTGATATCCCTATTTTTACCTTGGTGGAAAAAAGGTAGTGGTCGGAGTCGTGTTAGAGCTTCGGAATGTTAGGATACCCAAAATACATGATGCATGTCTCTTGTCTAGCGATCTGTTTGGTTGACCGTTCGTGTATCTGGTGGCCAACATGTCCCTTATGGATATCGAGGTGAGAAAACCGTGTGCTGGCTATAGTGACAATCATGTTGTTCCGTAGCGAAGTAAATAAGCCAAAGTTCGTTGCCAGACTTGTTGTTGTGTGCGCTGTGTTTTCCGAGAATACTGCTAAAGATGTCTTCTCTTCCTAAGTTTGCGTTAAAATCTCCCAGTACTCCCAACTGCTCATAAGTTTTGTCAAGGAACTCCTAGAAGCAGTCTTTCGCTTTATCATATTTTTCCTGTGTCGGAGCGCGCTATGACACTTATGTTTGCGAATTTTGCTTTGATGTAGATTGTCACAATGCATTCGCTAATGTCCTGGAAACATAAGACGTAAGACCATAGCCGACAAGTCGCTGTTTCTGGCCACTATAACAATGTCCGTATTAGATTTCATAGTATATCCTGGATGGCAGTAATGTCCGCTTTGTAGCAGCTTTTGGTATAAGCTAGCTGTTCCTGATTAAAGCTCTCACAGTCCAGGTGCGGATACAAACGTCGTTGTCTTTCTTTTCCGAGGCTGTTGGCTAGTTCGTAACTGGAGGGCTTGTTCAAATTTATTAAATACCCATAGGAAACAGGGCAATCAGTATTCATTGCGGTATTGAGTGCTGCCATTGCTCTTCGGTTCAACCGCCACCATCTCTATTCAAGGGGCCTGACCTACCCTTGAGATTCCTAGATGGCCTGTTGTCTTAATATGTTGAAGGAGCTTATCTAAGATTATCACATTCTCCATCCGAACTAGGACTGTAGATGCCACCGTTGACTCCATCTTAGGAGTTCCTCCGCTGCCGCTTGGTAATGGAATACGTACACGTCTTCCTGTGACAACATGTTCGCAAAGAAATACCCGAACATGTCGTTATCAATCATACGCAAACAAAAGTTGCCTGCAAACAAAGCTTTGACTCAAATGCTGCATTTTTTATACGGCAGTTTATGCGTCTTATACTTCGGAATTAACGTTTTATATCTATATCTTGAAATACCTGGGGCTATAAAGACATGATTTCATGATTGCAAATTTCAAGAATCGCTCTGCGAATACCCTGCAACTTGTCTTACAATTCCCTTCAAGTTTTAACAATATTCACGCCTTCATAAAATCTTATTCAGGTGTTAAGACTCGCTGACTGCTCCAATTTCCATAACGTATGTGAAAGTCAATAAAAAACCATGTGCGGCAAGCTTCATAAAAATCACAACTCATAAACAACAAATAAAACAAATTTAGCTGGAGAAACCTCTCGTACAAACGTATCTACATGTAATAATTAAAACTGTACCGGGACTATATCAACCATAAACCCAGCGCAATCAATTGTGACCCAAAACATTTCAATTCACTCTCTCCAACGGCTCTGCATGAATAAAGGCCAAAAAAATTGCTCCAAATCAATTTGACCCAATTCGATGACTACGACTACGACGACTCCGTCGAGGCACGATACGAATGTAATACAAAAAATTCATTAACTCTTTAACTTAATTATAAAAGACTCCGCAACTCGGTTATGCCTCAGCCTCACATCGGAAGCGATCACAGCTCACTGATACGGAACCACTATCAGACAAGAACGACTCAATAATAAATTGTTGCTGCAAGAACTGCACGTATGAGTAGTAGTAGACTACATTTCATCGATGATGATGACGACGACGAAAGCCCCAAAGAAGACGCATTTGCTGGCTTCGAACTGCGTGCGAACTGGCCAGAGTCCAGCGAAAACTGATAAAAGCTAGCTACGAGGGCATTCGCGCAGTTGCAATATAATTAGACGTTCAGCGCCATTTGGTACCGGCTTGTGTGTTGTGTGTTTACCTTCCTACGAGGCTGCATCTTCGGGCGACGAATCTAGAACAAACTCCCCAACCAAACCGAACCGAAGTTATCGCCGCATATTCCCCCTAATCGGACAGCGTCAGTTCATCTAAGAGTTAATGTGTTATGTAGCCGTGTTATCTAAATGGAGCGCGTAGTACGTAATTACCGGCACAGACGTAGTGCGGGGCCCCACTTGGGCATGGAGATGCCAATTCGGCACGCATTGGGAATGGTCTTTTTTTGTTGTTCGGTTTGTCCGATACACTTTGCAAATTGGCAGCCATAAAACGTTTCGCAATGATGTAGCTCAAAGGAGTTCTGCTGTTTATTTTTTGGTGGTTGCATCTGATAAGTGTTTACTGCATCTGACCTGACACGAACGTGTTTCATGGGCTTTTAGAGGCATTCGCTGGTATTGGGTCTACCGAAATACCAGGTGCTGTCAGGAGTGTTAATTACCGACGCGCTGTGATTTATTTGCCAATGAGGCTGAATTGAATGAGTGGAATCTTGAATGAAAGGAATGAAGCATGAAAGTGCATTTTTAAGGCATTTTTCAGATTAAGGGACGACCACTAAATTTGTTGCGTTGAAAATTCTCGCCTATAGATACACACAACTGTATAGAAAGTTGTTTTCTGGGAGAGGTATTTTCGTGTGCATTCCAGTGTCTAAAGGTCGAATGAAATTTTTTTGGATTATAAATTGGTTAAGGGGGTAATAAGTCTTTTTCAAGCATCTTAAATTAAAGAGTCCGTTTATGTCTATCAGCGATTTAATGAGAAGGTTGTGAAACCGCAACTGAATGATGGAGGATGTAAGTAACTTTCCTGTTAATGATTCACAGCGATCATCAGGGGAGTGATTCAGGAGGTTCGAAACTATCGATAGCCGTCACAATAAAATTTTAACGATAATTCAGTGCCTGAATTGATTGTTTTAAATCATTTAAATTTGATAGGAAGAGCCCTCTTCTATGTCGGTATGTAAACATCGAATAACTTTCATAATTATCAACCAATTGGCTGGAGTAGAGTAAAGTAGAGTTTTTTAAATCACGTATCTGTAAATCGCTTCACATTAAAACAACGCGTCGAAATAGTCATGCTGTACATAGTCGTTCAGTTGTTTTAACTCAACGTGCAAATTGTAGAAAATAGTGTTGCCAGACATTGCTTGTTGGTCATGAAGCACCGTCTGACAAGACTACTCTTCGTTTGGTGTCGAATTTTGATGAGCACGGATAAAAGACAGTGAAAAATCGTCGACATAACGTTCATCAACGTCCTAGTCGTAACAACAAACCTGAGAGTGTTGCTGAGAACCCTTAAGTTTCTTATTGTCCCCGCGCTAAGCTTTTTCTAGTCAGTGAACCCAAACTGCGTAGCGCAGCGTTTTGAAGAATGATTTGGATTTGTTTTCGTATAAAGTGGATTTGACAGAAAGAAAATTACCGATAGACCGTCCACGTCTCTTGGAGTACGCCCAAACAAATGGTTGAAATGTTTGACTCTGAACCTGATTTTTGGAAACAGATTTAGAGGAACGAAGAGGTCCATTTCACAAACACCTTTCATAAGCGAAATTGCCGCATTTTGGGAAACCAGAGATCCACACGTGATCCATGACACGCATGTCAAAAAAGTGACTGTTTGTGCGACGTTTTCTACAAAACAAAACCATCATTGGGCCATTTTTCTTTACAGGAGGCTCATTATGTTTGCCTACAATCGGTGAAATAGGTCTGTACGCACTGTCTGTGTTTTGAACAAGACAGTGCGCCACGCCACACTGTATATCAAACAATGCATTTTCTGCAAAGAAAATTCCCTGGACATATTATGTCAAAAAATGGCAGATCTCGACATTTGAAGCCTCCGGACTTCTTTTTTAGTTTTTTTTTTTTATTAAAAGCAACGTATATCCCAGCAAGCCTCTGACTATTGACTAGCTCAAGGCAAATATTCGTGCCGAAATCATTGCTTTCCCACCCGAGGTGCTTGAAAAAGTTACGGAAAACCAGCAAATGGAGCCCATTTTGCTTAGGTCGTAAGGGCCGGCTACTTGATTAATGTTGTATTCAAAAGCTAGTCCAATTACACTTTTTTTTTAAGTTATTCAATATTTACATACCGAAAGAAAAAATGGCGCACCATATACATTTCCTGTTGGCAGTAAACTCGGACGAAAAAATCTGATCTAGTCAGGTCTGGTGGCCCGGGGCAAAACGAAATAAAGGTCGAAACCAAAAGATACCTGTGTGATTTCGTGGCAAAAAGACTTCTTTGAGCATTAGAAGGCATTGGCAAAGCAGGCTTTGGTTTACCATTGTTAGAGACAATATTCCTTGATATCTGTTCAACCTCAGCCGAGGAGCGTTTTTTGTATATTCACCAACACAATGAAGTTTTGCGTTTTTTTAGTGTTCTTCTGAAGGTTGACCTTTTTCTTGGCTAATTGACTTTTTAGATATGCCCCATCTTCAAAAAAGGCGATCCTTTGTCTTTTAAAAACTATCAAGGCATATCTTTGCTAAATATCTCATACAAGATTCTATCCAACGTACTGTGTGAACGTCTGCAACCGTTCTGTAACACACTAATCGTCACTTACCAGTGCGGCTTCTGGCACGTCAGACGGACTATAGGCCAAATTTTGACACTGAGGCAAATTCTAGAAAAGACCAACGAATTTCAAGTCGAAACTCACCACCTATTCATTGAATTCAAAGCCGCGTATTGTATCATGCATCGTCAGGAGCTCTATATGGCGATGGCCGAATTCGGAATCACGGCAAAACTGATTCAGCTGTGTTGCGTGAAGCTGGAAAACACGCGCTGCAACGTGCATTTTATAAGTAGCTCCTCCGAACTATTACAAACATGCACCGGATTTCGTCAAGGAGACGCGCTATCATGTGACTTCTTCAATCTCATATTGGTACGAAGGGCAGGCGGCAACACCGAATCCATTGTTTTCAAAACGTCCGTCCAGCTGCTAGGCTATGCGGACGATATTGACATCATCGGTCACTCCCAGCGTGCGGTGACAGAAGCGTTCACGACGATCGAAGAACAGACGAAATCCGTTGGCCTTGAAGTAAATGAGGACAAGACTAAGTACATGCTATCAACAAACAAATAAGCATCTGTCCACCGTCTAGGACAAAACGTCAGTATTGAGAGCAGAAATTTCGAGGTAGTTAAGGAGTTCACCTACCTCGGAGTAAGCATAGACTCCACGAATGACATCCTAGTGGAGATCCGGCAAAGAATTACCCTAGGAAACCGTTGCTACTTCGGTTTGGCGAAACTACTGGGTTCAAAACTCCTAACTCGAAGGACGAAATGTGTGCTCTACAAAACCCTTATCCTGGCAGTTCTGCTTTATGGCGCCGAGTGCTGGACGATAGCCACGAAGGGAGAGTTGATACTGTTCTCCTTCGGCAGAAAAATACTTCGGCTGATTTTTGGTCCTGTGTGCGAAGAGGGCGAATGGAGGAGAAGATAAAACCGCGAACTCTATGAGCTGTACAAAGATATGGATGTAGAAAAAACACGTCGACTATATTGGCTCGGCCACATCGATCGAATGGACAATAATGCTCCAGCTAAAAGGATCTTTGAATCCCAGCCACCAGGTTCGAGAAGGCAAGGAAGACCGAACCTCCGTTTTAAAGAGCAAATCATTGCGGATACCAGAGCGCTTAGTCTAGACAACTGGAAGCAGCGAGCCCGGGATGGAAGGCTTCAGTGTCGCAGAGGAGACTCTTCATGGGTCGGGAGCCCGATAAGAAGAAGAGATTAAATTTGTAGAAGGTCGGGCTTGCGTCCTTCCTTCTGATTACGTACTGTCTTTAAATTTACTTGTGATTTGAACCTTGTAAGCTTTTAATCAAATACCATCTTTTCAAAGAAATTTTCTCTTAAAACGATCAACGATATCATCATTCGGAGCAGGACTGGGATGATCGGAATCTCCTATTAGAGAAAGATTTACTAAAGTGGTGACCAAGAGTAATTTTTCGTTTTATTTCTGACGAGATGTTTTTGTTAACAGCGGAGTCAAGCTAGATAAAGTCCTTTATTACCTCAAAGTTTATATCTGTCAATGGCGACGTTATGTCCAATTCGAAATTCTTGTGTTCTTGTTCTTGTTCTTGTTTACTGCCTAAACTTGGTCTCACCGCCATTAACTACTCAAGCCAATTTTTTGCCCCTTCTTTCTTTATACTAGCAAACTTGGCTATGTAACATGACGTTGAGTTTGACTTATGATGTCAATATTGTTGGTGTATGATAGCATTGCTTTATGGAAGATTGTGTCTCCAAAGAATCCTCTCAAGATTTACCTTTTTTTGGATTTTCAACTTGCAATCATCGCTCGGAGATGCAATGAGGTCGGATTCACGCTGCAAAAGTATGATGACCCTGACTGTCAGCTTCTTAAAGGGTCGTTTGTTGCCCTTTTGGATTATTGGAGACACTTCTTGTAAGAGTCGTCAGCCGAATAGCCTCTTGTTTATCCCTTTTTTAAGTTCCTCCAGTTAGGTGTGGCCTCACATCGTGTGATACTCACATCGCTAGCCAGCACAAACAGAGTACATCTTATCTAGGTGGCAGGACGTAGGCAACGAAATAGCAGATATACTAACCAGAAAAGGTTAGGCATCAACTTTCATGATGCCAAGACCATTCTGTGGACTACCCATCAGCACTGCTAAATTCCATATTAAAACATGTCTGAAAAACAGGGGCAACCATTACTGGACTAATACTGAAGGTAACGACAAGCCAAAATGTTCACGCCAAACACTTTCCACACAAGAACGAAATAAATCCTACATCTAACTAGGATTCAGATTCGAACTGTCACAGGGTTCCTTACTGGATATTGTCAAGTCAAAAGACACCTCATGACTATGAAAATAACCCAAGACAACACTTGCAGACAATGCAAAGAGGACGAATAATCAGCAGAACAGAAGGTCGCGCAGAAGGTCTGGGTTCGATTCCCAGCCGTAACAACACCAAAATGATTTTTCACCTGCCCTCCACTCGTGATGCTCTGACAAATCATCCGAGTAGTATTAATTGTTATGAAAAGCTTATCTCAACTTAGCCGTTCGGATTCGGCATAAAACGGGAGGTCCCACCATCGTGCTTAGAAATACACACGCACACATGAATGGTTGTGCCAAAGAAGCTAGGCCCTGGGTACTAGCAAGCCTGTTGCGCCATAATTTTTATTTTTTTGACTCAAAATCGCTATCTTAGTCGATCAACCCATGTCTATCTTTCTGTCCATCGTTTTGTGGGTCACCGATTCTTAGGCCTTAATTGTTGCGCCAGAGATTTTAAATTTGGTATATAGACTCTCTTCCCGGCGAAGCAGAACAAGTGTAAACTTTTTCAAAGTCCAATAACTGCCACGCCCGCTTTTCAGTAAAACGCTGTTTCTGATCAAATGGTGACAAATTTCGAAACAGTGCCTGAGTAACATGCAGGCCTATCGCGCAATGTCAGTGAAAATCAGATTGCTGAATGAGAAAAGTTTCCCTTGAAAAATCATTTGCGATAGGCCTGATTTAAACAATCAATATATCGCGTGTATATAAAGTTTTTAGCCACGCCCACCTTTAAGAGGTGTTTTTTTGTAAAAAAGAAAACCGTTCCCAGTACAATTTAAAAATAAATTCATAATGATGTGAATATTTCGAGAATAAAAACAATTTCGTCTATAAATCATTTTAACAAACGCCAAATTTTTGGGGGCGTTTTTCTAAAAAAAAATCGTAAAACCTGTTCCATAGAAAAACTTCTTTCTTGTCGAAACGTTAGAGATAAACTTTCTGAGCAAGAAGTGGTAGCAATCATCCCCATTTCATTTTAGGCACCCATTTTTTTGGGGATGTTTAATTTAAGGAAGGAATGGAATAGTGTATTCAACAATTCACACATCTGATTGTATCCTTCTCATATGTTTTTGTTCAGTTTGAAAAAATTTCATAAATGAACACATATGAGATGCGCCTGAATGGATTTTGGCATGGACTCTCATACTCGTGCTGTATTACATATAATTGGAATGGCGAACATTCAGATCGAATAAATAGCCTTTTAAGTGAGGTAAAGGGTTTTTCAATAAGAGCGCAACAATAGTTTTTTTTAAATAAAACAAAACCGGTTTTGGATATCAATGAAATTCTTTATTCCTGTGAAAGTACGTTGGATGCCATTATGTATGGAACTCGATTTCTTTTGCATGGCCACCACGGGCACGCTTGCAGAAGTCCAGACGCTGAACCCAATTTTCGACGGTTTTCAAGCATAAATCGGCCGATACTGCTGCAATTTCACGTTCGATATTCGTACGAAGTTCATCAATCGTCACTGGCTTGTTGGCATAGACCATAGACTTGACGTAGCCCCACAGGAAATAGTCTAACGGCGTCAAATCGCACGACCGTGTCGGACCATTTCATGAGATAACACGTTCTCCAAACTTGGTTTCCAATAAATTGATTGTGGCATTCGCTGTGTGGCTTGTGGCGCCGTCCTGTTGGAACCACATGTCCTCCAAGTCCATATCATCCAATTGGGGCCAAAAATATTCGGTTGTCATTGAACGGTTGCGATTCCCATTCACAGTAACGTGACGGTCTTGATCATCACGGAAGAAGTACGGGCCAATGGCGCCGACGGCCCATAAACCACACCAAACCGTAATTTTTTCGGGATGCAATGATGACTCTTGGAGTACCTGTGGATTGCTGCCTGACCAATACCGCATATTTTGTTTATTGACGAAGCCATTCAGCCAGAAATGAGCCTCATCGCTGAAGACGATTTTTCGATGCAAATCCTGTCGCTCAACTTTTGTAGCGTCCCTGTTGAAAAACCCGATTAGATTAAGATTAAGATTCGTTTGTTGTGCTGTTTTCCTGGTATAGGTCTACAATAAATCTACCGCTCCCAAATCGATGAATATATTTCTCCATAAATCAACATGATGGCTAATTCCTATCCTGAACATTAAACCTGCATGTGCACATGTGGTATATCGTATACCTTTTCATTTTACTTAATTATAGCCACACTCACAACTCGATTATGGTAGGCAAACCTCGTGTCTAGTTTCAGAGACTCATTCATATCCAATCATTATACCACTCGAACTTAATTTCATATTCCAACCCGAATTTTCTACCTCAGAACATTCAATTTCAAAATCTCTTTTGTGATGTAACTGAATGAAACCAACACCAACTATGGTCATATAAGATAGACCGATATGCACGTTTGGATTTTGTCCACTTGAACGGAGTAATACCCAAGCCGACTGACATTTAAAGTGACCGAACTTAACAAATCATCTTGTTGTGCCGGATCACAAGATGGAAACAACGATTGTACGCGTCCGCTTGCTTAAGGGGCACCTAAATCACATGCAAATTATATTATCACCCGAAAGGACATCAAAGTATAACCTTTGAGAGTAGAAATGGACAAGTCTATTGGGATCTGAGTGTGTGTGAGAGTGTCTCATAAAGTTCGCAAAACCTGATCGTAAACAATATAAATGCGGACATTTCTATCGCCACCAACTCAACTCTAGATTGAGTCGAGCCTAAGTCCTAGCACAGCGGTTTCTATAGCATAAGAAGACCATGATGGTGGTGGTGCCCTATCTTGTCACAAAACCCCTTTGAAGTGAAACGCACTATGAACGAGAATTTTTTGCCTTTTTTTAAGACCGAGTGTAAGTAGCTCTACTCATATGTAGATACATTTTTTGGCGTAAACTAATACACCAAAGTGCAGATACTATATCTCTGTCGGAGTATGTTGAAATGGCTGATTGGGACAATTGTATCTGTGAAGGAGGGACACTATTCGTGTAGATTTTGGGAATTTGATTGGAAACAAAATGCGACAAGTTATGTTTATTGGGTTCACTCTCCGAACGGCACAAGTGCCATGAGATATCTTTGTACATACGAGTTGTAGATATCGGTTGTGTCTTTTTTTTTTGCATTTTTTGTTCTTTACTGAAAATTTATCTCTAATAGCGATTTACATGTTTTGGGGGCGTTTTGATTGAGGGAATGTTTCTCAATTGAAAAGTAGAATTATTTGCGCAATTGAATGGCATAAGTGTAGTGTAGGTGGATATGGATGTCTGTTGTATCGGAAGGGGAAAGACTTCATTTTTAAATAAATTGGCAAGCTGCACAAAGAAGGTATTTGCGCCTTAGATTAGGCTATATGTATCATTCGCGCCTACATGACAAAACGCCTTCGTTTTATGGTTTATTTAGGTTGTATTTCGTTTTTAAATTCGAATTTTGGTGTCTTGCTTTGAACAAAGGTCGGTTGTGATGCGTTGTATGGATCTGGAGGGTCTTCCAATAAACTTCTGCTTATGTGAACTAGCCTTCCTGGTAAACAGAAAAATCTTTCTATGAAGTGGAGGAATTAATCGATGTATATGTTTCCAAGTTTAACAAGTTTTTGAAAAAAATATCCTCCGAGGTATTACAAAATGGCCTCTCTATACTTTCTAACTGGTCCGCCAAATGTGGACTCGGCGCGAACTCTCAAAACACCGAATTGTTCCTTTTCAGCCGGAAATTTAAAGTCCCGCACATTGACCCAAACTCCCAAACTGACCAAGTTCGTAGAATCAGCCAAATAACCGGGTCTGGTTTTGGATACAAAACTGCACTGGAAAGCCAACATCCAAGAACGCGTTAAGAAAGCCACCGCAGGCTTATACTCTTGTAAAAAGGCAATCGGAAAGAAATGGGATATGAAACCAAACATCTCTTTCTGGCTTATGGTGTCTATTATCAGTCCTATACTCCTGTATGGTGTCTAAGTCTGGTGGACGGCTCTAGAAACAGCCTCCAATCGCAAACTACTAGATAAAGTTCGAAGATCAGCTTGCCTATGCATAAGCGGAGAACAACCCCTCCGCAGCCGTAGATGAAATCCTACATCCAGTGCCCCTAGATATCTATGGCAAACAGACCGCAGCTTGTGCAGCTGTGAGACCGAGAGCCACGTCACAATGGATACCCAATCAGGGTGAACACATAAAGATTCCGAATCACCTTAACATTACAAAAAAACACCGAGCACACCACAACCCAACTCAGTTTTAACCATAACTTCAGGAAAACTTCAGGGAGTCGGACTCGATCGAAACAAGTTACTTAATTCACATCTACATGGATGTGTCTAAAACCGAATCTAGAGTGGGTGAAGGTATTTTCTCCGAGATGCATAACCTAAGCATATCCTTTCCCCTTCTCGACCATTGTAGCGTTTTCCAGGCGGAAATCATGGCAATCAAAGAAGCCTTGTCCTGGCTGAAATGGAAAGTAATATCCGCGATGCATATTAGCAACTTCAGTGATAGCCAAACAGCAATAAAATCCCTGGAAGCAATCTCGTTCAATTCGAAATCAGCCCACGAATGCCGACTGTCTCTCAACGAGATGGGTGCCAGGCAACAGAGACATACCAGGTAATTGCAAGGCAGATGAGCTTGCCAGACAGGGCACAACCCTCAATACTCTACCGCCAGTAGATATGATTGGTATGCCCATTGCTACATGCAATTTACAGATCAAACTGGATGTGATCAGAACAGCAAACCGCAGATATATTAACGTCACAACGTGTCAAATATCCAGACAACTCTGGCCTAACTTTAACCAGAAGCGCTCCGTCTGCTTGACAATGCTGAACAGATCAAACATCAGCCGCATTATCGGTGTCCTTATGCCTACTGTCTGATATGCCTACACGCAAGAAGACTATACCTCTTCAGCAATGACTTCTGCAGAAGCTGCTTAGACGAAGAAGAGGAGAAATATATCATTCACCTTCTATGCTCTTGGCCTGCTCTCTCAGTAAAAGGAAAACTTCATCTGGGAGATTACTCCTTCGACAATCTAGGTGAGCTGGCTAACATGTCAGAATGCCAGAAATCTCATTGGCTACATAGTAAGCTCTGAATGGTTTAATTTGGCGAACGAATATAGGAGAGTCGACAGATCCACGTAGTACCACAACGGACCTTTATGGTGTATAAGTGCGAACGCGCATCGCGTGCAGCCTCTACAACGGAACCTAACCTAACCTAATCCATCGATGTAAGGTTTTCTTTAACTAGATAGATGCTAGTGGAATCACTCCTGTGATTCCTTCGACTGCACGTCTACACAGCTTTTAAAGAGGTCATTGGTGACAATCACTCTGATTTGGCATAGCATCCAAGGGATGCTGTATATTGTATGGATAGTAAAGCCAAATTTTAAAGCCAAATTTTACAGGGGAGAACAAGTCCACAGTTCCGCAAGTTAAAATGGAAAATACAGTCCTCAAATCAGATGAATCCATGGATCTGCTAGGCACCACAACAGGGTCAGATAGCAAAAACATGTAACCTAACCTGATATGGCAATTCAGCAGACCAAACCTATTTTCCTTTTCAGAGCTATGAGATATTTTACATCAGCCCAGGTCCTTCCTATGTCTAAAGCACAAGTATGACCAGGTCTTAAATACTCTTCAGTTCTTAGGAGTGCGTACTCAAATATACACTGAACTAACGGAACTCAACTCAAAGACGTGCGACTTCTTCATCCTTTTGAATACGGTCCATGCTTCAGCGCTTAAGAACAGAACTGGGATGATCAGGATCTTACATACGATCTCCTTAGTACTTCAAGTGGGCACTTTACTACTGAATTCCCTTCTTAGCCCTAAGAAACAGCGGTTGGCAGCAATTCTTTGTTTTATATCCGACGAAATGTTTTTGTCAGAATTAAAAGCAAAGTCGAGATAGGCAAGTCCCGTACTACCTCAAAATTATAAAATTCAATGCTGACGTTCTGTCGGATTCGTCGATGTGGTGTGTCCTCCCCCATTTACAGAATATAATTACTCTTGCCCTCATTTACTTCTTAGCGCATTTTTGCCGCTTTCTTATCTATACTAGCAAACGTGGCTAGGTCGTTGAGTTCGACCAATGACGTCAATATCGCCGGCATATGCTAGTAGTTGCACCGCTTTTTAAAAGATTTTCAGCCCTATCGAGGTATCCGCGCAAAGAATTTCCAAAACGAAAGTCAGTTCCGATCGGAACTCAGTTTACCATCGAAGTATGCGTTGCGGAACAAAGTAAATGAAACATACATTCGCGTACGTTTGACAATCTGTCAGCTGTGTGATTTTATAAATTTTAAACAAAAAAATTTATTAAAACAATTTTTTTCTTATTTTTAATTTCTAATTGTATTCATTTTTTTAGTCAAAATTTTATGGTGGATTCCATTTTCGTAAGAATTCCGCAACAATTTTTCGTCGTAGAACTTCCAAAGAAATTCAACGCTTTGCTCTCAAAAATTGTTGACTTAACGCATTAAGACGTCGCGCGATCATGTGCAATGCTTTTCGTCGGAACTTCTGCTGGAAACGCAAATCAGAACGGATACCTCGGTACAAAACTCCGAAATCGAACAAATCGGAGAAAATTTTGTTCCGAACGGATACCGCGATAGGGGTGTGTACCTCTGATGGTGGCTAAGGAATTTTGCACAATGATTTCAAGAATCAGATAAATGAAGTCACATGACAGCACATCGCCTTGCCTAAACCCTTTTTAGGTATCAAATGTGTCGATGAGGTTTATTTCTGACCCCGATGGAGCAGCAGAATTCTCCATCTTCATTCAGCACAGACTAGATATAGCTCTGAATAATTCGTCTCTATGAATGCTGTCTTATGCGCCTTTGTAATCGATGAATACGTGGTGGGTGCCGATTTGGATATCTTGGGCTTTTTTCAGCATCCGCCGAAGTGTGAAGATTTGATCAGTCGTGGATTTTCCGTGCCTAAAAGCTCACTGATGGGGGCAGATCAGGTTGTTGGTAAACGGTTTCAGGCATTCACATATAACGGCAGATATGATCTTGTGCGCGATTGTGGAGACTTATATGTATCTACGTAGTTGGCGCAGTTCATAGGGTATCCTATTGTTGTGGATCGGGAAAACGACGCTGAGTTTCCATTTCCACAAGTATGACCAGTTGGTGATTATTACTTACCAAACCATCTCGGCCGGCTTTAGACAGCTCGCCGGAAAGCCAGCATTTCCATTAGCCTTGTTAATCTTGAGTTTAGATATTACTATCCTCACTTCACTTATGTCGGTTGGTTGGTAGTTTTCGCTGATGTTCGCCAATATTGAATGGTTCGCTCTGACGTTAGTCATTGTCGTTAAACATTCTTCAGAAGTGGTTCTTCCAAATCCTCAGCATCAACACTGCCTCAACTATGATATTTTCTTGTTCATCTCGACAGGATTCTGCTCGAGCCTTGTATCCCTGGCTTTGGCGTTTTATCTTTTAACTAAACTTGCTAACATCACCCCTCTTTATTGATCGCGCGATATCAATAATCTTTTTTCTTCTTTCTGAAAGGCCGATTCTTTGCCTTCAGAGCTCAATGACAACTGTCATCTTCCCGACACGAACAACGCAGTGGCAATATCCTTTTTGTTACAGAACAAGCTAACAACTTCCAGAATACGTATTTCCAACCATTCCAGAGAAGAGTCAATAAAGTCTGCAAAATTCATCTAAAGGCGCTCCTTGTCTACCGAACTACTTAATTTCAAATACTTTCCATAATTTAGTTTTTAAATATTTTGAATTCGTGTTATCATTTTTATGGCAATTTTTTGTTTTATTAGCACGAACAAGGAGAACACTCAATTCACATTCATCGAAAACCTATTAAAAATTCTTTATCACCAATTACGAGAAAATTCACCCATAAAATGGATAAAAAATCAATAAAGTCAGTCACCCGTTTAATTCAACGACATTCCATATAACAGTTCGTTCGAACAGTCTATTGTACGACCATTACGGTAATTTCTTTAAAAGGCCCGCGTCCGTTTTGTTTTATGTAAAAGGCTCATCATACTTGAAAGACCAAAGCTATAAAAGCGATTTATCGTAGATAAAAGTAGCCCCTGCGTGTATGATTCATCTCGAATGCATTCCCCAGAAGCGGTCAGATGTTCGAATAAACACTCTTGTAACCTAATTCGTTTGAAGTTCGACCAGAAAGGGGGGACTTGAAAGACAATTTGTGGCACGTACTAAAAAATTCATATGCCCGATTCGGCATGCGGCGGAGTTGCAATACAATGAATTCGACCTTAATCATTCGTATCTTTGTAGGTCGATTATGGTTTATGGTGACGACGTTCAACTGATGTAACCATATGTTGTTTCAGCAAGACCGAAACCACTCTGGCTGACGTTCAAATTGGTATCAAATTTTAGATTGCAATATACTTGCAGTGAATCGTTATCAAGTCAAGTCTGAATCAGTCTTTGGAGCTTGTAGCTGATTGCAATGTCAAGGGTATTTTTTTTTTGCAATTTGATTAATAAATCTTGAAAACGTCAATGGTATAGATAGATGTTTTAGATGTTTTTAAGCTGGAGAAAGATGGGGAATTATGGCTATTCTGTCACCTGAGCTCCTAATAACCTTTGAGTTTAGATTATACGATACATTTCATGTTCATGTGTATTACCGAAACAGCTACTCAAATAACGGGTGATCCAAGTAGAGATACTTTTTTCAATAGCCTTTTTTGACATATCACGTGTGATTCGTGTCATGCTGTCATGTTTTTTTTGTTTAGTATTGTTTGGCATTTCATAATGGAAAGACTTACGCGTGAACAACGTTTACAAATTGTTCAACTTTATTATGAAAATTCACGTTCTGTGAGGAATGTGTTTCGTGCACTTCGCTCAACTTATGGTCAACATATTCGGCCTACTGAGCGTACTATTCGCAACACCATCACCCATTTTGAGACCCAGCATTCATTATTGGATAATATTCAACCGAATAGACCACGTCCAGCACGCTGTGAAGAAAATATAGCGGCCGTAGCTGAGAGTGTATACGAAGACCGTAGAAAGTCGATTCGGCGCCGTTCGCAGCAACTCGGACCGACGTATGGAACGACTTGACGGCGCATTTTACGTCAAGATCTTAAACTGAAAGCGTACAAAATACAGCTTGTGCAACAATTGAAGCCGCTCTCGAAAAGTTCCAAGAAGATCCGACGTTTTCGAGGCAAATTTTGTTTAGCGATGAGGCCCATTTCTGGCTCCATGGGTATGTAAACAAACAAAATTTCCGCATTTGGGACGAAGAAAAAACAACGGTTCGGTGTGGTTTGTGGGCCCGTGGAATCATCGGTCCATATTTCTTTAAAAATTATGCCGGTGCTAACGTAACCGTCAATGGCGACCGTTATCGTGCCATGATAACCGACTATTTGATGCCTGAAATTGAAGCTCGTGATCTCGGCGACATTTGGTTTCAGCAAGACGGCGCCACTTCCCACACATCGCATCAATCAATGGACTTATTGAGAGAACATTTCGGCGAGCACATAATTTCACGTTTTGGGCCGGTCGATTGGCCACCAAGATCGTGTGATATCACACCGTTAGACTTTTTCCTGTGGGGATATGTAAAGTTCAAAGCTTATGCCGACAAACCCGCTTCGATTCAGGCCTTGGAGGAAATCATCACGCGTGTCATTCGCCAGTTACCAGTCGAAATGCTCGAAAATTGGACTCAACGGATGGACCACCTGCGACGTAGCAACGGCCAACATTTGATAGACATAATCTTCAAAAAATAAATGCCAAAGAATGTTCTTTCAAATGATAATAAACATTCTCCATTAAATTTGAATTTTCTGTGTTTTTTTCTTTAAAAAAGTAGGGAACCTCGAAATGGATCACCCTTTAGTAGCGATTCTGATTAGATTTTGTTTTAACTAAAAAAGGTTCACTGTGCAGCCATTCCTGCGAACGATAAACGGAGGAAGCAAATAACGAACTTTCAAATGACTTGTTAATAGAAACAAGCCACCCATAAACAAGAAACGAGATAGAAAATCAGGCCCTGACGCTTCGCATTACGGTGAAAGTAAAAGGCATCGACGGGACCCCAAAAAGCTGTAAAAATCCAATACAACTTTAGTGACTTGTGCGAATAAGCTATCACAAACCTTAAGAATGGCTATGGATTCACACAGGTTGTTGGCAAACATGCCAAGAAGATGTTTCGGTCTGGAAAAATAAAAGTCGAATAGGTGAACTGCAATATCCGAGAGCGGAATGCTTCAGGTGCCTTGAATTTTAGCATACATCACGTTACTGTGAAAACGAACTAAATGCAGTGAAGAAGAACACATTTCTAAGTTTTGCAGCAAATATCCTTTAAGATTTTTATTTGCAAAACGTACAACCCGGATAACTCAAGGCATATTGCTGTTTCCAACGAATTTCTTTGGAGGGCACTGAATAGCATAAAATCATAAAAATTACTCAGATCAACCTGAACGATTGGGATGTTGCGCAAGACCTACTAGAAACTTATATAAAAAGCTACATTGAGATCGGGAACATCGGATACAATTTACAGAACTGATACATCTTCGTGCGTTACTTCTTTCTTTGCCAAGAAGGAAGCCTAGCACAAGCGGCTCATCTTGTTACAGGTGGAATTATTACATCAAAGCCGTTCAATAAATTTGTCGGAGTGCCAGGCAAAAAGTACAGCTCCAGGTGGCAACCGGATTTTAATTAGAAGCTTGAAATATTCAAGAATGCAAGGAAATCCTTGAAAACGCCCATAAGCAAACAGTAAAATATAAGCATTTCGGAGCTGTTAAATTAAATAGGCATACAGGATGGTCATGACAAAAGTGAGAGAGTATTGCGTTTCGTAAATTCCCCACTTGCAGTTTACACTTCCAACGAAGATATCCCAGCAGTAACACAAGAAGAACTATTGTCCGTTTGCAAAAAGGGACATGAAGACAGCTCCAGATAGAACTTCAAACAAAAAGCTGAAAACGGCAGTTAACTCCAGACCTGACATTCTCCTTTTTTCATAATTAGCACAAGCTAAAGGGCTTATGAATGTTTGTAGGGGTTTCTGTTATAATTGGGTAAAAAAAAGTGTAAGGCGATGTTTAAGCGAAATTATAGAGTTCGCTACGGTTAAATCTCCTATCAGCTTAATCGCACACTTTTGTTTCCTATCCAGTAGGTGCAATGGTGTTTTTGCCGCACCTGACCAGATGTGGGCGTTTAACTCAAATTTGGTGCGTATATACGCTTTATATATTTAGGCAAGATCAGACATTTCGCTTCGTTTTTAGCGGTTTCGAATATATATGTGCGTTTCAACGAAGGTCGTTACCGACACACATACTGAAAATGGAAAGTTTTTCAGTTTCGACGATGCAAAAGCGATGGGTAATGGCTGTAAATTTTGGTTTCGCTTAGATGACAGAAGACAGCCTTGCGTCTTGGACGCATCAAATTCCACTCTATAAGATTTAACCCATTCTCATGAAAGGGAGGGACACACCCTGACCACTGGAAACCGCGATTGGTACTTCTTTGCAAGAGAAATAAACCTCCAGGAGTCCCCTAGTCCTAACCCCATTTGGGCACGATTGGTAAAATCACAGTAAAGGTCATCTACAATAGACTTTTAGCTATCGCTGAAAAAAGTGCGGACTATCAGACTACCATTTTGGATTCCAAAACTCTAGACACCGCATAAGCCTTTAATTCCGCAAATGGCCTTGAAAGGAGCTCTTTATTCAAAATGAACGTGCCTAACTATATTCTCATGATACTCCTCTCTAGGTGCTTCATGAACAGAAGTCTAAGCTGTGAAAGCGAGAAAGGCACAGAGTACCTCACGTAACCTTACTAAAAGACACATCGGTGCTAGTTAGGCTACGCTGAACCGCGCCCTTTATAAACCTACAACACGTGTCATTAGGCGTTTCACAATGATATGTTCTAGGCCCTCTTCAGTGGAAACTATGTATGATGTAGGCTACCAATGCCACGATGAGTGAATGTTGTAGGCTTTGCGGATGATATCGCTATCGTTACCGTGGCAATGCATATACACGAGATCGAGTAGAGTACAAACCAAGCGATATCTGCAATCAAAGCCTGGTTGAAGTTTGCTGGCAGTAAGACTTTTGTCAGACTGCTAAACGCCGATTTCGTCGAAAACTACTGTCCTCACGACCTTAAAGACCTTTGAAAAGCAAGTTCTTAACTAAGTTGAAACAAGACAGTCGGTGGATTATTCCTTTTTTGTATTTTTCCGTGGGCTGGTGGAAGTCTTCATAGACACGATGAGCAAGTTCCCAAACTAGTGTGAGATTTTTACTCACTAAAACCACCACACTTTTTGTATTTGTACAGCAGCTAAGTATGCGACTAATCTAGCAACCTTTTTATCATCTGCAGAATGGTGACATGATTGGGAACATACACCAACTCATCAGTATGCGTTGCTTCCTTCCTTATTACAATTCCATGAAAGATTCAACTCGGGCTTAGCTCATGTTAAAAAGCATGTATACCATAGCTGAATTGAAATTGAGTTGAGTCGGGCTTCAAAGAGTCGAAAACAGTTTTAAATGATGAGTAAAGCCTTGAGTTGGGGAGAAGGACTGGTGCAAAAAATCCAAACTGCTTAATTTAGGTCAAAGCATGGACCAGGCCCTCTAAGTTGGGGAAAGAAAAAATTAAAAATCAACTCCTGCTCTTCATTCATTTGCGAGTGCGAACTTATTTTTTACCACAAAGAATTGGACCCCCAGTTTAACGCCGATTCCGAACGGCAAATTTGTGAAGCTTCTCTTGGCAGTGTTACACTTGGATTTTTTTTTTTGTGAATTTCGCAAGAACTGAAGCAGTAAACAAATCTTATGTATTTTTACGTTCAGCATTTGAACGAGGAACCCGACTCTAAGTAGTCCAATGCACTAAACACAAGGCTACCGCATCCATCGTCCTACGCACAAACCACAAGGCCGCTATACATACAGGATAGTGCTTTGTTGTTTGACCAAAGCTTATGTGTTGAAGCTCTGCCGACGGATGAAGTGTTCCAAGTGGGTTTTGACCTTAACAATTCTCTTTGGAACACCCATCTTGCATTACAAAGATGGAAGGAACAGAATTCACCCGAAGAGACAGACATCAAAAGCAATCACGACCAATTGGGCCTTCGTCTGTTCAAGCAACGATGTTGGTGCCGGATTTGACATAGACGGTCTTAGTCATATTCTTTTTAGGCTTGACTTCCCCTTGCTATTGGTCTTAGCTATTGTGTATCTTCCTGAACGAAGAAACTAAGAACAACAGCGTAACCTCCTGAATAATTCCGTCTGAACTACCGATCTCTATGAGCTGTAAAGTCTTCACAAGTGGGTTTTGCCTTCTTCTCTTTTTGACCCTCGCATCAAAAGGTTTCCGTTTTTATTCTATACTCACATAGATATTCAAAGTTAGCTTCGACTTACTTTACCTTACAACGATGCGTTGAGTATCTCTGCTCATTTTCCAGAACTAGGCGCCTTAAAGTATGACTGAGAGTTTTGATCCCAATAGCTTCGACAAGATTTTTTTAAATGCTGCTTCTACACGAAAGAGAACTAGGGTCTCTAATTCTCCGACATCCTGCTGCCTGTAGTCTTTTCCAACGGGTGTGTGGACTGTTGGATTAGTCGTGAAATCTTCCGACGCCGGCCTTTTGTTGCTGGATTCCGATGTAATTGGATCGTCTGATGAGGCGATACAAATTTGACCGATGCCGTATTTCTTGAGCTTTTTTCGAAGACCTGCTCTAAGCTCTACTTGACAACAGCCAATGTTGCCGGCTTCTTCTTTGGTAGTCTTCTCCAATGGGTGTGTGGCTTGGTGTAATCTTTAGACGCCGGCCTTTTGATGCTGGATACGGATGTAATCGGGCCATCTGATGAAGCGATACAAATTTGACCGATTCCGTAGTTCTTGAGTCGTTTTTCGAAGACCAGCTTTAAGGTCTACTTGATAACAGTAGCTTCTTGAAGGCGATGAAAATAGAAACAAATAAAAAACTGATTTTCAGCATCTTTATAACTCTGTATATCCTGGGCACAGGAAAGACTTAAATTCAACAGCGCAGAGATTGCTTTAAATGGAAAAATCGGCTACATTGTGGTCTCTCTAGCTGCCTTCGTTCTTGCAAATACATCTGTCTCGAAGAGCCTATAGTTTAGGGAGGCGGAATGGCGGATTAACTTATGTTCATTTATTTTGTTTTCGGAAAACACTCCCGCTTCCATGCCTAACTTCATTTTGTAACCAACCGTATAGGTGAATAGAGATGAATGGTCCTTGAAAGTCAGAGTGTTAGCATGTAGTCAGCGATTCGAAGGCTCCTTAAAATAAAATATGATCCACAACTAGAACTTCCCACTTATTTCGGTGGCGCTACAGATCGGAGTGAACCAGGGCCTTGACCAACATGCCTCTCCAGTAAGTATGGTGCCTCCAGCTAACTGCCTTCCGTTGTGCATTTCAAGTGGGTTGAGGTAGGTTTGGGGAGAGTACCTATGGCATCTCTCTTGCCTATGGGGGGCAGCATGCCCTACCTCCTAAACGGGGCGAGATAGTAAAAATGCTTGTTTTTAACTCCTCTACTAAAAACCGTTATCAATTTTTGGCGCAAAACTCATCGTACTCGTGCTTAAAGGTTGAATGGGACACTTTTGGCTAGGTCTGAGACGCTTTCGAGCTCGTAAAGAACTGGTTGAATCTGCAACTCCTTAGCCTGCTGACATAAACGAGACCGAAGACATTCCGAAGAATTGTTCCCTCAAAACGACCAAAGATTTCTTCTTTCTTGCTTTTGATTGAGTCCATGGTAAAGCCGCAGAGCAGGACTGTGTTGTTAAGGGTCTTATATAGGATCTTCTTAGAAGTTTGAGTGGGCCATCATTATTTGTTTTTTTGTTTTTGGTTTCTTCATCTGCTTTTAATTGAGTCAATTGCAATGAAGCAGAGCAGGACTGGGTTGATAAGGGCTTATATAGGATCTTCTTGGCAGTTCGAGTGAGGGCTTCATTGCTAAATAGAACTTCATAGATAAACCGCGCTTAATAAACCTTTAGTTGATACTTTCTTTGAAGTTTGTATTAAGACTGCAGAATATGTTTTGGTTGTCAGACGGTTTGTTGTCAAGGCGATACCTCTGTTGAATGGACTTGAATTGACGCAACTCTACCACATAGATACGTATTAAGGTACATACTATCTGACTACGTTCAAATTTTAGGATATATAACTCTCCACTTCACCGCCCTGTTAACTTTACCTTACCTGTTGGTAATATACCTAAGTTTTCTAGACATAAGTATAAATAGCAAGCACCCTGCAAGTCATAATGTGGCTACAACCCCTTCAAGTTACAGTACTGCAGAATAGGTTTACGATAACCGGATGCTGCAATCTTCTAGTATTTTAGCCGACTATAATTGGTAATTTTATAAAGACCTCGTCGTAAAGGAGGTTAAAGTGAAAAGCTCCTGTTACAGAGAACTCTTGACTATTTACTCGTCAACAGTCATACAAATATTCATAACGAACTTTTCAAGGATAATGTCGTTTCCCAGCATACAAATCTTTTTCCATCAACCATAGACAGTGATATTGCCCAGAGAGATGCTAGAAGCGTTGCGCAACAGATTCGTTTAGCTTTGTTCGACTTATGTGGGTTGGTTCCTTACATATCACTTGTATGATATCAGCAACTTTGTATAGTAACGTCGATAACATTCACACCCTGTTGCACAACAGTTCTTTGATTTGAACTATAAATACAACTCAGCGCTTTGCAGGTACCCTGTTGGCAATAAAAAGTTCGTAACATTAGAGGTTTCGTTCCCACAAGCAAATTGCCAAACGAATGCGCGGTCGCGGTTGACATTGAGTTCGAGGTGCATTTTGAAATCTATTTTCGCTTTAAAGCCACTCAACGAAAACAAAGTTCTTTGACTGAAAAAAAAAAAAAAATTAAACAAACATGTCGTGGAGGTTTGTTTGTTTGGCATATATAGGGTGTGTGCACCATGGTCGGACCATATAGAGGGCGACAAAAAGGGTCTACCTCACGAATTTCAATTCCACTACACAAAAGTGTGTCTCGACGCGGACGATGGATGGATGGTTACAAAAGTGCTTATACCAAAACGTAGGTAGGTTGGTATGAGTACCTACAAATGTATCTAGAGTGAACCCTTTCAGTTTCGTTTTGAAACGTTGTTGGTCACAATGTTACGAGAATAAAAGCGAAAACAAAACGTAAAGCAACGATTTTGCAACGAGGTTTCGAAGATCTTTTTGTTTTGAGTTTTTTTTTTTTTGTTGCAATTCTTGAGAATTTGTTATGTTGGCGTGGTCAGAATGCGATTTGCTAAGTGGATGTTTTGTTTATCATTTTGAATTATAGGTTAGGTAGACGCAACTACATATAAATGTATAGCAATGTCTGCTTTGAGTTCCATTAACTGGTTGGGACAGGGACTTTTAGTTTCGGCGAAAATGCTTTTTTTTTTGTTTTGTTACGTTTCCATCTTTGTTTTTATTTATGAAAAAAGTTTGGTTTGTCTGGGTTAGATGGGCTGAATGTTGGGTAACAAATCGCAGTCGTGTTATTTGTATTTTCGGTGAAAAAGTTAAGATAACTTGCAAGAGCTATATAATGCTTAAGCAAACAGCACCTGCTGCGATTCAGAACAAAGTATTAATTCTGAACTTTGGAGTATACTTGCACACAGCTGAGGAGATTTTGTGCACAATTTTTTTTATTTATCTTGAGTTGGCCAAAGCAGTAAGATATTGTATCTTATTAACTAGGTAACAGCTTTCATATTTAAATAAATTATCGCCTAAGCTATTCCGCTGATGAGGTATTCTACAGACCTGAAAAACCGTCTTTCAGATGTGCAGAAACAATATCGCAGATGCATTAGTTTTTACAAATCTGTTTGATAAACCAAATATTAATCTTTTGAGATTAAACCAAGAAGAACGTTGAAAAGATATACTCGTGTTCTTTACAACCAACATGCTTCTTCAATTAGCCCGGTCCTTAGCGAACTACCTCCAGTTGCGCACTCCAAGTTAGTGGAGGTCGGTTTCTACTTGTGCGCGTCACTGAAGGCGAGGTCTTCTTCTACTGCGTCCGACGTGTGACTGGGAATCGAAGACCGATCCGGAGTGTTGGTTTCCATTCGTTTTACATGTCCTAGCCATCTTAAACGTCCAATGCGGAGTTTTTTGACCAGGGGCATGTCTCGGTACAGCTCGTATAGTTCCTGGTTGAATCTTCGTCTCCATTACCCGTCAAAGCAAATGGGACCGAAGATTTTTCGAAGAATTTTCCTCTCAAATCGACCAAGGACTTCTTCATCCGCTTTTGAAACGGTCCATGCTTCAGCGCCGTAAGGCAGGACTGGGAAGATCAGGGTCTTATATAGGATCTCCTCAGTAGTTCGAGTGAGGGCTTTACTACAGAATTGCCTTCTTAGCCCGAAGAAACAGCGGTTGGCAAGAGTAATTCTTCGTTTATTTCTGATGAGATGTTGGGTCAGAGTGTTGTAATTCCCATAGCATGGGAAATTCTCTATCGACTTTACCCACAGCGGCTTTTATTTAAATATCCCATGTTTACTTTCTCAGACTTTCAGGCCAAGCAAAGATTCAAACGCTATCTACTGACGTTTCTACCGTTTTTTTGTTTTTGCAGATACCAAAATTATTTTCAAGTTTATTATGTTGATATAGAAAAGTGGAGGTCCAAGATTTGATCCTTTCGGGACCCTTCTTACAGTGGATAGATCACTTAATGTATATTACCAACAGCAACCGCTTGCTTTCCTTGATGAAGATAGAAAGCGGTTAGGATTACAGCAGTTGTAATAGGCGTGTGCATATGATATTCCAATCATCCCGCCTTTGTTGATGGTTTGGTGCATGCACTAATCTATGGTAACTCCTCCATATTTGAAGAGTTCCACATGTACTTTTCAGAACCGGTTTCCATTTTTTAGCTTTTTGATGGAGGCTCAAGGTTTATTTATAATGGAAGGGCCCTTCGTTGATACGAGGTTGGTACGTTTATTGCTCGTGTCTCTCGAAGTGTGTGCTTTTTGGACTATATCCACATCTTGTTACAGCCCATAGAGTTCGCGGTTGAATCTTCTCCTCCATTCGGCCTCCTCGCTCACATGACCATCGTCCAGTTCTCGGCGCTATAAAGCATAACTGGCAGGATAAGGATTGCCTAGAGCACACAATTCGCCCTCCTCGCTCACAGGACCAAAAATCCGCCGAAGTATTTTTCTTTCGAAGGAGCCTAGCATCAGCTCTTCCTTCTTGCTTATCGTCCAGCACTACGCGCCATAAAGCAGAACTGGCAGGATAAGAGTTTTTTAGACAACACATTTCGTCCGTCGAATTCACTTATTTCGCCCTTCTGGCTCAAAGGACCAAAAATCCGCCAAAGTATTTTTATTTCGAAGGATCCCAGCACCAGCACTCCCTTTTTGCTTATCGTCCAGCCCACGGCGCCATAGAGCAGAACTAGCAGGATAAGCGTTTCTAGAGCACAGTAAGTTAGGTTAAGTTAGGTTAACCCTAGTAAGTTAGGTTAATCCTATGGGAGTGTTTACCCAGCAGATTGTGACCCTTTATGACTCTCATCGAAGCTTGTTAGATTTGCTACCGGAAGAGTTACACCCAATCTGCACTTTACAGCGCTGTTTTCCAGATACACGCGACATAGCTGAATCAGTTTTGCCGGGATTCCGAATTTGGCCATCGCCATATAGAGCTCCTGGATGTATGCTTATCATACGCGGCTTTCAAGGCGTTGAATAGGTGGTGAGTTTGGACTTGAAATTCGTAGGTGATTTCCATAACTTGCCTCGGTGTGAAAAGATGGTCCATATTCGATTTGCCGGGCCGGAAGTGTGTTGCAGAATGGTGTTAGACCTTCACGCAGCACGTTGGATAGGATATCTGCTCTTGTTACATCGTATTATTATTTCTTAGAACCTGTTTTCCTTGTTTGTGGCCAGTTACCAGTTGATTCGCTTATTTGAAGTACAGTTGAATATTTTGTGTAACGGTTTGATTTACCTTACGCAGGATTTTCTTCTCTTCCCCTCATCTGGCTCAATACTTTTGCCGCCCGTCAGTTGTTTTGCGTCGTATCGGCTTGATATGCGCCTCTCCTGTCATCTCTTTTTTTCACTTGCAAATATCATCATACCGCCTACACCTTTTCGGTGGCGGGTTGTAGCCTATGGTGGTTTCCGATACTTTGATGGTATGCGATATTGTATTCAGAAGATTTTGATATTGAGAGGATGAGGGCACAGAGCGGAGTTGTTCCTTGTACTAGCAATCTCCGGGTCACTAAGTCGACCAACGCGAATCCTTTTCTTTTGCACAATTCGTAGCTTTTTCTCGTCAGATAGTCGTTCTCTGAATTTGGCTGCAACGAGAAATTCGTTTGAGTCGACGTTTTCCCTCCCAATGTATGTACATCCAAGATGTTGGATGCAAGCCTGATATCTGGCATGAGCACGTTCAATTTTGTCGTCAGTTCGACAACCTGGGGATCGCCAGTTTGGTTTTATGAATTCGAAGTCTTGGGAACTTAGTGTTTCAAGCCGCTAAAAAGGCTGTTAGTCGGAAGCTATTATCTCTTATCGTTTTTCACCATCAAGAGCCCTGACAAACCCTTAAGATTCCTAGTTATCATGTTTTATGAATATTTTAGAGCAGCTCATTTAAGTTATGCACTTGCCCCGTTTTGACTGGGGCTGATGACGCCACCATTGACTCCATCTTGAGAGTTCTTCTGCAAATTGAGGTTCTCTTGACCGTAGAAAGCGTGTAAACCCCTGTTCAAAGTCTTGGCAGGAACAGATGAGGGCGAGAGGAAGACAAAGGCACCTCATCATTTTCAAAGATAGTAACAGAAGAACTCTTAAGACGTAGTCAACGGTAGCGTAATCAATCCCAGTTAAAATGGACAGAGTGCACAACTTACCTGAGCTGCTCTAAAATATTCATAAAACATGACAACTAGGAATCTTAAGGGTTTTAAGGGTGCATAGAGAGTCGAAGTTGTTAGGCATCAGCTAGGTAAACACTTTTTTTTTATATCACCAAATTAATAAATATATGCTCTATAAAAATCTGATAAGCCCAGACCTCTTCTATGTCGAGGCATGGACCGTATATGAAAAGCGGATGAAGATCGATTTCAGCTCTAAATTCTTTTGAAAAACTTCGAAGCAGTTAGACAAATTTTAAAAGCCGCGCGGTGACATAGACCTGGTAAAAAAAAACTCCGTATTCGAACTTTGAAGACGGAAGAACATGTAGAGCACTTGGATGCCAATACTCCGCTCCACTGATTTTTTGGTTACCAGCTAGACTTTAGACGAAGTTGATGAAAACCTCACCTAAAGTGGCGTGCACAAGTGAAAACTGCATCAACCAACTTAAATTACACAACTGCAACCAATTAGCTAGGTACTGGGATAATTGGAGAGGACTTGTCGTTGAGGCATTGGTCAATTACGGACTGTATCGTCAGTCAAGTAGGTAAGTAAAAACGCTTTCGTGTAAATATGTTGTTGCACTGCAGTAACTAAAATGAAGGAACTAGAGAGATAGGAACGATATTGGACAGATATGTTGTCTTACATTTTTATTTCTGTGAATTAATGTTTCATCGAATTTTGTTGGATGACCTACAAGGAAATATTATCTACCTCTACCTAGGGCCTCATTAACAATAATCCCTTTGAATGTTAATTTTTGAGGAGTCATCCAAAGTGATACGTGTAAAATGGCTTTAATTTTTCTTTAATCCAAAGTGTACACTAAAGATGAACGAAGATTCCTATTGAAATCCTCTAAACTATCACATCAGTATAAATCCCACTTCAGTCCTTCTTAACTTCCTTTATTTATAAACATCGCACAAAGTGCTTACCAAGTACTATTCTTAATCCGCAGTCATTAAGGCTTGTCAACATTTTGAATGCATTGCCTCTCCAGTTGGTGCAGTTCAGAGGATCGCCTTCTTTTCGGATTCGTCTGTATGATTATCGGGTTTTATTCACTCCGCAGATATGAATATGTCTGCTGTTACCTGCAAAGCTTAATTTGATTAATAAAATCCTGTAAAGGATACTCCCGTCTTTCAGTCAATAAAAAGTATCCAATCTGAAATTTCGACATACCTCGACTATAAGGACATTTTAATGACACTCAACATTCCCCTGGAATGCGTCATATAGACAGTTAATTTATGAACCGATTTTTCCCTCAAAGTTGTTCATCATAAAATCCCTCATAAAGCGTATGCCGTAACAAGTATGCAAGTACATTGAACGACAAATTCGCCACTACAGGACCCTCTTTTTCCACTCTGCGACTTTAGCTATTTTTACTTTACATCTCATTAGAAGCCATCTTAATGAATGCTGGTGCCGCAAAACGAATCCCATCCGGATGAATGTGTCGTAAATCTATTTATAGCCTTTTTTTTCAAACAAGACAACACCACCATGCCCCACCCTACACCGGGGGGTAGGATGCCACACATGGCACTCTTCTGCATTCCAAAGTCTACTATTATATTGCAAATAAAACACGCAAAAAGATTGCACATTTCAGATGCGTGCGTGAATTTCGCATGAGTGTATCGGATGCAAAAGTATCTGTTGCTCTGTCGAGTAATTAAATTCTTTATTACTACGATAAAACTGATTAAATGTGCATCTCGTTAAGTCACTCTTAACATGTGTAGACAAGGGTATCATAGATTTTAATTCCGTAATCGATGCGACCTCGCAATGCCATCCTTGCACTGAATACTTTCGAACGAGGATTACATATTGTATCCATCCATGCATCGTTGTCATGAATTTTGATGTCAATGCTTATTAATGAGATGCAAGATGGCGTTGAAGATCATTTGTATCTATCATTCGAATCTGAAATTAGTTTGTTTTGAGTGTGTGTTGCTGTGTTTGATGAAAAATTGGAATAATGTACGAGAGACGTGTAGGTTCGTGTCACCGATCTTTCATGATCGAAATCGTTGTTATTTTCGACAGCTCATGTTGTACACCTTCTTATAGGGGTGAGTATGTGATGGCCTTAAAAAAAAATTTAACATGACATGATTGAGGCAGACAAAAAAGAAATAGAACAACCGAATGAATGAATGAACATTAATCTTGTACCTGCTTATGTCATTCAACTGATTGAGATAGTTCTTCATTTTTCTATTCATAAAGATGCCGGATTTGAATATCGTAAATGCGCCGTGTTTGTGAGGTATTGGTAGATTCTTTTGTAAGCTCTACCGAGCGACATTTGTTAAGTGCTTTCATTGACAGTGTGATGTGATGTCTTGCCATTGAAAACAGGGAAGAACTCTACTGCTAATGATCATCAAATTAAAGCTGGAAGGAGTGCAGGTTCGGTGACGAATTTGGTTCTTTATGTAGAAAATATAAGATGATATCATTTTACACGGTTTCTTCAAAGAAAACAAAGCACTAACCTGGGATTTCCTGCAGCAGTTTAAACCGCAGCAAGATCATTTATCATCTTTGAAGCAGTAAAACTTCATCACATATCGGTGTAGCTTTGAAACGTAGTAATGTAATCATCAACCTAAAGATAGAAATGACTTAAAGGCTTGTCTAATGAGGAGAATATAGAAAAGTCAAACTTCCACTAACAATATTCTAAAAGCGCTGTCTTTTTTAGGCATTTAGATAATAGTTCCGTGAAGACTTCATTTTTTCGTGGTCTATTTCATATCTATTGTTGTACCCCTTGTATATTAACGTGCACATCTACAGTTTGTTGAGTCGGGTTTATCACATTATCTGCTAAGTTCACAACAGACATGATATCCGGCCTATTTATTCCTGCTGCGGAAAATATATTCCCAATTGCCTCCATGTATTACACCTCTCAGCTAACTATTATTCCTCTATAAAGCAATAAAATTTAATTTCCACAAGCAATTATTTCTCTAGGCCTTATGTAGTACTTGTGCGCGGTGGTTGAGCATTTTCGCAGTCGATTGTTTGGATAGAAGCCTGTTTAAGACATTATACAGGAAAATTCACAAGCATAACCGAAGTTATGATTGTATAACCTCTGTAAGGTTGATTTTAAGCTTCCAGAGATGTGTGTACACTGTACATGTACCATACGTTAAGAGGTTTCGGTAGAACTTCGCACAAAGTTTGGAAGCATATCATGCATAGAGCTTACGAATGAAGGCTTAAAAAAGTTAAGGTTAAAAGAGAAAAGGTGAAAATATCGGGAAAAGGGGGAAAAGATCGGGAATCTACCGGAGAATGAGTCAACACGATTCAAGTACTTGGTTGTAACTTACTGGTCTTTCATGTTCTAGAGTGCAGCCTAGTGGATAGCATGTTGGACTACCGTGCGAGGGATTGCGAGTTCGAATCCCAGAGTATGATAAGAGTTTTTATGTAATTAACTGCTTTGAATTTTTGAAGGATTGAAATTTTAATTAATAAAAGTAAATAATATAAGAAAATATAAAAACGAAAAGATAATAAAAAATAATGCTATTTTTCAATTCCGAGAAGGCTCTCAAATATTTTCGGAAAGTCTATTTGGAAGTCTATAATTTGCTTCTGTAAGGCCTTTATAAGCAAACAAAGTTTTTTCTGTAAGGCTTTTGAGAAGTATTTAAAGAAGTCTTATAGAAGTAAATAGCTTCCTAAAAGTGCACCAAATGTTTTTCCATAAGACAGGTTATATTGCTAATTGGGAAATAGCTTCGATAGTGCTTTATCGAAGTGAAATTATTAGTTGGGCTTTGCTATCTGTTCTTATTAGTCTAGGGAGGAGTTTTACAAACAGTTTGCGCAAACTTGCGTACAGCGCAGTGGGTGCTTCATTTATTTTCAAATATCGCACTGTTTGGGCTTTACAGCAATCACTTTGGAAAGTTTTCAATATTTCCCAACGCTGTTCAATAGTAAAGCGACTCTTTGCATTCTGCGGAGGTATGCTACTGACTTTTTGTCGAGATTTCGAGAGGAAAACAGCTGTCACTGTCAAAATAACCTATGATTTCAAACAAAACCACTAGATGACTATACACTGATCGGCATATGATATCTTCAGTCCGGACTGCAGTAGAACAGCATTCAAAAACTCGTTCCATAAAGAGACTTGTGTAATTAGCAAACCTTCGCAAAGCCATATCTGAACTTCTCGTGTTGAAGCATGAAATGCTGTGCATACAGCATACATTTGGCAAATGCGTTAATTGAGTTAAGCTGCGAATGCAACTGGAAATTAAATTGATGAATACCTGGCGAGTTGTGTAAAGGTTTTCTGGTAGTCGATCCCTTCCTTTTGGGTGCATCCCTTCACCACCAAATAGCCTTATACCTTAAATCACCGTCTTTTTCGGTTGTTCTTGTTTTGAAGATCCATGTACACATCCGGTCTTTCCATCTTTAGTCCTTCCAAGCTACGGGTATTTTTAGCTGCATGCATTTTGAGTCAAGGATTCTAACTCGTCTTCCATGGGCTGCTTCCACATATAGTCATGGCAATTTAAACTATCGATTGACCAAGATATTCATATTTAACTTTAAAACATGACTCAGTTTAGCGATTCGTTCAGATCTACGAATTATGCCATCACCTTTCTAAACTTTATCATCATGATCGGTATTGGAAAACTCGGCAGCACCAAAATCTTTGACAGCAGTAACGTCATCAATTCAATCAAATTCTTGGACAAAAGCAACAGGATCATCAGTCGGTATGTCAAAAAAGTTTCAAAGACGTCAAATGTGTGCTTGATTGGATACAAAAATCTGAGTTGCATGAAACTTTTTTGACATATAAATTGTTCGTAAAAAAAGCAATGTCCTCCATTATAAAGTTCTACACAGCGAAAACAGGAGCCAATAATGTAATGGCAAATTTGCTGTTTATCTTCATGCGAAATTCTACATCATATATAACATAAGCTTGGACCGAGAAGTGATCCATGTGGTTCTCCCTCATTATTAGTATCTTATTCCATCTTCTGTAGCAATATGCGATTATTCTCCAAAGATAGAATGTAGTGCCCAATCTGATTAGTGTTCACCCTTCTGCCGAGATTTTTTTACAGCTTTACTCTTGCTTTGTAATCCTTGATGACGATGTCAACTACTGCCTTTATACCGTCTACTGTAGAGCGATTTTCTTAAATCCATACTGAAGGTCTGACAAAGCACTTATAGCGAGTGAAAAATCCCTCAAATTTGCATAAAACATTCAAAATTTGTATTGTAATCGATAAATTGGCCTCCGCAGCTCCGTTTCAAATGGTCCATTCGGAAGGTCCAATTTTGCGTCACTTTTTCGAGTATTTCAGCCTGTATTCCACGAATCACGCGTGTTTTGTTATCCTAGAAGACTTTAATGGTGTTCGGCTTGTCGCCATAGACTGACGACTTTACAGAACCGCACAAGAAATAATCAGGAGTCGTTAAATCGCATGATCTTGGCGGCCAACTCACAGGTCTGCTCACCAAATTTATCTTGCAACATTTCCATTGTTTCACGAGCTGTGCGGCATGTGGTACCGTCTTAATGAAACCGGATGTCAACCAAGTTCAACTCAGCCATCTGGGGCAAATGGCTCGCGTATAATAGCTCGATAAAGTTCGCCGTTGACGGTAAAATTTCTTTCACGGTCGTCTTTGAAGAAAAATGGACCGATGATGCCACCAGCCCATAAACCACACCAAACTGTCGATTTTTTCGGGATGCCTCGGCAATTTTTGTATGGCATGTGGCTGTTCATCACTCCAGATGCGACAGCTTTGCTTATTTACGAATCCGTTGAGCCAGAAATGAGCCACATCGCTGAACGCAAATTTTCGATAAAACAGCGGATTTGCACATTTTTCACATTAGTGACCAGTGCTGCCAACGTGAAGAACTTAACTCTTAAAAATTCACCCCTTATTATCTGCATTGGCGGCCTATCATATATGATTCGCTATACCAAATATTCTCATCGTAACCTTAAGACGAATTGGGTGATATGACGATGGTTTTGATTTCCCTAAAAACACTCATTTGTACACACAGATTGGTACTTTATGCAAAATATTTAAAAGTATCTGACACTTTTTGACGGGCGGCTTTTAATCCAGTATTGCCCTCTGGATCTGGCGTGTTCTATAGTCGCCGATTATCTAGCTTTAAAGAGTTAGCCAACTAATAATTTCGCTTCGATAAAGCACTTTTGAAACTATTTCCCCTCCAGCAATATTAACTGTATGAAGTTTTATGGAGACTAATTTGACGCATTCTAAGGGACATAAAATTTCCTTGCCGAAGGAAGCCTTACCGAAAATTCAATTGATGTATTTATTTTAAATAAATTGTTTTATTTAATTTATGTAATTATATTAAAATGTAATTTAAAACATTTTTACTGTAAAGTATCATTTATGATATGATATATTAAATTCAAGCAAGTTAATAAGGTTCTTACTCGAATTCAAACTTTGGGTGTCTTTGCACGCCAGTCCAACACGCCATCCACTAGGCTGTTCTCTGCAACATGCAAACAGGCAAGAGTAGCCACAGTAACAAACCATTTGAAACGTGTTCTGTAAAACCATTGATTGAAGGACAAAGAAACGTGCTGTCAGATTCTATTACTGCTAAAACAAATTAGAAGTCACAGCTGATATAAGCCTTAAATCACAAACTCTATACACATCATGCTTCTATATTACTTTGGTGGAAGCTCAACCAAAATATATTTTCAACTGTCACACATCCCCGTAAACTTTTTAGATGCGTTATACAATTTCAACTTCTATAAAGTCTCTGCACGAGTTATTAAACATGCTGAGTTTCTTGAAATTGGAAAGTTTTGCTTTATAGAAGATAAATTGTTAGTTGGATTCTTCTGTCATGATGTGTGGTATATCCTATTTTGTCAATTCTTTTATGATATTCCATACTCCAATAGGCCTTTGAGGGAATTGGTTTTCTGTTATTCTCTTTAGCATTCTCGGGCATGCATTAGTTTTTCAGAAGTGAAAAATTTCCTAGAACAGTTCCAACTGTCTCTTTTTTTCTCCTCTCAAAATTGGGCATACCATCGACATGTAAAACCTTACTTGAGGGTTAGTTCTTTGTCATCCATCAAGTTGACCTTCATATAAAAGTTCCCAGAACTTAAAAACGACTCATATTGGAATATACCATATGTTACCGCTACCCACCTTCAAAACAGTATCTACTGCAATACCCCAGCCATTTTTTTTATTTTACAATAATTACCCATGCTCTTAATAAATCTCGCATATGCCACACTAAATTCATGCCCCGCTAAACTGCGTGGATGTGGAAAAATTCCCAAACAAGGTATTTCCAACCCATAACCACTTTTCAATCGCTCGCCTATTTGAAACGGCTCCTGGCCACTCTACTCCCCATTCGCGCAAGTATCCATCGGATAGCTTTTCTTTTCGCCAACAACAATACCCAAGATCGTTCTGCAAGTCACACAGTCTCTGACTCTGACTGAGAATGCGCGCTCTTGACAGCCTAAATGCTGACCATAAATTTTGGTATTTTATTGAAATCGAAACTCTTTCATCAGCTCCAGACAGCCACCATAAGGCCGCCCGACCAAGCATTACCTGTAATAAGCAATTTTCGTTTTATTGTTGAAATGCGCGTCATTAGTTTTTATGAAGCCGCTGGAAAAGCTGGAACGGCAACATGTAGTATCACCGCGCAACACCATAAAGGATTACGCACAGTTTTCGGCTTAGGTATCTGCGTTTTGCTGTCGATGGGGTAGATACATAATTGAATAGGCTTTGGGAGTCCATGCGTTCGCCAATAACTCCATTTGAGAGGGTATTTCTGATGAGGAATTTACTACGTCAGGTTGGTCGAAGCAATATGGTGCCTGTCGGTTGGTGGGATATTATGGTCAGGTGTTGTGCCGGAATACCCACCTAGAAGCAGAACGATCATGTTGTGGGCAGCAAGGTGCCATAAATCAAATTATTGAACGTGTGGTCATATGGTGTAATCAGGGGGATACATGCTCATGTATCATCAATTAAATGTTCGGCATATGCTTGCAAATGATCGTGTGGCAATTGAAGGTTTTCAGCGAAGGCTTGGAGAAGTGTTAGATAAATTGAATAAAGAATTGAATTGACATGGAATGGTTATGTGCAGTAAACAAACTCCTACACTGGCAGTGTGCAAATATAGTTGGAGTTTAGGTCGCAACATTACCATTGATTGCCTCAAGGGTACAATTTTGAAAAATCTGTTGGCGACTGGAATATTTAAAAGCAATTTTGTCATTTAAAACCACATGACCAGCATATTTTGTTTAGCCGCCTTAGCTTTTAATGAAATTGATTTCAGAGCTTTAAGACCACCCATAGATCATTATTTAACAAATTGTTATGAAATATATGCATGACTGTTGGATGTAATTATAGAATCCAATAACCGATCTTAATTTTGTCTTAAGGACCATGCCAATAGTTTCCTGTGTTTTTTGTTTACAGTAGGTATAGCTAAATAAAACTGGTCTCCATCGGGGTGAACATTCATCGCAACGTATTACTCACATGTCATCCTATATCTTAAAACCATAAAATCTTCAGTTTTTGGAAAATTTACAAACCAATAAACTTCTCATAACATTCATTTAAGGGCGGTGCATCACGGAACGTGTCTGGGAATCAATCAACATTTCTCATTGATTAGTCCGTTACTTGGCTAACTACCTTCAGTCGCTCACTTCAAGTTGGTTATGGTCAGTTTCATCTTGTGTACGCCACTTAAGGCGAGGGGTTCCTCTACTACGTCAGAGGTCTAGCTGAGAATAAAAAACTCTGCGAAACGCAGTATTGCTTTCCATTTGCTATACAGCCATATTAAACTTAGAATGCGGAGTTAAGGAAGAGAAGATCTCGGAAAACAGCATACACGACAACACGTCTGATAACGAAACGCGACTAAAGCCAGCACACGGTTTCCTCACCTTCCTATCCATAAGGGGATATGGCGGTGTCCAGATCAACGAACAGCCAACCAAATTGATCACATAGCGATAGACAAAAGGCTCGCATCCAGTATTTTGGATGTCCGATCATTCCGAAGAGCTAACATCGAATCGGACCACTACCTTGTTGCAGTCAAGGTAAGAATGCGGATATCCACCGCCCCACAACAATCCAGAAATACTGTGAAAAAATTTAATGTCGAAAGACTGCAGTCGCAAGAGACCGCCAAGACCTTCGCGCAACGCGTATCCCTTATGCGTCGAAGAATAATGGCAACGATGCCAACAAGCCATTGGATCAGCTGCAACTGATGTAGTAGGTTTCTAGCGCCCATCAGCATGAAACCGTAGTAGGTTTCTAGCGCCCATCAGCAAGAAACCCGTGGTTTGATAAGTTATATCGACAGATGCTCGCAGCCAAGGAGGAGTTTTTCAAGGCTAAGCTGCAGGTGAAGACGAGAGCTGCCGTTGAGCTCTATAGGCAGAGAAGAAGGGAAGAACCCCGGATTTTCAGAAAGAAGAAAAAAGAGCAAGAAGAGCGCGATCAGGGATATTGAGAGGTGCCACTCCAGGAGCGATGTTCGCAAGTTTTACCAAAGTGTAAAACGTCAAAGCCAATGATACAAGGCTCGAACAGAATGCTGTCGAGATGAACAGGGAAATATCGTAGTTCAGACACAGTCGATGCTGAGGAAGAACCACATATGCAGACTGTTAAACGGCGATGACTAACAACATTCCGCTGTCAGGCAGAACAACACATTCAACATTGGCAACGACAGCGAAAACTGCCAGCCACCCGACCTGAGTGGAGTGAGGATAGCAATATCTAAACTGAAGCTCAATAAGGCTGCCGGAAATAATGGCCTTCCCGCCGAGCTTTATAAAGCCGGCGGAGATGACTTGGTAAGTAACATCCACCAACATACAAGCTGAATCTGGTCGGAAGAAAGTATGTCTGAAGAATGGAACCTCAGCATCGTTTGCCTGATCCACAAAAAAGGAGCCCCTCTTAACTGCGCCAACTACAGATACAACATCGACTACAAGAAACTATCTACCGTAATATGTGAACTCTAGAAACCGCTAAAAAACAACCTGATCAACCCTCATCAGTGTGGTTTGAGGCCAAGAAAGTCCACAACCGATCAAATTTTCACACCTGGGCAGATCCCGGAAAAAAACAAAAGATGTCCACATGGATACCCACCGCCACCTATTCATCGATTTCAAATCCACATACGACAGCATTTATAGAGACGAACTGTACAGAGCCATGTTTAGTTTTGGTTTACTGCCCAAACTCTCGTAGGATGAAGATCGAGAATTCTCGCTGCTCCATCAGGGTCGGAAACTACCTCACCCTCACATTCGATACCAAAAAAAGGATTAAGGCAAGGCGATGCGCTACCATGGGAATTCATCCATTGATAGGAATCAATGGATGAAGCCTTGGTCGATTTGAGATTAAAAGTCTTCGAAAAATCTTCGGTCCCGTTTGCGTTGACAGGCTATGAAGATGAAGATTCAACCAAGAACTATACGAGCTATACAGCAACATGTTCCTAATAAAAACACTACGCATTGCACGTTTGAGATGGCTAAACCATGTAAAACGTATGGACACCAATACTCCGGCTCAAAGAGTCTTCGATTCCCATCCAGACGTTGGACGCAGTAGAGGAGGAACTCGCCTTAAGTGGCGCGCACAGGTAGAAACCGACCTCAACTAACTTGAAGTGCGCAACAGGAGGCAGTTAGCTAAGGACCGGGCTAATTGGAGAGGCATGTTGGTTGAGGGCCAGGTTCATTTTGGACTGTAGCGCAACTTAAGTAAGTAAGTAACTATGCGGAGTTTTTTGACTAGGGGCATGTCGCTGCACAGCTTGTGTGGTTCTTAATTGAATCTATTCCTTCATAGCCCGTCACGCAAACAGGACCGACGATTTGTTCGCTCAAGACTTTCTTCATTCGCTTTTGATATAATTTATGGACATGGTTCGACGTTTCAGAACAGGACTAGGATTATAAGGTTCTAAAGTAGGATCTTGTCAGTTTGCTTTGTTTAAGTGGCGCTACAGTCCGGAATGAACCTTGGCCTCAACTAACATGACTCTCCAACTAGCCCAGTCAATAGCTATCTGCCTCCCGTTTGGCGGTTTCGAAGTTTGTTGAGGTCGGGATAGAAGATTTTTCGAAGAATTTTCCTCTCAAATCGACCATGGATTTCTTCGTACACTTTTGATACGCTCCATACTTCAGCGCCGTTAAGCAGGACTGGGATGGTTAGGGTTTTATATAGGATCTCCTTAGTAGTTCGAGTGAAGAATTTACTACCGGATTGCCTTCTTAGCCTGAAGAAACAGCGATTTGCGAGAGTAATTCTTCGTATAATTTCTGACGAGTTGTTGTTTGTAGTATCAAACGTCAATGGTGACATTTTGTCCAATTTGACAATGGTGTGCGACCTTTCTAATTTCTGACCAGATATTGTCAGAGTTTATAGCGTAGCCGAGGTAGATAAAGTCCCGTACAAGCTCAATTTTATATCTGTCCATGTTAATGTTCTGATGTTGGCTCGGGAGTTTTTCACATGCATCTAAAGAATTATGCCTTAGTCCTTTTTTGGTATCGAATATTTTCATTAGGTGCTTGTCGATCCTGATGGAAGGGAAATTCTGCACCGTCATCCTATACAGGCGCACAAGTTAGCCAGCATAAAAACAGTAGACATGGCTCGGTAATGTTCGTTTCTATAAATGCTGTCGTATGCGGCTTTTAAATCGATGAAATGGTGATGGGTATGGATTTGGACTTTTGGAGTTTTTCTAGGATCTTTCTAGCCTTAAACCTTAAACCTTAAAAGCCGATAAAGTTGTTGTTCAACATTTGCGGGAGTTCACATGTTACGTCAGATAGGATCATGTAGACGATGTTGAGTAGTGGCGTCTGTTGTTGTCGATGTTAAGCGAAGTTTATTGTGGATCGTGCAAACAATTCTTAGGTTACATTTTTAAGGCAAACTTTCATCCAATAAAATTTAACTGATGAGTTAGTGGGTGTTACTTAATAAATTACCTCTACCGGCTTTAAAGGTTTGGTTAGGTTGCAATGGCTGATGAGTAAGTGTGTTACTTACCAAATGATCTCTACCGGACTTAAAGGTTGTTAAGTTGCACTGGCTGCAAGACACGCGCGTGCACACATAGACCATAAAGGTCCATGGTGGTACCCCGTGGATCTGTCAACTTCCCTATATTGGTTCGCCCAATTGAACCATTCAGAGCTGACTATATAGCATATGAGGTAGCCAGCTCACCTAGATTATTAAAGAATCGCTTTCCCAGGTGGAGTTTTCCTTTGTCTGAGAGAGCTGGACAAGAGCAGAGAAGCAGAAGTCATTGCTGAAGAGTTCTAGTCTTTTTTTTGCGTGTAGCCCTATAGAACAGTGTCATGAAGGCACACCTATTACGTTGCTGATGTTTGATCTTAAGCATTTTCAAACAGGTGGAACGCTTCTGATTGTAGTTGGGCCAGAGTTGCCTGGATACTTGACACGTTGTGCCGGTTATCCATCTGCGGTTTGTTTCCTGGGTAGCATCAAGGTATCAATGTATCAAGGGTTTTCTGGCAAGCTCATCCGATTTGCAGCTTCCTGGCATTCCTCTGTGGCCAGACACCTAAAAGAGGTGTCACTGAAGATGTTAATATACTTCGTTACATTCTCTTTCAGCCAGGCCAAGGCTTCTTTAATTGCCATGATTTCCACCTGAAAAACTTACAATGATTCGGAAAAGCGATTGCGTATTCTTAGGTTAAGCATATCGGAGAAAACACCTCCACCTACCTACTTTCGGCAGGAAAGCTTAAGGGTACATATTGCTTTCCTTATTTCACTAAGTTTGGGTGGTTGATAGTTTTCGCTGTCACCACTATTATTGAATCGTTTGCTCTGCCTGACAGCGGGAGATTTTTCGTCATCGCCATATTATATATGGCAGAAGTTGATTTTTCATATTTGTAACATCCCTGTGACTCAACTGCGATCTTTCGTTGTTCAACCCGACAGGGGTCTGTTCGGCAATTGCATCTAAGTATTTGACGTTTCATACTTTGGCAAAACATACGAGCATCTTTGCTGGAGTAGCACCTCTGGTGTCTTCGATCGCGCACTTTTCTTGCTCTTTTTTATTTTTTCTGAGAAGCCCGTGTTGTTTCCTTCTTCTCTCCCTATTAAGCTTTATTCGAGCCCTCGTCTTCACCTTTAACATATTCTTGTTGGCCTCATTTTTGGGTGTGAGCTCCTGTCGATATTCTTCATCAAAATAGGGGTTTCTCGCTAGTGTGCTCGAGAAATCTAGTAAAATAGTTTCGACGACGCTCAATGGCGTCTATCGTTTTCACCTTTGACATTGACTTGTGGACCTTGTTGTTCAGTGCGAGCATCTGTCGGCATTTTTCATCAAACTTGAGGTTTCGTAGTGTGCGCGAGAGAACTGGCACATCAGCTTCGACTGATCGTGTGGCTGGAAGACATCGTGGCAATATCGGGTGGTTAAGGGATACGAATTAGCAGTGCCTTGTACGATGGCTTACACCTCATCATCATCTTTAATTCAAATGCCTTTAATGATCTTAAAGACTTTTGAAAGCTTATTGAAGAATTCTGATGACTTTACATTTATTTGCTATATTTTTTTTTTCACCATATATTTGTTGCACCCCATATTCTACGTACATAGGTCTACATCCCATGCTGTTCCGTTGGGTTGAAACAATTTGGGATCCACTATTTCTCCACGACATTCATCATTTGTTCGAACCAACCTATCCTTGCCAGAGATAGTGCTTTCCTTTCATCGCAATATTATCGCCTGGTGGTCTTTAAAACCCGCCTGTCAGTATATTTTATGTAAACTAGCTTTCGCTCTTCTTCTTACGTAAAGGCATCATTAACTAAGTCCAGCAATTCAACCATCACACATACATCATCTTAACCACATATTTGCATAAATTGTAATTCGTCCGGAAAGTGATTGATAGGCACTCAGTGTACTTGGTAAAAATTTAGCTCCTTACACTCATTATTATTTTTTTTTTTTTTGGTTGACTAATTGTTTGTAAAGAAATTCGCGCGCTGTGCAGGAAAAAAACTTTCACCCACACTCAAGGAATGTGCAAATTTCACCCCCCATTAACGGTGAATTGAATTTCTTCCTTCTTTAGCCTTCAATCATTAGTCAATTTCAAATCAATTGGCAGAAAATCTGTATGCTGCATCCTGCGAAAATTTCCTCCCTCTTTCATTCAATATCAATCAAACAGCATCCTCCGCGTCACCAGGCGGCAAAGATGCCGCCATCATGATGGAGCACCCTCCACACATCACATACCACTTGGTAAAACATTAATTATACACTGTGGAGAGTTCACAAAATAACGGAACAATCTTACATGCAACCAAAAAATCATACAAAATTAATTATTTATCAACCACACAATCAATTGTGTGTGCCCCCACTACCACCACCCACCCTCCTTTCTAGGGTTTGTGGTATTTGTGACATAATTTCACCTCGAAGGAATTTTATCGTATGACAGGTGTACATACCTAACCAATAACGCCAAAAAAAATAAAAATGGTGACCTTAAAAACGGCCAGACTCAGACTTGGAAATGATTATTATCCTCCCTCCTCACGGATGAGATATATCATCTCCTGCGCGGAACATTTCAATTGGAACCATTCATCTTTGAAGTGGGTACCCCAGCCGGCCCAAAAATCTTTATAAATATTCATGCGGAATTGGGGGACTCTCTGTCGTGGCTTAAAATATCTCTGCACCCAGTCGACTGTTAAATGAAGATCACACAGGAATGCAGCATCCAACAACTTGCAGGAGTTCAGCGAGCGGCGCGCTGCCTTTGGGCGCACAATAAGTCGACGAAAGTCGACATGTAATGCCTGTCCGCTCGCATGCAGAGTGTGTATTCCGGGCTGTTAAGGTGCATGGATATACACAACCCAGCATCACCTTGCGGCTATAAGAAGCGCATATTTCCAAACGTGTGCATTACACGTTGGCACAGCAGTGGAAGGAAGACGGAGGACTGGTGGTTTTGCATGGAATGTGGTAGATGCCTTTATGACGTTGTGCCTTTAGCCTGTATGCGCTATACGACAAGAATGAAATACCACTGTTGCCTCCTGCCAGTGTAAAGGGTAAGAGTTGTGTCATCCGGTAGGAATTTTCTAACTCTGACGTGATTTCGTAATTATTTTTCTCCTTTTTGATCCTCTTACACAAAAAAAACGCATATTCCTTCCTAAACGTAGGTGGATACCCGCTCGTGTTGAGAGGTAAATCGTTTTTCGTCATGGTTCATCCTATATCAGGATTCATCATCGTCATCATCAAGCTTCACCATTTGAGAGGTTCTTCTTGTTTTTTTATTGTTATGCCTCCGTATACCTTTTTTGGGAAAGCCTACAATTGAAAAACGAATAGATGTGCAGATTGATATGTACGCATGTTTTTTGCACAACAAAAAATAAAGGATACCTGGACAAGTAGTCCCTTCCTTCTTTAGATGTATATGAATTTTTTTTTGTGGTTCTCTTTTGATTTTTCTTTTATACCTTGGAGGAGTTTTCAAGTGCCTGAGAGGAAAACAATATTTTAATACTCGAATCTTCGGAAAGGTCAAAAGATGATGGCACACAAAGAATAACAGACGGAAGGCGGGAAAAGTGCCCTTTTTTAGATCTTTTTAAAATGTTAGCTCCATATCGGGTGCTTATTATTATTTTATGGCATTTAATTATGCAGAGGGGATTCAGACATCTGGAAAGGTATTTACGGGCAACATATTAGGATGGGATATCAAATTGATCAACTGAAATACCAGCTCATAATAACATTTTTGTTGGGGAATTTTTATTAAGTTTGGGACTTTTTTTTTTTATTAAGATTAAGATTAACCAGTGACCTTAAGTATTTTGACACGCAATTATATTATTCCAAGAATAACAATTTTATGTGAGGGCTGAGCAAAGTAAGGTTAGTTGAGTCAACTTAGTTTTTGAAAACATTGATTGCTCGTTGAAGTTATTACGCCCGTAAGTAAAACTCACGCCAGTACACATTTTCCACAAATGTCAACATAAAGGTGGATTTTTCAATAAGCACATGTATCTCACTTCAGATACAGATAACTGGTCAAACCACTTAGCTTTTACCTAGCTGATGACTACCAACTTATAGACAGTATTTTCCTTGTGTAAGGTATTGGCCGTTGAGACCGTTGGGAATGATGTGTCCTCAAACTAAACCAGAGAGTCCATTCCCAAGATGGAATCAACGGTGGAGTATGCAGTCCCAGCTAGGATGAAAAAATTTAACAACATAGGTGAGCTACTTTGGCATATTCATATCATAGGTTATTCAGGCCCCATGAGATGGCGGAGGAAAAGCCGAAAGGCCAACGTCAGCGCTTAATCCGAATTCTTATCGCCCTGTGTCCTAGAAGTTATTAGTAAAATGGATCTGGCCTTCAGGTTGAGGGATTTGCATTACCCACTTACATAAAAAAAAAAGTTTATAAAGCAATCAATAGCCTTGGAAATGACTGATTTTATTGTTAACGACCACGCTAAATGAAGAAAGGACAGGAACGTTCATTATTCCACCTGGAATTTTTGAACATCAAAGTAGACGTGCAGCCAAACAACTAGTGGAAGCCCAAATCAGACATAATTAAAAAACGTCTAAACCGTCAAAGCATTATGGACACAGTCTCGAACAGAAACCTGTCTAGTGGAACAACGAAAAATCTGAGTTGAGTTACAGTCGACGCTGAGAACCACTTCGGAGACTGTCAAACGCCGATAACGAGCAGTCTTTCGCTGTCATGTAGAACGGACTTGTTTGGCCCTCAGTTCGGTTTTTGGTCAAGAAAGTACAGAGTTGATCAAATTTTCGATCTGGCATATCATGGAAAAAACCAAAAAAGTCCAAACCGATAAAAGAGACAAATTATACCGAGCCATGTCTAGTTTTGTTATACCGACCAAACTCCTTCGACAATGTAGGATGATGAGAATTCTCGGTGCATTATCTTGAGGGGATTGTGCAAAACTTCCGAGCCAACAACAGAGGCACAATTCTCCATAAATCAATGGAACTAGTAGCATATGATGACGATATTGATATCTTGGTCGGAATCAATGTTTGCTAGTATAGAAGATAAATCACCAGAGGGCAGCACACGTGAATCCTGTCAACACGCTAGGACACACATGACATTGACAAATAACTTTCATATATTGAGGCACTTTGTCTACCTCGACTTCGCAATTAAGTCTGACCAACTGATCATCACAACTGATCATCACAGTCCTGCTCTACGGTGCTGAAGCATAGACCGTATCAAAAGCGAATGAAGAAATCCTTGATCGATACCAAAAATTGTAGAACCCCTTTGGGTTTAAGAGCTGAAAAGAAGATTCAACCATTAACTATACAAGATGAACAGTGACATGGACCTCTGAATTGGACGTATAGGACGGATAGAATACATAGTGCGAATGGACCAATAAAACGGCTTGTAATAACGATTCCCAGTCAGACGTCGAGGTAGACCTCGACTTAAGTGGCGCGAACAAGTGGAAACCGACCTCAACCAACTTGAATTTTGCAACTGTTGGTAGATAAGGACCGGGCTCATGTTGGTTGAGGCCAGGATAATGTCGGACTGTATCAACACTCAGGTAAGTAAATTAGCTTCTAAAAACCAGGATATTCAAGAGCTGCGATAAAACAACTTGAACAAGGGCGTACAACTATCTTCAAAATAGCTACTCGAAGAAGAAAACCAGATAGACGACTAGATAAACAGACGAATATATAACCGATATATGTTATCATATGCTATTTTGACACTCACAGCTATTTTCCACTTAAAATTTTGACAGAAAGTCAGTATCACACCTCCGCGGAATGAAATGAGTCGTTTATTTCCAAAGTGAGTGCCCAAAACAAATTAAGCACCCACCGCGACTTATGTACGCAAAAAATAAATTTTTTTGGCGCAACAGGCTCGTAAGCACCCAGACCCGTGCTTTCTCACAACCATTCATGTGAGCCTGTGTACCGCCAGCACGATGGCTGAACCTCCTATTTTATGCCGACTCCGAACGGTGAATTTGAGATAAGATTTTCTTGACAATTGATGCTACTCGAATAATTTGTCAGATCATCACGAGAGCTGATGTACGCAAGCTTGTGCAAAAAGTGCGTGAGGCTGGTTTGACAACACTAATGGTCTCCGTCATCGTACGGTGCCGAGTGAGACTCAATTCACGAACATCAACTCGAACAGCCATGGATCTCAAGAGCCTAACTTTTCACGAAAATTCTTCACAAAGATCTCGGATTTTTCGCTTACAAGGTGCAATTGCATCAGCAATTGAAAGAGCACTACCATCCGCTTCGTTATCGCTTCACGGTTTGGGCCTTACAGCAGCTTGAATTGGACAACCATTTTGGGTGAAAAATCATTTTCATCTCGGCGGCTATAAGTAAAAGTAAGAAGGCTACGTTAACAAACAAAACTGCGGCATCTGGGGCTCGGAAAAACCTCACCATAATGTCGAGAACCCGATGCATCCACACAGAGTGACAGTTTAGTGCGGATTGTACGGTTTTCATTTGAAAATGAGGCTGGGAACAGCGTTTCGGTCAACGGTGGGCATTGCAGAGCCACGCTAACCGACTTTTAATATCCTATCCCAAGGTATATTAGTATTGACATTAAGTTTGTAGCATAGAGAAATAATTTCACTAGATATACCTCAAAGTATATGGATCGAATCAGAATTGCTAGCTGAGTCGATCTAGCCATGTCTGCCTGTCCGTCTGTGTGTCACCGATTTTTGGGCATATAGACTCTCTATCCTACAAAGCAGATAAAGAGAAAAAAAAAATTTAAATTCGCCCACTGCCACGCCCGTTTTTTGACAAAACGGTAAGGAATTATGAAAAATTTGGTGAACAAGATGCTAAGACGAAAAGATGTTTGGACAAATCTAATGTCTATATTTCGTCCATACAGATTTTTTTTTGGCACACCCACTTTTTGGGGGCGTTTCTAGTAAAAAAAAATGTTTAATGCAAAATAATTGGTTATGATAATATCAACATTTCGTTTATATATCATTTCAACCCACGCCCAATTTTTGGAGGCGTTTTGTTACAAAAAAACGTTTGTATACCCTACGCCTTACCAGCGGACTGTAGCGTTCTCATATATTTTTTATTGAAATTGAAGACATGAATTTGGACGACCTCTGGTTCAAGCAAGACAGCACGCAATGCTTGATAGGCCAAGCCATCACAACCCATGCTCACCAAATTCCCAAACCGCGATATCAGCCGTCTTGGCGATGTCAATTGGGCGACTCGGAGCTGCGATTTAACCCTTTTGGAATTTGATTTTTTGGGTAGCCTTGAAGGACCGATGTTATACCAACAATTCGGAAACGATTCAAGCATTTAAGGCCGATATCATCCAAGCAATCTGTGAGCTAGGACCGGAAAGCATCAACATGGTCTTGGAAAATTGGAGTGACAGAATGCGCTTCTGCGAAGCCAGCCGAGGCAGCCACTTGAACGACGTTGTGTTTCATAATTAATGGAAATATCAGCTCTTAGTTATAAAATTCATAATACATGAAAAAATTTGTTTTGTACATAATTGTTCATAAATTGTACATTGTACGTCTCCGTCATATAGGAGCCGCCTTTCCACAGTTCGTCGGAACACGTGGTAGATATGCGAAACGTCTCGGTCGTATAGGAGCCGCCTTTGGTAGATAAGCAAAACCGCGGATCTGTCGACTGTCGCGGATCTCGACTATGGAAATATTGGAAAGCTTAAGGCGGAATGAAGCGAACTTTCAAAATATTCATCAAAGACCATGGCTCGAGGCCATCGCTCTTGCAGTGTGAAACCGAATGAGTTTCACCAGAAAATTATTTATTCTGCTTTTGTTGGCCCCGTTGTAGTTAATTTTCAACTTACCCCAGTCATCACAATACTTTTGGATCTTGTCGAAGTCCCGCTGCAAAAGAGACCTCGACAGTAGGGGCTGCTTTGTGCGCGATAAGTTCGTCCGTATACGCAATTGCCTGAGTGAGACCACATATCATATCACTGGTGTAAAGGCTGAAGTGAATCGGCGAGTTTAACGCTCCCTGTTGCAGACCATTTTTAATGAAAAATTCGGTGGTAGAATTTACATTGCCACTTTTGACAACAAACGTTCTACCAGTCAACATGTCATGAAGCATATATCGTTAGTAGTGCATTACTTCTGTCAAGTCTTGTCAGCCTAAGATGAAGGCCCTCTAACCATACGTTGTCAAAAGCCTTCACTAAATCAATCAGACATGCACCCGTGCACTGTTTTTTTGGCTTTGTTCCATTGTATATCAGATACGAGTTTGGAGGCAGCATGAATATAGTCATGCCCTGCCTTGAAACCAAACTGGTTCTCTGGTATAATATTATTGTCCTCAGACCACTTGAACAGTCCCCGATTGAGAATCTCTTCGAATACCTTGCTGATTTTCGGAAGGAGACTTATCGACCGGAAATTTTCCGGATTGGAGTTGTCCTTTACTTTTTTCGGGAGAGGATGAACCACCGCCGACTTCCACCGCTCTGGGTAATATGAATTATTCAGCGCGTTTTTGAACAGCGTGACGTAAATGTCCACAGCTTCAGGGTGAAAGTGTCGCAGTACGATGTTGGAATACCATTAACTCCTGCTGACTTATTTTTCCTTATGGAATCGAAGATGATCTGGAGTTCCACCTTCGAGATTATCAGGGGACTAGACCCACTTCGATCGGCGACTATGGCGTTTGTCAAGTTTTCGTCATCAAACCGGATAAAACCGCGTTTCTCAGATCGCCATTGCGTTATGTCATTTCGGAGATAGAAATGATAGAGCAGATCATTGTTCTCCAGGACGCGGTTAGGGCGAATGCTTTTATTCACCTTATACACTTCATGATAGCCCCCACTGCCTCTACTTTCACCCGAGGATCTTCAATTACATAGAATCGTAACTTTTTGTGCGCACAGAAATCTTAAAATTACTCCACATTGACTGCAACCACAAATCCCTGTCTCACTATCACCCTTTTCTAGTTCATAGTCTTCTCTTCCAAGAACCCTAAATGCGTTCAGTGAAATAAAAAAAAATTTCTTCCTCCCTATTAATCCTTTTGTAAGCATTAATCATGCGATCGTGAAAATCCCCGTTTCCATTGAATAAATATTTTCTGCGCAGTTAGACCGGTAAGCACAATTTTAATTAATGGCACACGCGGTAAACATTACAACCCTAACCCTATTATGGTTTTACTACCCCTTGCCACTTTCCAACTCTCTTGACAAAGTATTAAATACGCCACTCTATATGAAGGTCCCTGTTCCCTCCCAGTAGTTTTGCACTTTCATCCCCTATAGCTACGTTATTGTGTTTGTTTCGCGGTAAACACATATGCGATACTTTCCCTTACACAAGTGCACATAGGCACGGATATAGCTGTGCCAATTTAATAAAAAAAAAAAACTCAACAGATGTCAACCAGTGTTAAATGTTTGTTTGACGGACGTCGTGTGACAGGGACCGTCAATTCAATCGGAAGCTCACATTAGCACAAGTCATTGTGCGGATTTAACCCAAACTGCCAATTAAAGTAATCGCGTAAATTTTATGTGAAATCGCAATCAAAAATGGACGTGAGGACGTGAGGACATGCGAATGTGGTGTGTGTGTCTGAGATTGATAATGATATGTGGTCATGGTTGCTTGCTTATCGATATACGTGTTGGAGATGAGCGTATTACATCCGTTTTGTCCTGGATGGGGTAGTTTGGTTTTTGTTTATTTTTGAAAACATATCCTGCCCGGAGAAGAGGAAATTCTATGAGGTCGTGTTCTTTTTTTTTTTAAGTGAGCAGCTGGGAGATAACATACTTTTGGGATGGAAAGTGAACTATAAATTGTCAAGGCAGTTGACATGTTTTCATTTAATTGAAATTTATTTAAAAAGGTCTCTATGATCGTTGTTAAATGGGATCAAGCATGGACCATGGTACTGCTTTCCCGAGGGCAAACAGCCCTGAAATTACAAATGCAAATGTTATTGTAAAGATGGTGTGTAAAAATACCTTTCGAAAGTGTATAACAGCAGGTTTAAAACCAATTCAAGCATTTCGCGTTAGGGCCGATTTTCTATGCTGAGTTAAATCTGAGTTAACCCAGAGTCAACTAACCCTGGATTAAAATTTAAATTCAATATAAAGCTGAGAACTGAATCTGAATATATCGTACACGTATATGAGTGCGGGTGTTGGGTGTTGTAGAACGAGGGTAGTCTCTGATTGGCCTTAACTTGGCAATGTCTAGTGGTTGTAACTCTGACTACACATCAAGTGCTAATTTCTAATGTCCAAGTGGTAACCATCGGGTACTGGTCTCATCCAACCGGATTCGACTTGCTAAACGATAAGTGCGAGTGTTGATAACAAGACGAAAAACAGCAACACTCTAAACAGCCAGATCAAAATGGCAAGGAATGAAAACCTGACCAGCTGTCCCAAGAGAATTTAGACTAACATGTTCGACCTATTCAGACAACAGGTTGTCTAGGATTTTTTAGAACTGCCTCTCTAGGTTGGGGTTGCGCTTTTGGTTTACTACCCACCCATGGAAAAATCTATATGTTACGCAGCAACCAATAACCTCGGAAAGGACTGATTTTATTGTTGACGACCCTGCTAAACGAAAAAAGCAAAACGACGTTGGTATCTGCACCTGGCATGTGAGAACACTAAACAGATGAGGGACAAGCGAACAACTAGCGGAAGCCCTAAACTGCTTCAAAGCAAGCATTACTGCCATCAAAGAAATACGACGGGATGGGCCGTGCAAAAAGAGGATGAAAAGTTGTGGCATCTTCTGCGGACCGTGTTATAGTGAGCAGAAACAGCGACTATTCGGTTGCGGATTTGTTATAAGTGCCAGATTTAGCCAAGAAGTCTTATGTTTCCAAGACAGTAACGAACGAATTGTAACAATCCTCACCAATGCCTAGTTCGCCATAATAAGCAGCATATGGGTTCACGCTCCGATGGAGGAAAGAGATGAAACTAAGGATTGCTTTTACGAGCTCCTTGAAAAAACCTATGAGCGACTACCGAAATACGATGGTAAAATCGTGCTGGGAGATTTGAATGCAAAGGTAGAAAGAGAAGACATCCTTAGCAGTATTGTCGGAAAACAACCTACACAACAACACGTCTGGTAAAGGGCTTAGGCTAATTAAATTCGCTACGAAACGAAATGCCAATATAGCCAGCACACGAACTATACAGAGCCATGTCTAGTTTTGGTATACCGCCCTAACTCCTCCGTTTGTGTAGGGTGAAAATGCAGAATTCTCGCTGCTTCATCAGGATCGGAAACGACCTCACCAAAACATTCGATACCAAAAAAGGATTTAAGCAAGGCGATGAGCTGTCATGTGACTGCATTAATTGGATTCTTGAGAGAATTGGGCAAAACGAGCCAACACCAGAGGCACAATTTTCGAAAAAAACCGGTGCAACTACTAGCATACGCCGACGATATTAACATCACTGGTATTACACAACGTGATGTCATAGCCACGATTGCTAGTATAGAGAAGAAAGCGTCAGAAATGGGCTTACAATATCGACGAATTGGAGAGAAAGTCACGATTGACAGATAAAACTTTCGGGTAGTACGGACTTTGTCTATCTCAGCTCCGCTATTAACTCTGTCAACAACATCTCGTCAGATATTAAACGAAGAATTATATTTGCTAACCGCTGTTTCTTCGGTCGTAGAAGGCAATTAAGCAGTAAAGCCTTCACTCAAATTACCAAGGAGATTGTATGTAAGAGCCTGATGATCCCAGTCCTGCTCTACGGCGCTGAAGCGTGGACCATATCAAAAGCGGATGAAGGAAGAGAGAAGAAAATTCTTCCAAAAATCTTCAGTCCCGGTTGCGTTGAGAGTCTGTGGAGACGAAGATTTAACCAAGAACTATACGAGCCGTACAGCGACAAAAAGTCTTGCATTGGACGTTTAAGATTGCTAGGACATGTAGAACGAATGGGCACCAATACTCCGGCTCACAAAGTCTTCGATTTCCAACCAGACGTCCGAGCTAAAACTCTACTCATCCCAATTATGCTCTTTACTTACTTACTGAAGTTTCGCAACAGTACGGAATGAACCTGAGCATCAACTAGCATGCCTCTCCAATCAGTTAAATCCTTAGCTAAATGCCTGCGGGTCTCCCTATACTGCGTGCCGCTGGGAATCGATGACTCTGCGAGCCGGAATATTATTGTCAGCATTCGCTCTTTATGGTCCAGCCATCTTAAACGTCAGACGGGCTCAGTGGCGCAATGGTTAGTGCGATTAACTGCGTTGCTGAAGGTCCTGGTTCCATTCCCAGCCGTAGCAACACCTATCTAAATGATTTTTCACTGGCCCTCCTCTCGTGATGATCTGACAAATCATCCGAGTAGTATTAATTTTCAAGAATAGCTTATGCCAACATCGCCGTTCGGATTCGGAATAAAACAGGAGGTTCCGCCATCGTGCAAGAAGTACACACACACATCATTGGTTGTGAAAAGGCTAGGAACTGGGTACACAGGCATGTAGCACTAACAAATTTGTTTTTTTTTTATCTTAAAAGTCAAATGCGGAGTTTTTTTTTTCAAATATGGTGATGTCGCTGTAAAGCTTGTATAGTTCTTAGCTGAATCTTCGTGTTTACCGCCCTTAACGCAAACGTGACAGAAAATTTTTTGAACAATTTTTTCGCTCAAAATGATTGTGATTTCCTTATTCACTGTTGATAGCGGCCATGCTTCAGCGCCGTAGAGCAGGACTGGGATGATCAGTTTCGTTTAATTTCTGACAAGATGTTGTTGTCAGAATTAGAAGTGGAGCCGAGATGGACAAAGTCCCGTACTACCTCGGCGTATTCTAGTTGTTACACCGATTTTTGGAAGATTCTGCCTCTGGCATTTTCTTGTGAGTTTTGCAAAATCCTTTTTCGGTATCGAATATTTCGGTGAGGTCGTTTCCGACCCTGATGGAGCAGGCCAATATGGAGTAGTTCGTTCAGCCAGGCAGCGAATGATTGTTCATCATCGCCGTTTAACAGTCTGCAGAAGTCCTCCTTCCATCCTCAGGATCGAATGTGTCCCATCTACCATCCTTAATTATTCATCGCGACAGATGGCTTTGGCGTTTTACATTTTAGTAAAAATTACGAACACCTTTCCTGGAGTGGCACCTCTGCCTTCGATCGCGCGTTTTTTTTTGTTTTTTTTTTCTGAATAGTTGGTGTTCTTCTAGCCTCTTAAGGCGTTTTAGAGACAAGGAAGTCTATAAAATTCAATGTTGGCTCCATCTTCACCTACAGCCTAGCCTTACATTCCTCATTTTTGGTTGCGAGCATCTGTCGGAATTCTTCAGGGGTTTCTTTTCGATTTGGTCGAGAAACCAATTATCTATTCCAGAACGATAGTGAGGAAATTGTATGATGGCGCGTCTTTTTGTCGGAATCTAGTACATCCTTGAAGAAGTTCAAATGAGCTATTTCCAAACTGAGAGACTAAGAATCTTTGTATAGAATCATGAAGACAAAATATCTGACTACATTATCCCTTACCACGATTTTAATTTAAAGTTCTGAATAAATATACCAGAAAGGACAAATGATCGTCAACTGCTATCCTGTTTGGAAACAGCAATCTACTCCGATCAAAAGAGACGAGTGGTGGGTGCATGGTGCATGACTTTCTCTTTCACAGCGAGTTGGGCATTACATCAAATCCCAAACATTAAATAATTTGACGATAATCATAATTTTGACAAAATACATAATGATGCTAAAAATGATATAAGAAATGTCGAAATGTGTTTAATCGAACGTTTATTCCGGAATTTGAAGGAATCGGTCTCCATGTGAATAATTATGTTTTTCCGTTGTTGGCAAAAATTGAAAATTTTGTTTAGGGATAGTTGGGCCAAAACTAATTATGTGGAATTGTTGAAAGTAGTATTAGTAGTGTAATCGTTAAATTTGACAAAATATTTCGCCAGAAATTGAAAATTTTCTCCCTTATGCAAAAATCCGTTATATGGATTTTCTCGAAAAAACTGGGAATGCATTTTTGTTCGAACTAATATGCTTATAGTATATATGAGGTTTATTCAAAAATTTAGGTTATGTATAACTTTTATATGGCAGATACCAGTAATGACAAGGCTAACAGTAAACAAAAAAAACGTCCTAGAGTTATGACCAAAAAAACGCTGGATACGAAGTTTGAAGAAAATCGGTGAAGTTGCTTAGGCTGGAGAGACCAGTACGGACAGACGAACTGACGGACGGAATTCCAAAAACCACTCAAATCAATCAAAACCTTTGAGGTCGAAAATTTTCACCAAAACAATATCTTTCTCTTTGTAAGAAAAAGTTAAAATTCGACATAGGTTTTGGAGTCCACTTCAAAAAGATTGGGTAAGCCAGTTAGACTTATGATTACCATACTCAAGTATATTATTCTCAGCATAGATACTTCTGTTTCTTTTTAATATAAACATAGGAGAGATATCACTAGGGCTGTGTGTTCTTCTTGACGCGTTAGCTGAGCATCTAAAACCCATCAAACACAGGTTTGCCGGCAAGGCTAGTGGCACTATAAACAAATATTATGTCACTCGTACCTATTCTTGTAAACAAAAAATTGTATAAATTCGTTTGACGAAACTATCTATAATTGGTTGTTGCTACATAAAACTGATGCAACCAGTGATTCCTACTAAACCCATCACTGAAGTTAATTTTTATTTTGCTGGACTTTACACCGATAATATAAGAAATTTGTATACACTACGAGATCGATTTTCCCAATACCAACTTTATGTTTCAATATAATTAAAAATAAAGCAAAATACAATAAATGCCCAGCATATGTATACATTATGTTTGTTTTGCCTGGTAAAACAAAAATATAAACATCACGATTGGATGTAGGCCTGCTATTAAGTTGCCAACTGCCTCAGGTCAAAACTGTTGTCACGCAGTTCTCTAATTTCCAGAAGAAATTTATTTCCAGCTATAAAAAAAAATAAAAATAAATAAAATGAAACCATTATCGAGGTCACAATCGTGACAATGTTGTCACACATTCAGACGAATGATTCATATCCCTATAAGATGATGTGCTGTTCCTGCAGCACATTTAACTAGCGTGAAAAATTCACCACACCTTACCATTGCAAATGGCAGAAAATTAAATTTCGAACGTACTTAGGTGTAATACACCATTTTTCAATAAATTTTAGTTTATTGGAATTTTTACAATTGATTTAGCGAGCTCCATGAACAGGTCGATGCCTCCAGTATTACTCTGTAACGGATAATATATCTTTCGCACCGGCTACCTATAGAGTCATTAATTTTATAAATTCAACGAAGCCTTGAAAATACAAACTCCCACGCTACACCAAGACGCGAAGAAATATTGAAAAATAAATTCGTGCATATGAATCACTCGAACCACTTACAGTATGTGATCGCCATCGCAGATCCAAGATATTAAATTGTGCGAAGTCTAAATGATTACAATTCTCCAAAGAAAAAAAAAAAAACAAAGAACAGGAGTATCTACGCCATTTGAATTTTTCTCGGTGAGTAATATGAATTAGTAGATGTGTGATGTATGTGGTGTGATTATATGACTAAGGGGATGGAAATTTCAGTTAATGAATGTCAAGTGGACTGTAGCTCGATTTAGATCCCTTTGATTCTGGTCAAGAAAACTGTCCAACGGGACTTGGATTATTTATTTAGATAGTTGCATTGTATTTGATAATAAAGAAATCCTATTTAGGGAAACAGCCCATTTAATGAACCTGTTCAGAACTCCTTGGATAACCTAACTCTCTAAATTTCTTATTTCTTCTTCTTAATTATAAGCAATTAGTGAGTAACTTTTCGTTAAAACATAATTGAGTGCAAAAAAAAAAAAAAAAAAAAACAGTTTGAGTGCGCATCATAGATTTAACGTAAAAACGTTGCTTTACATAACCGGAACTCCAATTGTGATTTTTGCGTCGTCTGTCCGATTTTATGCGTTTTTTATATTTCGGTTTTTAAGGTCATAATTCGTTGTGGTGTATGTGCAAAATCTTAATAGGCGTATATGTCGGATACGTCGGTTCGTATTTTGTGTTAAACAATATAAAACCATTTACGTCAAACGTGAAAGTATTAATAAATTTATAACGGCTTGATAGATACGGATACGTCACTTTGAGTGATAAATTGCGACCGGTAGATAATATACGCCAAATATCTCAAAATGCCAATTTTTACAGAAACGCCACTTTGTGTTTGGAACGACGATATGTGCGCGTATTAAAATTTATGTGATTGCAAAGTAACCGAAATTCAGAATTTTAGTTTTTTTCATAATTTACATGCACTCGAGGGGTTGTGAAAAATATTTACAATTTTTTTTTTGTATTTTGTGGTGTTAAAGAAATTGAGGATCAGAAGAAATGAGGTACCGATGCACATTGCTTTGTCAAAACTTAAAGATATAATGGGAAGGGAAATCAAAGTTTTTTATTGCATTTCACAATTAGTTGTGCGGATTATTTACGAATCTCCATATTTTAGCGAACGTCCGTAGATTTCCATTCGCAGCGTAGAGAGTATTGCTTCGAAGAGGTGGGCCAAACACAAGTTTCTTTTTAAAAATATAAAAAAGTGAACAATTAAAATGTTTTTAGCAAGATCAAACATTCCCATCAATTATGAAACACAATGTGGTTCAAGTGGCTGAATCGGCTGGCTTCGCAGTAGCGCATTCTGTCAATCCAATTTTTCAAGAACTTGTTGATGGTTTCTGGCTGTAGATCACGGATTGCTCGATTGATATTGGCCTTAAGTGCTTGAATAATTTCCGGATTGTTGGCATAACATCGGGCCTTCACGGTTCCCCACAAAAAAAATCCAAAGTGGTCGAATTGCAGCTCCGAGGCGGGCAATTGGCATTGCCAAGACTACGATGCAGTCTTGCATGGCGCGACATCCTGCATGAAACATAGGTCGGTCAAGTTCACATATTCAATTTCTGTAACAAAAAAGGCGGTTAACATGGCTCTGTAACGCCCACCGTTGACCGAAACCATCTTACCAACCTCATTTTCGAAGAAAAATTATCCAATGATGCCACCACTCCAAAATTCGCACCAAACTGTCACTCTCTGCATTTTCTACTCGACAATAAGGTGCGGTTTTTCGAGTCCCAGATGCGACAATTTTGTTTGTTAACGTGCGCCCGTCACAAAATATGTCTTTTCGCCCAAAATCATTGTCCAATTCAAGCTGCTGTAAGGCTGAAACTAAACTTGCTGAGTCAATTGGAACTTGTAAGCCAATAATCTGAGATCTTTTTGTAGAATTCTCCTCAGGATAACGTTTGAAGTGTTGAGCTGTTGAGATCGATGACCAGTCGATGTTCGTGAATTCACTCTCGCATTTTCGGATACAGCAGCTATAATCTCGTCCGTGCGCACCGTAAGATGGCGGGGACCATTCAAGCGTAAAGCGACCGCGGATATATGATACTGACTTTCTGTCAAGACTTCGAGCGGGAAACAGCTGTCAGTGTCAAAATATCCCATGAATTAACTACATGAAAATGCAGCAATCGGCTTTTACAAAGTTAACGCCAATTTTTGGAATTCGGCTTTTGCTCAGCGTTATTTGATGGCACCCGGCTATACGAATCCTTTCATACCCTATCCGTTCCATCTTCAAAATTAATATCTCCAAAATGTGGTCTTTATGGGATAAAATATAGAAAATGGTCTTTTTGGTTCGACAAAAAACGACGTTTTTCTATGGTATATGCTATGTGGTAGGGTAAATAAATGGTTTTTGTAAGAAAACGCCCTCAAAAAGTGGGCGCTCTCAAATGAGCAATGAACGATGTATGCATGTTAATATTACCAATGATTTTGCATCAAAAGTTTTTCGGAATATTTTCAAATTTGACTGAAAATTGTTTTTTTTAATGAAAACACCCCCAAAAAGAGGGCGTTGCAAAAAACTTTGTAGTGACAATATACATATATATTTATATATTGGGATTGTCTTAATATGTTGTTCGTACAATTTTTAAAAGTTTTTTACTGGTTGGCCAAAAGAACGTTTTTCCTGAAAAGTAAGCGTGGCTGTGGGCGGATTTTAATTTTTCTTACACTTGTTCTGTAGCAACGCACAAGAATCCTATACACCAAATTTCATTCTCCAAGCTCAACCTTGAAGACCTTAAGATCGGTGACATACAAACAGACGGACGGACAGACATTTCTCAACCGACTCGCAGCTAGCGATTCTGAGTCGATTCATATGCTTTGAGGTATATCTACCCGAATTATTTCTCTCTGTTACAAACTATGCATCAAAACTAATACACCCCTATGGTAGAGGGTATAAAAATAACCCAATAGATGGTCCCAGATGCAATTGGCTTTTTTGATTAGAACATTGGTAGACATTTCCACTATGTTCAACCGAAACCAATGAGTTCGCAATTCCTATGTCTCCTATACGTTTTGTCGCATAAATTTTAATTATTCCTTGGAGGGCAATATAACTGTGACGTGGGTGTCGATAGGGTGTACAAACGCCACATAAATTGTTGATAGATCAGAAGGGTTGAAATATTTCTTCGGACCGTGATTCATGAAACCTAGACATATTGTACCATTTTTAGCGACTTTGAAAATGCGAAAACGTTGTCGTTCCAACGTAAGTCGTTACTTAAACAAATACCAAGCCTAGAGTCACGAATAAAGGCTGAAGATTTTAGTTTCGCTTTTATGACAGAAGACAGCACTTTTTTAAGAAAGCGTTGAATTCTACTCTGTCGGATTTACCCCAGTTGATAGTGCTGCAAAGTTCGGAACTAATTGTGCTTAACATATTTTGTCCACTTCCGAAGATGAGGGATAACGAATGAAAGTACTGTCCATCAGCGAAGGAATATATTGGAGAAGAAGTTGCAAGCAGGAGATGATTTATAAAAAATGAGAAAATGATCCAGAGACAAAATAGAGCCCTAGGTCCCACCAGCATTTGTTTGGTGAGTTGTAGACCTGAAACCCCAGACATCAACTCGAATTGAAAGCTTTGAAATATAATTTCTAATCCATAGAAGACTTTTTTTGTCGATTCCAATTGTAAGCATTTTTGACAAAAGGGCTTGATGTAAAACCCCGTCAAATGTCTTTAAAATATCAACGCAACAATCTTCCTTAAACCACCATGGATTGGTTTCACTTTTCGTTGAGATTAGTCATCAAATCAAAGAACCCGTTGCTGCGAAAGCCATACTGCTGGTCACTAAGATGTTTTCGTGTTGCGACGTATTTTATGAGCTGATGATCTATCAATGATCGATTGTTTCCATGAGTTTGGGAAAAAGCGATATAAGCGCAAATGATCGGTAACTGCAGGTGAAGGAGGCTTCGTCTTTATTTTGGAAAAAAATTAAAAAAAATCAGTTCTCCATCTTCTCCGATAGAGTTCTGATGAGTAGAAATAGAAAAGCTTACGCAGTGGTTTTTGGTAGCTTCCATCTGGAACAGCGAATTTGTGTATGTTTTACAGTCCGGAATGAACCTGAGCCTCAACCACCATGCCTCTCCAATTAGCCCGGCCCTTAGCTAACTGCCTCCAGTTGCGCACTCCAAGTTGGTTCAGGTCGGTTTTAACTTGTGAGCCCCACTTAAGGTGAGGTCTTCCTCTACTGCGTCTGTCTGGCTGGGAATCGAAGACTCTCGAGCTGGAGTATTGGTGTCCATTCGTTCTACATGTCCTAGCCATCTTAAACATCCAATGCGGAGGTTTTTTTTTGACCAGGGGCATGTTGCTGGGGCATGTTGCTGTACAGTTCGTATAGTTCATGGTTGAATTTTCGTCTCCACAGCCCGTCAATTCAAAACGGACCGTAGATTTTCGAAGAATTTTCCTCTCGACTCGACCAAAGATTTCTTCATTAATTTTTGATACAGTCCATGCTTCAGCGGCGTAGAGCAGGACTAGGATAATAATTGGATGTCGATAGTAGTTCGAGTGAGGGCTTAACTATACTAAATTGCCTTCTTAGCACCAAGAAACAGCGGTTGGCAAGAGTAATTCTTCGTTTAATTTCTGAAGAGATGTTGTTGTCAGGGTTAATAGCGTAGCCGAGGTAGACAAAGTCCCGTGCTACCTTTAAGTTACATCTGTCAATGGAGACGTTCTGTCCCATTAATCGATGTTGTGTGTCCTTTCGTGTTTACAGCATATACTTCGTCTTGCTGTCATTTACTGCTAAACCCATTTTTGCAGATTCCTTCCCTTACTAGCAAACGTGGCTATTACATCACGTTGAGTCCTACCAATGATGTCAATATCGTCGGCGTTTGCTAGTTCTTGCACTGATTTTTGGAAAATTGTGCCTCTGAGTTTTGCACAATCTTCTCAAGAATCATATTGAAGAAAACACAAGACAGCACATCGCCTTGCCCAAATTCTTTTTTGGTATCGAATGTGTCAGTGATGTCGTTTCCGACCCTGATTGAGCAGCGATAATTATCCGTCGAAATCCTACACAAACGGACGAGTTTGGGCGGTATACCAAAACTAGGGATGGAACTGTATAGTTCGTCTCTATAAATGCTGTCGTATGCGGCTTTGAAATCGATGAATAGATGGTGGGTATCGATTTGGACTACTTGGGTTTTTTCCAGAATCTGCGGAAGTGTGAAGATTTGATCAGTTGTGGACTTTCCTGGCCTAAAACCACACTGATAAGGGCCGATCAGGTTTGTGGTAAACGTTTTCAGGCATTCACATATAACGGCAGATATGGCCTTGTAGGCTATGATTAGGAGACTTTTTCCTCTGCAATTAGGTTGTACTCTTGCAGCTCATACAGTGTGTAGTGTTTGATTTATGACTAAACACATAAAACATGTAATTTTTACAATAACTGGTCGGCACAAATAAGCATAACGGACATAGCAACCCCTTAATTATCTAATTGTACATCCCTAATCCACCTTTTCCCGAATGACGAGGATCACACCCTTCTACAAACACGAATAGATACAACGGCCCCTATCTGCAGCTATTACAAGACTAATGTATTTATATACACATAAGTGCCAGTAGATACACATAATGCTCACCGTCTGTCGGTTGACTAAAGCATTAGGTAATCCACTCCATATCTGATAACTCGATCCGCCCAGACTTCATAAGACAAATCAAATTAACGTAAAAGGGATCTCCTTTGATATTGGCCGACTTTTATGAACCACTTGGCGGGTTTGTTTGTCAAACTAATCCGTACATCTCCTCGGATAATAAAATCTTCCCATCTCATTGTTAGAAGCCCTAAATTTGGTTTCATGGTCTCATAGGTGTCCAAAATGCACATGTAACAATATTTTGAATGGTGGTAAACCAGTAAACCGCAGCGGTATCTCACCATCGTCGCACCACACACGGCCGTAAATATTCAAATTAACTGCGTTTTCAAGTGTCCATTATAGTCTTCAGAGGACACATTAAAAGAAATTAAATGTTAACACTCCATTGGATAAGCTGAGATAAATTATGAGAAGAAGGAGACACGCACCGCGACAACTCATAAAAAAAAATCGTCCTCTCTGGGACCGCGATCGGTCTAATCAAGTGGTTAATCGTGTCCCCATGTTCACATTCAAATGTGCGTCTCCTCGCAGACAACTCACTCAATACACCCATACCACGGGTAGGGTGCACACTTTGGAAATCCAAGCCAACTATTGGAATGGGATATTTCATGACAATGGAATTGTCCTCCAGTGTACATCGTGTGATGACACTAACGACTGTCATGCCAGACCACACAAGCAGCCCTCCAATTTGGAGGTCCATACCCTTCAATTGGACCTTATCCTGTTGAACAAGTATCTTTTCCCTGTTCTTTTCATTGGATATCAGATGGATCACCCATTAATAACAAATGAAAGGAATCATTTTCGGAAACCCGTTCTTGTCCTGAGAAAATAAAAATAAGTGGGAAAAAAAGAGATGCAGAGAATGCTTCGAGGATATGCCAAGCAATGCTGAAATGGGTTACCGGTACCGCTTAAGTGGGCCTTATTCTCCGAACTTCATTTGGAGAGTAAGCGATAAATTATATATTGTGGGCTTGAATCTTCTTTTTTTTTTGGGTGGGTAATTGATGGCAAAGTAATTTAGTACGACTTACAATTTTCGGACACAAACGAGATGCGAGTCTTTTGGCGGGGCATGTTAATTTGTGAGCAGGTACTCAATTGTGGCTGACAGTTCACTGTCATACTTCATATTCATAACCTGCCCTAACGAGTTTGGGCACAATTATCGTTTTTTTTTTAAGGAATTTCATTTAAGTACTCAATTCGAGCTTAATTTGGGTTTTGGTAGGCTTTAGGCTAATCATGTTTACTGTTGTATTGTAACTATTACTTTATGTAGATTGCAAGCTTTAAAGTCGGAATGGCTTATGGGTTTTTTACAACATGGGATGTGGCAAAACTGATATGACACAAACTGCTAGCTACTCTACTCGACGTGCAACCGACCCGTCGAAGGCCTTCCTTGCTTCATTTTCATTATTTACTTCGTTTTTCAAGCCCAGAGCTCTGGAGTCCGTATTCGTTTAATCATTTAACCGGTCCGGCCTTCTATGTTATCGAAACTAAAGGCTAGGACTCTAAAATTCTCTTGGTGTGATCTTTACATTTCATTCGATCGATGTAGCCAAGTAACCGACGAGTTTTTAACTATTGTAACGGGTGATTTTATAAGCGTAGTTTAAAAATCGCATAAAACACTCAAATTTGCATCAAATATTGAAAATTGTTATTGTAATCAGTAAATAGGCCTTTACCATTAACGTTTTAAAGACAACTTCATGTAAATGTTGTCCGCGGCTCCGTTTCAAATGGTCCATTCGGAAGGTCCAATTTTGCGTCAGTTTTTCGAGCATTTCGTCCTGTATTCCACGAATTACGCGTGTTATGTTATCCTGTAATGCTTAAATCGTGTTCAGCTTATCCACATAGATTAACGACCTTACATAACCCCACAAGAAATAATCAAGAGGCGTTAAAAGGCATGATCTTGGCGGACAACGGTCGTCTTTGAATATAAATGGACCGATGTTGCCACCATCCCATAAACCACAACAAACTGTCATTTTTCGGGATGCATCGCTAATTCTTGTATGTCATGTGGCTGTTCATCAATCACTCCAAATACGACAGTTTTGCTCATTTATGAATCCGTGGAGCCAGAAATGGGGTCGATTATGACGGCAATAACTTGGTCGTAACAAACGGTGTACATTTTTCACAGAGCACGAATTTTGATAAAAAATTTCAATAATTTGCAATCGTTGCTCGTTTGTAAGTCTTTCCATGATTAAATGGCAGGGTATAGTGAAAACTTGACGTTTGAATGCCATTACTAACCAGTGCTGCTAACCGGAAAAACTTAACTCTTAAAAATTCACCCTTACTAACGGGTGATCCAAGTAGAGATACTTTTTTCAATAGCCTTTTTTGACAGATCACGTGTGAGTCGTGTCATGCTGTCATGCTATTTTTGTTTAGTATTGTTTGGCATTTCATAATGGAAAGACTTACGCGTGAACAACGTTTACAAATTGTTCAACTTTATTATGAAAGTTCACGTTCTGTGAGGAATGTGTTTCGTGCACTTCGCTCAACTTATGGTCAACATAATCGGCCTACTGAGCGTACTGTTCGCAACACCATCACCCATTTTGACCGAATAGACCACGTCCAGCACGCTGTGAAGAAAATATAGCGGCCGTAGCTGAGAGTGTACACGAAGACCGTAGAGAGTCGATTCGGCGCCGTTCGCAGCAACTCGGACTGACGTATGGAACGACTTGGCGCATTTTACGTCAAGATCTTAAATTGAAAGCGTACAAAATACAGCTTGTGCAACAACTGAAGCCGCTCGACCTTACCAAGCGACATCGCTTCGCTCTATGGGCTCTTGAAAAGTTCCAAGAAGATCTGACGTTTTCGAGGCAAATTTTGTTTAGCGATGAGGCCCATTTCTGGCTCAATGGGTATGTAAACAAACAAAATTGCCGCATTTGGGACGTAGAGCAACCTGAAGAGATTGAAGAACTGCCACTTCATCCAGAAAAAAACAACGTTTGGTGTGGTTTGTGGGCCGGTGGAATCATCGGTCCATATTTCTTTAAAAATTATGCCGGTGCGAACGTAACCGTCAATGGCGACCGTTATCGTGCCATGATAACCGACTATTTGATGCCTGAAATTGAAGCTCGTGATCTCGGCGACATTTGGTTTCAGCAAGACGGCGCCACTTCCCACACATCGCATCAATCAATGGACTTATTGAGAGAAAATTTCGGTGAGCACATAATTTCACGTTTTGGGCCGGTCGATTGGCCACCAAGATCGTGTGATATCATACCGTTAGACTTTTTCCTGTGGGGATATGTAAAGTCAAAAGCTTATACCGACAAACCCGCTTCGATTCAGTCCTTGGAAAAAAACATCACGCGTGTCATTCGCCAGTTACCAGTCGAAATGCTCGAACGAGTGATCGAAAATTGGACTCAACGGATGGACCATCTGCGACGTAGCAACGGCCAACATTTGATAGACATAATCTTCAAAAAATAAATGCCAAAGAATGTTCTTTCAAATGATAATAAACATTCTCCATTAAATTTGAATTTTCTGTGTTTTTTTCTTTAAAAAAGTAGGGAACCTCGAAATGGATCACCCTATTTATTCACATCTTGGTACTTACATTCTTATGTGGCGCTATTAGCGGTGTTAGCCCGGTCCTAACATAACTTCCTCCAGTTGTGCACCTAAAGTTGGTTGAATTCGGTTTCAACCTATGTGCGCCACTTAAGACGAAGTCTTCCTCTGCTGCGTCCGACATATTGTTGGGAATTGAAGACTCTGCGAGCTGTAGCTTTGGTGTCCATTCGCTTTACATATCTAACCGATCTTAAGCCCTGGTTTCGTCTCCATAGTCCGTGAACCCAAACGGGAATGAATAATTTTTTCTCAAATGACCAAGGATTTCTTCATCCGATTTAATTATGGTCCATGCTACGGCGCGCGCGTTAGATCAGACTGCGATGATCATGTCCTTTATAGGATCTTCTTAGTGATGGCTTAACTGCTAAATTGCCGCTTCATTCTTTATACTAGCAAACGTTGCTGTGACATCACGTTGAACCCGGTGCAGTGTTATATCCCTTGCGGTAATAGACCCAAATGGGGCTTAGTTCCCAAAACAAAGGAAAAGCCCCAACGGGGCTTTCTTTCTTTTCGAAGTAGAAATAAGTCCCGGTACCACAAAACATTAAAACCTGCGGGTTGGATGTGTTCGAGTTTGGATTCATGCAAAACGAAATAAGCCCTACAAGCAGAAGGAATTTACAGCCGCAGGACTTATTCCCATTTCGAAAAATAAATAAGCCCCGCAGGGGTTGGTTTGGTGTAGAAGCAAAGTGCAACCCCAGTGCTTGGGCTTACTGTTGGACTTTGGATGTGTGCATTAACAGCCGTGGAACTTAATTCCTTTTCTAGAGAATTAGGCCATGTGTGGTTATTACACTGCACCGCTCCGGAGTTTTTTTTACAATCCTCGCAAGGACAATGCTAAAGAAGTCACAGAAAGTACGTAACATTGTCGAAATCCTTTTTTGGTATCGAATGTTTTGGTGAGGTCGTTGCTGACCCTGATAGAGCAGCGATAATTGTTCACTGATGGACTGTATACCAAAACTCAATTCAAAGCTCTATTCCTCACGTCGTATATACGGTTTTGAAATAGAGGAATATGTGGTAGTTATATCGATTTAGCCTTCTTGGGATTTGTTTGCATAACCTGCGAAGCGTAAAGATTTGATCAGATATGGACTTTCCTTTCCTAAATATCCGATCAGGTTGTTACGAACTAGTTGCGTCATATAGATCCTGTAGATAATGTTGAGGACTTTGACTTTTTAGCATTTTAGAGGGTTTCCGTTTTTGTGGATCAGGCAGCAAATGCTGAGGTTCCATTATCTACGGATACTCTCATCCGAACATATTTTGCTTTATAAAGCTCAGCAGGAAGGTCGTCATTTCCAGCAGAATTGTTAAGCTTAAATTTAGATATTGCTATCCTCTCTTCACTTAGGTCGAGTTTATGGTAGTTTTCGTTGTCGTTTTCATTTTCGTCAGAAGGCGTCGATAAATTCACTTTCCGTTTCCATCAGAGAGTTACATAAATTAACAAAAATTCCCCAAAGACAAACAAATCGATCATCAAAACAAAATCCCCACAAAGTACACTTAAAACTGCTCCCATTTTAAAAACAAAAACTTAAATAATTCTCAGCTTAAATAAGTTATTGACCCCCGAACACTGGCGAGGGCAAACGTTAGCTAACTTTTAAAATAATTGAAGTTGATCTCTTCAAGTGAAAGTGAAACCACCATAATTACTCAAGAAAACAGTAGACGCACTTGCTGAGTACAAAATTTGGGGAAATTGTATTTTCTCAGCTGAAATGGAACAACGAAAAAAAAAAATCCAAAAGGGTGTTCCGAAAAGTGAATTAATTTACGCCAAGGAAGCCAGTCTATATGCTCGCAATTGATGGTAGGTGGGTGTGGCGGTACCGCTTCGAGCATTTGTTAAAATTAAATCCAATTCCCGAACAAAAAAAAAAAACAGAATCACCCACATCCAAGCGTCTGAAAACTACCAATTGACCAAATGTAACACCACGGAACTGCAGACGAACCGCAAACATAGGAACATGGGGGTGTACTGTTGTTTTATTCGTTTGCTTTAAATAAATTTACAGTTGAGTGGAGATGGTTTTCGGTTGAATTTTATTATTCGATTTTTTTGATTTTCAGGGGTTAGAGTTAAGGGTTCATCAAATGGTTAAACTATTTTTAGAGAAGGGTGCAAAATCATGGAGGAATCTTTCCACAGGTGTACTTTTCCGGTTTTAACAAACAAATATAATATTTAAAACAAACAGGCTAAAGGTGTATTATGAATTCGAAATAAATATTTTCATATTGTTGAAGCAACATCCTGCAAGTATTTGTATGTCAAATTACCATGGAGGATCGAACAGTTTTAAATTAGTCCTGTGTTCCCGTAAACTTTAATTGCATTAACTGATTTTTTTAAAATCGTCAAAACTACACTACCGAGTCGATTTTTTTACCTTTGGTAAGTAAGAGTCAAGAGGTTCGATAGAGGATCAGCCACAATCCGTATCACCCCCAATGCAAGGTTCGTTGGAAACATCGATCTTTTACGTTAAATTGCATGGTAAAGGTCGGTTCCTGTTCATTTACAAAAACATCGCCTGTTTGCGACTTCAATTTGGTGAAACTTGCATCGGGGATAGTGTTTGCACCTGAAAAAAGTTCAACTGATACAAAAATATAAGTCGGACGATTACAGACAAAGTCGTGTGCTCGCCAATTTAGCTCTGGAGCAGTTGAAAATTGATGAAAGATGAAAATGTCTGCAAAAAAATCGTCTTTAGCGACAAGGCCTAGTTCTGAATGAATCGATGTGTGAACAAGCAACATTTTCAAATTGTCATTTCATGCCATTTCATATCACTAGGTTTCCGCGACTACAAAACCACAATCCTAACCCATATCCAAATGGTTGAACCCCCCAACCAAATCGACAATGCGTGCTCATAGATGTAAATCTGGCATTCAACATCTTGCATCTACTCATAATAAGGGGGGAAAACGTCGACTCTGACGATTTTCTCGTCGCTACCAAATTCAAAGCTCGAATATCCAACTGCAAGTAGCTACGAATGGACCTTAATAGAGACTTCACATTGGTTGCCTTATTGAAACGGATATTGCCAGAGTCTACAAGGAACAACTGACAGAAAGACTCCCCGCTGTGCCCTCATTCTTCACCTACCATCCCGTATGAAGATATTTGCAAGTACCAAAAAGAGGTAATAGAAGAAGCACCCATCAAGGCCTGACAATGCAAAACCCAATGCAAATATAAATATCAAGCCAGAATAATGGAAGAGAAGGAAATCCTAGGTAGGATATTCTCTCATCTCTTGGAAATCGATGAATAGTCTCGCTACAACAAGAACATCCGTCACTTAAAAAAAAGCCAAACAAATGGTACTTGGCTTCAAAATAGGAACAGATGCGCAGGCAGCATTTCCAGCAACTGCTTAATGGGAACAATGTCAACGAAGTCAACAGTCAAAGAAGAGGAAACGGTTCTGATAGCTTACAAGCGGAACTTTTTAAATATGGAGGCTATGCCAAGAAAACGGAAGAACATCAGGATAGCCGGTTCTGATAGCTTACATGCGGAAATTTTAAAATATGGAGGCAATGCCATGCACCAAACATCAACAAAGTCAAGATGGTTGAGAGTATGCCCGATGACTGGAATATCAGGTCCACATATTCCCATCTACAAAAAAGACGATCGCATGTAGGTATTGGACCAGCTACCGTGACCTATCCCTATCACGAGACATACAAGACTAAGCTGCAGGTGATGACTCCAGGAAAGATGTTCGTAAGTTTTACCAAAGTTTAAAACGTTAAAGCTAATAGGGATACAGAAGCGGACAGAATTTCGAGGGTGGACTGATGCTTGCAGCCAAAAACGAGGCATACAAGGCTAATCTGCAGGTGAACCCGAGAGCTGCCATTGAGCTTTATAGACATAGAGAAGGGAAAACAGCATCTTGGCTTTTCAGAAAAAATTGGCAAAAATAACTTACGACCTAAGGAAAGATGAAAGATGAGATGAAAGATGATAAAAGAACTCAAGGAATGATGAACGTAAGATTTACCAAAGTTTAAAACGTCAATGCTACCAGGGATACAAGGAGCAAACAGAATGTCGGGTGACGACTTATGCTCGCTACCAAGAACGAGGTATACAAGGCTAATCTGCAATTGAACTCGAGAGCTGCCATTGAGCTTTTTAGACATAGAAGGCGGTAAAAGACCATCTTTGCTATTCAGAAAAAATTAGGAAAAAAAAACTTGCGATCGAAAGTGTCACTTCAGGAAAGGTGTTCGTAAGTTTTACCAAAGCTTTAAACGTCAATGCTACCAGGGATACGAGGAGCAAACAGAATGTCGGGTGACGACTTATGCTCGCAGCCAAGAACGAGGCATACAAGGCTAATCTGCAGGTGAACCAGACAGCTGCCATTGAGCTTTATAGACATAGAAGGATGGAAAACAACATCCTGACTTTTTAGAAAAAAGTGGGCAAAAAATAACTTACGACTCAATGTGCCACTTCAGGAAAGGTGTACGTAAGTTTTAACAAAGTTTAAAACTTGAAAGCCAGGGATACAAGGTGCGAATAGAATCCTGTCGAGATGAACAAGGAAAAATCGTAGTTGAGACAGAGTCGATGCAGACTGTTAAACGGCGATGTCGAAGAATCTTCCGCTGCCAGCAGAGCGAAAGATTTAATACTGGCGACGGCAGCGAAAACTACCAACCACCTGACCAATAAGTGAAGTGAGGATACCAATTTCTGAACTTAAGATTAACAGGGACAGGAAGTGGTAGTCTTCCTGTCGAGCTTCATAAAGCGCATGGAAATCATATGGTAAGTAACATTCACCAAGTCATAAGAAAAATTTGGTCGGATACCTAAAGAGTGGAATTACAGCTTCGTTTGCTCAGTTCACATAAAAATGGGTGGATGTCAAGAATGATGTTGAAAAAGTAACATGACAATGCATTGCCTCACCGAAATCCTTTTTTTTTTTTTCATGGAATGTGTCGGTGAGGTCGTTGCCAACCTCGACATAGCAACAAGCATTTTCCATCGTCCTCCTGCACAGACTGTATCATTTCATGGCATATAAAAAAAAAAACAGAAAAACCAACATGCGATCTGGTTGTCATTATACTTTCAAAATTAATCCAATTAAAACATGTTTGCATTTTCATTTTCTTTTTTTTTTTCAAAAGTTCATCGGAAACCTTGATTCCCACACACATTCCTATCGCTATAAATGCCAAAGAGTTCAAAATAGAAACCTATTTGTCCATCCCATATGGAGATCTACTAACTACGTCAACCCCCACGCAACTAGCACACGTTCCTGCATAATTCACGTCCTAATTACCTTGTGCACCGTAATAAAAATATTTTCCACATTCACCCGACCGTTGCTTAAGAAAATAAATAAACGTGTCAAATGTTCGAAAACGTCGTTTATTAGAGTACCAGCTGATACCCTGTACACATCCAATTAGCATTTTATCAGCGATGCACTTTCGAAAACTAATAAATTATCCACCACCTATATACACGCGTATTCCCCTAAGCATAAGGATAATTAATGAATCCGTTTATGGACACACTTAGACATGTAATGTCAATGTCAATATACAGTGTCAGTCCATCGTGTTAAATTATTACGAGCAATATTTTGTGTCATGCCTTTGTCCAATCGATTTATTTCGTCAAGTCACCAATCTATCCTGGGACAACAAACCCCAGATGTGATAGTGGTCAGTGATGGGAAATATACGCATGTTGAGGATGTTTAGGGGTGCAAAGGATAGGAAAATAATGATAAGTGGAAATATAAATATTTTCTACTTTTGATGAAGACAACATTTTTTAGGGGTTCTTGAAATATACATCAGGCAGACATCATTCCTAAGCTTTTGGAGGAGTCTCCAAATAGATAAATGGGTTTCTTATGTAGCTATCATGGCTTCGAAGCGTAAGATAGCAGTGCTTCATGGATGGGAAGTCTGGTATGATATATGTCTGTAAACCATTATAATTGGCTGGTTGGTTTTCAAAGACACTATTTGAGTACCAATAAACAAAATTTTAGTTTTGTATTAAACACCAATCCCTGTATTAATGCAAGAAATCTATTCCATGAATGATTTGTGAATTGAAATATAGAATGACAACACGTGCTCAAAGTAGTGTGAGACTTTTACCCATTAAAACCACCACCATTTTTTTATTTTTATCAAAAAAATAAACAAATTTTCGGCGCAACAGGCTCGTTAGTACCCAGGGCCGAGCTTTCTAACAACCATTCATGTGTGTTTGTGTACCTTTAGCATGGTGGCGGTACCTCCTGTTTTTTTCCGACTCCGAACGGCGAATTTGAGATAAGCTTTTCCCGCTATCTGATACTACTCGGATGATTTGTCAGATCATCACGAGCGGAGGGCCAGTGAAAAATCATTTAGGTGTTGCTACGGCTGGGAATCGAACCCAGACCTTCTGCTCGGCAGTTCATCGCACCAACCATCGCGCCACTAAGCCCGTCACTTTGCGACTTATCTAGCTTTTTTTTTATCGCAAGTAATGAATGTTTGGCAGATAACTTTCCTTTGAGAGTTCCTGCATTTTCTGCAATTTATAGCGCGGTTTGTTATTATCGGGCCAAATCTAAGGGCTTAGTTCTTTGAAGCCGCAATAAATTTGTTTCGTCAAGAATTTGGAGGACCATTGTGTTAACGTGTCCCAGTATACGTTTTTTAAGTTTGCGTGCAAAATGTTTGTTTCATCTTTCAGATCCCTGCGTAGATCTTCATTCCTTATATATACCACGGGGCATTGACGAATGATCTTAACGTTTTCTTTTCAAAAGTTTGTAGAATGTTTAGATTCGTTTCACTGGTACAACCCAATAGTTGTATAACATATGTCCAGACCGGCTTTAGCACTTGCTTCTATAATAGCAACTTGTTGTCAAGATTAAGCTTCGAATGTTCTCCGAGTATCCATATCATTTTTACATGCGAGTTCCATTTTAATTTTGCATCGAGTGTCATTCCGAGATATTTCGTTTCATTTGCGAAAGTAAATCGAACCGTATAGAGAAATATTGGCAAAAAGTTTGTCCGTTTATACGAAAAATCTACATCAATCGATTTGCTCTCGTCAAGTGCAAACCGCCAGGATTTTGTTCATTCATTAACGTCGCTGAGAGCGTTTTGTAATTTCATATTTATTTCCTCTATTGTTGTGCCAACTGCTAGTATAGCTTAATCGTCAGCAAACGTGGCAACTATTGTATAGTTTGTTTGTGGGATATCACATGTAAATAGGAGTTACAAGAGTGGTCCAAGGACGCTTCCTTGGGGTACTCCTGCCAATATTTCTTTGAAATTCGAATATTCGTTTCCAAGTTTCAAACGGAAAAGTCTATGCTCAAGATGCGACACGAGGATTTTATATCATTTTTCAGGCAGAACTTGTCTTAATTTGTATTGAAGGCCTCTATGCCAAACCTTTTCAAAAGCTTGTGACACGTCAAGACAAACGGCTGAGCAATTTTTCTTTTCTTCGAAAGCTTTCTCGATTACATCAGTAATTCGATGAACTTGGTCCACAGTCTAATGTTTACTTCTAAACCCAGATTGATGGCGTTTCTGCTCAATAATGGGATGTAAGCGACCGAGTAATATCCTTTCAAAAACTTTTGAAATTATTGGAAGAAGTTAGATAGGTCTTTAAGATTTTATTTCATTCGGTCATTTTCCTGGTTTGAGAACCACTTCCACCATTTTCACTTCCACCATTTTCCACTGTCTTGGTATGTATTCTTATCTAATTGCTGCATTTACAATGTTGAGGAGTTTAGTTAATGCTTTTCGGGGCAACATTTTAAGAAGTTCACCTGTAATTAGGTCATAACACGGAGCTTTTTTAGGCTTTAATTTCTGTACTTGCCGTTTAAGCTCGACAATACTTGCATATCTTATTATATTGCTATCGGTTGTAGTCTCGAATACATTAACGTTTTCATGTTGCGCTTTTGGGAGTGTTTCAGTAAAAACGGGTTTTGGTTTTCTTTAAGGAAATTGAAAAAAAAAGTTCGAAGCAAAAGCAATGGAAGTATTAATGCACATTTCGTCTAGAAACTCACGCCCACTCTTTCGGGGCGTTTTCATATAAAAACTTTTTGTGCAACTTCACTCATAACATATGCATATTAGAAAAACAATAAAAGATTTTGGTAAATCATTTTCTATATCTATCCCCATAAAGTTTTTAGCAACGTCCACTTTCAGGGGATATTAGTTTTATAGATGAAAATGGGATGGATAGTGTATTAAACGATTCACACACCGGATTGTATCCGAGCGAAGTGGGTCTAGTCCCCTGTTAATCTCGAAGGTGGAACTCCAGATCATCTTCGATTCCATGAAGAAAAAGAAGTCAGCGGGAGTCGATGGTATATCCAACATTGTACTGCGACACTTACCCCCTGAAGCTGTGGACATTTACGCCACGCTGTTCAACAACGCGCTGAATAATGCATATTATCCAGTGCGTTGGAAGACGTCGATGGTTCATCCTCTCCCGAAAAAGGGAAAGGACAACTCCAATCCGGCGAATTTCCGGTCGATAAGTCTCCTTCCGAGTATCAGCAAGGTTTTCGAAAAGATTCTCAATCAAGCTCTTATCAAGTGGTCTGAGGACAATAATATTATTCCAGAGAACCAGTTTGGTTTCAAGGCAGGACATTACTGTATTCATGCTGCCTCCACACTAGTCTCTGATATACAATGGAACAAATCCAAATAACAGTGCACGGGTGCATGTCTAGTTGATTTAGAGAAGGCTTTCGACACCGTTTGGTTAGACGGCCTCTATCTAAAGTTGACCAGACTCTGCATGAGTAAACCACTGCTATACTAGCTTCATGACATGTTGACTGGTAGAACGTTTCTTGTCAAAAGTGGCTATGTAACTTCTACCACAGAATTTTTCATTAAGAATGGTCTGCAACAGGGAGCGGTAAACTCGCCGATTCTATTCATCATTTACACCAGTGATATGATAGGTAGTCTGACTCAGGCAATTGCGTATGCGGACGATCTTATCGCGTACAAAACAACCCCTACTGTCGAAGTCATTCGAACTCTTTTGCAGCGGGACTTCGACAAGATCCAGAGATGTTGTGATGACTGGAAGTTGAAAATCAACTTCCAGAAATCGTAAACTATCCTGTTTTTGACACCGTTATCTAGGGCCTCTAGGGATACGAGAAAGAACTGGCGAAAGCTGGTGATCGTTGGACCAAACGGACAGCCACTGGCGAGTAAACGTGTAGTAAAGTACCTTGGCATCTGGTTAGATCAGTATCTATATTTCGGAAGACATGTAGATGCTGCTCTGGCTAGAGCTAGGGGAGCATTTGCCCTGACAAGACGATTGTTTTATAGCAGTCGTCTTGACAGCAGGGTGAAGGTGGTTTGCTACATGGCCCTCATTAGGCCGATGATTGCCTATGGGTGCCCGGTGTAGTTCAACGTTGCCCCATCTCAAATGGAAAAGATACGGGTGTTTGAGAGGCAGCGTCTGAGGAGCTGCCTTGGACTTCACAGAACACCAGTATCTGACTAAAGAAAATACTATTCCAACCAAGTCCAATACAACGGGGCTAACATAAACCGAATAGACAATTTTCTGGTGAAACTCATGCGGTTTCACGCTTCAAGAGCCATGGCTTCGAACAATAGTCTCATCTTTGGGGCCTTCTACCCCAATGATGAATATTTTGAGAGTGCGCGTTTAAGCGGCTTAATCCACCCGAAGCTTTCCTATATTTGGATAGTCGAGGGCTGATACAGGATAGATCGGCGGTTCCGCTAATCTACCACGTCTTCCGACGAACTGTGGATAGGCGACTCCATACGACCCCGAGACGTCGTCGCTCAGGGCGGAGAAGAGCGCCTGCGGTTCAGCTGGAGTGTGCCCGATTGGGACCGTCTCGCAGCAGGTCACAACAGGAGAACCTGTTGTGGTTTTTGAATGAGTGTTAAACATAGTTGACTTAAAATTATTATTTTATGGCCGACTAACATAGTTTTAGTCTTAGGTTTAGGTGCAAAGCAGTCATGGTGGTACAAAAAAAACCCTTCCTGTGGCTGTTCTAGTTTTTAAGTTATTTTTAGGTAGTTTAAAATAATGTTAAGTAGTTTAAGTTAGTAGATAAGTAGGAACCAAGGAACCAAGTTTTTCAAAGTTTTCTTGGTAAAAATTGTGTTACTTCTTTATTTTAAAGAAAAAAACACAGAAAATTCAAATTTAATGGAGAATGTTTATTATCATTTGAAAGAACATTCTTTGGCAATTATTTTTTGAAGGTTATGTCTATCAAATGTTGGCCGTTGCTACGTCGCAGATGGTCCATCCGTTGAGTCCAATTTTCGATCACTCGTTCGAGCATTTCGACTCGTAACTGGCGAATGACACGCGTGATGTTTTCCTCCAAGGCCTGAATCGAAGCGGGTTTGTCGGCATTCGCTTTTGACTTAACATATCCCCACAGGAAAAAGTCTAACGGTGTGATATCACACGATCTTGGTGGCCAATCGACCGGCCTAAAACGTGAAATTATGTGCTCACCGAAATTTTCTCTCAATAAGTCCATTGATTGATGCGATGTGTGGGAAGTGGCGCCGGCCGTCTTGCTGAAACCAAAAGTCGCCGAGATCACGAGCTTCAATTTCAGGCATCAAATAGTCGGTTATCATGGCACGATAACGGTCGCCATTGACGGTTACGTTAGCACCGGCATAATTTTTAAAGAAATATGGACCTATGATTCCACCGGCCCACAAACCACACCAAACCGTTGTTTTTTTCTGGATGAAGTGGCAGTTCTTCAATATCTTCAGGTTGCTCTTCGTCCCAGATGCGGCAATTTTGTTTGTTTACATACACATTGAGCCAGAAATGGGCCTCATCGCTAAACAAAATTTGCCTCGAAAACGTCAGATCTTCTTGGAACTTTTCAAGAGCCCATAGAGCGAAGCGATGTCGCTTGGGAAGGTCGAGCGGCTTCAGTTGTTGCACAAGCTGTATTTTTTACGCTTTCAATTTAAGATCTTGACGTAAAATGCGCCAAGACGTTCCATACGTCAGTCCGAGTTGCTGCGAACGGCGCCGAATCGACTCTCTACGGTCTTCGTGTACACTCTCAGCTACGGCCGCTATATTTTCTTCACAGCGTGCTGGACGTGGTCTATTCGGTCGAATATTATCCAATAATGAATGCTGGTTCTCAAAATGGGTGATGGTGTTGCGAACAGTACGCTCAGTAGGCCGATTATGTTGACCATAAGTTGAGCGAAGTGCACGAAACACATTCCTCACAGAACGTGAATTTTCATAATAAAGTTGAACAATTTGTAAACGTTGTTCACGCGTAAGTCTTTCCATTATGAAATGCCAAACAATACTAAACAAAAATAACACGACAGCATGACACCACTCACACGCGATCTGTCAAAAAAGGCCATTGAAAAAAGTATCTCTATTTGGATCACCCGTTAGAACATGACTAATGTTTATGATATAAATGTGTTGTTTGTTTTTTTAATTTTAACTGTAAAATAATAAAAATAAAAATAAATAGCTTATAAATCGAGTTTTGTTATAACATTTATGTTTCATAATTTGAAGACTTTAATTATTACATTTTGTCTTAAAATATAATTATTACAATAATATTTTTTGTTTTTTTACTTTCAGGTAAGTTTAATTTTCAAAAATAAGAAAATTTGTTTTGCTGTAAACGTAAGTCAATTTTTATAATCTGACAAAAATAGTCCTTGATTCAATTATGTGTAGTTGTCATTTGTTCTAAGGATGAAACTTCTGTCTTCCACAATATACGTAGTATAAAGAAAGAATTATGTTGGCGCGAACATTTGAAGTTACCTTTCTTATGTTTAAGCTACCCTTAGTCAACAAAAAGTTTTTAAAAAAATTTATGTCTCCGGAGTCTGGAGTATGTGATCTGGAATCTTAAATTGATACTGGTGCCTAAATTGCTCGTCCGATTTAACTTAAATTTCGGATATGTGTGTTGTTGTTAATCCTGTAGATCGATTTTTGGAATTGGGGTTCTAGATCAAAAATGTACGGTACCTTTTATACAACGATTTTATTTAAGCATGATTGTCTTGACAACGTCTCTTACAATGTTGATAAAAATTAATAACTAAGCTTCTACAAGGTGGCGCAAAAATAAACTTCCGATGTTTTTTGGCTGTAATTTAAAAAAAATGAATCTTCTTGTAGATTATTTTTTTTTGCTCTTTTAATTTTTTTTTACATCAAGTCGAGAATATGATGGCAAGTAAATGGCCGCCGCCACAGTTGATTGTCATTTGAGCCCTTTTTATGGCATTTTCCATCACTTTGGCTAAAACTTCCGGCGATAGGTCCTCACATTCTTGACGGATATTGTCTTTAAGAGCTGCAAGAGGCTGAGGCTTGTTGACATAAACCCGCGACTTCAAAAAGCCCCACAAAAAGAAGTCTGGAGCGGTCAAATCAGGCAATCTTGCTGGCCAGTGAAAACGCCAAAACGTGAGATTAGGCGCCCGGGAAATGCATCCTTCAGCATATCGGTTGTGGCACGTGCAGTGTGTGCCGTTGCACCGTCCTGCTGGAACCACATGTTTTCCAATCCCAATTCATCAAGTTGCGGCAAAAAGAACTCGTTGATCATTGCTCTGTAGCGCTCACCATTCACAGTAACCGTTTGGCCCGCGACTTCTTCGAAGAAAAAAGGTCCGATGACTCCTCCAGCGAAAACAGTACACCATACAGTGACTTTGAGCGGGTGTAATGGCTCTTCGTGGGTTACACGCGGATTTTCAGTGGCCCAGAAGCGTAAATTTTGCTTATTTATGTACCCGCTAAGATGGAAATGGGCCTCATCACTCATGATTATTTTTGATGAAAAATCATCTTCCTCTTGGTGGTGATTAAGGATGGCTTGAGCGTATGTTAGACACGATTGGCGGTCAGCAGCTAACAGCCGATGCACCGTCTGGACTTTGTACGGAAACATCTTCAAATCGTGTACCAAAATTCGCTGTAAAGACCGTCGACTGATACCCATTTGCGTGGCACGTCGTCTGGTCGATGTCGACGGCGCTTCCATGACACCTTAGGCTACAGCAGCAATATTCTCTGCAGAACGGCTACTCCTGGGTCTGCCACGCCTGGCAGCATCTCGTGTTGTGCCAGTCTCTTCAAGGCGAGCGGCTAAACGTCGCAGTGTTTCACCAGTAGGAGTTGGACGGCTAGGAAATCTGCGACGAAATTCACGTTGTGCCAAGGTCACCGACCGATTATTGCTCAAAAAAATAGTCACCAATATTGCGCGTTCTGGAGCAGTGTAGCGTAACATTGTTTATTAACGTGTTTTTCGCATGTGTTTACTACACAAATGTCAAAACAGAACCGACATTAGGGGCCAATCGCAAAATTTATAGCATTTTCTGATAGGAGGATTACTTTTGCGTAATGTTGGCGCGAAAATTTGAAGTTACGTTTCTTATGTTTAAGCTACCCTTAGTCCAAAAAAAGTAGTTTTTAAAAAAATGTATGTCTGCCGTCCGGAATCTGGAGTATGTGATCTGGAATCTTAAATTGATACTGGTGCCTAAATTGCTCGTCCGATATAACTGAAATTTCGGATATGTGTGTTGTTGTTAATCCTGTAGATCGATTTTTGGAATCGGGGTTCTAGATCAAAAATGTACGGTACCTTTTATTTAACGATTTTATTTAAACATGATTGTCTTGACAACGGCTCTTACAGTGTTGATAAAAATTAATAACTATGCTTCTACAAGTATCTAGAATTAGATGGCATAAGTAATTTATAAAATGTAGTGATTTTTCGAAAAATAGAAAATATAATTTTTACCAACACTTAGCAAACACGATATCACCTTCTACATTCCAGGGGAATTTCGTCCTAGTCGCAGCGAAACCTTTTATTTTTTACTTTCTCTTACAAAGATTAAGATATTGTTTTCGTGAAATTTTTCGAACTCGATAGTTTAATTGATTCTAACATGACGATGATAGGATGAACACAAAAAAGTGGTTCCCTCTATTCCGCCCATCGGTTTGTCCATCTTTTAGTCTGTTGGTCATGCCTAAATTTCTAGATCGATTTCCTTCAAATTTCGTACTGAATTGGTGGGGGTTCAGTGGTGTCAAAGTAGTGTTTACGGAATGAACCTGGGCCTCAACGAACATGCCCCTGCCATTAGCCCGGTACTTAGCTAACTGCCTCCAGTTGCTCCCACCCAGTTGCTTGAGGTTGGTCTCTACTTAAGCCCGCCACTATGGTTGAGGTCTTCCTATACTGCGTCCAACGTCTGCCTGGGAATAGAAGACTCTGCGAGTCCATTCGTTCTTCATGTCCTGGCCATCTTTAACGTCCAATGAACCAGTGACATGCCGCTGTTCAAATAATAAAAAAAATTTATGGCGCAACAGGCTCGTTAGTACCCAGGGCCTAGCTTTTTTCTCACAACCATTCATGCGTGCGTGTGAACTTCTTAGCACGATGGCGGTACCTCCTGTTTTATGCCGAATCCGAACGGCTAAATTGAGATAAGCTTTTCATGACAATTGATAATACCCGGATGATTTGTCAGATCATCTTAAGAGGAGGGCCAGTGAAAAATCATTTAGGTGTTGCTACGGCTGGGAATCGAACCCAGACCTTCTGCGCGCCAGTTCATCGCAATTATCATCGCGCCACTGAGCCTGTCGCACTAACCATCATGCCGCTGTTCAGCTCGTATAAATTTTGGTTGAATCTTCGTTTCCATAGCCCGTCAACGCAAACTGACCGGAGATTTTTCGATGAATTTGGCTCTCGAAACGACCAAGGATTTCTTAATCCAATTTTTATACGATCCAAGCTTCAGCGCCGTAGAGCAGGACTGGGATGATCAGGGTCTTATTCTTATATAGGATCTCCTTAGTAGTTCAAGTGAGGGTTTTACTACTAAATTGCCTTCTTAGCCCGAGGAAAAGTCAAAGTTATGTCTGTCAATGGTGACGTTCTTACCTATAAGAGATTTCTCCATCGTCATTCTAGACAAACGGACAAGTTTGGGCGGTATGCCAAAACTAAACATTGCTCTGTACAGTTCGTGTGCTGGCTATAGTTTCATTTCGTTCCGTAGCGAAATCAATTAGCCTAAGTCCGTTACCAGACGTGTTGTCGCGTAGGGTATGTTTTCCGACAATACTGCTAAAGAATTCTTCTTTTCCTGCATTTGCGTTTAAATCTCCCAGCACCGTTTTAACAACGGACTTCGGTAGTCGCTCATAGGTTTTGTCAAGGAGCTCAAAGAAGCAATCCTTAGCTATATCATCTTTTTCCTCCATCAGGGTGTGAGCTGGATGATCCCATCCATCGTATTTCCTGGATGGCAGTAATGTCTGCTTTGTAGCTGTTTAGGGCTTCCGCTAGTTGTTTGCCTTTGCCTCTCTCGTTTAAGGTTCTCACATTCCAGGTGCAGGTACGAACATCGTTGTCCACTTTTCGTTTAGCAACAACAACAATAAAATCAGTCCTTGTCGAACCTATTGAAATTTTTTGAAATTTTTTTTAAAATATAACCGCGGACTCTTAAAGCATTGTTATATTTTTGTCACAGGAAAATAAACGCAAGAGGTGAGACGTTAAAAAATTATGGGTGTTGTTACTTTTGGGACTTGAACAAGGACTCCGACTTCATAATCTCTAGGGCCATTTTCACGAATCGATTAATTCAACTAACCAGTGGTTAGCTATTTAAAGTCCACTACTGGAGAGTTGAGTTAACTACTGGATAGTTAAATAAGTGCTTTCTTGGCACTTTAATATTTATATTTACCTGGCAGCCTGACAATATAAAAGCTTGTAATTATGAGACGCACCCATGTCTTATGGTTCTCGATAATGTATAATTTTCATGTTCATGCGATACTAGGAGGTTCATATGCGTATGTCTCCCATTATTTTTTTCGAACGCATTTGAATGCTAATTTTTAGGTGCAAGCTTTTAATGTTTTGCCGAAAAGACCTGATCATTGAAATCAAGTATCAAAGCCAACTAATCCAGATAAGAAAGGGAGAGATATTTCTAAGGAAGGAAGTTTTCACCGACACCGATTAAGCAGAACCACCATATGTACAAGGTTTCAGTGTATCGAATTAATTTTTCTTTTTTTTTATGTTAAAGCGCATTCAATTTTATTAAATATAACTTAATAAGTTTTAAAAATAATGGAATTTAAATGCCCCCCGCATTGTGCGGCGTCTTACCGCAAAGTTGTTCATTACTGCTTGAAGAGTTGAGACGGGAATAGCCGCAAATCTATCTCGAATGGATTGCTTTAGCTCAGCAAAATTTGTTGGTTTTGCTTTGTAGACTTCCTGTTTGCAATAACCCCACAAGAAAAAGTCAGGTGGTGCAGTATGGTCAGGCAACCGTGCCAACAGAATGTGGGGTTTCTGGATATCAGCTTATTGGGAAATTTTCGTCACAATTCCGTCATAACAGGCCGGGCTATGTTTGGAGTTCCACCATCTTGCTGAAACCACACAGAGTTGAAAGAAATTCGCATTCGGCGTAATTCTGGATGGAAAAACTCTCTCTCAACATGCTCAAGTAACGGTCTCCAGTAACCGTAACGGTGTGACCATTTTCTTCGAAGAAGTAGGGCCCGAAAATGCAGCGTGGTGAAAGTGCACACCACACTGTGATACAAAGTGGAGGCAATTCCGTCTCATGAAGTATCTGTGGGTTGGAAGTACTCCACATTCGACAATTTGTTTGCTTATGTTGCCGTTTAAATCGAAATGTGCCTCGTCAGACATAAAAAGACAGTTCAACATGTTTCCGTCCTCTTCCACCATTTGATGCATCTTCTGTCAAAATTCCAAGCGAATCGGCAAGTCTACTGCGTTCAGTTTGTTGGCCATTTGAATTTCATATGGGAATAAGTCCAAATCATTGATAATTGACTGCAATGACTGTCTGCTTATATCCATTTAAGCAGATAAGCTTCTTGTCAAAACCCATGGATTCTTTTGTATGGCAGCAGCTACAGCAGCGATTGTTTGCTCCGTCCGAACTGAATGGATTCGATGGTCAGGTCTTCTTTCGACTGTCCCATGCTCGTCAAAATTGTTAACAAGTCTCATTATGGTCCATCTGCTCGGACGATTGCCGCCAAATGTGCGCCTATACTATCTTTGAACCGAAACTACGGACTCATGTGCGTAACAGCTGCGGGCAATCCGAATTCTTGTATCAGTGTCCCAGTTATCCATTTTTTGTTAAATCAAAAAATCGATCTGCAAAATAAAAAAAAAATTAACCAGATTCATTAAATAGAAAAAAGGTTATTCAATTTTTTTTTGGCATTGGAATTTTTGATGAAAAAATTTTTTTTTATAAAAAAATTTATCGATCTTGACATACAGGGTGGCAAGATCGGCAAGTGCAGGATGAGACTGAGCAGAGTCTGAAAGATGCGAGCACGCTATGAAATGCAGAGAATGCAATTTTCTTTCTATCTAGAGTTGACAGCTAGATTGTCATTATGACTGATCGTCGAAAGAGATAATGACATCGAATTTCTTATGATTTTGACAAATAACCAAACGTTTTTACTAACGAAAGGACAACGTTGAGTTTTGACTTTAACGCTTGTATTCTCTCTGTAAAATTGTAGGCGGTTGAACTTTCTTGTGTGACAAAAAATCGTCAGATTTCAATTGCTTTTAACTTCAATGCTTATATTGCGAAAAGGATGGTTGAGATTACAGCAGATTTGTCATGAAATTATGTATTAGACGAGTGGAACTCGTTTGGATATATTGATATCGCACTTATGTAGGAGCATTGTTGTGAATTCGCGAAGTATGCAAACGCTTTTAGCATTACAAAGCTTTTAAGGCATTACAAAGCCTTAAACATGTAAAAGTGCGGACTCGAACTGGGCCTTTATGTTTTTTTTTTTTTTGCTTATATAGCGGAACTTGACACACATGTGTATAAGGACATTTCAGTCATTTTTTGATTTGTTTTTAAAACTTTTTTGGATTTTCTGTTATGGATTGGTATTATAAGTCCGAGATCCATAAATCTCTTAGCCAAATATATCTTCTTCGGCAAGAAAAACGTGCAGACATTATTCAAATGAAGCTTTCTTTCATAGCTGCAATATAGAGAAAGTCTGTATGTCCTTTTTTTTTAAAAAAAATTCCCATTTTCTAAACGAAATATCAATTGAAAGCGTACCAACTGACACTTCTTTTGAAACTTTCTTCCCAGTTTTACTTGCAAAGTTAGAATAACAAACCCTTGAATTTGAAATCCCTAACCTATCTGAGATTGTGGCACGTCCAGAACGGAACCATATTTAAAAAAGAAAGTACAAGTGCTTGTTTACGCATATGGCAGAATTTCTGCAGGAAAATAAAACACTATCGAGCTGTCTCCTTCGTTCTCATGTCTGAATTCCAATTCATTATAAAGTAACAATTACGTAACCCAAGCACTTACACCATAGCGCCAAAGAACTCGGAAAAAGAGTTATTCCACTTCCATGGAACCTCATACATTATTCAGTAATTCCTCAAAGTGGAATTGCTTCCATAGCGCCAATGGCATAGTACTGCAGTGTGCTCCAGGAAAACTCGCCAGTTGGAGAAAATAAAAAAATAAAAAAAAAACCGGCAAACCAAAATACGCGCAAGCACACACTGAAGTAGGTAATGTCATCGGGAATCGCGTTTTTTCGCTCTGATTGCACACGCCAAGGTACATCTTTCGTCGTCGCGCCTTTACGCGAGTACGTCGAGAAGAGTTGGATACCACAACACCATCATCTGCGGTAGTGGCACTGCCACATCCATGCCAGAAAAGGAGGAATCCACAGCAGGTTCATTGTTCTACAATAGGTATCCCCACATGACTGCCAGCGGCTATATAGCATCTCCTAGACAATCTCGGATTCTCGAGTCGATCTTCTACGAATGCCCCATCGAGCATTGAACCTCGATTCGATTTCGTTTCTATTTTTTTTTTTTTTTTAATCGAATGAATCGATCTGCTGTTACAATGCAGTCGGCGGTGTACGGCATGTTGACATTTAAGATGCGATACTTTGTTCATATTATATTTAGCAACAGATACACATGTATCTTCTCATAGTTGCGAAAAACAAAAACCGATCATGGATATGGCAGGGCATAGTATGGCGTCGGTCGTGTCGATCGGGTTGCGTAATGTGAACAAATATAATTTATTGCTGATTCCATGGGAGTACATATCTGAACCCTAATCGAAAGCAGTGGGTGGCGGCATTCGCTGGATTCGCACTATTGTTTCATAATAACAAACGCATTTTTTTTTGTAGAATGGCGATACAAATTTCCTTCGGTAACCTTCACCGATATCGGACTTGAATATTTTTGAGGTAATTTTTTAACCGACCGACGCGACGTTCTGAAGATCAATCGAATTTTTTTCGATTACATTTTGAACAAAGATTTTTTGTAAACAATAAAGCGCATGTTTATGGAATCAATTTGTTTATGAAAACCAAAGAATGTGATATCGGAGAGATCAAAGTATGGGTGTCAATGCTACGCAATAGCACTTCCAAGGACAGAGGTGATTTTTGCAATTAATTATGATTTCTCACCCACTTATCACGTTCATTAGACGATAATCGAATTGAATTATCATTAATTTGTTGGGGTTGTTGTTCCTAAATTCATGATACAAGGTTCAAGATGACTTGAGGCTGAATTTAAGGGAAGCACTTTCAGAAGTAGGTGAACGAGGTTTGTTAGTGAAACAGATAAACAAATATCTCGTGCCGATGAATTTCCGTTAATTTTTTATTATTGCAGATGTTCATTCCGCTTCAACTGAATGAACACAACATTTCTCGAAGGTATGGAATTCATCAATTTTAAATATTTTACGTGAATTCATCATTTTATGCTGCTAGCTGTTTGTCTATGATGTTGCGAAAACAAATGGAAAAGAATAACTCAAAAAGCACCCTATGGAAAAATACGTTTTTTTTCAAGTCAACTGAATACGCACAAATAATGAAAGCAGTTAATGGAATGAAACAAAGCAAGTTTTTCACAAACAAATCAATTATTGGTTAATTCTGTTAGTGTGTACTTAATCTTTATTTTTACTAAAGGGTTTTTCAATAAGAGCGCTACAAAAGCTTTTTTTAAATAAAACAAAAACAGTATTGGATGTCATTATGTATGGAACGCGATTTCTTTTGCATTGCCATAACGGGCACTCTTGCAGAAGTCCAGACGCTGAACCCAATTTTCGACGGTTTTCAAGCATAAATCGGCCGATACTGCTGCAATTTCACGTTCGATATTCGTACGAAGTTCATCAATCGTCGCTGGCTTGTTGGTATAGACCAAAGACTTGACGTAGCCCCACAGGAAATAGTCTAACGGCGTCAAGTCGCACGTTCTCCAAACTTGGTTGCCAATAAATTGATTGTGGCATTCGCTGTGTGACTTGTGGCGCCTTCCTGTTGGAACCACATGTCCTCTAAGTCCATATCATCCAATTGGATCCAAAAATATTCCGTTATCATTGAATGGTAGCGATTCCCATTCTCAGTAACGTGCCGGTCTTGATCATCACGGAAGAAGTACGGCCCAATGACGCCGCCGGCCCATAAACCACACAAAACCGTAATTTTTTAGGGATACAATGATGACTCATGGAGTACGTTTGGATTGCTGCCTGACCAATACCGCATATTTTGTTTATTGACGAAGCCATTCAGCCAGAAATGAGCCTCATCGCTGAAGATGATTTTTCGATGTAAATCCGAATCATTTTCAAGTTGTTGCTCAGACCAATTCACGAACATACAAGCGGCTTCAGTTCTTGAGTCAATTTAATCTTGTAAGGATGTAGGCCAAGATCTGTTCGCAAAATTCGCCACAACGACGTCACAGAGATGCCCAACGCTTGAGAACAACGTGTGAGATACACATTTGGGCTTTCTTCAACTGAAGCCTCAGCGGCAGCAATATTCTCGACACTACGGGCACTTCTTTGTCTCACTGGCACGGGAACATTTTGTACTGTGCCTGTGGATTCAAATTTTCCACTAGACGCTCAATTGTTGATCTGCTAGGACGATTATGACGACCATAAATTGGACGTAGCGCCCTGAACGTTGAGGCCACTGACTTCGAATTTCGGTTGTAAATTTTAATAATTTCGACTCGCTGTTGGATCGTATATCTTTCCATCATGAAATAGCAAACCTTACTGAAGAGAAATGTCAAAAGGGCTGCAAAAAATATGGCGTCGTTTGCTGTCCCTGTCGCTCAACTTTTGTAGCGTCCCTGTTGAAAAACCCGATACTTAAGTGTTTTAAAGAAATCCAGTGAAGATTTAATAATTCTCCGTTTTCAAATTGATGGCCAGACAGTGTTGTAAGAGGGAAATTTTATAAAGCAGTACTGCAGCCAATAAATGGGAAGTATTTTGAAAAAAAGTAGGATTACAGACATTTATTAGTCTTTAATTCAGATATTTAATTGACTTGTACAGGGTGCCCGCCGGGAAGGTATACTACTTTGTTTTGCCGCCATTTTGGTTAACATTAGTCTTGATAGTTTATATTTGGCAGTCGTGAACTAGCCACGTGGCAAATTTATTATGGAAAAATATTCGATAAATCAACGTGTTTTAATCGTTAAAACATTTTATCAAAATCGCTTTTTGTGACGATGAAAAGTTACAACGTGCCAACAAAACGCACTATTTATCGTGTAGTGAATGATTTCGAAGAAAGAGGATCTGTATGTGAAAGGCCCAAGCATGGACCACAACGTACTGCAAGATCGGCTGAAAACATTACTGCTGCTCAAGGAAGTTTTCAAACAATCTATCAACATCGACGCCGTGCTCAGGCTTGGTCTTCAAAGAACAACATTGGCCACAATTTTGCACAAGGATTTGCATTTGTTTCCATTTAAGAGCTTCTTCTACAAGACCATCTACGCCGCCGTACATATGCCAATAGGATGTTACAGCTAGCCCATGACAACCCCGATATTCATGAAGAAATCATAATGAGTGACGAGACACATTTTCATTTGAGTGGATATGTGAATAAATAGAATAGTCGGTTAGGGGCAATGGAAAACCCTCAAATTATTCATCAGTCACCTTTGCATCCATTGAAATGGTACAGTCTGGTGTGCAATTTAGTCATTGGACCTTACTGCTTTGAAAATGAAAACGGCGTAACGGTAACTGTGAATGGGGAGCGATATCATGATATGATTGAAAACTTTTTAACGCCACAACTGAATGCTTTGGGCTCGATTAATATGTGGTATCAACAAGACGGTGCCACATCGCATACAGCCAGGATTACAATGGAATTACTGCGATATCTCTTTCCACAACAAGTTACTTCAACAAATGGTGATGTTGATTGGCCTCACGGTCGCCTAATTTGACTGCTCCGGAGTCCGGACTCCTTTTGGTGAGGATATCTGAAAAGCAAGGTTTATGCAAACAAACCAGAAACGCTTGAGCAACTCAAATAAAATATTCGTGATGAAATTAATGAAATACCACGTGAAATGTGTGAGAATGCAATGAAAAATGTGCTCAAAACGGTTCGTATTTGTGAGACTAACAGAGGTGGACATTTACCTGATATTGTATTCCATACATAATTGCCGACATTAAATAAAACATTTATCAATATAAGATAAATTCTCTTTCATTTAATCAAAAATTAAAAACAAACAAAGTAGTAAACCTTCCCGGCGGACACCCTGTACCAGCAACAAAAGACACATCGCCGTTGGTAGGTGAAACTTTTGTTGGCTTTACCGATTTCGATTTGGTCGGGATATTAACTGTACTCGTACAGTTGCAAGAGTTTTATTTGATCTTGACATACATTAATCCGCTGGTCCAGATGGTATATCCCCCATCATTCTGAAAAGGTTTTCTTCTACGCTAGCAAAACCACTGCGTAAGCTTTTCTATCTATCCTACTCATCAGGACTCTTTCCGAGTAGATGGAAAACAGCATTTGTCCAGCCTGTACCAAAAAAAGGCGAATCTTCTTCTCTCTCCAACTACCGACCAATTGCACTTACGTCCCTTCTTTCCAAGGTCATGGAAACGCTGATAAATCGTCAGCTTATGAAATATCTCGAAACACGAAAACTTCTCAATGACCGGCATTATGGTTTTCGCAGCAACAGGTCTACTGGTGATTTGATGACATATCTCACCGAAAAGTGGAACCGATCAATCCACCATGGTGGCGAAAACAAGATTGTTGCGCTTGATATTTCAAAGGCATTTGACAGGGTTTGGCATCAAGCCCTTTTGTCGAAAATGCGTGCATTTGGAATCGACGAAAAACTTCTTCTATGGATTAGACATTATCTTTCGAAACGTTCAATTCAAGTTGTTTTGGATGGTTTCAAGTCTGTAACTCACCAAATAAATGCTGGTGTCCCTCAAGGCTCAGTTTGTCTCCGACTCTCTTTCTCATTTTTATAAATGATCTCTTGTCTGCAACTTCTAATCCAATTCATTCCTTCGCTGATGACAGTACCCTCAGCTTCTCATATTCGTTTACAGGTCCTCGTCCCTCACCTTCGAACGTGGACTCTAAACGTCAAAATATGTTAAGCTCAATGAATTCCGACCTTGACAGCATTATCGAATGGGGTAAATCTAATAGAGTGGAATTCAATGCTTCCAAAACACAATGCTGTCTTCTGTCATTAAAGCGAAACCAAAATCAAGAGCCATTATCCATGAATGGCACTTACGTCGAAGAAACCGAAAAGCTTTCCATGCTAGCTATGTGTGTTAGTAACGACTTACGTTGGAACGACCACATATTCGAAGTCGCTAAAAACGCAGCGAAATATCTAGGTTTCCTAAATCGATGTAAGAAATATTTCACCCCCTCTGATCTGGCCACAATATATAAAGCGTTTATACGCCCAAAACTTGAATTCAACGCCCACGTCTAGTCAGGTGCACCAAAATCAACATTGCACATACTAGATAGGATTCAAACACGTGCGAAAAAACTTATAGGAAACATAAGAATAGCGAACTCCTTAGTTTCCCTCGAACACCGTCGAAACATCTCCTGCCTTACCTTGTTTTATCGCTATTGTAACAACCAATGTTCAAATGAAATAGCCAGCTGCATTCCTCCCATTCAACAATTCAGCCGCAATACTCGTTACGCAATGAATGCAAATCAGTTTACCCTCAAGCCTATCTTCGGACGTACGCTGAAATATAGAGATTCGTACATAAACCGAACAACACGAATGTGGAATGCTCTACCAAACTCTTTTTTTCCTTTCCATTATAACTTACAGACATTTAAAACCAATGTGCATCGGTATCTCCTTTCTTCTTATCCCTTATTTCATTAACGCCCGCACTGTGCTAAAACATATAAAGGGTATTCATAACCCCTTGAGTGTGCGCAAATTATAAAAAAAATACATTTTTAACATTTTAAAAATCAGTATCATTTCCTCTTGCAGAATGTGATTTTGGGATTTTTGGTAACAAGTTGTTTTAGAACCTTTAGCAAGACAATACACGTTTTCACATTTTTTGGCCTTACCGCCTCAAAGAAATCCAACTTTAAAAAATACATGTTTACTTTGAATTGCTCTAACAAGAATTATAATATTTCAAGTATTAATTTACCAACACTTTTAATTTTATTAAAAAAAAAAAACAACCACCAAACCACAATGTCAGGTAACAATATAATAAATACCGAACTGATAGATAAAAATTGCATGAAACCAACGAAAAACAGAGAAAAAATCAGGAACTCCTTCGACAGTTAGAAAGATAAAACGGAATTAAATTTATTTATGTTGAATAAAAAATATTTTAGGCCTTAAAAAAAAGATAGGAGTACTAATGTGAAAAGAGGAGTACGGGAGTAGGGAGGTGTTGAAAGTAGTACAATACTGCTATGGGACTATTTTCGGCACCACTGCAGACCAGAACACTTTTCGGATTAACAATCCTTTTCCCATAAGGTTCACAATTGGTGAAGTCGGTGGCCAAAGAAGAAATCTCACATTTTGCTCTCTTACCCAATTTTTAACTTTCCTCACCGTATAAATGGATGCATTATCATGCAGGAAAATCCAATTTATTTCGGTAAATATCACAAAATTTGGGGAAATCTGTTCCCAATATGTTTGCGGTTTAGAACTTAAGTTCAACAGTTCCATGGTTCCAACATTATCCTGCAGGAAAATCCAATTTATGTCGGTAAATATCACAAAATTTGGGGAAATTTGTTCCCAATATTTTTGCTGTTTAGAACTTAAGTTCAACAGTTCCATAGTACCATACCATAACACCGCCTTCTCGACATTGATGCTAGGCTATAAAACGTTCGTTTTTTTCTCATGTCATGAAAGTAATAATCAAATCATTCAGGTCCATCAAAATTTAACGTTTGTTCATCCATTGTCATATGGTTCTTAAAAAAGTTCATACACTTTGGTTTAGTGGTGTTTTTTTTTTTGAAGTTTTAGCCGTTTTAGATAATTGTACCCATTAATCACTCTTTTAACTGTGGTAAATGAAACACCCGTTTTTTTCATCATTTTCACAGTTGAGTCGCAGGAATTGAAATCAGAACCAAATTCGTCATTGTTTCACTTAATGAATGCGAAATAACGCCGAATTTCCATTTTCGGCCTTATTTCACTTTGCATGTAACCAATTTCGCACCCATCCTATATCTAAAAATGAGGCCAAGTAGGGGTTTCATACATTGAATACATCCGAATGCGAGTTTGGGTGTGTTCAAAGTTTGAAAACTTTGTTTCAACTCACGGTTGAATTTGGGTTGCATGCGAGGTAGGATGTATGAAAAACAAGCTTTGCATACAAATTCTAAATTCACATACATCCAATATCTCACGCAACCCAAGTCCGAGAGTGAACCCAAGCTGTTTTAGTAAACGATTGACCGACACCGGTACATCGAAACGCAAGATCTTCCGACCCATCGCCGCTGTCCGTATTGCTCACAAGAACTCGGCCTTTCGCAGACCACAACATGGCGAATTTTTCTTCTTGAGTTGAGCCTGCACCTGTACGAAATTCGACTGACCCAAGAGCTGAAGGTAAACGACCATAAATAACGACGTGTGTTTGTTTAGGTGCAGTGTAAAAACCCCCGCGGCAATAAACCCTACGTGGCTTAGCTGCCAAAAAGAGGAATTAGGCTTATATCATTTTGGAAATGGAAAAAGCTTGTTGGTTTTTTTTTATTTGCATTCATCCAAACTCGCACATATCCCAAATCCAACAGTGAGCTCAAGCAGGAGGGTTGAAAGGGGCAGCACGCCTCCCACTCTTCTTCAAATTTTGCATACACCAAACTTGAATAGAATTCAAATTTCAATGGCAATTACACCAACGGGTGTTAATGCTATAAGCAAAATAACAATTACAATAAAATAAGGCTCTTGGGGTATATTTCCTTTGTTTTTGCGTCTCACTGAGGCACATATTCCTTTTACAGGACGATGACATCTGCAGTGCCAGTTGAGATGGAAATCTCAAAGCATCGCATGGGTAATCGGACCCATTTAACAGAGATGACACAAAAAACCCAAGAAGCCAACGGAAACTCTAAGTCCGGAACTGTATACTGATGGCCTCGTGTCCTAGGGCTATTTAATAATTCGGAATAGGAATCCATTTTAGGGTTTTGCTTTAGGTCAATTGCTACACATGATATGCAAATACACATGAAAAGATGCATCCGAACAACTAGCGTAAGCCCAAAGCTGCTACACAACAGAAATTACTGCCACCTAGGAAATACTAGGGGGCGATTCGAGCAATTAAAACGTTTGCCGATCCGTATTTCATATTTTAGCACCAAGAAACCCTTGGTCTGAGAAAGACTGCCGAATGGCTCACAGCTAAAAGCGAGGCTTACAAGATAAAGTTGTAGGTAAAGACGAGAGCCGCCATTGAATTTTGTAGGCACAAAAAACGAGGAAAGAGCACCGACTTTTCGAAAATAACAAGAAAGAACAAGAGCAACGCTTTATGTACGATATATGTACCACTCCGGGAAAGATATTCCTAGATCTTACCAAACTTAAAACCCGAAAATACTAGACCCGAACAGAATCCTGTCGAGAAGAAGAATAAAAAATCATAGTTGAGTCACATTCAAAGAATCTCCCGCTGTCAGGAAGTACGAACCATTTAATGATAGCGACGGCATCCATAACTAACAGCTACCCGAGCTTAAAAAAAATAACGAAAGCAATATCTAAACTGAAGATTCACAAGGCTAGCAGATATGACGGTTGTCATGATAAAGTATACGAAGCCGGTGAAGTGTGATTTTAGGACAGGAAAGCCAAGCACTTATCAAATCTTCACACTTTGCCAGATCCTGGAAAAAAATCCCAAGAAGTACAAATCGATGCCCACACTTCATCGATTTTAAAGGCGCATACGACAGCATTTTTGTTTAGAAACGATCTATACAGAGGCATGTCTAGTTTTGGTATACCGTCGAAATTCTTCCGTCTGTGAAGGATGGCGATGGAGAATTATCGTTGCTTCATCAGAGTCGGCAATATTCTCACAAAAATTTTCGATGCCAAAAAAAGGGTGAAGTCAAGGCGATGCACTGTCCTGTGACTATTTCTTGAGAGGATGGTGCAATCACCAGAGACACAATCTTCCTTAATATGTGTAATTTCTAGCATATTTAGGAGCCATATCTTCTGGGGACCATGTTCATTCGGGACCAAAATCGGTTAAGTAAGAAGGTAAGAAGGTACTTAAGCGAGTAGCTTAGTCTGACTTCATTTGGAGTTTGTCATCCTTGCTTTGCCAACTTAGTTCGTAGAAGCTCCTAAGGACCCCTTAATCGATATTTAAACGCCAAAATAATTAAACAGCTGCATCCATAAAGTCTGACTCGAGTTGGAGATGCTCATCCTTGTTTTTCCATAGTAGTTAAACGAACTGCTGGGGCTACTAAAAAAACCCTTTATCAATAATCCAACACAATAAACACTACAAGTATCTGCACCTATACCTATAGCAACATGCCCTTATCTTCCACCAAATTTATCTTATCAGAAAGCGTACATTCCACGACCTTCTTTCCATGTCTTTGACAATAAAGTCAGTACTTGCTATGGACCAAAATGTTCATTTATATGACCCCACATCCAACCATATTCCTCTCGGAGATTTAATTTCCCGGAACTTTTCCGGCAAATGTCAAACAACTGACAAATATCCCTAAGGGCATTCGTATTCACATCAGACCATCATTGAATTCCAAAACATGATTTCCATTAAATTGGCTCAGATACATGTGACCGACTGTCAATCCATCAATTGTCAAATATTTGCGTACCCTCTTCGTAGAACTCATTATCCCACCTCATCACAACATGAAGCAATTGAGCAGCACGCTTATTGATTCAAAACTCAGTGGCTGTCAGATACGCATAATCCTCCTAGCCAACCCGTGTTGGAGCAAAGTAGCGCAATAGATTGTGGCCCGTGTTTGGTATGCCCACGTGTTCCGAACTCACTCAGAGTGCAAACTTTTCCCGATGGCATGTGTCCAGTGTCCTCCCTCTGATGACTCCATTCTGCAATAAGTAAGCCGCTCAACAGAAAGCACATCATTACCGACCCAATTCAACTTGGCATTGCGTAGTTTTTTTTTTTTTTTTTTCTCTGAAACGAGCGTGTTCATACGTGCAGAGCGCCTCCCAGCGGGCGGTGCGGCAGTATGGTAGCTTCATACCGACAAAAGTTAAATTAAAAACTGTTCATGAACTCTTCATCCGCAAATAGCAGTACTCACATACACAAGTACATAATAAGTTGGCGTGTATCAAGATGAAAATCGCAAGCACGTGATATCTTTGAGGGCAAGGACGAGACATGAATATCCACCAGGGCCCAGTGGGTGGTGTGGTTACATTCGCTTTAATGGCATTGGCACGTGGGGAATAAACTTTCCCAAGAAGAGATTTGAAAGATTAACCATGGTCACACGCCAATAAAGCGCAGCAGACAAAGAACAAAAAAAAGGATTGACCGGGACGGGACTATCAATGTCATTAGCAGGTCGATTAGTAGTCTCAATTGTCTATCTCACTAGTGACCACTTAGTAGTACCGCGTCGGTCGACTCTGTTTCTTATCTAAGGTCGGTGATCACACAGAGATCAGAGCAGCAGCAGTTGTTCGGTTTCATTCATTTGAAATTCTAGATTGTGTGCATGCGACCAGCGGGCGGCCTTCCTTTTTATTTGGGATTTCTCCAGAACTGTCGCTTTCATGCGGCTCGGCAGGCAATTCCCTTTCTTGTCTTTTTTTGTTTCCAGTTTTGGATTTGGGCATAAATCAGTCGTCGTCGGCGCCAAAACAATTTGAACTCCAAATGGATGAATAGGAGAGGACGACCAAGTCGGCTGGGAAAACGCAATCGAATTTAGAACTCAAATTGCAGCAGCGGATAGTATTCCATTTTGTTTTGCTTGGTAAAGACGAGTGCACACATTCGCTTGATGTACACAGCTGGAGGTGCGTCAATCGGGTACGGCATGTTGCATCATATAAAGGCTTCCATCGTATCTCTGTGTGTGCATGGTTTCATTTATAATTCAAGTAAACTTATGACAGATACACCATAAAGTGGTGCTGATGGTGATGGTGGTGCTGGTGGTAAAGTCCACTTGCTATATTGGATATTGATTTGGAAATTTGCTTCTTCTTTTCATCGGGAACTATAAATCTTGGGGAAGAAGGCAATTTCTTGGATTTGGACTCAATTGAAGGGGATAAATGTGATTTTCGAGAGGGAATCCAATAAAAACAGGTGTATCTTTATATCTCTGTATATGGTCTTTGTGGATGAGGTATAGCTAGACGTATCTGAGATATTGCCTTTGTAGATATTCTTCGTCTTATTTTTTTTTTGTCTTTCTGTTTCACATCCAATAAAGTAAATGTTTACGTTTTGGAGTTAATCAACAGGAGCATCAAAGGCTTGGCTGGATGCCTTGTCATTGGCATGGATGCACAGTTTGTTTTCAAGTGAAATGCATTTCTGACTAAGGCAAATTAAAACGTAGATATACTGAGGAAGATAGATAGAGAGACGTAGAATGCTGCGCACTTGTGTAATATTGAGGCAAAACGATGAGGAAGCAATTTTGCACAAGTGCTGCGTTGAGAGGTTTAGTTTTATCATGCGAAGATTTTGTTTGATATAAACCGGCGGACCAGCGTTTGATTATGAGTTCAAGACATTGTTTTTATGAACTTGTTGTTGGGCTTAGTGTTGCAATTGCTTAAGTGTTTTTCTGCTTTATAACTATCTGCGAGGCTAAGAACTGAATAGAGAAATCATAAACATTTTGAGGAAAATTGATTTTAGGAAATCATGCCGAATGTTATCTTGCGGTGTTTTAGGCACTTCATTGCCCTTCATCGCAGTACCAGATTAAAATGTTGATGACATCCCAACTAGTCGCCTCAAGAATTGCCAATAGTTGCAACAAATTCATCAGCAATTTTGGCAAAGATGAAGCGAGGAATATCTAATAAAACTACCGACAAGGAATAAGTGGCAGAAAGAGAGTTGAACAACTTCCGAAGTCTCCGATTCGGATGTTGCTCTGAACGAGTTGAACAACATCCGTATTTTAGTTTTATTAAGTACTTCTCGCTCCATCTTTGCCAAAATTGCTGATGAATTTGTTGCAACTATTGGCTATCGTCATTAAAAGTCAAGAAAACTTACCGCCGACATACTGGTGGTTGGGTCGAGTGACTGATGGTCATCCGGGCAGAAATGGACTGGTGCGTAATGCAACGATTAAGATGACAGCAAGTATCTGCACCTGGGCATAAGCTGTGCCGACTGATCAAGACAAAAGATTTCGAGCCGAATGTCCGGACCGGTCAAAATGTTTGAGATCTCTAAAGCAAGGTCAACTTGCTCAACATTTGGCATCTCCAGCGACATAATATAGTCGAACACATGATGTAGCTCTACTTGAGCTGTAATGTCATTTATTTTAAGGTTCCTTCTATTTTTGGGCCACCGAACAGCGTGGTTCTAGGGTTCACACACGCCGCATACGCAGTATATTGGTTGCGCATGACGCATGAGTTTTTTCTGAAAATTTTGATATTTTCTTGTTTTTGCATGCATAAATGTATGGTGTGTCCTTAAAATTGCTCAGTTTTGTAAAAAAAAAAAAAAAAAAACAATAATCAGAGCGTAGATATGATGCGCAGCCTCAGTAAGCGATAAGCACAGGAATACTTACTGCGCAAATATACTTTTGCTAATCACAATGGAAGGACTTACACCAGAACATCGCTTACAAATCATTGACCTTTTTTTAATCCGCGCTCTGTTCGCCAAACTTATAGAGCACTTCGTCAAGTTTACGGTGCACATAATTATCCATCTGAGCAGCTAATTCGTAATACTATGGATCGACTCATGACCACATTTACTCTTTCTGATAGTATTCATCCAAATTGAGCCCGTACCGTGCGTCGTGTGTTCGGTGAGTAGGCTAAGAATCAACTGGAAGTCGAACCAGATTTGTATCGTCAAATCATCTCCAGCAATGAGCCTCATTCCTGACGGGTACAAAAGCAAGCAGAATGTCGATTTTTTGGTGAATCCTCATGAGACTCTGTTACATCCCGAAAAATCACTGTTCATGCGGTTAACATGCCAAAGGCGTCAGCGCCCTCGATACTTTTGACTTTAAATCCAAAACCGCTGCCAACATAACCTTGAAGGGCGACGCTATAGGCAAATAGTCCTTGATTTTTGTATTCCTCATCTCAATGGAAATCCATTGGAGGGGAAATGGTTCCAAGAAGACGGCGTAACATGCAATACAGCTCGTGCAACCATGACTTTGTTGAGCCAAACGATTAATGACCGAATAATCTCAAGAAACGGTTATGTGAATTTGCCACCTCGTTCTTGTGATTTGAAACCTTCGGACTGCTTTTTGTGGCTGTGCATCAAATGGAGCCTCAACATAGTTTGCCCGGCATAAGTCTCCTCAACATATCCACAAGATCCTATATGCCGTAATATGTGAACGCCTGAAACCGTTTACCAACAACCTGATCGGCCCTTATCAGTGTGGTCTTAGGCCAGGAAAGTCCAAAACCAATCAAATCTTCACACTTCGGCAGATTCTGGGAAAATCCCAAGAAGTCCAAATCGATACCCACCGTCTATTCATCGATTTCAAAGCCGCATACGACTGCATTAATAGAGACGAACTATACAGTGTCATGCCTAGTTTTGGTATACTGCCCAAACTCATCCGTTTGTGTAGGATGACGATGTAGAATTCTCGCTTCTCCATCAGGTTCGGAAACGACCTCACTGACACATTCGATACCAAAAAGGGATTAAGCAAGGCGACGCGTTGTCATGTGACTTCTTAAATTTGATTCTTGTGAGGACTGTGTAGAACTCCCGAGCCAACATCAGAGGGACAATTTTCGAAAAATCGGTACAAATACTAGCATACACCGACGTAATTGACATCATTGGTAGGACTCAACGTGATGTTATAGGCACGTTTGCTAGTATAGAGAAGTAATCGGCAAAAATGGGCTTATCAGCAAATGAGGGAAGACTAACTATATGCTGTAAACACGGAAGGACACACAACATCAACGTATTGGACAGAACGTCACCAACCTTAACCAACTTGAAGTACGCAACTGGAGGCTAAGGATCGTGCTAATTGGAGAGACATGTTGGTTGAGGCCCAGGTTTATTCTGGACTGCATCGCTTCTTAAGTAAGTAAAGTACATCAAATCGTTGGTCTAGCTGATAATCCAGCAATGATTGATAACTTAGAATCTAACATTCGATACACTATTGACGAAATAAGATCGGGTATGCTCAAAAAAGTTGTGCAAAATTGGTTCAGAAAGCACAGTCTTGAAGGCTAAATGCCAGAAATTATTTTGAAGTATCAAATGCTATGAATTGTTTTCATTTTTTTATAAGAAAACGCCCCAAAAAGTGGGCGTGACATCACATTATCTATAGATGAAATATTTATATTGATATAAACAATGTTTTTGCGTTGAATTTTTTTTTCGAATTTCTTTAAAATTTGACTAAAAATCGTTTTTCAATAAAAAAGTGGACGTGCGGAATTTTATATAAATGAAATTTATTATTCAGACGCTTTTTCAAATTTTTTAATCGTTTAACCAATAATATTGTTTTTGTGAAAACGGACGGATTTGCAAAATTTGATCTGCTGGGAGCAATAACTAACTTTCAAATTTCGTAGAAGGTATGTGACCACACCTGGCCAATCCAGTGAGTTCAAAAACTCTGTCGGATAATTTACATCTTTGTTGTCGTCGCAAACCGATTTCCATGATACCAATTCTTGAAGTTCAAATCGCCGACGTCCACATTTTTTGCTACGAAAAATGATCTTTCTGCCAGCCCCGAATGATTTATGTAACGGGTTTTAATTTTTTAAGATATGAGTTTTTCATGTTGGCAGCACTGGTTAGTAATGGCGTCCAAATGTCACCTGTAACAATGAAAAGTTTTCAATATGCTCTGCCATTCAATCTGTCATCTGTCAAAGTGAAAAGTTTTCAGTATACCCTGCCATTTAATCAAGGAAAGACTTAGAAACGAGCAACGATTGCAAATTTTTGAAATTTATTATCAAAATTCGTGCACTGTGAAAAATGTACACCGTTTGGTACGACCATATTATGGTCGTCATAATCCACCTATTGAATCAACAGTTCGTGCTGTTATCATAAAATTTTGCACCAAATTTACTTTGTTGGACATTAAACCATCGACTCGTATGCGTACAAAGCGTACCGAAGATAATATTGCAGTCGTAGCGTCCAATGTTAATGAAGATCGTGAAATGTCAATTGGTCGCCCTTCTCAGCAATTGGGCATGTGTTGCTCAACCTCATGAAAAGTTTTACGTGTCGATTTGGGTTTGAAAGCCTAAAAAAATCAACTTGTAAAAGAATTGAAGCCGAATGACCTACCACAACGTCTAATTTTTGGTGAATGGGCCTTAGAACACTTACATACTTAAGTTGAGCTACAGTCCGGATTGAACCTATGCCTCAACCAACAAGCCTCTCCAATTGGCCCGGTCCTTAGCTAACTGCCTCCAGTTGCATACTCCCATTTTGTTGATGTCGGTTTCTACTTGTGCGCGCCACAAAATGCGAGGTCTTAGTCTACTGCGTCCGACGTCTGGCTGGGAACCGAAGACTGCGAGCCGGAGTATTGGTGTCCTTTCGTTCTACATGTCCTAACCATCTTAAACATCCAATGAGGAGTTTTTTGACCAGTGGCATGTCGCTGTACAGCTCGTATAGTTCTTGGTTGAATCTTTGTCTGCATAACCCGTCAACGCCTTAAGACAGCTCCATGAAAATCCGCTGTTTTATTGAAAAACTGTGTGATGCTGTTCATTTCTGTCTCAACGGATACGTAAATAAGCAAAGATGTCGCATCTGGAGTGATGAACAGCCACACGCCATACAAGAACTGCCAATGCATCGGAAAAACCGACATTTTGGTGTGGTTTATGGGCTGGTGGCATCATCGGTCCTATTTTCTTCTTCACGACCGTAGAAGAAACGATACGTTACTTTTTTTTTGCCCCAGTTGGCTGAGTTAAACTTGGTTGACATTTGGTTTCATCAAGACGGTGCCACATGCCACACAGCTCGTGAAACAATGGAAATTTTGAATTTCCATTTCAATGAACCATTTGAAATGGACCTGCGGACAATATTTACAGGCAGTTGTCCTAAAAGCGTAGATAAATGGCAGAGGCCTATTTATCGATTACATTTATGTTTATTTTAATTTAATTTTGAAGTTTTGATAACAGATGACGTTTGGACGCCATTACTAACCACTGTTTTCAGTGGTTAACTTAACACTTAACTCTTAAAAAATCACCCGCTATTTGAACGAAGATGCAACAAATAAAAGCCGATCAAAATAGAATGGCATCGACACGAGCTTTTTTTTTTAAATTGACACTCACTTTCACTTTTGTTTACACTTGTTCGAACAACACGGAAAAGGATCGCATATCCCAAATTTCATTATTTTAGTTCAATATTCAATGCATTGAAACGGGTGACATACACATGGCTAAATCGACTCAGCTAGCGATTCCGAAATGTTTGGGCATGGATATCTCGTAAAGTGTATGAAGGCGGCAGACAATTTGAAGGCAAGGGCGCTTTAATAGAAGCTATTCGTGGTGTTTTTATAACAAAAAAAACGTCTTCAAACCATCAAATGAAAACATTTTATTTATATTTCAAAGATTTTGCATGTGGCCTCATCCTAGTGGCTCATCTTTCTATGGCTTTTCAAGTTGAGTTTGATCTAGGGAAATTCCAACAGTCGTTTCTTATTTACCCGTTTATTTTCTGACTTCATCTTGGAAAATTATGTACCTATTCACTGGTAGTAAAAGTTTCCGGTTACGAAATTTTCAACAGGTATAAAGAGTGAAAATCGATTGCAAAATGAATGGGATCATCCTAATGATCGCCAGTTTATCTTCTACCTATCAACCATGCAAGCTTTCGACAAAAACAAATTCGGCATTCACACAGCTCCAAGCACCACTGCAACCGCATTAACTACAAGATCCACCACCATCTGTTACTTTGCCTTCCCAATGGAGTCAGCATTAAAAATCCAGCCCCAAAAAATAATTACAATTCCCCTAAGACAACACCCCGAATCCCTCACAAATGAGTCATTTGTAAGCCGTTTTTTTTTTTTTTAAATACTCCCGACTAATGTAACAACAAACAACCAACCTGCAGACATGATAATTCATCATCCCGCATCTTCCAGTGACATCGTTTTTAAGGCAAGACTGCCAGTCTCTTCGCCCATCGTTAAGGAGTTTTACACTCATTACGAGGCTAAATTTAGATCTGAATTTGTGGCTTCCGGTATTTTTATCCTTCCAAATGGATATTTGTTTTACATTTTGCTCCTCAAAGTGATTGACACTTTAACAGAGATGCTTTTTGAGGGAGCCCAGACCAGCAACTCCAAGTGGTAAACAACATTCGTCATCTCTTTCTCAATGAGTTTGGGAAAAAATGTCGCGCGGCTTAATTGTGTTTACTTTTTTAATTTCACCCAATGGCGATCATCTGCATGGATGGAGATTTTTTGGGCATTTCCAATCGGCCTGAAAATAAACCGCACCTTCAGCTCACGACTAGCTAAGCAAATACAAAAGGGCTGGTCCGGAAATCAGAACAATACTGATGCAGTGAAAACGCAGCTTATGGTTTGGTCAACACGAGTAGTTTTCTTTTTTCGGTTGGATTTGCGGTCAATGGGTTGCATTCAGTAGAGCTACGGTAGTGGAAAATTTAAGAACAAATTCGATTTACAAATGGGGATGCCAAACACTTGATTGTCTTGTAAAATCATCGCGTTGAGGTATGCTTTTCGAAAGTGGAATGCTTTCGGAATGAGAACTTTTGTTTGTGATGTAGCTTCATACTTATACCTATGGCAGCATAGACTGCAGTAACCCAATGTCAAGATATTGAATATGAAGTTGGAGGTGATTCTAAATCTGCCACGTGTAGATATTACTGCCTGCCAATAGCACTATGAGAATCAGCCACAGAAACAGGGGAAGCCCGAGTCTCTTTGATTCCACTTTGATTTTGATGGAAATTTTCTGGAATCTAGACAGTAAAGAATTGGGCAAGACTGGCACGGCCAAAAAGCAATCGATATTCTTGTATTTAAATGGATCGAATCTGGACCGTGAAACCGGAGGTGGTATATTCTTGTATCAATCGATACCAAAAACAGTCTGATTACTAGAGTGTGGGCCAGCATGAAGAATTGACACTTGGATGGTGTCCATGATAAAAAAGACCCCACAATGGGGGCCCATAAAAGCAGTATCTGACATTAAATACTATCAAAGCTGATAAAGCGCCATCCCCAAGAGTTCAAGACACAAAGTTCAAAGAACTTTCCGGATCTCTGATGGCATCGAGAGAGCTGGCAAAATAATTACCAATGGATCTGCAAGCAACAAATTGTGTCACCATCTGCCTTAGTAGTTTCCTTTAGTTTTGGATTTCCAATGACTACTTCTGCGGCAGAAATCTAAGCCAGCTTTTCCAGTGCCATGACTCCAAATAGGAACCATAGCTCTAGGAGTTTTTATTAGATTTCGATGAGTCTTGGCTCAACATTTTCTAAACATTGTTTGTCAATCTCGAGTTTTTACCATACCAACTCCCCATTAATGTTCGTCATTTTCGAATTTTGAATTTCGTGCATGCCTATCTGTTTTCTTAGATTCTGGTTAATGCCATCCAATATCCTTGGTTGGTCTTAAGCTACTGCGACACAATGACTCTCCTCAACGGTGTCGTCATTCCAACCTCTATTAATACTTCGTTGACCCCACGTAGTATCTGTAGTACCATTTTATAAGTCTTCGATGAGTATTCGAGTATTCTTTTTGATTTTGTCTGAGGATTTCGATTTTTAAGCCTTAGCCCTGGATTGGCAAGGTATCAACAAAAATTCGCCTATGCCTTTTCTATTAATTTCGTTCAGCCTGGCTTTCTATTTTCTGGAAGTTGGTTGATTAAATTTAGCTCTTTATGCCAGTCATTCACGCCATCTAGTTTTCAAAGCAGTGACAACTGCTCTTTGCTTAAGCTATCGGATTTTTAAGGTCTGCTACTGCTACCAAAACTTGACTTTGCCTGCGAATGTCTGGTCTTTAGCTTCCCTAATTTATCTAAGGAACCCGGCGTCATCAAGTCGCCCTCTTTTCGAACTTCTAGGAGCCCGCTGAGATTTCGATATATCCTAAGCAGTGACAACATAGCTTAACCAAGCATCTTAAAATGGCCCCATTCGAGATGGCATTGGAATTCTTCCTCTCTGAGATCAATCTAGTGAGATATCCATAAATGGCCAGCACCCTAGCTGTTCAAAGCCATATTTTACTTTTGCAGAACCATCACGAAGTAGCATGGGAGGTATCCTTGACAAGGTTTTAAAATGTTCAAGGTGAAAATAATTATTAAAACGTCTCGTACCCTTTTGGTTTTGTTTCCTGTCTTTTGATCTGCTTAGATATTCAAATGTTGAATAGCTTGGTTAAATATCTTCAGAGCATTTTCTACTAGAGTTGATGCCGTCCAGAATCCGCGGTTTTATCATTTTTCCTTGGTCTTCGTTAATTCTTAGCTCCGGAATTTACAGAACCGACTTCTGTAACAAGAATATTTTCTTCAATATACTACCAATGAGATGGTGCCGCCATGCCAACCTCTTCAAGAGTCTTGTTGATGCCATCCATGATCCGTAGTTCTGTTTTCATAGGTCTTTGGTAAGACTTCGGTATGTCTTCGCTCTAGATTTCTACTACTACTACGAGCAACCTTAAATGTTTATTATCTGTCGACCTTTTTCATGGAAACAGAAGTTGTCATGCCAACCCCTTTTAAAGCTTCTTTGATCCCGTTAATGATTTCTAGTTCTGTTAGGTCTTATCTAGATTTTTAAGTTCGACTATACGGGGAATTTCGGTTAACATGTCTACCTTTATAGTTTTTTACGGCTCCATTTTACTGTTTAATACTGCAGGCCGAACCCTCCTTAACCTTGTCTTTAAATTCAAATTAGTCTGCCTAGGGGTCGACATAAGTTTGTATTGAGAAGACAATCTTATGTCGACCCCTTTTAAACTTCATTGATGTCTTCCATGATTTGTAGTTCTATTGGTCTTTGGTGAATCTTAGGTTTGGATTTGCAAAATTGATTATCGGGAAAGACGTTGCCTGCTAATCTTAGGTTTTGCCCAGCCTATATGACCAGAATGAAGTACATATCGGATATTAACGACTTTGGCATGAGGCTTGGGTCTGCCCCGTCTCTGAGAAAGTGCACCCCTGTCCAATCTGGTCGAGTTCATTCTATAAAAGGGTCGTTCAAAGGTTTTTCTATGTCATTGTTGGACAGTTCTGTAAGGTACTAACATTGAATCTTGATTACGATGTCATCTTGCCTGTTACCACATAACGTGACGAATTGTCGAAATGACGCCGTCTGCTCGTTTCAGTCATACGCGATTGGACCCCAGTATTCTTCGCAACCCAAAGGTTAATATTCCTAAAACATCTGGGGATATCAGCCTATGGGATGTTTAATGTCTCAATAAAGAAGGAAACAAATGCCGCTAGCTCTCTAAGTAAAAGCCATGATCCACGTGAAGACCCCTCAGTGATTTTCCTGCCCTGCCTTAGCTTTGCTCATATTATTCAAAGGAACTAAGTTCTTAGCAAAAGATTCATATTCCGAAAGTGAAAACAACTCCCAGCCTTGCGAAAGTCTAAAAAAGTATCGCAGAAACTTTTTAAATCTGACATTCGAATTAGGGTTTTGGTAGGACGTCCTCCTCTGAGTGGCACAATATAACTTTGCTAACACTAATAAATTAATGAGCTAACTTTGAGGCACTCACTGTATGGACCAGCGATGTCATTTTATTTTTCAAGGACCTCTGTAGATCGGAAACCCTTCCGCGGAAACCATCACTTCACGTAAAAAACCCTGACCCTCAAACCAAACCTAACTATACCCGCAATGAATTATTTTTGTGATTCCTTATAACTCCCTAAGTACATATGTATAGCCTTCATGTTCCGTCCGCCTTACATTGATATGGTTTTGCAAAAATATCTCACATACCCGTGACTCCATCAGTATTCATTCGCTGAGCATTGACTGACCTCGACCCTTTTTGCCTATTCTATCCGTCAGGCAAGTTGACTGGTCGTTAAATGGGTGATTGCTATCGCGCAGATATCCCACATTCAGTATGCAGTTCAACATACCGTGCTTCCATGCAAATGCATAAAATATCTCTTAATGGCTGTACGATGCACTACATGACCAGACCAGCTATACTCTTATGCTGGGATTCGCGCGTTTTCCTACGTCTCCTACGAGTAAATTGTTGTCGTTGACAGTTGTCATTTGTTTTTATTAAATCATCCTGACAATAATCACACGATGACAAGAGAGATGCATCTATGCGATAGGGACGACACACGGTGCCACTACTTTACGTCAGTAATGATGATGCGAGTATCATGTCGAGAGCGGGTTCAAGTGACGTGGCGGTATTGGAAGTGACAATACCGTCATCGTATTCAAAATGAAGATTATTGCGCATGATGATGCCATGCAATTACTTTTTGATCACAAGCAGAAGAACCCGTATAACTTAGGTACTTGCCTGCATTTGATTGCTTTCATTGAAACGAATGATTGTTCCAGAGCGGCTGTATTCGTGTGCATGATTTTTGATTTAACTATAGAGGGATACTTTTGACAGAATTTGGAAAATTCAAGGAAGTCGATATAAATTGTTATGCCATGGGGAACAACTAGCTCAGTTTGGTTGCTCTGAATAGTGCACGTGAGCTGAGAAGAACTCGCAGTTCAGAGTAATCAGTTCTCCTTAAATTCTGATCTAATGAGGAATGAAACCATCTTTGGGTTGGGGTGCTTCATTAGCAACGGGTGCTTTTCATTAGCAACGGATTTTTCAAACCGATATGGGAGGTATACATTTCAATGAAAAGGCATTAACACCGGGAAAAGTGAAGATGATGTGATTCCATAATCAGCGGGGTTATAATCTTCATAGGAACGCTTATAACATCTCTACAGCTCCGGATGTTTTTTGTCTAAATTTTCAGAATTTTCCGCTCCTGATTCAGTTTATCCGCGAGTTTTAATGTGTCAAAAAGGTGTTATTGATCCATGTTTCCATAGAATACCGGAACAGAGGTATTCTATGGGAACATGAATCGATAACACCTTTTCTGACGCAAGTTGTAGGATTACTTCGGTGACCAACTGACTGATCCTTTTTTCTTGAGATGGGTTCTTTGATTTAAAGCCTTTATAAGGCCTGCAAACCTGTATTCGATCAGGATTTACTAGGTAAGGTTAGGTAACATTCGGTGTTGACATCAGATGAGTTGTCAAGCTTCAAGGACACATAGTGTTACCATTTGATTGACTTCTTTCAAATATCCACCACGGCTTTGCCCGCTGTCACGTTTGCGAGAGGTCCAATTTTCAACGATTCTGCCCCATTGGGTGGGTAAGTAGAAGTGGAGGTTCGGCATGAACCCAAGTAACACTTGCGTGCCTTTTTGTTGCCACGACTCGTGTGACCTAGAGTATGACTGTTATTGTGAATGTGATACAGGCAGTCTTTAGATACAGCCTGTGAGGTTAAGAAAGCTAATAAGAACTTGTATCCTTTTTCCCGATATGTCGCTAAGGTTGTCGAAAAATGGTTGGTCTAACGCACGCAACCTGGCTCTTGCTAGTGCCCGAGATATGTAGATGAAATAGGAGGAGGGTTTCTCTCTCATTTGTGTTCCCGCGACTGCGGTATTGGGGGTTGTATGGGATCCCTAGTTTGGCCCCATAGTCTCCAATTTGCCAGTGCCCCGTTACTATCGCCGTAATCCTTGCGATATCTGGGCAGGTTCTGTTTAGTAGATCGTTTGTTCTGTTTTTGTCGTAGGAGGGCCATATCGTCCTCGATATGACGCAATTTGTTAGCCTTCTTCATTTGGAGTCGGTGTTTTTCAGAAAGTATGATTGTATTTGTCCCATAACCGCACTGAGCTTTGAATAGGTGTTATGTAATCTGTTTGAAACGTGACCACGTCGTTTGGTAACGATTCCAGGGTAGAGCCTTTAGATTTAGTTGAAATTAAGCACAACGGTCTGTGTTACATTTGTTTTTAGGTCGTCGGTCGATTGCGGCTTAAGCGACATCAGAAAACCACACAATATAGCCTCAAATCGTTGATGTAGAATCTCCATAGTTGCGATCGCTGCATGCCACGAAGCGCCGTCTTTCTAGAACCATATGCCGTCCCCGTCGAAACAAAAAAAAAAATTTGCACAACCGGTTCGTTAGAAGCCAGGCCCTAGGGTTTTTCTCACAAACATTCATATATGCGTGTGTACTTCCTGCACGACAGCGGGACCTCAAGTTTTAGGCCGAATCCGAACGGCTGCATTGAGATAAGCTATTGTTGACAATTGATACGATTACGATGATTTGTCAGTTCATCGCGAAAAGAGGGCCAGTGAAAAGACATTTTAGGTGTTTATACAGCTGAAAATCGAACTCAAAGCTTCTGCGCGGCAGTTCATCGCTCATCCACATCCACATCGCTCAAATCGGGTCAAGAGCAATTTGTTTTCATCGATCGTTTTCAAAGAAATGCTAACAACGGGACAAATGATGCTGTCAGCCGAAAATCCGTACCAAAAATTAACTTTTTATTAATGCAAAGCCACCTAGCAAATTGCCATTGTCCTATATACAGGAATTTTGCTAACATAGCCCATCATCTAAAAAATGCGCGTCGCTATGATGGTTTTTTCGGCTGAGCTTAGGAAAATGACTCGAATCCCAGTCAACTTTTAGTTGGGCAAAGTTAGGGAAAAATAGGATGAATATGGTAGGATATCCAAGGGCGATAATGGCGACATGAAGTAGGAAGTGAAATAAGGTCGGTTTTGGGATTACTGTGCCGGTTACAAAAATGTCTCATAAGTGTCGTTTGTTAGTTGTAATTTAGGAAGGATGAAGTCCCACCGAAGACTTACAAAGAAAATTTGGATACCAACACCGACCCAATGGCAAGAACAATCTTCGCAACAAAAATTGAGATGCCAAGTTGTGCTATACAGAAAATTTTCACAAACAGCGGCGATGTTCTCGACCGATGTACGAAAGATTGCCACCCGAATCAGTCGTCTCGAGTTTGGCCAAAAAACGTTTGGAAAGTTGACTTTGTAAGTCCATCGCGTCTACAACGAGATGAGAACAATGAGTGCAATTTTATTTTTATCAACGAACCGTACGGAAGACCTAAGCTGCTACAAAGCAGACATTACTGCCATCCATGAAATATAATGTGATTGACCGGGCAAAAGGAAAATGAACCCTGGCTATTGGAATGAAATTTTACCACGACAGACTTGGACATGAAGTCATATGGTTCGAATGCATATGCGAAAGATTGCCTTCTTAGAATTCGCCGATATAAGCATTATGCACTCCGACGAAGATAGAAAAGGAGGATATATTTCAAGTCATATTGCCGAAAACACAGCCAAGTAAACACAACGTCTGGGACTGAGTTTAATTTAAGTGACTTTTCTGTGGAACGAATTGATCCAACGGCCATTATAGTCAGAAGACTAGAGTTACTAAAAAAGCTGCCATTGACCTCAAACAGCAAAGAAGAAGGACTCCAAACAAAAATAGACCCTCTGAACAGTAAACAGCAATATGTTAACTTCTAAAACCGTTTTTAGGCCAGAAAATCCACAGCTTATCAAATCTTCACATTTCCAGAAAAATCCAAAAAGTCCTAATCGATACCACCCACCACCTTATCATCGCTTTTGAAGACGCATACGACACCATTTATTGAGAAGAACTATACAGAGCGGTGTTCAGTTGTGGTATACTGCTTAAATTCGTCCTTCTGCGCAGAACGACAAAAGAGATTTCCCTCTGATCCGTCAGATTCTTCAACGATCTCACCAAAACATTCGATACCAACCAAATATTTAGGCAAGGTGGCGCATTGTCGTGTGGCTTCTTTGCCATAATTCTTGAGAAGATTACACAAAGCTCCCGAGCAAACATCAGGGTCAATCTTCTTTAAATCTGTACAACGGTCAGACTCGACGAGGGGTCACGTTTGGTAGTAAAGCGAAGGAAGCGAGAAATGTAAACGAAGATCCAACCAATAACGTTACGAGCTAATAGCAGCATAGATCTGATAAAACACTCCGCATTAAGATGGCTAGGGTATGGATTCCAAACCGACTGCAAAACTCCGGCTAGCATAGTCATCGAATCCTATTGACTTCGAGCCCAGAAGTGGAAAACCTCAGATGTATACAATTTGAGTCAGTTAGTTAGTTAGGACCGGGCGATGATTTCGGCACGAATGTTTTCCTTGAATTCGTCAATGATTTGAGGATGGCTTGAGAACTGGCCAGTCCATGTCGTTATTTTACAACATCTCGTCAGAAATTAAACGAAGAATTATTCCTGCCAACCGCTGTTTCTTCGCGCTAAGAAGGCAATTCATTAGTAAAGCCCTCACTCCAACTACCAAGGAGATCTTATATAAGACCCTGAGCATCATAGTCCTGCTCTACGGCGCTGAAGCATGGACCGTCTCAAAAGCGGATGAAGAAATCCTTGGTCGATTTGAGAGGGAAATTCTTCGAAAAATCGTCGGTCCCGTTTGGAGACGAAGATTCAACCAAGAACAATACGAGCTGTACAGCGACAAACTCCGCATTGGACGTTTAAGATGGCTAGGACATGTAGAACTAATGGACACCAATACTCCGGCTCGCAGAGTCTTCGATTCTACGCCAGACGTGGGACGCAGTAGAGGAAGACCTCTCCTTAAGTGGCGCGCACAAGTAGAAACCGACCTCAACCAACGTGGAGTGCGCAAATTAAGGCAGTTAGCTAAGGACCGGGCTAATTGGAGAGGCATGATGGTTGAGGCCCAGGTTCATTCCGGACTGTAGCGCCACTTAAGTAAGTAAGTAAGTTCAATGTTACGTCTCGGGTGTTGATGTAGGGCATGTCGATGATCCCCCATGGTCCCGTGCTCAATATTCGATCCCAAATGACGAATAGTGCTGTCAGACGGTGGTTGTTGACCGCGATATTTTCAATGATATGCACGTTAAGTTTACACAAGAACGACTACTTATGTACATTTTCACTATTTCGGCACGTTACTTTTATGTAAAGCGATTCATGTTTTAAATTATACTGAATTGACGTTTCAAAAACCTGTCTACTCAAGTCAATCGGTTAATAAACGTCAAATTTATTCAATGCTTACATACCGACATAAAAGATGGCGTACCTCTTACACAAATGACGGAACCCGTAATCTTTTTCTAAATCCAATCAGTCAAGTTCAGATAATTTAAAATTAAAGTGCTGGAAAAGTTATCAGAAACTTCTTTTTGAACTTATCTATCTCAAGACCTACATTAAATTACAATTCGTTGAGAAAAAAAATTCTCCAAGTGCATCGATCTCAATTGACAGGAAACGCCAATTCAAACTCTGATTACTTCAGAGACATGCCTTCCAAGACAACAACATTTAATGATCACAACAACCCTCCGTTGGCCTGGTGTGAGGTATAATTAGTATGCCGCCAGTAGATTCAAATGTCATGTTCAAACAGTCATTCAACCGCCACCATACATTGCTGGTGCTAAAGAAAAGTTCATTTCAAATTAAATCTGCCCGCGTGCCAAATAGCAGAATTCCCAATACGCTCTTGCGCGGCACCCACTACACCCATCGTATATCCCTGCTATCCTAATCGACCATCATGGTGTTTCAAATGTCAAATGATTAACGATGCAGAAACCACTCGTACATACATTCTCGACGCGTCAAACATTACATTCGTGTTGAGTTTGTACTCGAGTGAGTGCGATTTCCTTTGGTTGATTCTGCATTTTGATGTGACGCGCACACTGTCACAGTAGCGGCTGTGGGCCTGACCCTTTATTATTCTTTTGGACGAGCCCGGGCAGCAGCGCCGTCGTCGGTCGTGCAAAGGGTTAAGTGGTTTCACTGTCCATTGGATTGCAGATTCACTAGCTTGGCTGTCAGTCAAAGCTGGGCTAGGAAATACAGTTCGTGTAGTGGGGTCTATTTACGCGAAAGACCACCCAGTTGCTGTATTGTCTGTTTGTCCTTTGTTAACAATTTGATTTATGCGGGTTTTGTCATTTGTGTCACTTGCGAATTGAGACGGATACACTGAGAGAATTTGTTTACGAAAAGTGGATTTTTGTTTGACGAAAAGTTTCCGACAGCCGTTTTTTTATTTTTATATTTATATGATTGAACTGCAAAGTCCGAAAATACTTTATCTGTTCGTTTACATAAATGCTAGATGTTAAGCTCCATTACATTATGATTACATCATGCCGACAATCTGTTCATATCAGACTGAAACCGGATACAGTCTGTTATATAACTTGTACGAGAATAAAATTTTCAATCATCCGCGAAAGTAAAAACTTTGCAAAATTTAAAAATACCATGAATTTCATTAAAAAATAAAATAAAAAGCAATGGGCCAACATGGCTACCTTTCGGGACACCAGATGTTGCATAAATTTCGCTAGAAGTGTAACCACCGGTCTTAGCCATTTGCTTTCTGTTTGTTAAAAAATTGTTTACTTTTTTTCTTTAAGTGGCGCTACAGTCCGGAATGAACCTGAGCCTCAACCAACATGCATCTCCAATTAGCCCGGTCCTTAGCTAACTGCCTCCATTTGCGGACTCCAAATTGGTTGAGGTCGGTTTCTACTTGTGCGCGCCACTTAAAGTGAGGTCTTTCTCTACTGCGTCCGACGTCTGGCTGTGAATAGAAGACTGCGAGCCGGAGTATTGGTGTCCATTTGTTCTACATGTCCTAGCCATCTTAAACGTCCAATGTGGAGTTTTTTGACCAGGGGCATGTCGCTGTACAGCTCGCATAGTTCTTGGTTGAATTTTCGTCTCCATAGCCCGTCAACCGCTTTTGAGACGGTCCATGCTTCAGCGCCTTAGAGCAGGACTGGGATGATCAGGGTCTTATATAGGATCTCCTTAGCAGTTCGAGTGAGGGCTTTACTATTGAATTGCCTTCTAAGCCCAAAGAAACAGCGATTGGCAAGAATAATTTTTCGTTAAATTTTTGGCAAAATGTTGTTATTAGTTAAAAGAGTTAAAAGCGGAGCCGAGGTAGACAAAGTCCCGTACTACCTCAAAGTTTTATTTGTCAATGGTGACGTTCTGTCAAATTCGTAGATGTTGTGTGTCCTTTCATCTTGCTCTCATTTACTGCTAAACCCATTTTTGCCGCTTCTTCCTCTATACTAGCAAACGTTGCTACGACATCAAGTTGGGTCCGACCACTGATGTCAATATCGTCGGCGTATGCTAGTAGTTTCACCGATTTTTGGAAAATTGGCTCGGTGTTGGCTCGGTGTTGGCTCGGGAGTTTTGAACAATCCTCTCAAGAATCAAATTGAAGAAGTCACATGACAGCACATCGCCTTGCCTTAATCCTTTTTTGGTATCGAATGTGTCGGTGAGTTCGTTTCCGATCTTGATGGAGCAGCGAGAATTCTCCATCGTCTCGTCATCCTACTCAAACGGACGGGTTTGGGCGGTATACCAAAACTAGATTTGGCTCTGTATAGATCGTCTCTATAAATGCTGTCGTAAGCGGCATTGAAATCGATGAATAGGTGGTGGGTATCGATTTGGACATCTTGGGTTTTTTCCAGGACCTGCCAAAGTGCGAAAATTTGATTGGACTTTCCTGGCCTAAATCCACACTGATAATGGTCGATCAGGTTGTGGGTAAGCGATTTGAGGCGTTCACATATTACGGCAGATAGGATCTTGTAGGCGATGTTGAGGAGACGTATGCCTTTGTAGTTGGCGCAGTTTAGAGGGTCTTCTTTTTTGTGGATCGGACAAACTATGCTGAGGTTCCATGCTACAGGCATACTTTCCTCCGATCATTTTTGGCTTATCAGTTGATGGATGTTTCTTACCAAGTCATCTCCGCCGGCTTTATAAAGCTCGGCGGAAACACCGTCATTTCCGACAGCCTTATTAAGCTTGAGTTTAGATATTGCTATCCTCACTTCACTCAGGTTGGGTGGTTGGCAGTTTTCGCTGTCGTTGCCAATATTGAATGGTTCGTTCTGCCTGACAGCGGAATGTTGTTCGTCATCGCCGTTTAATTGTCTGCAGAAGTGGTTCTTCCATATCCTCAGCATCGACCGTGTCTCAACTACGATATTTCCTTGTTCATCTCGACAGCATCTGTTCCAGCATTGTATCCTTGGCTTTAATTTTTTAGACTTTGGTAAAAATTGCGAACATCGTTCCTGGAGTGTCAAATAATTAAGAATCCATTTATGTAATGAGGTTTGAAAACCCGACGGTTTAAAATTTTCTGAAAGTAGGGTATAGTGCACTCTGTCAAAGGTTTTGTAAAGCCAGTGTAGAGTACATCAACTTGTAATCGTTCCTCAAAGCTATTGAGTACATAATTAGTTAACAAAGTTAAATTGGTAGCACCGGATCTATCTCGAATAAAACCATGTTGTTTATTCCAGATTACCTCTTTAATATGAAGAAAAGCTTCTCCTTAACAATGTTCTCAAACAGTTTATGAATTGCAGAAAGTTTCGATAAAGGTCGATAGTTTTCTACTTGTTGTCTTAAACCGTTTTTATGGATTGAAGTAATATAAGAAAATTTCCACTGGCTAAATATAATCTTAAACGAAATGACAAAAGACGCCCTATTACACCTTAAGCCAAACGATATCAGGTGATAAATAGGTAAAACCGGGAAGAAAGAGGTGGGCGTTTCAAGCATATTTAAGAAAACTGAAAGTTATTCACAAACCTTTTCTGAAACCCAGCATTAGTAAAATAGCTTTTCTATTATTACCTTTAGAATGTAATCAAGCATCCTTACACCCATTCTCTAATGAGAGTCTCCTTCTCTTTCTATGGACCGATATGTGTCATTACATTATTCAAGTCCCTTCCAATCTTCCGTCATGTTCTATGCAACACGATGATGCTACGTCTCGAACGATTAGGGTGTCAATTTAACCAACATCAAGTCAATTTACAATTCCGTCCAGATTGCCCATGTTATTTATATTTGTATCTCAACCATGGCAATCATTCAAATGAGATGTGATACCCCTAGGATTTCAACTAGGCTATCGATTTCATTGAGTTGCCCCCTTCCCCTCATTCATTTCACTTTCAATCTCATCGAACTCCACCGATTGGCATTCTAAACTAATAGCGATATCTGTTTACAGATACAAATCGTTGGATCATTAATAATCCATCAGTGGTGGATTCTCTAGTGATGCGGAACCAACTCGCACAAATGTCATTCCCAATCGAAACGCATGTCTCAGCTACATCGCATGATGTGTCACTTGGGTTAGGTTCTATATACATATGCATCCTATATGACACGATGATGATGATGCCGTAGTCGGCGTCATAATCATAGCACACACTCAAGACGAAGCAATGGAGTGGAGATTTAAGATGGAGACCTCCCCAAAGAATAAAACACACAAAAAGTTCGTTGTCTCTATGGATTTCCACTCCTCAAAACAAATTGACAGAGAATATTAAAACGTAAATTAGACAACGTCTAATAGAATGAATAAACGCCTTGAGCTCTCGAGGTTATAATAGTATTCGTGGCATGGGCCGTGTTCGGTATAGGTACTCGTCTATATGCTTGCGCTCTTTAGTCAGGGCTAGATAGGATTGCATGAAATGAACGCGGCACGATATGCATAGGCACGGCCGGCAGCTTATGCTATATGGCGGCAAAATTGATGCAAATACGCGTGAACTTGGACAAAGACGATAGACCCGACATGTAGCGAGAACTTTGTGGATGGATGAGAAGCCACCCAAGAAGAGCGTTTGTTTTGGGAAATTTCTGGATTCTGTGGTCGGTTGAGTCATGCGGCGGAACCTAACACACCATAAATGATGTCACGATGGTAATTTGTTTGGATTTATCTTAGACGTTGGTATTATCGAAGAATGAACATATTAAGCTTTGAAAGGATGGTGTAGATGAGTTATCCACCCACTTAGTCAATTAGACTGCGATGGCATTAAATAGAAACATTGGCACCTACGATTTTTACATGTAGTCGATAGCAATCGGTAGCCCATTGATTTCTGGGTCGACTTGTAAGGATATTCAAGTTTTGGAAAAGGGATACTATTTACAATTAAGCATTTTTTCAATCTCTGCCTAATTTGGCATATAAGAAGATCCTATCCAACGTGATGTGGCTTTTCATTTATTGGCACGTACCGGTGTGGCTTCCGGTCAAGCAGATCAAGCTTAAGCCCACATTTCTCACTAAGGCTAATTTCAGAAATGACATCTCAGTGAAAACATGACGAAGAAAAACTCCTTTTCTCATCCGAATAATATAAATTGCCATGAAAAGCTTATTTAAACACAGCTGTTTGGATTCGTCATAAAAATGGAGGACCCGCAATCATACAACAAGTTCACACGCACTCATTGATGGTAGAGGAAAAGAAACACGAGCCAAAACCTTGCAATATTGTATAAGCCGAGCTTATTTTCAACTTCGACAAAATTCTTACCAGAAGGATCTCAAATGCTCAAATTCATCATTCTGTCTCCAAGTTTTACGTTGGACTAATACACGCCAATGGAATATTCTTTCGGATTTCGATACCAAATACCAAATTTAATTAGCCCAGCTCAGGATTTTAACTCAAAATCTGTGACATACAAAACGGACTGACAGACATGGCTAAATGGACTCGTTTTTCAGTCGACCCGTATACAATATGTTTTTCTAAATTATTTCTGTATGTTGGAAAATATATAAAAATACAAATTTTTGTCGCAACAGGCTCGTTAGTACACTCGGCCGAGCTTTCTCACAACCTGCATGCGTTGTTTTTGTACAGGTACAGTACAAAAACTCCTGTTTTATGCCGACTCGGAACGACGAATTTGAGATAAGCTTTTCTTGACAATTGATACTACTCGGATGATTTGTCAAATCATCACCAGACGAGGGCCAGTGAAAAATTAAGCGTTGCTAAGGCTGAGAATTAAACCCAGACCTCCTGCACGACAGTTCATCGCAATAAACAAACCATCGCACCACTGATCTCGTTATAAATCATGTATTAAAACTCATATGCTATGGGATAACAAACCTGGACAGTGGGACTTCAAGAAATGTCCATCCTGTTGTCCTCAGGTCAAAATATTTTTCCGGCCCTTCAAGTTGTGCTTCGGGTGTACTTAACTTCCCAATTATGGAAAATTCTTTGGTTAAGAATAAAACGAAGGCCTTGAAATGTTATCTTTCTATGGTTGATATGGTTACCATGATGAACGAAATCAGAACAACGACTTACGTATCTGAACCTGGAATTTTAGAACACTCAACAGAAATGGTGCAACCGAACAGCTAGCGTACCTCCTGAGCTTAGGAAAAGAGAACATCTGAAGTAGAATTGTTGGAAAACACAACCTTCACGACAACAAGTCTGGCAATGGACCTAGACTTACTAAATTCGCTGTGGAACGAAAGGCCACTATAGCTATGATAAGATTCATCACCTTGACATCTATATGGCGAAGACTATATCCCAAGTTTCGAAGAGCTAACAAGTTTTCTAGAAAGAAGAAAAAAGTGAAAGAAAAGCGTCCAATCAAAGACATAGAGAGATGCCACTACAGAAATGATGTTAGCAAGCTGCACCAAAATGTTACAACTCGATGCCAGGGATACATATCCCGAACAGAATTTTGTCAAGAACAACAAGGAGATATTGTGGTTGAGGAACATTCAATTCTGAGGATATGGAAGAAAAAGTTCTGCAGTCATTAAACGAAGTTTACGTACAATCTTCTGCTGCCAGGCAGAACGAATAGTTGATTATGGGCGACTACAGCGAAAACTTGCAACTACCGGACCTATGTGAAGTGGGGATAGGAATATCTCAACTTTAGCTTAACAACGGTCACGGAAACGGCGGCCTTCCTGTCGAGTTTATAAAGCCGGTGCAAATTATTCGGCATTGTTTGACTGATCCATACAAATGAAGACCTGTAGAACTACATAAACTTAGTCCCCTTAACATCGCCAATAAGACCCCATTTTTCAAGTTTTTTAACAGGGACGATCCAACAGCGAGTCGAAATTATAAAAATTTACAGCCGAAATTAGGAGTCAGTGGCCTCAACGTTAAGAGCGCTACGTCCAATTTATGGTCGTCATAACCGTCCTAGCAGATCATGAGCGTCTAGTGGAAAAATTTGAATCCACAGGTACAGTACAAAATGTTCCCGTGCCAGTGGGACAAAGAAGTGTCCGTAGTGTCGAGAATATTGCTGCCGCTGAGGGTTCAGTTGAAGTAAGCCCAAATGTGTCTCTCACACGTCGCTCTCAAGCGTTGGGCATCTCTGTGACGTAGTTGTGGCGAATTTTGCGAAAAGATCTTGGCCTACATCCTTACAAGATTAAATTGACGCAAGAACTGAAGCCGCTTGACCACCAGAAGCGTCGCATGTTCGTGAATTGGGCTGAGCAACAACTTGAAAATGATTCGGATTTTCATCGAAAAATCATCTTCAGCGATGAGGCTCATTTCTGGCTGAATAGCTTCGTCAATAAACAAAATATGCGGTATTGGTCAGGCAGCAATCCACACGTACTCCATGAGTCAACATTGCATCCCGAAAAAATTACGGTTTGGTGTACTTCTTCCGTGATGATCAAGACCAGCACGTAACTGTGAATGGGAATCGCTACCGTTCTATGATGACCGAAAATTTTTGTCCCCAATTGGATGATATGCACTTGGAGGACATGTGGTTCCAACAGGATGGCGCCACAAGCCACACAGCGAATGCCACAATAAATTTATTGGAAACCAAGTTTGGAGAACGTGTTATCTCATGAAATGGTCCAGTCGCTTGGCCGCCTCGGTCGTGCGATTTGACGACGTTAGACTATTTCCTGTGGGGCTACGTCAAGTCTATGGTCTATGCCAACGACGGTTGATGAGCTTCGTACGAATATCGAACGTGAAATTACAGCAGTATCGGCCGATTTATGCTTGAAAACCGTCAAAAATTGGGTTCAGCGTCTGGACTTCTGCAAGCGTGCCCGTGGTGGCCATGCAAAAGAAATCGAGTTCCATACATAATGGCATCGAACGTACTTTCACAGGAATAAATAATTTCATTGATATACAAAACAGTTTTTGTTTTATTTAAAAAAACGTTTGTAGCGCTCTTATTGAAAAACCCCTTAGGTTATATGTATACGCTTGAAACCTTTTAACATAAACCTGATCGGCTCTTATCAGTGTGGTTTTAGCCAGATAAGTCCATAACGAATAAAATCTTCAAACTTCGACATTTCTTAGAAAACCCCAAAAAGTCGAAATCGATACCCACCACTTATTCATCGATTTCAAAGCCGCATACTACAGCATTTATAGAGACGAACTTTAAAGAGCCTCCTAATTTTTATACATCGCCCAAACGCGTCCGTCTGTTCAGGATGACAATGGAAAATTCTTTTGTGGTCCATAAGGCTTTTAAATCACCTCACTGATACATTCGATACCAAAAAAGCATTAGGCCAAGGCGATGCACTGTCATATGACTTCTATTATCTCATTCTTGAGAGGATTGTGCAAAACTTCAGAACCAACACTGGAGGCCAAATCTTAAATAAATCTGTGCGACTGCTTGCATACGCCGGCCGACGATATTGACAACAGATCAAGTAGGACCAAGTAAAAGCTATCAACAAGCTGGCAGAACGTCACCATTGTCAGATATAACTTTGCGGTAGTACGGGAGCTTGTCTACCTCGGCTCTGCTATTAATACTGACAACAACATCTCGTTAGAAATTAAACAAAGAATTACTCTTGCCAAGTTAGTAGTAAAGCCATCACTCGAACTACTAAGGAGAGAGATCCAATATAAGACCCTGATCATCTCAGTCCTGCTCTACGGCGTTGAAGCATGGACCGTATCAAAAATAAAGGAAGAAATCTTTGGTCGATTGGAGAGGAAAATTCTTCGAAAATCTACGGTCCCGCTATCGTTGACGGGCTATGAAGGCTAAGATTCAACCAACAACCAAGAAATTAATGAAGAAATCTTTGGTTAATTCGATAGGAAAATTCTACAAAAATCTCCGTTCCCGTTTGCGTTGACGGACTATGGAGGCCCATCAATGGATTACGAGCTGTACAGCGACATGCCCATAGTCAAAAAAAAACTCCGCATCGGACCTCTAAGTTAGCTAGGACAAATTGAATGATGGACACCAATACTCGGGCACGCAGAGTCTTCGATTCCCAGCCAGACGTTGGTTGTTTGAGGCCCAGATTCATTACGAACTTTAGCGGCACTTAAGTAACCATCAGGTCTAGTGGCTTTCCTACATTCCAAATTATTCAGGATCATAACTGGAGATCAACATTTTTTCCAGCCATCCGTGATCGTTGGTTTAACCAGTCGTTCCAAATTTAGTGTAAATGTCGGCCATTTCTTTTTGGGTTGCAGTCAGTGAATTATCAGTTCTGTATCAGTAAATTGTTTTTGATTACTTGTGCCATTGATCCAATTGTAATTTCATCACATGATTGTTGATTTATGAATTTTGTCGTGGAATCGAATGTGCGATTTTCCACTCAACATCTGAGTATTTCGTGCTGATCAGAGATTAGACAAACAAACTCATCTGGTGATCTTCTTCCAGTGTAAGGCCTGGTTTTTCAGTGCTGAGTTAACTCTGAGTTAACCCAGAGTTAACTAAGCCCGGAATAAATGTAATCCAGAGTTAGCTCATGAAGCAGTTTTCCAGTGCGGGATTGAATTTGATTCCGAGTGTGGTAATTTGCTTTGATAGCACTCATGATTTATCGCTTTTTGCTTGCAAAAAGTTATCGAAATGTATACAACCTGCAACAACTCAGTTGTCAGCTGTTTGGTTTCTTTTCCCCCAAACAAACGAAACTAGCTTTTGTCGCGATCTTACAAGTCGTTTCCTTGTTCCTCCTTAAAACAGTCAAACTCAATATTTACAACAGTTTTGAGAACATATGAATGTATCGCATAGGTATTTAGTTAGTTTCTAAAAATTTTATTAAATGTCCAAAGAAATGGAATTGAAAATAATTGCTTGTTTAGTATTTTATCATCTGTCAAAAACATCTGATAATTTTGTCCCAGGGTTAACTCAACAAACTTGCTGAGCTAACACGAAGATAACACTGGACTTAAATTGACTGAAAAACTACTTCCTCGAGTTAACTTGAGTTTAATCCCGAAACTGTGATGATCTCGCACTAAAAACTGGCCTAAAAGATAAATATTTCTTCAACTTACCATTGGGTTGATACCTGAAATCCACTCAACAAATGTTCAATGGCCGCCGAATTTCTTTTGTATCAAACCAGTATACCGACTTATTACCTTCATATCGGCTATTCTGTAAAAATTAACAAAAAAAAACCTGCCACGTCCGTTCTATCGAATATTGGTTACGTAGATAATTCCACGTTACGTAAGCGTTTTTTTTTTTATCAACCTCCATCCTTTGATTTTATTTCCTGAACTAATCCAAACATCCGCCAGAAGAGGAGTCATCCATCACGGATTTGAATGCAGTCAACTGTTGCCAACTAATTCCCATTTGAAACAATAGGATTATTTTTTCTTTTGTTTCTATTTTTTCACTTCAGCATGTGTTTCAGCCACTTGTTTTCCCACTCGGGCTCAATACAAGCTGCGGATTAAAAACAACTATCGCAACAATTATGGCGCCTCATACAATCCGATCGATTGTTTGGCTGCCTTATACCGGACGGCTACAATATGCCGCATACTATATCGAGCGTATATCGTAATCCCCTCCCAAGACACGGCATGTGGGGTAGAGCCCATAAAGAGGTGTCTAAGTAGTAGACACTATAGGTGTCGAGGAGTTAAGTTGGCAGGCGATAATAACGATTGTCATCGTCAACACTCGTGCACACCCATGTGCAGTACAATGCATGCACACGTTAAGCGCAACTACACAATATGAGGTAATCCTGGTCGATGCAACAATTTATCGGATTAAGGTAGAGCGAGAGATTACCACGCAGAACCGGATCATCAATCTACATTTTGCAATTAGAATAAATTGCAAGATGCTAATTCAATTAAGTGTGCCTCAGCAGATGGGGCTGAAGTTGGGTGTTGCAGATGGCTTCATAAGGCTCCTTCTTGTAGTGGATTTTTGTTTAAAAAACACACACACACACACACACACAAACACATACTTTTTAAGGGGCGTTTTTCCGTATCTTATTGAAATGCATTATAACAGTCTTAAGGCTTATCTTAACGATTCGGACCACTTCTAATAATTGGATTAAGATATTCCCCCTTTGCGAGTACATATATCTCAAGTGATTTTCATTTCTTATGGAATTTTAATTTCCACTTTTATTGTTATGGCTTTGGGAGTAGAACACAATTGGATGGGACCCTTCATTGGGATTAGAAGTTTAAGTGGTGTGAGCGTGATTGTCGGACACGACACTCAAGCTTCGATGGAAGCAGTTCCGTTTTATACACGTTATTGATCTTAATTTAACATGCAAACATTAGATAACTGATTGTTTGAAATTGTTGGTTTCTGTAAATGGATTTTTTTTTAAATAGGCGTGACACTACAGACAGAGTTTATGTGGGTATACTTCTAACCTCGGAATTGGATTTTAATAGGAAAATCTAGCAACAAATTCCACCCCAAAGGGGACCCAATACCTTCCGACGTAATTTTTGCATTTTGTGTAGACACGGGCTTTTTAACGTGGTTAATGGGCGTTTTACATTTTTGCGGGCATGATTTCGGTTTTTAAATTTGCCATTTGCGTCGGCTGTGATTGTGATTTAACTCCAATCTTCAATGTTCTCAACGACGAGATTTCCACAAAGAAAATCGCTTAGCAGTAGCATCTGTCGAGCTAAGCGAAACTGGAAATTGATGAGCAGCCAAATTATTTGTCCTCAACAGATGGTTCAATAAACTTTAGGCGGTTTGAGTGACACTATACCGGAAAGCGGTAGGGTTTACAATCAACACTTAGGTTCACAGTAGTCGGCCAAGTTTAATGGAACTCTGTACCGGCCCTACAAATATTGTATATATTGAAAGAGGGATTGGGTTCTTTGAAAATAGTATCTATAAGCTCACAATACTTCAAAATCCAAAATTCCCATATCAGAATCCCCTTACCAAAGCAAACAAAGCAAGATTTCTAGATCCAAACTCCCAAAATCAACTATCACAAACAAAAAAAGGGCTGCCCAGCATACGGAGCTGTAGCTGTAGCTTGTAGAAGTAGGTAAAAATAAATATGTAACCACTTTCGCAATGTGTATCTCCATCATAAATCTGTAGCTTGAAGTTGAATGGCTACAAATTCACGTTTGACACCAATAAGTCGTGTATCTCTCTTTTGATAGCGATACAAGATACAAGCTACACATACGCATTCTGGTCAGCCCTTTATGACTGTTTAGGGATGTTATTTTTGGGAACATTGTGAGGCATCGAACAAAACAACAACATCGAAGTGGTAGAGTTTTAAAAGATACAAGCTACAAGCTACAGATAAGCAATCTGGTCAATCCTTTCGTGACTGTTTGGGAATTTTATATTTTGGAACATTGTGAAGCATCTAACGCAGCAACATTGGAGTGCTCAAGTTTTACAGCTCGCTAAATGCGACCGTCAGTTTTCTCAAAAAATCGTGATGAGCGACATCGACCATTTTAATTTTGTATAGCACCGTCAATAAGGCTCCTAGTGGTGTCGAAGTCCGGTAACACCTATCCACCGCTAGTGATGGATTTAGTTCAGAGCAGCATCTGAATACTTTAACTGCTTTTTCATCCTCTTCCAATCCGCCGTGCCCGACAACCTAAGTAGCATCAAGTAATGACTTAAAAATCTACGTGACTATGAGCAGTCTGAGATGCGTTTCGCATTTAGAAGTTAGGTGTTGATTGCTTAAAATTCAGCTTGGTCGAGGTTTTAAACGATGGTAAAATCTGTGCTACTCTGTAAACTTCATAGCTCTCAGTTTGAAGACTTTCTGTAGTCCGTCAGTCAAAAGATTTTTTTTTCCACTCAGAGCTGACAAGACTGTGTTAATCGCAGTTATTTCCGTAGGGTATAGGGACTTTAAAGCTCTTGTCATAGTCATGCTATGTATTCTCTTAACCGGTATGAGTCCCATTTGATTAAAGACTTTAGCCTGGACATTCAAATTTTCGTTTATTCTACCTGGTCCCTGATTCAAATCTCGAAAGTAACAACGTTTATCCTGCTCCGCCTGACTAACATCGAAGAAAAACTTCGAACGCACAAAGTAAGGCAGAAGCTAGTTTTGAGACCCTGTAAGGGCCGTCAATGCCACATATTTCATTAATGCGTTTCTGGTCCTAGGGGTTGTATGAAAAAATATTAGTTTTACTTTCGGAATTAAATATCTTAATACCTTTGCGGACAAGGGATAGTCGAGGTGAGAACTCAACCTTGCGGAGTTCCCCAAATTATTTATTTTTTAATCATACAATCCCCAAACCTACTGTTGATGACTCTGATGTTAAACATTTTCTTAACCATTTTGACATGGCGCTTCATAGGAATCAGTGGTTTGGATTCAAAAGTTTTTGATGCTTTTCAATCGAATAGATAAGGGGATCTTTAATATTTGGCAGAGTTTCGAATGAATAAATCCCAGTCAGAGCCTAAATCGTATAGATATCCTATTAATGTTCCCTCAAGCTATAGTCCTTAAAAGCATTGTAAGTACGATACCTAGTAGTAGGCTTAATTTATTCCCTTATGATTGCCAGCTTTTAACTTGGAGGTGAGAGAGCTACCATCATATATATTTAGCTTATTTTCTATGGATGCAGGCCCAAGTTTTTCTCGTACATATGGTTGGGTTTATGCTTTTTGGCTAGAATTGTGGAGCTTAGTTTTCCCAGGCTTATCTAGTTTTCTTTTGAAGCTGTTTTCGGTTTTTGTTAATTTGGCTCGTAGTTCCTTAATCTACCAATTCCATTCTATTATTTTTGGTACGGGACAGGACATATTTTATATAAGAGCAGAGTACGGTCTTTGTGAGTAAATGCCTCATTGGCATGTGTCTCGTTCGACAAGTTTCTGACCAAGTTGCAGTCGAATGTAGGTGGATTGTAAGTTTTGTCCAGACTTAGGACTGCGTTTCTAAGGTTACCATGGGCACATAAAAGTCAATACTTAGTTTATCGAAATTATTTCAAATAAACCTTATGGATGAGACCATCCCGCCATAGATCCTTAACCTGTCATCTGAAAGGTAAGATATTTGACATCCTACTAAAGTTTTCAAATCAGAAGGTTCGAACTAATAAACTTTTTACCATGTTGGCTCTGTTGATGCCTGCGTGATCTAACATTAGAATAGGGAATGGTTAATCGCCTTCTTCGCAAATATTTAGATGCGAGATGTATATTGCCACCGGCAGGTTGCTGTTACTGAAATAATAAGACAAGCGAAGTTACTTTAATTTTTTATCAGAATGCAAGTTTGTAGTTCACCTCAAAGTTATTAAGCTGGAGTGACCTCAAAGCATGTTTATATCTTCTTTCACACAAATTCCATGTTTATTGGAACTTCCTGCAGTATGTTTCCCAAGGATGTCTGACGGCACTAGTTGTTTGAAAGCATCTAGGACAGTGGAGATCCTTGGTTCTCACCTGAAACTCAAATTGTTTTAATCTTTTAGAGAACCCTTTGGTTTGAGGCTGTTGCTTAAACTTTCCATCAGACGATCGCGTCAAAGATGAGTCTAATGATCACGTAAAGCACTAACTTGGTATCTGTATACATACCCTCGTCTTCAAAATTTCCTTTTGTATATTCAATTTCTTCTACAAGACTGTTCCTACGAATTCTAGACTGACCTTATATACTTTTGTAGGGTCAAGTCTTTGGTACCTATTTCCTGCTGAATATGACCAGTATGATTTGATTACTGTTCTCGTCTGTCGGACCATTTGGAGATCAGTAAGAGGCCATTTTATAAACGATTTTTAGATATTTTACCTTTCCCATACAGAGGAGACATGTCCAACCCCTAAGGCCAGTCGCCGTACATAGGATACGTATTTGTATCGTACGTAAACGAATGAATACTGGTCGTACGAATTAAGGGCACAGACTGAGTACGTTCTTATGCGTGTCCCGGTGATAACGCACTCGTGAAGTGATTTCAATGTACGAAACTATTCACAAATTCCAAGCAGTTCGGATTGTTTTCGGACTAAACGCACGTATACGTACGGCTAACTCGCTCACAGTGTGCGTGTTCCCATAGTACAAGCATTTACAAGTACTAAGGTCGGGATTGTTTGTGCGCCTTCCGTACGTATTCGCACGAGTCAAATGCGTACGATAACGCGTCCAATGTGCGACTGGCCTAAAGCATTGGCTGATTCTACGATTTCTACATTGGACGCGTTATCGTATGAATTTGACTCGTACGAACACGTACGAACACGCACAAAAATTTCCGACAGGCCTTAGTTTCATGTGCAAGACTTGGTACCAGCTCCATGCTGAAAAGGATTATTTCTCAGCCTGCAGCCTTTTAGGAGATCGCTGAGAAACCATTTGCCTGATGCAGTTAGTGCCACATCGTACGCACAGAATTCCGATTCTAAATTTACTAACAGATTCCAGTGTAGACGAGACAGTAGGCAAACCCGCAAACAGGTATTGGCTGTTTCATAGCTTTGAAGTTTCGATTTCGATGTTCAAGACTTGGTACCCCTTCGCTGCTCAGTACGACCAATTTGTTTTTTTTTACAGTTCGTGTCAAGTTCTCAGATGGCAGCGCATGTGAAGATTGGTTAACTATCCCGATACAGATATTGTCACGTTGTTTGCATAGATTTCCCAGTAGAAGACCATTGACCATAGCTATCCAGAGCAGAGGACCCAGGACACGCGCACGTGGGGTGTCAGTTCTGTAATCCCCTAACTAACTATGTGTGTGAGTTTGTCGAAGGCTCCCTCTTTACCAAAAACAGCAACCACAATGATGAAATCCAATCAATTCCTCTTCAATTCAAAAGTATAGCACTCCATGACCTAAGTACTTCCAGTTCCTGGTTATTTCTAAGTTACAAACCTCGTCATCAAAAGAGGCGTTACCACTGCATGTCCATATGAGCCTTGTCGTGCGGTAGGTCTTCATCACTGCTTTCCATGGCGTTTCACAAATTTTCACAAAAAGACCAGAACGACAACATCAACAAAAAAAAGAAAATTTCTCGATGCCTATCCGCCTTTGTACCATACTACCTCACACATTCTCATTCACAAGCACACACTCCATTGTATCTTCTTACAACCGAAAACGGATACCAAATTCATTGCATTGTTCAGGTGCTCGCTTCATCCGTAAGATAGCACTGCCCGAACGACACACAAACCAAAATCCATGCATCTACATGAATCATCGGAAGGAGCAAAAAAAAAAACAAAAAGACGTCATATTCCTCGAGTGGCTCGAGGCACAAGGTGGATGGAATGAATGGGAGAGGATAATTCATTTTACTCCATCGCAGCGCAATGGAATAAATTTTCAATGCGAGCCTTTGTTCTTGAAAACGTGGTAGTGTTACCTTCATCTCCAACATTACTACGCCAGCTACCCTATATATCACTTAAGCCCTCCATTTCCTTCTTTTCACGTGTGTGAAATAGATTTTTCATTTTTTTTTTGTCAAGATCGTAGAACGTGTTGTAATTGAATATTCCCGTCAGGATTAAGGGATCCTGACGTTCTTCGATTCGAGCATTAAAAATAAAATCTTACCATCTGGCAGACGATTGAGATGTTTCATCTTTTTGTGTAATCCATATCTCAATGGTAGCTGCATTTTGGTGCACGCATTAGGTTTGATCCACTTTTCCAGGGGTGTGTGCTTCGAGTTTGTCCATATGCCAAGCATTAGGAAGACGCGTTATACTCAGCTTGAAGCTTGTGGGGAAATATCCAAACGTGAACCATTCTCTAGATGCGTTTCGAAGATAATAGGAGTAATTAATATGCAATCGCCTCCATTTCAATGTTCCACTTATGTTATTGGAGTGTGTGGCTGTGTGTGTGGAGGATGGCAACATACGTACCCCCGAAGCGATACTGCCCGATTATAGATGCATTTTAGAAAATTGAATTCTCAATGGGGAAGCAGAGGAGGATGGTCCGTGAATTCATTGGAATTGAAACTGTAATTGATTGACTTTTAAAAAAATTGACTTCCCGGGAATAGGGAGTATCTAATTGTGTATTCCTTTGGCTTGTGTTGTCTTATCTCTTCTGTTGAAGTTCGTATTTTAAGTTTTCCTATATCCCCGTTTGAAAAGCATTTCTAATGAAGCAATTTCTTTGAAGCTTTGAATCAGAAGAGATACCGAATTTCAACTTAATAAGAGTTTGTACATGAAAAAGTATCTATGTAGTGTAGTTGCATTATTTCAAATCCATTACGCAGAGGTATCGACTTGACATCATGCTGTCTGATACTTGAACAAAATTCTGCAGCTTTTCAAAATTGGTGCTAAGCTATAAAATAGTATTAACCGAAGAGTCGTTCTTTAAGCCTGGATTATCTTTAAATTAAAGTATACCAGCATCCCATTCTCTGACTATATCTATACTACCCTACTCCGACTTTTAAGGAACATGCATCTTCCCAAAAATAAAAAAGTGTTGAAGAGTGTACTTGGAACCGAATCCGCATATCCGTCTATACGGATGGTTAAAAATTAATGCATGTTGGGTGCTTGTGTTCTCTTTAAAATTATAGCTCAACAGCAAATTTTGCCTTCCTGACCACAGTAGTAGATACCAGATGGATTGGCAGTAGCAAATGCAACCAAAGCGAAAACAATGTGGGCAATACCACACCATGATAAGACATATGCCTTGGAGCGGCAGGGTTGTTCGAAAAATGTAAACTTACATCTCTTTTCGCATGCCTCAACACAGCAATGGCTCCCAGGCTGCTAATAGATGATGAACTTCGATCCTGAGCACGTTGCTATCAGTTATTCAGTCCAGGAGCTCTGGCATCCGCAATAGCTTAGTCTTGAAATCGGAGGTTTGATCTTCCTTTTCACCTCGAATTCGAAGGCTCGAATTTGAACATTCTTTTGGCTGGAGCATTATTGTTCATACGCACAAATTGGCCGAGCCAATGCAGTCTTCGTGTTTTTACCTTTTATACTTCATCCACATCTTGGTACAGCTCGCAGTTGTATCTTCTCCTCCATTCGTCTTCCTTGCATACAGGGCCGAAAATTCGACGAAGAATTTTCCTTTCGAAAATGCCTAATATCTGCTCCGCTTTCCTGTTTATGGTCCAGCACTCGGAGTCGTAAATTATCACTTGTAGGATTAGGACCCGATAGAGCAAACATTTCGACTCTCTTGTCAAGAGTTTTGATCCCATTTGTTTTTCTAAACCTACATAGCATCGCTTTCTAGAGATAGTCTTCGTCGTATCTCCACAATGGTGTCATTCGTGGGTTTCATGTTGACCCTGAGGTTGATGAATCCTGTTACATGTTTGCTATCAACTCGTCAACTACAAGACCAACGCGTTTAGCCACTTCCTCGTTGATCGTACGTTCTTCTAAAATGGCACGGTAGGAGTGACCTGTTACCTGCATACCCCACAAGCTGGACGGACGTGTTGAAGATAGTGCCTTCGGTTTTAACACTTGCCCTTCTCGCTATCGGTACCAGTACGAGATTGAAGAAAACGCATGGTAGCCCTTCTGTGTGTTTCGGTATTTCGACTAGAAAATCTTTTTTGGATTCGACTTATGTGAAAACTTTGTCTACGGTCGATCTACCGGGCCGGTAGCCACACTGGTGCGTGCCGATAAGTGTGTTACAGAAAGGCCTAAGACGTCACACAGTACGTTGGAAAGGTTCTTATTGCGACATAGTCTCGGTAGTTGGTACAAAACATGGGATCGCTTTTCTTGTACACAGGACATATAGATCTGACATTCCTCATTCATTTAAACTTCTTCGATGGTTTGGGGCATGCACGCTTAAACAGCAGCACCTCTGCATTTGAAGAGTTTTGCTGGTAATCCATCGGAACTGGCTGTCTTCTAGTTCTTCAGTGTGAACCCATTGATGCTGATAACTGAATTAAATCGTCGCACACAATAAATCCGCATCCCAATATGTACAAAACGAGAAAATACACATTTTTGGCTCGTTAGTACCCTTGGCCTAGCATTCCCACAGCCATTCATGTGTGAGTGCGTTTCATGATGCCGGGACCTCCTATTCTGTGCCGACCGGAATGGCGAAGTTAATGTTAGTTGAATCTACTTGGATGATTTGTCAGATCATCACGGTAGCAATCGAAACCAGACCTTCTTCGTGGCAGTTCATTGCACCAAAGATTATAAAATCATACAGATGACGCACTGCATAGAAAAAAAATTTTCTATGGCGGGTCATGCTGGCTGGTGTAAACTGCCACCGACCATCCGTACCATTAAGCCGATGAGCTAAAGTTTCTATTTTCTGCTCTCAATGCGTCATCTGTATGACTTGCGCCACTGAGCCCGTCATCCTAATTTGTGCGCATCCTTAAAAGTGGCAGCTGTAATTAATTCGCATGTTTTTCGATTATATACTCCTGATCCTGTTAAATGTATTTCATGGTTCGCGGTAATAACTACTCTGAATCGCGTGAGGACAGATTAAACTTTTTAAGTACCACCACAGCGGGTGTACGTTCCAGGTGGATTTTAAGTCATTGTCCATGGACGTTCCGGGTCTGGTTGGTATATAAGGGGATCTTTTATCTGTATCTATGTCGAGGTTTACGATCTGCATCCAATGACCCCAACAAAAATCTTTGTGCATTGCTCGGAAATAATAAAAAAAATCGATCTTACTTATCGGACAGGTACCTGAAGAGGCTGTGGAGACCAGCAAAAAAACACTAGTGCTCATTCTGGACACTGGACACATTATGCAAGAATTTTTTTAAGGGTTTGATTGCCATCAAGAAGTTGTGAATAGGCTTCTTCTCACATCCGATGCACACATTAGTTTTAACCGTAACTAAAACGCAGCAAAAGCCACCCATTCTCAAGCGAAACATTAGAACAATCGGATCGTGAGGAAATAGAAGATACGTAGAAATCGGACCATTCTAGGTGAACATGGTTTATATTTATCATCCAACCAAATTTTTCTAATGAGTTTGTGCTTGACCTTAACAACTCCTCCCCCATTTATCTACAGTACTTGCATAAGGAAGCCATACTCAAAAAATTCTGTCTTCGTGGTATGATAGTAACATGTGAGAATAACATTTTTGTGACTTCTTGCTATGACAACAAAATAGCCCTCACAATACACAAAATCATCCAACACAGACTTTATAAGACCTGATTGTCAGGACCATAAAACAGCTCGTTTAGTTATGCAACAAATAGTTATACACCCGTCAGAAAAATGTTTGTGCAGAGATTTTATAACTACCCGAATAGATGGTTTTATCAAATAGAAGAAATACAAATCTGTATTCAACATTAAAAACCCCTTCCTTACAGATCTCCTAACGACCAACCACATGTTACGAGGAAACCCCCAACATGTGGTAACAAAATTCCGTATTTTCCCAAAATCTCAAATTCAATGTTCTTTTTTTCTTTCATAAGACTACTTATGCCTTATAATATCCTGAAATATTATCCTTGTCCGTACATATGGCCTGCATTTCACTTTACTTACCCACACCATAACATCTATGCTAACGAAGGCAAATCCTTTTGCTTCAAATATCAAATATGGGAAGCATTGTCATCCGTTGCATGTGTAAATCTTGATTTCCAATTGCATTCCGATTCTAAGAAATTTGGATTTGAATGGGGTTATCCTAAGAATTTTCTTGAGGATTAGAATATCTACCTGTCCTGTTAGTCATTTATTGACGGAAAAATTGGCAGTAGGTATCTCAATATTTATTTAAACGAAGTTGTAATACAATTAAATATTTAGCTGTAAAATAAAAATTACTCTGAACAAAGAGAACTAAGATTTTAATTTTTGAATTTATTTTATTTTATTTTCAGGTAAGTTATACAATTTATATGAAACTACAAACATGGGTGGGCATGTAAGTATTAATCTCTCTAAAAATGTATTATGATCAATATTGACGAACTTGAGAGGTTTTTGTGTTTAAATTAAATATCGAAACGGACTCTTTGTCAAATATTGCTTGAGATTAAAATAAATTTAATAGATATTGTACAAAGGACTAAAGTAGAAATCATATAATTCAAATGCGAAGAAATCTTATTGAATCTTCATATTTATAGTAAAGATTTTGCTAAAAAAAAATCGAATTTTAGAAAAAAAGGATTAAAATCCCAATTCACAGTGTTTCTACCATAGAAAAAGGCATTGATTTGACCACAAGCACATTTCGCAAAACTTTTATAAAATATTTTAATAAAGAACTGTTAAATATTTAAAATCAAGAAATTATTTTTGTGTTTAAAACCGCCAGCATCTTACTTGTTTGTATGGTTTTTCTACATATCAGGCAGTTTTGAGGCCTGATTGGAAATTGAGGATCAATTTCCAAAAAACCGAAACAATTCTGTTCAGGACCCCAGTGCAGAGGGCTTCTTACGATACCAGAAAAAACTGAAAAAAATTGTGTATCATTGGACAGCATGGACTGCCGTTGGCGGTGAGAAGTGAAGTCAAATACCTTGGCATCTGGCTTGACAAGTTTCTGTATTTTAATAAAAATGTGGATGCTTGTCTGGCCAGGGCTAGGGGGGCTTATACTCTGACAAGAAGATTGTTTCATAGCAGTCAACTTGATTCAAGGGTGAAAGTCATTTGCTACATGGCCCTCATAAGGCCGATCATCGCTTACGGTTGTCCCGTGTGGTTCAATGTATCACCATCCTACATGGAAAGGATACGGCTGTTTGAGAGGCGTTGTCTCTGATCCTGCTTAGGATTGTACCGAACACCGGACTCCGAGTACATAAAATATTATCGCAACGAGGTTCTATACAATGGGGCTCAGTTGAATAGAATTGACAATTTCCTAATTAAGGTGACTCGAAGGCACGCTTCAAGGGCGATGAGTAGCGACACAGCCTGATATTCGGGGCTTATTACCCCAATGAAATGTACATGGAGAGTGCGCTCATGTCCGGCTTTATTCCACAAGAGGCATTCATTTATATCGATTCGTTAGGGTTAATACAAGACAGGAACGGTATCCCGGTTTTATACCATCGCTACCGTGACGCGCGGGACAAGCGGCTAGTCCGCGATGGGTACGTCGACAATGCTCCGGAGCTCCTCCGCTTTAGCACGGCGGTATCGGATCGCGATAGGACCGACGCTGAAAAGCAGTGCACCGAGTTTTGGTGGCTAAACGAGGAAAGTATTTCTGCAGTTCCTCAGGTCTTTGCGGACTTTTAGTCCACTCCTTAGTACTTAAGTAAATTAAATTTAGGTACAAGGTCTGGGGCTGGGCTTATGCACCATATTTTATTTAATATGGTTGCATAAATGCTTGCTGGACCCAATGACGCAATCGGGATGGCAAACCCTCGGGGCATATGCAACGAGTGCTTGCCACCCCGATTATAATTAAGTTAGGTTTAAGTAGTTAAGTAGTGTTAGTTAGGTTTAACTAGTCTAGTCTAAGTAGTTTAAGTTAGTTTTAGTCTAGATTAAGTTTTTATATAAAACAAAAAAAAACGTTACTGTTTAAAGTTTTAATTTTTTCTTTGAAAATTCAATTAAATGTCTTAATATTAATAATAAAAAACAAATGACAAATTTAAGCTGAAAAGCAAAAGAAAGATGTTAGTTATAAGCTTACAGCGCCCGCTATGGGCCAATAAGTTAGATTAAGTAGATATATGTTATTGATAAGTTAGATTTAAGCATTTTTGTCTAATATAAAGTTAATATTTTAAGTAAATAAAAAATGAATTAAAAAGTAAAAGTAAAAGCGGCCCAAAGATATTTTAATGTTTTTAAAAGCTAAACAATTATCTCGCTCAACATTGATTACCGTTTGTTTCATTAAAATATTCGGTTTCGGTTTCTTTTTGTGCGCGCCACTTAAGGCGAGGTCTTCCTCAACTGCGTCCGACGTCTGGCTGGAAATCGAGCCGGAGTATTGAGGTCCATTCGTTCTACATGTCCCCAGCCATTTTAAACGTCCAATGCGGAGTTTTTTTTTACCAGGGGACATGTCGCTGTACAGCTCGTATAGTTCTTGGCTGAATCTTCGTCTCCATAGCCCGTCAACGCAAACGGCACCGAAGATTTTTCGAAGAATTTTCCTCTCAAATCGAACAAGGATTTCTTCATTCTCTCTTGTCCATGTTTCAGCGCCGTAGAGCAGGACTGGGATGATCAGGGTCTTATATAGGATCTCCTTAGTAGTTTGAGTGAGGGCTTTACTACGGAATTGCTTTCTTAGTCCGAAGAAACAGCGGTTGGCAAGAGTAATTCTTCGTTTAATTTCTGACGTCATGTTGTTGTCAGAGTTAAAATCGGAGCAATGATAGACAAAGTCCAGTACTACCTCAAAGTTATATCTGTCAATGGTTACGTTCTGTCAAATTCGTCAATGTTGTGTGTCCTTTCGTGTTTACAGCATAGACTTAGTCTTGCCCTCGTTTACTGCTAAACCAATTTCTGCCGCTTCCTACTCTATAATAGCAAACGTGGCTATGACATCATGTTGAGTCCTACCAATGACGTCAATATTGTCGGCGTATGCTAGTAGTTGCACCGATGTTTGGAAAATTGTGCCTCTGGCATTGGCTCGGGAGTTTTGCACAATCCTCTCAAGAATTAAATTGAAGAAGTCACATGACAGCACATCGCCTTGTCTAAATCCTTTTTTGATATCGAATGTGTCGGTGAGGCCGTTTATGGCCCTAATGAAGCAACGACAACTCTCTTTCGTCATCCTACAGAAACGGACGAATTTAGACGGTTTACCAAAACTAGGCATAGCTCTGTATAGTTCGTATCTATATATGCTTTCATATGCTTTTAAATCGATGAATAGGTGGTAGGTATCAATTTAGACTTTTTGGGCTTTTTTCAGGATCTGCCGAAGTGTGAAAATGTTATCGGTTGTGGACTTTCCTGGCCCTAAACCACACTGATAAAGGCCAATCAGGTTGTTGGTAAACGGTTCGCATATAACGCCAGGTAGGATCTGGTAGGCAATGTTGAGGGGACTTATGCCTCTGTTGTTGGAGCAGCTTAGAGGGCAAATGAAGCTGAGGTTCCATTCTTCAGGCATCTTTCATCCGACCAGATTCAGCTTATGAGTTGGTGGATGTTTCTTACCAAGTCATCTCTGCCGGCTTTATAAAGCTCGGCGGGGAGGCCATCAATTCCAACAGTCTTATTAGGCTGGAGTTTAGATATTGCTATCCTCACTTCACTCAGATCGGGTGGTTGGCAGTTTTCGCTGTCGTTGCCAATATTGAATGCTTCGTTCTCCCTGACAGCGGAATGGTGTTCGTCATCGCCGTTTAACAGTCTGAAGAAGTGGTTCTTCCATATCCTCAGCATCGACTGAGGATATGTTCATCTTGTTCATCTCGACACTTTTTACACTTTGGTAAAACTTGCGAACATCGTTCCTGGAGTGGCACGCGCGCTTTCTTGCTCTTATTTCTTCTTACTGAAAAGCCGGTGTTCTTCCCTTCTTCTTTGCCTTTGTTTCAGCTGCAGTTTAACCTTGTAGACCTCGTTCTTGGCTGCAAGCATCTGTCAATATTCCTCATCAAACCAGGGGTTTCTTGCTAGTGAGGTCGAGAAACCTAGCACATCAGTTGCGACTGTTCTAATGGCTTGTTGGCGTCGTTGCCATTCTTCTTCGGCATTCGATGCTGGTGGTATGGTGTTAATCAAGAGGTTAAGGGATACGCGTAGTCTTTCGACACTTTTTTTTTTACTGTATTTCTGTGGCGTGGTGGATATCCGCATTCTTACCTTGGCTGCAAAAAGGTAGTGGTTTGAGTCGACATTAGCTCCTCGGAATCCAAAATACTGGATTCGAATCTCTTGTCTATCGCAATGTAATCAATTTAGTTGACGGTTCGTTGATCTGGAGACAGCCATGTCCCCTTATGGATATCGAGGTGAGGAAACAGTGTGCTGGCTATAGTGGCATTTCGTTCCGTTGCTAAGTCAATTAGACTGTGTCCGTTACGGCACGTGTTGTCGTGTAGGCTATGTTTTCCGACAATATCTAAGATATCTTCTCTTCCTACCTATGCGTTAAAATCTCCCAGCACGATTTTGACAACGTAGTTCGGTAGTCGCTCATAGGTTTTGTCAAGGAGCCCATAGAAACAATCCTTAGCCGAATCATCTTTTTCCTCCATTGGGGCTTTAGCGCGTATAAGGCTTCTGTTGGCGAATTTAGCCTTGATGCGGATTGTTACATAGCGTTCGCTAATTTCTTGCAAACATAAGACATCTTGCCTGCTGTTTTTAGCGTTGCTGTTTTTCGTGGTGTTATCAACAGTCGCGTTTATCGTTTAGCAAGTCAAATCCGGTTGGATGAGACCAGTACCCAATGTCCCAATGGTTACCACTTTAAAGTTTAAAATAAGCACTTGATGTGTAGTCAGAGTTACAACCACTGGGATTGCCAATTGAAAGCCAGTCAGATTTTACCCTCGTACTACAACACCCAGCCATCTTTCGGTTGCATATTAAATTTACTTCCTGATACGTGTATATAAATAAAATTTGATTTGAGCTTCATTTGGCTTTATGTCACTTTCCTCATTTGGCCAAATTCGAATTTTCGAACTCTCATAATGGCAAATTCTAGAATTTGGTCGTGCCTATGTCACTTTTATAAAGCGAGACAAGGCCAAATTTATATATTTGGAGTCATGACGCTTGGCTTTATGTCAAGGCACCGTTAGAGTCGTTTTCGACATGTTCATGATTGCAAATTCAGTCATATTGAGGAACCGTTCATTTTGGAGCTTAAAATCCAAAATTCCTTCTGTAGGACCAAAACCAAATTTTGCAATAAGTAAAAAAAATCCTAGAATGACGACGTATGCTTATCCTCTCATATGACCATCAGGCACCACCGAATAACTCAAGTTGAACTGAAGACTCACAATCCATAAAACGGTCAACTGGTAGAGATAAAACTGAAAGTTCCTTCTATTCTTAAACTAAAAGTCGCGTCAGAGTGCGAAACTGTATGTTACATTCGAATCACCAAAGGAAATGCAAAGCTTTGAATAGCTTTCAAGACATGATGAAGAAATGCTTACAGCCTGAACACATATAGAAAGCTATCTACGATTGTTTTACTCAACTTTCGAATTCTCAATAATATATCTACCCAACATCCCTAAAACCTGCTGGTCAAACCAAATCTCCAGAGCGCCCTTGTCAGGACAACTCCAAGCACTGTAACGCTAAAGTCTCCCCTCTTATAAGACTGCTTTATCGATTTACACAAATGAGCTCCCTCTGCTTTTTTATAGCTTCTACCAAAATCAGCTATTCTCCAACGTCCAAGTCTCCCAATTGTAGGCATCTTGGTGTTTCTAATTGTTTTCGAATCAAGCCCTACAAAAAAGCGCTCATTACTAGGTTATAAAATCCAATTTTATTGTGTATCCATGTTTGTTGCATAAAGACATTAGCGGGTCTCACAATTACCAACAAACGGCGTCCCGTATCTATTTCCATTAAAACAATCATCACACCCACCCCAGAAGAGTCGATGCCGGTGCTACTGCTAGCGCTAGGTGCTGCTACTGTTCCTTCGCTGGTCTCGTCTACTACTCTACAGCCACGATGATGTTGCTCTATGTGGCCATGGGGTTCTCGAAAGTAATAACGATAATTAAATCCGAACGTGCCACCTATCAAATGTTAATTACCGGACCGTGGCCATTGATGTGCATTGCAACGACAATACGTTGCGTTGCGATACGGTCATGGCGCGAATACCGATCAAGAATTGATTTTTTTTTTGGAATTAATTTTGGAAAACACAAAGTAAACGGCTTTTTCCGAAAAACGAAGCCCATTCCGATGACAATTCGTTACTTAATTGACTTTTTCGAGCACCCAACAGTGCGCATTCGACGTGATGAGCTTTCAATTGAAAAACTGGTAGCGACTGGCGAGCCGACCCGATGCGATGGCGTCCTCCTTTATTTTTCAAAGAACTACTGTTCCGTTCGAGCGGGAGAACACTGTAAACCTAATTTACCAGAAAAAAAGGGCGTGTTGAACAATTCAGACTTCCTGTGTAGACAGACGGATAAAAAACACCACCAGCCCAGCCCGGCGAAATCGATTCACCCTTCGTGATGAGCTCGTGAAGAGTTTTTTTTTGTTCCTTTCCAATTATGCAACAGGTTCCTCTATCCCTTTCATCAACTGACAGTAGTTCAAGTTGAGCAATTTAAAAAAAAAAAAAACTCCTTTCATTCAATGGATGGCAATGCCAGGATATACTGTTCTGAAGGTGCTGCTGGTGCGAGTGCCCTTATTCCGAGCGGTTTCATTGTATTTATTTTGCAAATATTTTTTGTGTGCTCCCTTTTCCTTGATTTTCTTGAAAGAAAAACCGACCCCCGACCGAATGCCATCGGATGATTCTTATTATTCTGTGTGTGCTGCTTCGCTGCTATTCCTGTGAACTCTAGTGCCAGCGATGACCTCACTCTATCTATCCGCACTGTTCTAACTTGACGCCATCATTCAGTTTCGGTGGTCGAATCCGAATGTCGAAGTCGCATTCGTAGCCCGCAGGCCTCAGTCACTGTCGCACTACAAACAAAAACAAAGAAGCAGATGCAGCAACAGCAATTTCCGGTTTTTAATGTGTGTGTGAGTTACTTTTCTATCTATACACACATGCACGGGTTGCGGGAGTTCTTAACAAATATTTCTGTTTTTTTTTTTTCTATTTTCATGTTTTCTTCTGCGAAAGACTGAATAAAGACAGCTGAACCAGAGAATACCGAAAAAGCAGAACCAACAACAACAGAAGTGATTCATAAAATTTGTTGGGTTTTCGAGTGAAGAGAAATGACATAAGGAGATATTTTCGAAGATGTATTTACTCTTTTGGAGAGTTCTTGCGAGAAATTACAGTTTTAGTTAGTCAGCGTTGCCATATTGACAGTGATCGAAAATTTAATCTAAGGCCGTGTGTCAATTGCGTTAACATTTTATCCAGTGAATAAATTTTGACATTAGTATGGTGACTAGAGACTTCCAAATTTTAACCTGCTCAACAGCTCGCTAAAATTGATCCAGTGGCTAACTTTTGACATTTGGTGTACCACTGGGACTTGAAAGAGATGGAGAGCACTAGTGGTTCGTGGATTAATCGTCATTAGAGCAGTGTTCACATGTGGCGTTAAAACAGCCGATCAGTCAGATTATAAAATAAACAGCAAATAACATTTATTTTTACAAGAAAATGTATTTAACGTTTTAAAATAAACTAATACTGGGGGTTTGGAAATGTATGGTTGCAAAAATGTGATGATTTCATTTGTTTTGCTATATTTGATTTGCGAAAAATGCTAACTTACCCCGACTAGAATGGATACCCTTAATCATGACCACAAATAATACAACAATATTTTTTTACTGATAATAATAAACAATTTAGGGTTTCTTGATGATCTTTCTGAAATTTATTCCGTATTTTGTTAGTACCTACAAGGAAATAAAAAAAAAAGAAGATTTGGTTTCAATTCTTTTGGGAAATTATTGAAAAGAGTGTTGTAAAAAATATCCCATTTAATCCAATTGACACTGCAAAAAAAAAAACAATATTTTGGTTACCCCTGCAGATATTTCAAAAATTAGTCATTTTAACGCAATTTACACACGGCCTAACTGTGGTTTTGATACGATTTTTATTTTTAATTAATTTTCTGATTTAGGCAATTAAAAATAAAAAAAATCCAATCAACATTTTTTTTTACTTTTTCTTCTTATTTTTTTTTTAAACTTTTCTCGTTTAGGTCGTGATGATCTGACAAATCATCCGATTATCAACTGTCGAGAAAAGCTTATTTTCGCCGTTCGATGTCGGCATAAAACAGGAGGTCCTACCACCGTGCAAAGAAGTACACATGCAGGCATTAATGGTTGTGAGAAACCTCGGCCCTTTAACGTTCAAGAAGATTGTAGGTATATTGCTGGAAACAAGTCCATTGCTTGCTGTTTTGTAACAAAAGGAGTTTGGTACTGCTTTGTTCGTGTCGTTTTTAGTTGGATAGACTGCATAGGCAGTCCATTCGCTCTGAAGTTTTCCATGCGCTCTAATGTCCGACTCATATTTTTGGTCCAATGTGGAGTTTTGTTTGACTAGGGGTGTGTCGCTGTACTGCTCGTATAGTTCTTGGTTGAATTTTCGTCTCCATTTCCCATCAACGCAACGCAAACGGGACAAAAGATTTTTCGAAGAATTTTTCTCTAAAAATGACCAAGAACTGCATCAGCCACAGCCCGATGGAATAGCGGCTGGCAAGATTAATTTTTCGTTCGATTGCTGATGAAATATTGTTCTCAGAGCTAGTAGCGGAACCGAGGTAGACAAAGCCCCGTACTACCTCTAAGCCATATATATAAATGGTGACGTTCTGTCCAATTCCTCAATGTTGTGTGTCCTTTCGTATACATTTCATTATCATCACAAATGGACGATTAGTCTATGAACGAAAAATAGACAAGGTTCTGTATAGTTCGTATAGGTTGTGGTAATCGATTTGGACTTCCTTAGTTTCCTTCCAGGATCTGTCGAAGTGTAAAGATTTTATCAATTGTGGATTTTCTTGGCCTAAAACCACGCTAATAAAGGCCGATTAGATTGTTGGTAAATGGTTTTAGGCGTTCACATATTACGACAGATAGGATCTTGGTGGCAATGTTGAGAAGTCTAATGATTCCGTAGCTGACGTAGTTCAGATGATCTCTTTGTTGGTGGATCGGGCAAAGGATGTTGATGTTCCATTCTCCAGGTATACTTTCATCCGGCCAGATTAAGCTTATGAGTTGGTGAATGTTACTTACCAGATCATTCCTTAAAGCTTAAATTGATATTTTGCTATCGTCCCTTCACTCAGATCGGTTGGTTTGTAGTTTTTGCTGTCGTCGCCAATGTTAAATGGTTCAATCTACCCGACAGCAAGAGATTGTTCGTCATCGACAAATAGCAGTCTACTGAAGTGTTTCTTTCATACCCTTATCATCGCCTCTGTCTTAACTGCAAACGATATTTCCTTGTTCATTTCGACGTGATTCTGTTCGCCCCCTTGTATCCCTGGCTTTGGCGTTTTAGAGTGGTACCTTTCTATGACTCGCTTTTTGTTTTTCTGGCATTTCCTACTTTTTGTCTATTAAGCTCACCTGCAGTTATGCCTTTAAAACCTCGTTCTGGGCTGCGAGCATATATAGGCAATCTTTATGAAACCAAGAATTTCTTATTGGTGGACGCGAGAAACATAGACACATCTGTTGTGGCTGATTTAATGGATTGTTGAATCGTCGTCATTACGCTTCGACAGTTGATGCAGGCGGTTTTGTGTTATCAAGAGCTTAAGGCATACGCGAATTAAAACACTTGTTTCTTACTTTTAAAATTAAACAATATTTATTTGGAACTATGTCCTTTATTATTGAAATACTTTTTACTAATTCTAAAAGGAGCTTAAGGCTACTATGTAGTTACAATAAGACTATTGATAAATTCATCATACAGTCGTATTTATATACTTTTCTTATCTATCTACAAGGAGACCCAAGCGTACAATCGTCTTGCTTGATAATGAAGAAGAGATAATATTCCAACATTGTATACAAACGATATTATCTCTTTTACATATGTTATCATTGTAGCGTTGTGTGCAAGACTGTACTAGAGACTAAAGATATCATTGAATACAAATAATGTTATCTTTTTTCTCAATATGTCTTGCTATGGATACTTAACTCCCCCCCTTGTTAAACGAAATCGTCCCGATTTTTCGACGCTATTTTTAACATTTCTCTTTCATAAGTTTTGTTATATGCGTCAATCTTTTTTTGTTTTTGACGATCTGTTATACATTGTATAGTTTTTATCATTACGTACGTAAATGCTAGAATAACAATCAGTGTTACAATTGTGTATATAGTTGATAATATCGGTTTTTCTTCAAAAGGAATAATTAGTTTTTTTAAAGTATCTATGTTATCGAATTTGTACATTGTATCTTCTTTAATTATTTGGTCGATGTAAGATTCTGAATTATGATTTCTTAATATAACTTCTTTAATTTGCTTATGCATGTTTTTGTATATTTTATCGTCTAGATTTATAGTATTTTCATAAGTAACTAAGTTTATACCATTAATTGTTTGATTATTTAACTTATGCTTACCGCTTAATAACATAACACCGGATTCAATTTCCAAGTTGTAATCGTATTCTTGTTTAATGTTGCATTTTGAAGTTATATTCTTTAAAAGTGGAATAAGACAATTTTCTTCTTCAAAGTTAATTTCACAAATGTTTTTACTTAGATGATTTTGACAATTTCTTGTTCTTAAATAAGTTTGGTTACATAAGGCAATTGTTTTATCTGTAATGATTTTTCCATGTCTGATTATGTGACCTAAGTATTCTACTTCTTCTTGAAAAAACTTACTTTTCTCATCAGATATTTTTAATGTGGCTTTATTGAGTACGTCGAATACTTGACTTATGTGCTGTATATGTTCTTCCTCAGATGAGGAATATATCAATACGTCATCAATGTAAACGTGTACGAATTTACCTACAAAGTCTCTCAAAATGTCGTCCACGCATCTCTGAAATATGCTTGGTGCATTTTTGAGCCCGAAAGGCATTCGTTTAAAATGATATTTTGCGCCATTTATAGCAAAAGCTGTTTTTTCTTTATCATCTGTTTTGATTTTAATTTGGTGGAAACCTGACTCCAAATCTAATGTTGTAAAGTACTTGGCTTTACCTAAATTTTGAATTGTCATGTTGACATCCGGAATGGGGTATCTGTCTGTTACAGTGTGAACGTTAAGTTTTTGGAAATCAACAACCATGCGCCGTTTTGGTTTTCCTTTTTCGTCCAAACCTTTTTTAGGTACTGTCCATATGGGACTGTTATAAGGACTATGGCTTTTTTCTATTATATCGTCATGTAAGAGTTTCTGTATTTCTTTGTTTACGAATTCGTTATCTGCTATGGGATATGGATATTGTTTAACATAAACCGGATTATCATTGGTCGTCCTAATGCTTGCTTCTATAGTATCTGTAAAGGGTAACGGTCCTATGCTGTTATTAATCTTCATCAGTCTATCTATGTCTGCTTTATAAATATTATTTTCCCCAATTATGTAATTAATTTTCTGAATAGATTCGACACTGCTTATGGTAGTTAGAGTCATATTACTGAAATTTATTTCCGCGTTTAGAACTTTAAGTCCTTCATATCCTAATATCATATCAAAAGACTGAATATCCTCTAATTCAAAAAATGTTATATTTTTCTTTAATATCCTAACTACTTTCTTTGTATCTACCATAGAATAACCATGCATTGTTTTTATTTTTATAGGTTTAATTTTAATTTTTTCGCTAGAATCGCATTTTCTATTAATGTAATTATGGGTTGCACCAGTATCAATAAGAATTTTATAAATTTCCTTAGAAATAGTACTAGTTAAATTTAAGCAGGGCAACCCGTCTACTAGTTTAAATGATCTATTCTTATGTTATTATTTACCATACATTCCGTTTCATCTGCTTCTGCATATGTACTGCTGACATCGTCTCTGCGTTGTTGTCGGGAGTTATTTACTCTCTGCTGCTTGAAGTTCTGCTGATAAGATCGTTGCGGTCTGTTGTGTGTGTTGAAACTCCCGCTGTGTTCACGTTTCGCTGGTGGATTATATACATCGGGTTTGTATTGATTCCAATTTTGTCGCTGTGCATGTACAATTTGTCTCGAGTTTATCTCCATCGGCTGTGGTCCTTGATTGTGTTGCTGCATATTATCGTATTGCTTCTGGGGTTGATAATTCGTTGTTTGGCTCGAATAATTTGGTCTTCTTTCGTTTCTGCGTTCATGTGGCATATTTTTGTGGTGCTTATCTTGAGTGAGATGTAAATGCCTGTGCACATTATCATGTTCTATTCTGCGAGCAATTGCGAATGCGTGTTCTAGATCATTTATTGTAGCTGAATATAATGATCCTCTTGTAAAGTTGTCACTCATACCATCAATGAATATACGAACTGCGTCGTCGTTAGCATTTTTAATTAGTCTGTCGATTATATTCGGCGGATCACCTGACATAGTGATTTTTGATATTATTAAATTGAGATTTTTATTTATCTCGTCGTGGTATTCAGACAGTGTGCTTCTTTTTTGCGTGATGGCTTTCATCATGTCTTGTAGCACGTATAGAGGTTCTTGATTAGAGTACGTATAATCTAATCTGTTACGTATCGCCTCAAAATTAAAAATTGTGTTATAATTAGTTAACACATTCGCGGCTGCACCCTGTATTTTACTTTTCACTATAGTCAATGCTGCTGCGTACTTACTGTGTGTTTTGAAGTTTTTAATGCTGTCCATTAATCTGGATGCTTCTTCGCGCCACGACCGATAATTTGATTGATCGCCGTTGAAAATAGGTAGGCTTTTAAATGCGTCTAACTGTATTTCACTACCATCTGTATATGTGGTTCTTATTTCCTCTAGCACAGGTATGTTTGGTACTATGCCTAATCCAGATTTTACTTCATTTAGTTTTGTTTCTAAATTAGTGTTTATTTGATTTTGGTTAGTTATTATTGCTGCTAACCTTGCATTCTCTGTGCGTGTGTGCTCTAGGGTTTGTGTTACTGTGTTGCTCCTGGTTTCTAAAGCTTCTAATCTTGCCATTAATACTGCGAGTTGTTCCATTTTGAACTCGTGTCTGTTGTCGTCGAATTTGTGTGTTTTTTTTTCCTCCACATATACACTTTCACTGAATTGCTTTGCTGCTTCGTACGAAGAAGCTATATTTGTACCTGCTATGCTAGGTAATTCTTGTAACCGGTAACGCGAGTGTTCTGTTTATACTAGATTTCACTACTTGTTCCCGAGGTCCGCTCGATTGAAGTTAAAAAGTATATTTAACCTCCTGGCAGGATCGCCAATTAAAACACTTGTTTCTTACTTTTAAAATTAAACAATATTTATTTGGAACTATGTCCTTTATTATTGAAATACTTTTTACTAATTCTAAAAGGAGCTTAAGGCTACTATGTAGTTACAATAAGACTATTGATAAATTCATCATACAGTCGTATTTATATACTTTTCTTATCTATCTACAAGGAGACCCAAGCGTACAATCGTCTTGCTTGATAATGAAGAAGAGATAATATTCCAACATTGTATACAAACGATATTATCTCTTTTACATATGTTATCATTGTAGCGTTGTGTGCAAGACTGTACTAGAGACTAAAGATATCATTGAATACAAATAATGTTATCTTTTTTCTCAATATGTCTTGCTATGGATACTTAACTCGCGCTCTGTGAAGGTTTTGGCGGTCTCTTGCAATTGCAGTCTTCACAGCATTTCTCATTTGTTAGGGCTTTGCGGATATATGCATTCTTGCCTTGGCTGCAACGAAATGGTGGTCCGAGTAGCCCTTCAGAATGTTAGGGCATCCAAAATACCTAATGCGTGCCTCTGGTCTAACACAATAAGATCAATTTGATTGACCGTTCGTTGATCTAGAGACCGCCATGCCCCCTTAGGGATATCGTGGTGAGGAAATCGTGTGCTGGCTTAAGTAGCGTAACCTTCTACCTCGAATTTAATGAAGCTAAGTCCTTCTCGAAAGTACTGCCAAAAATGTTCCCCTGCCTTCCTTAAGTTAAAATCCAACATCAAAATTTAATCATCGTAATCGCTCATAAGTTTTCTTCAAAAGCAAAAAAAAAAATATTTTGCAGCAGCGTGAGCACATATGAAGTTTATGAAGTTAGTCTTGATGCGGTTTTTTACAATTCGTTTACTCGTTTCTTGAAAGCATATATACTTGTTCGCAGTTTCTGCCCACTATAATAAGTTCCGTAGTAAATGTCGCAGTTTTACATCCTCTTTTTGACGGTCTAATTCAATCGCATAACCGGCCTACTTCACTTCTTCCAATCATTTCAAAAGTTTTTGAAACGATATTACTCCCCATAATTGATCAGAAACGTCTTTTACCTGAGCATCAATATGGGTTCAGATGTGAACATTCAACGGTGGACCAAGTGCATCTAATTACTGAAATAATTGAGAGAGTTTTCGAAGAAAAGAAAATTTGCTCAGCCGAATTTGAAGCGAATTTGAGTCGCCGTTCGGAGTCGGCATAAGACAGGAGGTCCCATCGTGCAAGAAGTACACACGCACACATGAGTGGTTTTGAGTAAGCTCGGCCCTGGGTACTAACAAGCTTGTTGCGCCAAAAAGTTGTATTTTTTTTTGGTTCGAGTCCTGTTTGCAAATGAAGCCAAATATCTCGGAATAACACTCGATGCAAAATTAAAAGAGAAGTAGCATGTGCAAAAGAAATGCGAAGAACTAAAAAAATAAATACAGAGAACTGTATTGGTTGCTTCGAAAATATTCAAAGTTTAAGCTTGATAACAAGCTGCTATTATACATGCAAGTGCTAAAGCCGGTTTGGACATATTGAATACAACTATGGGGTTGTACCAGTGAAACGAGTCCAAATATTTTACAAACATTTAAAAACAAAATGTCAAGATCATTCGTCAATGCGACGTGGTACATAAGAAACGAAGATCTACGCAGAGAACTGGGTATTCCCGCGGTTAAAGATGAAACGAAAAATTTTGCACGAAAACATAAAAAACGTTTATTAGGGACATGTTAACACAACGGTCCTCCAAATTCTTGACGAAACACATTTGTTGCGGCGTCTTCAAAGAACTAAACCCTCGAATTTAGCCCGACAATCACAAACCGCGCTATAAATTGCGGATAATGCAGGAGCTCTCAAATGAAAGTTACCTGCCAAACATTTGAATATACTCGTGATAAAAAAATTGCTATATAAGTCGCAGACTTAGTTGTAATACAAATACAAAAAGGGTGGTGGTTTTTGTGAGTAAACATCGCACACTATTGTGAGCACGTGCTCATGGCTCACAGTGTCTATGAAGATTTCCACCATTCCACGAAAAAAAGGCTTCTACCCAAACAATCGGCTGAAAATAAATGCTCAACCTCCGCGCACTAGTACTATATAAGGCCTACAGAAATAATTGCTTGTGTAAATTTAATTTTATTGCCTTATAGAGGAATAATTGTTAGTTGGGATAGCTATTTCGACAGGGCGTTGCCAAGTTCAACAACATCCAACCATCATCATGCTGTGTCACTTTTTAAAAATCTGTTACAGTTTGACCACAAACGGTGGTTTGCTGAAAATTTAACGGTTTTAAAATCTTTTACAATTTTACTTGGTATTTTATACAATTTTTTCTCATCCTAGTTCAAATTTAAGGGTCACATATATATGGAACACAGACTTTAATTTGATTTCCACCTACTCCTACATTATTTTGCTTTGCTAGAAAATTACTATCAAAACTAATATACCACAATGGGATAGGGCATACAAACTCCTTGTGAATTAATAAATGATTTCCCATGTGTACTATTATTCTCACCCCCACTGTATTTCCATCACTCTTCCTCCACGACTCTCTTCACTCATTACATGAAATTTATCCAAATTCAATTTAAGAGAGTGGTATCTTCGAAAATTCGAAAACGGATTATCTTCTATTCTCCTTCAATATGCCATTCGCATTGACTGTGCCTGCCATCGGGCAGCACTAGCAGCACACACAAACAAAACGGTAGACTGCATGCAATGTGAACCAGCCCGTCGCACATCAGCCAAACACCACTCGACTCGCCTTCCTCAGAATCCATTCGAACAGTTTGAAATCGTAGAGATTACTGTGTGGTGGTGTTATTTTTTATTGCGAGAGTTTTATGCGGGCCGTTCCTGCTCACATTCATTGTTTTCATATCTACAACACCCAGTGTGCATTCTGGATTATCCGCAATTGGAATTATATACTAGTGGATTAAAAAAAAATATTTTACAAAAAAATTTGCACTGTTATACCGTGTTTTGTGTTGTGTTGTTTGCAAAAAAAAATCAAGTGCAACAAATTTGAGTGTAAAACCGCATATCTACACAAGCTTTTTCAAAGCCTGTTGCATCTGCCCAAGAAATCTGATTCCTTTTCGTGTTTTCGTCTCATCCGCTTTACAAAAGAATCTTCCATCAGAGATCGTTTTTATTCCTCTTTTGATACCGTTTTTGGATTATTATTTTTTTTTGGGACGCCACCAACAAGAAGATCCAAGATAAAGTGCGTCCGATCAAAGTGCTAGTTTAATGTGAATTCGCAGGAATTATTACAAAAAAAAAAAAAGAAAACCTTCCAAAGCCTAACAAAACAAAGGAAAGTGTCACCAAAAATAAAAATCAAAATCCCTACCGTCAAAACGTGATTTGAATATTACTTGTCGATCCATAAAAAAAAAACCAAAGAAAAGTGTTAAATACATAAAAAAAGCATTTTAATGTATTAAATTGGTGATTGGACAATTTAATTAGCCCTCTCCCCCTTCCACTTCAAAACACAACAAATAAACCGTTTAATAAAATTCAACTCGAATTCTGACAAAAGTGAGTGAAACAACAAAAATATAAAAAAAATTGTCCCAATCGTAAAAAAAAGTTATTTGTGAATTTATTTTGTCTTGCAAGATAATTGTGATGAAAGGAATTTATTTAAATATCGCTTAAGGCTTGTTTTCAATTAATTTACCAAAAAAAAAAAAAAAATCATCCCAACATCCACATAACCGCTCTTACAAAATTACGTGCAAAAAAATCAAAAATAAAAAAATCATCTCGATCTCGAGTGCTTTGAGTGTATCTTCTGTTTTGAATTTGAATCCCAATCGACTGCTGATTTAATTCGATACCCATCGATGAGATTGGCAAATTTGTGATTGATTAACCATAACGAATAAGTGAACACAAATATTCGGTAGAAAACTTGTTTTTGTGTTTGAAAAATCCATAAAAAAAATTATTTTATGATTCGAAACCCCTGGAAATTATAACGAATCGAACTGGCGCTGAATTTTCTAAATAAGGAGTGCATCGAATCGCTGAGGAGTTTTTTATGTGAGTCGAGTTTTTTTTTAGCAATTTTTTGGCTATTTAAATGTAGGTTAGGTGGATAGAATCTTGGTGGTCTTCTTGTATGGTTATGTTTTCGATTACTTCCGTTCGCGAAGTTCGACCTATGGATCCCTTTGAGTTTTTTTTTTTAAATCTGTCATTTGAACCAGCGTTGCCAAACAATTTTTGTCAAACCTGCAAAAGCTAGGACGAAAAACTGCAAAACCTGCTTTACACAAATATGTCAAACATGCTTAGGCTGACCAGACGTCCTCTTTTAAGAGGACATTTCTTCTTTTTGTCCGGAAAAAAATGTCCATAACGTTTTGAAAAGACATGCAATTTTAGGTTTTCTCAGTTAACTAAATTTTTCGACATCACAAAAATACAACAAAAATTTTTTCAACACTAATTCAGAAATTGGTATGAACACGACTTAAAATATTTTTGTACCTAAACTCATTCACTTCTGAACACAACGCCATTTTGTTATACCTACCCTGTGGCATAGGGGTATATTAGTCTTGACATTAAGTTCGTAACATAGTGACAGCATTTTTATAGACCTATGTACCTACTGCATCAGTGTGTCACCGATTTTTCGGGCTTAAATTTGACCAAACGGTGATCATTTTTGAAAAACTCTCTGAATACTATATTTAGACAATCCAAATATCTAAATATCGTACATAACGGGTGTTGGTTTTCGAATAGCGATGAAATTGACATTTTGTGGTCAAATCGGGCAACTCTAATGCCATTTATGTTCCGTTTGGTTTAACATTTCATCATGAACAGGTTGACAAATGAACAACGCTTGCAAATCGTGAAAATTTATTCCGAAAAAAAAGCCGCGAGACCATGCAATGCATCGTGATTTTGGTGTATGGGCCGAAAATCGCAAAATTTTGTTCAGTGATGAGGCTCGTTTTTGGTTGAGTGTCTACGTCAACAAGCAAAATTGCCACATTTGGAGTGAAGAGAATCCCTTGAGACGCCATTACATTCACAAAAACTGACTGTTTGGTGTTTTCTATGGACTGGTGGAGTCATTAGGCCATACTTCTTCCGAAATGATGTTGGAGAGTTAGTTACCGTTAATAGAGACCGGTATAGAGTCATGATAACCGACTATTTTTTTTCCAAATTGGATGGCATGAATGTGGATGAGATGTGGTTCCAACAAGACGGCGCTACATGCCACACAACGCACGTCACAATGGATTTATTGAGGGAAACATTCGATGAGCGCATAATTTCGCGGAATGGACCTGTCAATTGGCCACCAAGATCGTGTGATTTGAGACTATTGGATTATTTTCTTTGGGGATATGCGAAGTCCCTCGTCTACGTCAACAAAACAGAAACGTTAGGGAACTTGGAAGCCAACATTCGTGGCGTTAATGCCGGCATACGGCCCCAAATGCTCGAAAAAGTGGTTGAAAATTGCACCTCTAGACTTGGTATTTTTCGAACCAGCCGCGGCGGCCACATGCCTGAAATCATATTTAAACCGTAATGGCATAAAATTATCCTTCCAATAAAGCCAAATTGGACATTAAAACGATTTTCTTGTGTTTTATTTCAATTCGAAGTTCTACACCTCTAAAAAAAAAACACCCTTTACATGTCCTAGCCATCTTAAACAAACGGGACCGAAGATTTTTCAAAGAATTTTTCTATCGAATCGACCAAGGATTTTCTTATCTGCTTTTGATACGGTCCATGCTTGATCTGGGATGATCAGGGTCTTAGTTGTTCGAGTTAGGGCTGTAGATACTACTAAATTACTTTCTTAGACAGAAGAAACAGCGATTGGCAAGAGTAATTCTTCGTTTTATTTCTGACGAGATGTTTTTGTCAGAGTTAATAGCTGAGCCGAGACTGAAAGTTATATCTGTCAATGGTGACGTTCTGTCCAATTCGTCGATGTTGTGTGTCCTTTCGTGTTGACAGCATAGACTCAGTCTTACCCTTATTTACTGTTAAACCCATTTTCGCCGCTTCCTTCTCTAACCAGCAAACAGGGCTAGTTGAGTTCTACCAATGATGTCAATATCGTCGTCGTATTCTAGTAGTTGCACCGATTTTTGGAAATTGTGCCTCTGATGTTGGCTGGGGAGTTTTGCACAATCCTCTCAAGAATCAAATAACAAACAACATTATTGCAGCAAATTTTAGATGAAAACATTTTTTCTACTGTTCACACATGCAAATTTGAATGCAGGCAAACATTTTCTGTAAATTTATTGCTCGTGTGTGCGTAGCTTTTCATTTTAATTTAAAATAGAAACGACAAAACAGACAACCAGACACTGAGATTTAAAATTTGTATTTTCATACTCAAAAGTATGTGCAGAAAAATGTTTTCTTAATTGTCCAACTTAGTCTCATGAAACAGAAATGAGAACAATTCCGTAAAGCATATTTTGTCATGAAACATATTTCTGTTCTTTTATCTGCAGCTCCGTTTCGTTAAGCAAAAGCCTTTCAATTGCTGTGAAATAAAGCCGGGTTTTCAATTCACTGTCGATTTAGTGTTGGCAGAAAACGTTTTTGACAATAAAATTTTGCCAAATGCCTTTCTGAGTTCAAAGACACTTATTTCCATTCTCGCTTTTAATGGACGAATGAAATATTTTACGTGAACAACCATGTGCTAGTTTTTGTACGAACTACAAAGGGCTGAAAGCTCCATTCCAAAATAATTTTTAGATGGTACACCATTCCTCATTTAACAAACCGAATATTTTTTGCAATATACTGATACTAAAATTAATTGGATTTGTTTTCTCGTTCATTCTTCTTAAACAAGCAAAATATACGTCACGTACCTAGCAAGTTTCCAACACTATCTTCAACGATAATCGTTTTTATACAGAATGACTACCCGGCTGGCTATTTTGTACGGATCATGAAGGAAATTCATCATTACTAACGAGTGATTTTTTAAGCGTTGTTTTTTTTTTTAAAAAAACACTAAAATTTGCATCAAATATTCAAAATTTTTATTATAATCGATAAATATGCTTTGTCACTTACGTTTTAAAGATAACTTCTTGCAAATGTAGTCCGCGGCTCCGTTTCAGATGGTCCAACTTTTCAAGCATTTTGGCAAGTATTCCACGAATTACGCGTGTTATGTTATCCTGTAAATCTTCAATCGTGTTCGGCTTGTCCACATAGACTATCGCCTTTACATAACCCCACAAGAAATAATTAAGAGTCGTTAATTCTCATGATCTTGGCGGCGAATACACAGGGCCATTTCGAGAAATAAGCTGCTCACCAAATTCATCCTTCAACATTTCCATTGTTTCACGAGCTGTGTGGCATGTGGCACCGTCTTGATGAAACCACATGTCAACCATGTTCAACGCAGCCAACTGGAGTAGAAAAAAAGTCGCGTATCATGGCTCGATATCGTTCGCTGTTGACGGTAACGTTTCTTCCACGGTCGTCTATGAAGAAAAATGGACCGATGATGCCACCATTTACTTATCCGTTGAGCCAGAAATGAGCCTCATCGCTGAACACAATTTTCGATAAAACAGCGGATTTTCATGGATCTGTTCTTAGGCCCATTCACCAAAAATTAGACGTTGTGATAAGTCATTCGGCTTCAATTCTTGCACAAGTTAAATTTTATAGGCTTCCAAACCAAAATCGACACGTAAAATTTTTCAAGAGGTTGAGCAACACATGTCCAATTGCTGAGAACGGCGACGAATTGACATTTTACGATCTTCATTAACATCGGATAATACGATTTCAATATTCTCTTCGGTACGCATTGCCCGCATGCGAATCGATGGATTAATGTCCATCGAAGTAAATTTGGTGCAAAATTTGGTGATAACAGCACGAACAGTTGATTCACCAGGTCGATTATGACGACCATAACATGGTCCAAACAAACTGTTCACATTTTTCCAAGGGGACGAATTTTGATAATAAATTTTTAATAATTTGCTATCGTTGCTCATTTGTAAGTCTTTCCGTGATTGAATGGTAGTGTATACTTTCCACTTTGACAGATGGCAGATTGAATGGCAGAGTATACTGAAAACTTTTCACATTGACAGATGACGTTTGGACGCCATTACTAACTTGTGCTGCAAACCTGAAAAACTCTTTTGGATTTTATAATACGTATAACAAATATATCACGACTGTCAAAATCCGAACGTACGTCTCATTAAATGACGTTCTAGAAATGCACTTTTATAATTAGTCGTCGAGAAGAAAAATTAAATTAAAAAATAAAATTCACAAAAAAACTATCAAACGATTAAAAAAATTAAGAATCTAGAAGAATTTGTTTAAATGGAATTTGACAGTTCAATCTGCTACGTGACGCAACAAAAAGCAATGATCGTTCCAACGTGTACATGGCAATCTTTGAAATAAATTGTCCTATCTGTTTTCTCTTACGGGCCCCGACTTCAAAAACACGGTTTACTAACGAATATGGGTAATAACAACGTTCAAAATTGACAAGGTCAAATGAGAGTGTGAAACTTCCCTCCAATTGGTAAAAGAAAGTCACTGAAATCCTCACAATATAAATGCCACCTATCTTCACCAGCAACACCTTCATTTCATTCAGAATACTCAAATACTGACAAAAAAAAAACCATAAACTGTCAGAATAAAATTTATGACCCTTGCAATTTTTCGTCACAGATAGCCATTGTTTCGAATGTGTCACTTGACAAATACCCTGCAATAAAATTTTATTGCCCTCACAGGTAGGCGTTCGAGATTCTTATTTATTTCCTTATCGGCGAGTTTACGATCTGCATAAAGGTATTATAGATATGTAGAACGCATATCTTTGCAAAAAGTTGATTCGAAACACTCATATCTAAAATATTATTTTGCGGAAAATCAGTTTCGTTGAGTTGTTCATGTGCATTTTATGGTTCCAAAAGATTTCAATGTGGAGAAAAAGGATTTCTACCTTAAATGCCTTTTAAATGAAAAGTTGAATAGATTTTTTTTAAGCTGCACAATATGGTTAACACATGCCTTGATTTTAGTACTTCCTTCCTCATGGCCTTGCATGGCAACTTCTTAAGTAACAATTTTTTAAAAAAAATTCAAAAGATTGGCCCACTTCAGTTTTAATTTAGATCACACTATCTCCCAGCGCTGTTGGATGTATCTAAATGTGAAACAGATGTCACATAAATAAAAACAAACTCACTTAAGCTTGAATGTCGTCAAATTATGTAATTATGGTTGTTTTTTGAAACAAACGGGCCCATTAGGGCAACATAATTTTTACACTTTTTGGAAAGTAAATTGCCGAATTATCACGCGTGACAAAAGAATGTTTTTTTTTATACTAATCCACACATTTAAATTCATGGAATAATTGACTGAATTTCGGAAGAAACCATATCACTGGCATCACACACACTTTTTTTTTGGAATCTCTAAGCCGACAATAAGCGCACCATCACGTGTTGGTTGATAATAGGTGTGGACTATTATTGACCATTATGCTGGTGCACTCTCACTTTTTTTTCTCCATCTTTGAAGTCATCGTTGTCATTGTTGTTGTGACTGACTTTTGATCTGATTTAGAAAACCCGATGACGGACCACGATGAGAAGTACAGAAAGTTTCACTCACTTAAAAAAAAAACATGTCTTCTTAAAAAAAAAGTGTAATAACGAAAGTGATGGTTTTACTTTTATTTTTTCTCGAACCAAATCAATTATCTAGATTTGGAAGACACTTGCCTCCCGCCCATAATAATTGTTGCTCAACCTTTTTTTGATTCACCTTAGAGGTTGAACTTGATAATAACCACAACAATCTATCATAGGGTAGGTATAAAACCGATTCAAAAAGAGAGAAAAAAAAAGAATGAAAAAAAAAAAATTCCATAAACTGCATTCGTCATGGTAAGGTGATGCTATTAATGATTTCTCGAGAACTCCATCCATTTGGTTGTAGATTAAGATTCCAGATAACATTTTGCGTTTCCCTCGACAGAACGTCGGGTGTGTTCTGCTTTTCTCTCAAATGACACATACTTTGATAGGATTTTTTTTTCCAAACACACATGTCTGCAAAGACTTCCTGCTGTGTCATAATTCGCATCGATTCACTTAAAAGAAATTTCAATTCATTGAGGTTTTACCGACTCTGTTTTTTTTTTTTTTTTTTTTGTGATTCTTCACATCTGGCCGTGAGTACATTTTGGCACAAATCACTTTGTGGATTACACTTCGGATTCTGACACATTCCACCGATCAGACAAAGAGAGCAACAAGTGAGAAAAAAAAAGTGAAGAAAAGAAAATTTACATCTGACCCACTTGGCGAACTAAAGCCACACCATGTTGGAGTCAACTTTTGCCTCATAAAGTGATCTAAATCTTCTTATTCGATCTTTAAGATGCTTGAGTGATGATGAGGTTTTAAGAGGAACGTTTAATGAAGCTTTTGAAATAGTGAACTAACCTACAAAGTGAGCAAAGTGTGAGCTGAGAAGACGTTAAATGTTCACAGCTATTTGGCGATTAGAGAGAAGTGGTTAGAAGCTATTAGCTGTCGAATTTGAAGAAGAGATAAGGAGCATTCAAGTCTCGGATTTCGTTTTTGTTAATTTCAGTACAGTTTTTTTTTCTCGTAATCATTTTAAGAAAGACCTTGTACGGGTTGTTTGCCAGAATTAAAAAAAAAATTGTCGAATACTTGCATATTAAAGGCAGCACACATATATCTATCACACATATATATCACTAATAACGTACATATATCTTGTTTCGTCAATAGATTTTAGAGTTGCGGTTATGTTGGTTTTATCTCGACATGATTGACAGTTCATCCTAGATATGCTTCTTTGAAGTAAGTCTTTTCGAAAATGAACCAACGCACTGAGATCAGTCTTGAGTCTCTATTGAATGGAGTCGGAATCAACGGACCGAAATCATCATTACACACAAGGCATAGGAGTAAAACGCATGCTTACAAAATTTAAAGGAGACACTGGTATAGCGAACTTACTAGTTTCGCTTGAACATCGTAGAAATGTAAGTTTGAACTTGTATCGACGAAACCGAAAATATCTCCACATTCGATTTTGTGAATTAGTAACGATCTAAGTTACAACGACCATTTAAATGTTCACGCCCGTTGGAGTGCACTAAGGACATCATTGGGTGGCCGCGGTGTAGTGGTAATGTGTTCGTCTGTTGAGTGGAAGGTTGCGCGTTCAATCCCAACCAAAATCCATTTCACTTTTATTTAAAAGAAATAAAAGGTCGGTGTAATACCTAAAAGTATGCACACCATCTTGAATTTCTTCAAATTTAACGAACACAAGAAAAAGTGACTCCCCGAAGCTAGTTCGGACACCACCCATGGAGTTTAAGTCTCCACTACATTCAAAATCTTTCCTATCCTCTCTTTCTTCTCCTTCTCTAACGCTCGTACTATGGTAACATATAAAGGGTATTCATAACCCCTTGAGTACGTGTGAATTATATAAAAAAAAAAGATGTCCTTCAGCACTAAAAAGCGTCAAATCGTAGGAGAAATAGACATATCGAACTCAGTAGTTTCTTTCGAACACCTTGGAAATGTCTCTTTCTTTCTGTATCCATTCTTGATTTTGTGTACTTATGCAACAAAAAACAATTTTACACCTTGTATACTGGTTTCATAAGCGTGCCATGTAGGAGATATAATTAAAGTGAACTTATTAGTTTCACTCGAACATCGAAAATAGTTCTTTCAGTTGGATTGAAGTAACGAAAAGCTCTCCATTATCAGCATGTGCATAAGCAAAGAGATACGGTGGAACGATCATATGTTCTCGGTTTGCGCGTGCTAGGATCCACTAAAAATTTCATCACATATACATTAAAGGGTTCGAACGCCTGCGAAACGAACTTATACGAGACACAGGTATAGCGAACTAACATCAAAAATAGCTCTTTCTTGGACTTGCATCGAAGTAAACGAAAAGCTTTTCATGATCAGCATGATCACCTTGACATAAGTCCAATCGTCATAAGGCCAAATCTATACATTTAGTCTTATGACGATTTGTGAAAGTGACGTAAGGCCAAATTCTAGCATTTGGTATTATGACACTTTGATGAAGCGTCAAAAGGCCAATTTGGCTATATGACACTTCCGATTGCATATTATATTTGCTTCCCTGATACGTGTATATACAATTTGATTTGAGCTCCATTCGGATTAATGTCACTTTCCTCATTTGACACGTTTTATCGAAGTGTCATAATGCCAAATGCTAGAATTTGGTCTTGTGTCACTTTTATAAGGCGACATAAGGCAAAATTTATAAATTTTACCTTATGACGCTTGCCTTTATGTCACGGCAACGGAACGACTATATGTTCTCGATTCGCCCCTGTTCCACCCACTTAAAACTTCATCACATAGACTATAATGGGTTCGAACGCGTGTGAAACGAACCTATAGGAGACATAGGCATAGCGAACTAACTTAAACATCGCAAATAGCTCTTCTTGGACTTGTGTCGAAGTAAACGAAAAGCTTTCCATGATCAGCATGCGTATTAGCAATTTATAACGTTGGAACGACCATGTTTACTGTTTAGACCAGCTGGGTCGCACCAAAAACTTCATCACATAGACTGCACAGGATTCGACCATGTGCCAAAAAATTTATAGCAGAAATAAACTAGTTTTGCTCGTACAAGCTTTGTTTCACTTGTTTAACAACCCATTCTCCGATGATATAGTCAGTTGCTTAAGACGGTGGCTTTCACCTCTGGATCTAATATCTGGCTCGGAATTTTATATGACTTTTCGTTCTGGAGCATAGATCCCCTTGCTAAACGCTCAATACCGATGGTTTGTGGTTGAGTTTTTGTCAACTGTCGCAAACCAAAAGAACAAACATTTTACCAACACTTTTTTTTTTTAACTAAATACACGCCGGACTCCTTTTAAAATAAGTCCAAAACAAAGCTAATACGTTAGTTGACAGATAAGTAAATAAGCTTATCGTGACCCTTATTACGACCCTTATTCCACGGTGGGCCCACTCATTATATCAGAGCCGAGCAAAAGCGCCATTTGCGTCCCAGGATTATACAAATACTCCCCTGTTGCATGATGACTAACAATCATGTTAAGGCATGACCACCCACCTTTGCTGAGTAGCGAGATCTATCGAAACCCAAGAGTACCAAACGTTCCCACGACTTTGGGGTAACTACAACCACCACTATACTCCAACACGAGGGCCTACCTCATGAACAGGTGTCAGAACAACATCAGAAAACCCAGAATAAAGCTTCCGGCGAAGATTCGTAACTGTGAAGTTACTTCCAAATGGGCTCCTTATCGCGCGAAGCCTGGAACCATGATGTGCTCTCAATCTAGACAACACCAGTCGAAGTAGAAAGCCAGTGAATAGATGGAGCAAACAGCCTGAAAAGAAAATATCGGAAGCATGAAAAGAGTAAAGAAAACAAGGTGTGAAAAGAAAGATGTAGCGAGAGGGGAAAAAATAAAAGAAATAAAATACGAGAAAAAAAAAAACAAATTCTTGGCGCAACGGGCTCGTTAGTACCCAGGGCCGAGCTTTCTCACAACCTATGTGTGCGTGTGTACTTCTTGCACGATGGTGGCACCTCCTGCTTTATGCCGACTCAGAATGGCGAATTTGAGATAAGCTTTTCTTGACAGTCTGATACTTCTCGGATGATTTGTCAGATCATCACGACATGAGGGGCAGTGAAAACTCATTTAGATGTTACAACGGCTGCGAATCGAACCCAGACCTTCTGCGCGGCAAGTCATCGCATTAACCAACGGGCCTCTGAGCAGAAATAAGCTAAATATACTAAAAAAAAACCTAAGGGACTTTAAATACTCAACCTCCCAGTTGCTGGTGTAGTCGGAAGATTCCTCTAGAGAAGATTCTCTTGTTCTCAGCTATTTCCCTTGCAACAAGGACCCGACCGCAAACTTGTACGTCACCCATGCTCATGCAATCCACGCCTATTGCTGGGAGTTCCATAATATGAGAGTACCGTGAATATTCGGTTAAAACATCTAGCCAATCTCCTTGCTTGCTCCACATCTGCATACCGCCAAGGTCCTTTAATGCAAAAATGATTTTTAAGAGCCATGCTCAGTCAGTTAAAAACCCAAGTGAGGAGAGAGTCCCAGATTAGCCCTATTACTTGCCACCCTAACATTAGTACTATTGTTTGTGATCTGGAGAACACACATTCAATTAAAACCCTTTTTCTACGTAAAGCGTCCATAGCTGAGAAGTTGAGACACCCTTCCCAATAAGTGGCAGATAATCTCAGCTGCCTTTTCAACTTGTTTCACGACGGGCAATCCCCAAGTCCAGAGGTGCAGCACCCACAATACTTATAGGGCCTTAGTAGATACTGTCCGACATGCCGGAACGGAACAGAGGAAAACTATTCTCTGAGCAGGGAGCATTTTGCTTCCTTCTTACTTGACCGCGTCAAACCATATTAACGTTCCAAAAGTTGCACAGTCAACAAAAAGACCACCATATACAATCCGTACAGATCGTCTAGTAAGTTAGTCCTTAGAACAGTCAACAAAGATTGATGCGTCAAACCATATTGATGTTTCAAAAGTTGCGAGGTCAACAAGTCAACTATATGCAGTGCGTACAGCACGTCTAGTCAGTTAGTCCTCATAACTAGCCTAACAGTAGGACTTTACTTACTTACTTACTTAAGTGGCGCTACAGTCCGGAATGAACCTGGGCCTCAACCAACATGCCTCTTCAAATAGTCCGGTCTTTAGCTAACTGCCTCCAGTTGCGCACTCCAAGTTGGTTGAGGTCGGTTTCTACTTGTGCGCGCCACTTAAGGCGAGGTCTTCCTCTACTGCGTCCGACGTCTGGCTGGGAATCGAAGACTCTGCGAGCCGGAGTATTGGTGTCCATTCGTTCTACATGTCCTAGCCATCTTTTTGACCAGGAGCATGTCGCCTTACAGCTCGTATAGTTCTTATATAAGATCTCCTTAGTAGTTCGAGTGAGGGCTTTACTACTGAATTGCCTTCTTAGCCCGAAGAAACAGCGGTTGGCAAGAGTAATTCTTCGTAGGACTTTAACTGACAGAAATAAACAGCTTTTGAGTAAATCATTGCAATAGTTCCTCCGTAGTAAATTTCAACCTGTGGAGAACAAATTAACCAACCCTTACTTGAAACAAAATAAAGCTAACGTTGAGTATCTATTTTCGTAAATTTCTTTCTAAGAAACCTTTTACCATTGATGCGTTTATTTATATCCTTTTTAAAAGCGGATTTCAAGAACAGAAAAGCAAAGCATTATGGTATTAAATTCTCCTAAACGGAAAAATTATAAAGTCTCTTAAATGTTTGTTCTCGTTTCAATTTCTTGTTTATTTAAAAAAAATCCTGTAATGAGCAGTTGGCAGCTTACCTCAAAGACTTAACCAAAGACAATTCATTTCGTTACATAGAATCCAATTTCCTTCCTCTTTCAAATCGTCCTTAATGCGTTGAACTCATCCCAATGAAGCATAAATCCACTTACCCAAGTCCTAGGTACTATTTAATTATAGAAAACATTCCAGACTCTAAGCGCCTTCCCAAAAAAAAGAAGAAGAACATTCCCAGCAATGTACATAGTCCTCCGCAACCTCCTTGAGAACGCACACAACTACCCCACCAAACCGAGGAGTATTTTCTCTGCCATTGGTATTTATTTTATTCCCTTGCCGAGTAATTTTGTTGACACATGACGACATGTCAAGTACAAAAACCTAAATGGTTAACAGATGTTTTGTTCTTCTTTTTCTATTTTCAAAATATTCTCCCTACGCAAATACCAGTCGTAGATACATAGGTAGCAACGACTTTGAGTGTGAAGTATCTCGCTACAGCTCCGGAAGCTGGCAGTTTGTTTTCGTTTTTTCTTCATCTGTTTGCATTTGGGGGAAAAAAATGTTTTTAAGATAAAAGAGCTTCCTGCTGGCATTTATTGGAAAACACCGAGGTGTAGAGAACAGCATTCGTATACATTGCCTACGGTGAATAATTATATTGCAGATCGTTTAAACGGCGGCATTATGTTATGTTAGCATGTGATTGTAAAATTCTCCAAATGGCAATTTCAAAACGAAGCGTTTTGTTCATATAATTATCACTCAATTTGATCGCCCACACAAATTTACTTATCTGAATAACAAGTGCTACATTTAGCTTGAACATAGCCTACGGTAGATACTTAAAAACCGCACGAGAAAACAGTCTTTCAGCACAAAAAAATCAAACGCTTCTTTGCAAAAACAAAAATGTATCTCACATTGTTTGCTAATGAACTCTCCCACAGAATAGAACAATGAATACGTGAATTTCGTTTTCAATTTAATTAATTTTTATTTTTCGTTTAAACAAATGCAAATTTTTGTGCGATGGTTTTGCATATGGCTGTAGCTGATTAGATATGGATATTGGGCTAGTAGAAGAAAATTCAAGTTGATTGTTTGTTTATTTTTCTGTTCGCATTGTGTCGGTTTGGATGTATTTCAACCTTGAATTTGTGAAACTATTAGCGAATGGCGACGACACAAAGTCTCTCAATCACCCGGGAATCGGGAAACGTGATTTGGTGATGGATAGAATTTCATTCTGATGTCATCCATTCAAAAGGTATCGAATGGCTAATTGGACAGCTTTTATGAAAGGATTCACACTATATGATTGGTAATTACTTATTTAAAGCAAATTCGTTAAACAAAAATACGGTTTTGTTTTGATATTCGATCATTAGTTTTCAAAATCCGGGTTATACGATTATTTTTTAAGGTGATTGTTGGGCATCATTTTAGATATTGTATATCAGTTGCGTATTTTGTCTTACAAATTTGAGTGGTTATTTAATGTTTCTTCACACGCACAGGCATCTTTCAGGTGGTGGTTTATGGTAATCTAATGGCCAAGTTTTGCGTTGTATGGGGAAAGTGTATGTGTCTGTTGTGACCAGTCAATCTGCACTTAACCGACTTAACTGACTTTAAAAAAAACACACGCAAATTGTTATCTCTCGATTAATTTTTGCATCCTTTTTCAAAAACACTCGTTGGCAACCTAATTTCAGAAGTCGTACAAGGCCAAAGTCAGAATTTTATAAAAAGTTTTCAAAATATTTTTGTGATATCACATGGCCAGTTCATTTACTTACTAACAAGTAGCGCTACAGTACGGAATGAACCTGGGCCTCAACCAACATGCCTTTCCAATTAGCCCGGTACTGCCTGCAGCTGAGCAGTCCAATTGGGCTGAGGTTGGTCTCTACTTGTGCGCGCCACTTCATGCGAGGTCTTCCTCTACTGCGTCCGACGTCTGGCTGGGAATCGAAGACTCTGCGAGCCGGAGTATTGGTGTCCATTCGTTCTACATGTCCTAGTAATATTAAACGTCCTATGGGGAGGTTTTTGACCAGGGGCATTTCGCTGTACAGCTTGTATAGTTCTTGGTTGGATCTTCGTCTCCATAGCCCGTCAACGCAAACGGGACCGAAGATTTTTCGAAGAATTTTCCTCTCGAATCGACCATGGATTTCCTCGTCCGCTTTTGAGATGGTCCATGCTTCAGTGCCGTAGAGCAGGGTTGGGATGATGAGGGTCTTATATATGATCTCCTTAGTAGTTCGAGTGAGGTTTTTACGACAGAATTGCCTTCTTAGCCGGAAGAAACAGCGTTTAATTTCATTTAATTTCTGACGAGATGTTGTTGTTAGAGTTAATAGCGGAGTCGAGGTAGACAAAGTCCCGTACTACCTCTAAGTTATATCTGTCAATGGTGACGTTCTGTCCGATTCGTCGATGTTGTGTGTCCTTTCCTGCTGACAGCAAAAGTTTCTTGTTTTAGGATAATTAGACCTATGGAGCAAGTATTTCCTAGGTTTCATAATAGGTCCATAGCGACACTAAACCAAAAGTAGTCCTTTTTAATTCTTAAATTCTTTCCACAAAGGAATTTATTATTTATAGAATATTACCAACCTATAAAAAGACATTTCTTACATAAAGTCGTACAAAACTTGAGCCTAAGTTTTTTTTTTCTAGCTCTGGCTTCTCTCTTACAGTTGCACAGAATATAATTGATTCGAAATGCATCCATTAGTACAAAGACTTTTAAAACTCAGCATTATTATGGAATTCAATTCTCGAGGACCGAGAAATGGTTCATACATCAAATCCGATTCGACATGACTCGGTAGACTCGTGCCTGAATAAAAATTTGGCAGGCCTAGCGATCTCTTAAAAAAATGAAATCTTTAATATGACGCAAGCGTTGGCGCCGACTCGCCGTTGGTAGTCGACATAAAACAGGATGTCCCGCCATCGTGCAAGAAGTACACACGCACACATTTATATTTGTGAAAAAGCTAGGCATTGGGTACTAACGACCCTGTTGCACCAACTTTTTTTTTTCGTTTTAAGAATTCTATTCGACGCAATGATTTCCACTCATGGCTTGAAAGACTCGGGCCTAGATAAAACTGCAGTTGGCGCTGTCGATCTCCTACAGAACAAAATCGAGCCAAACATTTTGGTGGAATGACATTTTTAAAAGATGCAAGCTATGGCTTTTTCGAGAATTACGGTCAAAGTCCCGAAATCAAAGCTCAAAAAGCCTAAATTTCAAAATGATGTTACATAAAAAAATTGTGAATTAAGCTGATAAGTGCTTCAGTTTACCAACTACTCGATTTAAGACCACTGTTATGCTGAATGCGAATCGCTGATTTGAGAACGCCTTTTATGGGTGCCGTGAAATAAAGCCGAGCAAAATAAAGCCGAACTCAAAAATTCGGCATTATTTCACTTTATGAAAGCGAAATAACGACCATTATTTGATGATTTTCATAAAGTGAAATAATGCCAAATTTTTGAATTTGGCTTTGTTTTGCTCGGCTTAATTTCACGGCACCCATAAAAGGCGTTCTCAAATCAGCGATTCGTCCATGTTCGGTCTAATTTCACTTTGCTGAAGTGAGATAAAGTCGATTCGGCCTTATTTCACTTTGTATACATCCAATTTCGCACCCATCCCATATACAACAGTGAGCCCAAGCAGGGAGTTCATACTTTGAATACATCCGAGTGCGAGTTTGTGTGTTTGCAAAGTTTTATAAGGGTGTGGGAGATGCTGCCCCTATGCAACCCCCCGTCTTGGGCGCACTGTTGGATTTGGGTTGCGTACGAGGTTGGGTGTATGGACAAACAAGTTTCCACCATCAGTGGCAATTCAAAGTCAAATAACACCGAATTTTGGAATTCGGCTTTATTTTGGATCGGCGTCATTTCATGGCACCCCTTTTATGACACAATCAAAAATCGTATAGTTTGCTTCAAAACAAAACTTCCGCCACCTTTTTGTTTTACTGATGCGAATAATAAGCCCCCGATGTTTCATTCTTTACCTTTTTCGTGTTACAGCCCTTTTCCACTGTACAGCAGTTTTTAAGGAAATTTTCTCTACCAAAGTGAACCAGATCTGGTAAACATATTCGCTTTCCTATCATTTATTTGACGTATTCGACAGTAGCGATGTGCAGTCGTTTCAGGAAACCTAAGCTTAACTAGTCATATTGCATCTGGAATTTCTGCACTGAAGAAGGATAGAGAAATATTCAATTAGCTGGAGGATAAACATACAAAAAATTAGACTCGATTTATCAATGACTGAATAAATCTAAACTCCTATAAATGTATATCTAATAAAAAACTTTCTTAAGAGTTACAATTTATTCAGAAAGTAGTGTCTGTATATTTAAAAGTTGATATTCCTCTAGTCGGATCTATTCAGATGATATTCTTCTTTGTCTGATTTTTTTTTGTAATACCCTATCGAATAGGGATAAATTAGTTTTGATATAAAGTTTGTCACATAGATAAATAATTAAGATTATCATATCGTAACGTATATGAGTCAAATGTGCCATTTTGGGCCCTAAATTTTGAGCTGGAATGATGAAATCTCTGTTCGCCAAGGCAGAACACACTAGCAAGCCCACGTATTAGAAAAAGTATGCTTGTTTTTTGTATCATTCATTAGAAATTTTGAAAAGTGTCTGAACGGGATATTAGGGACTATGTCATTTTGTCTATGTCTATATTTCATCCATAATTAAGTTTTTAGCCGCGCACTCTTTTTGGGCGCATTTAAAAATTTATGGAATTTCGAAACGTGGTTCTGACAATAGTTCTTCGAAAAATGACTTTGGGAGCGTTTTCCTATAAAAACGATTTCCTTATCGTACTTCTTGGCATATACCATAATAATTCGTCGGAATTTCGATCTAGCACAATGAAATTTGGTGTATACAGCTCTATCGAGGTATCCGTTCATAGAATTTCCGAAACGAAAGTCAGTTCCGACCTTAAGCCAGTTTATAATCGAAGTATCCGTCGCAGAACAATAAAATAAAGCATACATTCGCGTACGTTTGACAATCTGTCAGCTGTGTAGTTTTATAAATGTGAAAAGTGAGTCAAAAATTCGCGTACGTTTGATAATCTGTCAGCTGTGTAGTTTAATAAATGAGAAAAGTGAGTCCAAAATTGTTGACCTAACGCATTAACCCGTCGCGCGATCATGTGCGATGCATTTCGTCGGAATATCTGCTCGAAATGCAAATCCGAACGGATACCTCGGTTCAAAATTCTCCGACATCGAACAAATCGAAGGAAGTTTTGTTTCGAATGGATACCTTGATAGGGGTGATAAGCTCTCTGTGCATGACTCCTGTACGAGTACAATGTTTTTTCAAAGTCCGCTGATGGCCACGACCCACGACCGATTTCCGAACAATACGTCGACTTTGGTCAAACTTTGGATGTGATAGAAGTAGGTATTAAACAATTGAATCAACGAATTCTGATTTTTGTTTTTTTAAATTAAAATCGCGTCTACCGTTATTCTGTTACATTACCTCCCTTCACTTAAACCATTTAATTGGCTATAAATCAATTATGTTAATCCTCTGAACAACACCATCTTCTTCCATCCAAGCACATACCTCAAACCTAGCTATCCCGCATTTGCACCCGCATTCAATGTATTTTCACATTAAATCCGCAAATTCCCATCTACATCACTAAAACGAATTAAATTAAATGACCACAGATTGCACGAACACGATAAAAGTGCTACCACTTAACTAGACGCCCGGGAAGCCTCGCACAGTGGCTCCCAGTTAGACGCGTTCAATCATCTGGTATTCAAACGGTCATATGCCATTGAATGGCCAAGAACTTCAACTCGATGTTAGATGTTAACCTGCTGCCATCAAGGTTGTGGCTCCATAGGTTCACATAGGCGCAAGGTGATTTTCTTTATTTTTGTATTTAAAAAAAAAAACGACTACAATCGTTAATTATATTTTTATTAGATTTATATTGATTGCATGGATAAAGACAAACGGAATTTTATTCCTCGAATTGGATGTGTGGTCCTTGGAATGGCTCGAATTATTGCCTATAGGGTACCTACTTTGGATGCCCCGAGGTGATTTGCTAATCGAATACAGAAGCTTGTAATTATGGTTTTAAGACATTTTTAGTTTTTTTCTGTAAATTAACTTCCGCTTAGCAGATGGATTCATTTGAGGTGAAATTTGAAAAAGCTTATAACGTTTATAAAAATACGTCCATTAGCGGTCTATTTGGGTTGGCTAATTGTTATTATTTATACCAATAGCTTAAGGAAGTCTGTCTTTTTTTGCAAAGTGCTGTCATTATTATAAATGACGAATATAGCTTTCATAGCAATGATGAACTATTCATCATTATTTCTTAATTCATATCCAGCCTTTTGCCTTAAGCAACAAATGTTAAATTTACATAAATTTCACTTTGGTTGGAGGTATTTTAAGTATTTATCTCTTGATAATCATTTACACACGTGTTTGCAAAAGTTTTGCAAGGTCAAAAATGTCAACTTATTCCACAAATATGTTTGGATAGCCAACAAAAATTGTCGGCTCACGACTTCGAAAGGAAATCCTACTATGTGGAGAGTTCTCAGTTTGTAGGCCCATCAGGTTAGTGTGGACGCTCTTGTAGCACCAACAAATTAAAAGATATATATGCTAGAAAAATTCATTTTTAGTCCTTTACAAGTTTTAGGACCGATTTGAGGTATTCGATATGAAGACAATTATATTCCTATAACGCAGATTGTTAGTCAATTCCAAAATCCTTGTAACTTTTCTTCCAGAGAAATAAAAAAGGTCGGTTGTTTTTTACACCTAAAAGTATTCACCATCTTAAAAATTCCTTTGAATTTAATGAGCACAAGAAACAGTCTCCAGCTCCACTACATGCAAAATCGTTCCTATCACTCTCTTTATTCCTCTTCTTAAACGATCGTACTGTGGGAAAACATTAAAAGGGTGTTAGGTGTTCATAACCCCTTGAGTGCGCGCAAATTATAGAAAAAAAACTGCGTGTGTGAAGCCGCCTTTAACGTTTTTAAATGAAAGGAGTATTCAGATCAAACATCTGTAATTTTCACTATGAATTGACGGACTTATGCTATACACCCTCTGGTTCTCCTAATCACAGGCGGCCTGAACAGCAAAACTATTGAATTTTCGATTTTTCTTCCACCGCCTGCTTAGATCAAAATAATTGACAACTTTATCATACATACGTGTAGGTATAACTGCACAGGCCGCCTGTGCTAAGAGCCTGTGTCGTCACACATTTTTGTTTTTGGGCCATGTATGAGCCTTTAAGTTTTTTTTTATCACAGTGTCATGTCAACTCATTTGGATTTTATCAATTGTCACGAAAAGTCAATCTAAATTTAGCTGCTCGGATTCGTCATTCGGTCTTGTCAAAAAATAGAGCGTAGATCCTCACGATACCGTTGCTCCGAAAATGTGTGTATTTGTCCAGTGTAACGTTACCAAAATGTTTAGTAAAAAAGAAACGTCCAGGATTTTGTCTGGACACGAAACCTTAATAAATAAATAAATTATAGGTCATGTCATGTGCAGGAAAACAAATTCTAATAGAGAGTTTAACAACAAAATAATTCACTGGCTTTATCGGAGAAATCAAAAATCGAAACTCAAGAATTCAAAGAGCTGCTTGCCTAAGTCAAACGCAGGTACGCCGACAAACTTTATAAACTTTTTTTGGCGTTCTTGCCTAACTCCTGCCAAGCTTTGATAGTATTTTTCTTTTACTTCAGTTAATGATCGATACTATCCACAAACGATTTCAGTAATTACGCACTTTATTGATTGAGCTAATCGTATTATTAACCCTTGAACCCGGAGCTAAATGTTATAACCGGTGATATTTATTGTAATCGATAAATAGGCCTTTGCCATTTACTTTTTTCATGTAAATGTTGCCCGCGGCTCCGTTTCAAATGGTCCCTTCGGAAGGTCCAATTTTGCGTCACTATTTCGAAAATTTCGGACTGTGTTCTACAAATTACGCGTGTTATGTTATCCTGTAACGCTTCAATCGTTTTCTGCTTTTCCACATAGACTAACGACTTTACACAACCCCACAAGAAATAATCAAGAGGCGTTAAATCACATGACCTTGGCGGCCAACTCACGGGGCTATTTCGAGAGAAAAGTTGCTTACCAAACTCATCTTTCAACATTTCCATTGTTTCACGAGCTGTATGGCATGTGACATCATCTTGATGAAACCACATGTTCATGGTTCGATGTCGTTCGCCGTTGACGGTAACGTTTCTTCCACGGTCGTCTTTGAAGAAAAATGGACCGATGATGCCACCAGCCCATAAACCGCACCAAACTGTCGTTTTTCCGGACTGCATCGGTAGTCCTTGTAGTCCTTCATCACTCCAGATGCGACAGTTTTGCTTATTTACGTATCCGTTGAACCAGAAATGAGCCTCATCGCTGAACACAATTTTACGATAAAACGGCGGACGGTGCACATTTTTCACAGAGCACGAATTTCGATAACAAATTTCAATAACTTGATCAAATGGCAGAGCATACTGAAAACTTTCGCTTTGACAGATGACGTTTGGACGCCAGTACTAACCACTGCTGCCAACCTGAAAAACTTAACTCTTAAAAAATCATATAAACCATGGTTTTTGCAATCCTTTCTTGAAAACAATCACGATATCGCTCCCCATTCACATTTAGCGTTACCCCGTTTTCATTTTCAAAGAAGTAAGGTCCAATGATTCCTCCTGACCAAATTGCACACCAGACTGTAACTGGATGCAAAGGTGACTGATGAATAATTTGAGGGTTTTCCATTGCCCAAAACCGACTATTCTGTACTCACATATCCGTTCTAATGAAAATGTGCCTCGGCACTCATTATGATTTTTTCATCAAAATCGGGGTTGTCATGGGCTAGCTGTAACATACTATTTGCATATGTACGGCTAAGTAAATGGTCTTGTGGAAGAAGCTTTTGTGTCAACTGAATCTTAAATGGAAACAAATGCAAATCATTGTGCAAAATTGTGGCCAAAGTTGTTCTTTGAAGACCAAGCTCCTGAGCACGTCGTCGAATTGAGGTTCATGGATTGTTTTGAACACTTCCTTGCGCAGCAGTAATGTTTTCAGCCGATCTTGAAGTACGTTGTGGTCCATGCTTGGGCCTATCACCTACAGACCCTCTTTCTTCGAAATCATTCACGGCACGATAAATAGTGCGTTTTGTTGGCACGTTGTTTCTCCCAAAAAATTTACGATACTTTCTCATCGTCACAGTAATCGATGATTGTGGTAGAATGTTTTAACACGTTGGTTTATCGAATATTTTTCCATAATGAATTTGCCACGTGCGTCTACTTCACGACTGCCGAATATGAACCTTCAAGACGAATGTTTACCAAAATGGCGGCAAAACAAAGTAGTATGCCTTCCCGGTGGACACCCTGTAGGTGTAGGAGCCTTGAAAGCCCAAAGTATTTTTTTTTAAAACGTGACAAAATACCGTTATAACAACGCATAGCTACATACATTTGAACCCCAATTACTCGAGCGAAACAAAATGCGATGTTTGTATACAATGCGATGCTTATGTACAATGCGATGCTTATATACAATGCGATGCTTATATACAATGCGATGCTTATATACAATGCGATGCTTATATACAATGCGATGCTCATATACAATGCGATGTTTTCAAAAATATGATGTATCACCTGGTTACAAAGGCCATACAACTTTGAAGTCCAATTCAATTTGCTTTAAGCTAACATATGCCTGGTACTCTTTCTGATTTATGTAGGCAATCAATTATACTTGCGAAAGTCTGACAAACATCCAAGACTAGAACACTGTCATTCGAACCTTCACAAATATGCCCTTTCGGTTTCGGAGTTAAGCTGGAGGTCTTCTTAATGGGAAAATATAACCTTGCACACACAATGCAAGGCCCTTTGTGGGCCGTAAATGCCAGATATTTTTTTTTTTTAATTATATTGATGCTGTAACCTGTTTTTAATTTTGGTAATATCTAATTTTCGTTGTCGATGGTTTTGAATATTTAAACATTCTAACAGTAGGTAGTTCTTTATTTTTTTTTTCTGTGAATCAACAGCTTTTGCAATAGTCTGCCGCTAGTCTGCAGACCATCGTGCATCAAAATGAGAGGCTTATACATACTATTAAGCCGAGTCATATAAATTTGAAGTTGTATATGTATGGGTTATGATAACACGTAGCCTGTTTCATTTGAGCTGTATATACTCAAACAAAAGTAAATACAATGTTAGTATACAATGCGATGTTTTGGAAAATTAATGGTTTGTCCTGGTATTAAATAATTAATTAAAAAAAATTGATTTTTTTTAAATGGGACTAGCAGGTACCAACAAATGACAGAGCCAGTTGAAATGTAATGCCATAAGCACCCTACTTACCACGTCCAACAGCTTTCATTTGAATTAACAAATTCAATGGCAGTTGTTATATCCAACAAACCCACCCGAATATAACGAAACGTCACTTTTTCTGACATTCATTGACAAATAAATTTCAAAAGAAGTAAATGACCTCCAGCGTACCCTTCTACTTCATCTTTTCCTTTGTGCACCTATCCATAAATTACCATCCCCCTGCAACTAATTTCCTTATTACACGGTCTTCTGTCCTAAATGCTTGGGTACACAAATTCAAAAAAAAAACCTTTTTTTTTGTAATTATGATCATAAAATTATGAAAATGTTCTCGTCCCTATATCCCACTCAATAATTAGGGACAGGAACTCGCTCCATCTGGCATACCCAACAACACGCACATCTTTCAACCCACAACAGGTGTGAATCAATCCGTTGAATAACACATTCAAATCACTTCGATGCTTATCACAATCAGAGAAACAAAAACCAAAATCGTAATTGTCGGAACGTTGTTTGTGAAAACGGCGCACATTTACATGGCCATCATCTTCTTCTGCGCTGCATCGTGACCATTACCAACAATAGCATGGTATCGGGACGTGCTCATTCGCTGGACGAATGCATTATCCGCAACAGAAAAATCTAAATGTGCGATGTGGATAGACTATCTATCCAGCTCTGAAAGAGGCATCCCCTCCACACGAAAGGGGAAGGACGACAAATTTTGTGTCGTTCATTGAAATTCCTTTGGCAAAGGAATGGAGAATCGAATTTTGTATTCGATTGACGTAAGACACTCTTTTAACTGCTCACAGGCCACAGCTGAAGCAGAAGTAGAAACAGCATGTAGCAGGCAGAAAGCAGGCTTTTGTGTTCAGTAGGAACTACTAATGAGCTAGTCGTGGGCGGACGTATGCTAAACGCATATTTTCGCTATGTGCCGTAACGAGGTTCATCTCCAGATACAAGAGTCGGTGTATACCTAATTGATATCTGTGTGGATTTCGAATCCTATTCACATACAGTGCGAGAGACCTATGATGGTGGGGCTTGACAACACCATCTCTATCCAAAACGGTCTTATTGTTTGTGCGCGATGTGGCTGCGAGTGTTTTAAGTGTAATTGCGTCGTCCTTAGGGTACATCTTCAATGGAATTGTGTTGGGTTATGTAAAGTTGGTGGGTCGGTGGACGAATAGTGTTTTCAGTTCTATCGCCAGATGTCTATGAGAGGCTGACAGGTTTTTTACTATTCTGTGGGTAGGTAGTTTTGGCAGGCGAATTACCTCACGTAGATCTACATTTCAGTTTTTACGATCATGTGACAAAAGATATGCGTGTATGCGTCAATTTACCAAAAAAAAAGCGCTCGGGTTGAAAACAATTTATGTAAGACATCGCTGAGAGGGAATCGTGTACCTAAAGAGCTTTTACGTTAGAAGTGGGGTACAGACATCAGCAAAATTTGTGGTTATAATCACAACCTCTATAATATTTTATGAGTTTGTATGGGTAAGGCTTAGAGAGGGTTCAACAAGATTAATGTGATTTGTTTGGGTTTTAATATGTTGCGATGGTTGTTAGTTGTAGAAGTTTTTTTTTATATTTTTAAGGGATACTTGTGAGGTGTTTTACTACTATCTTTGCATTGTCTTGTTCGCTTCATTTAAGTTTTAGCGGCAAACAGATCGATGAAGAGTCAAAAGTGCACTTTGCTAGGCCATGTAGTCGCAAAATTTAAAAAAAATGGTTGATACAGAAAAATAGGATCGCCACCTTGACATTGTCATTATTATTTTTCCTCATTTTCAAAACAATAGTTTTTACCTAGTTTTTGAAATATTTAATACAAGTTTTATTTGAAATTTACTGTTAGCTCCTTAAATTTGCTTCACTGATCTCATTGTCGTGAAATATTAAGATCCATCAGAAAGCTTCTGCGACATATTTTCGAATGTTAAAAAAAAAACATGCCATAGGTGATATTTTTATTTAGTTTGGACATTTTGGAATGAGAGACTGGGTTAGAAAAGTCAGCTGATGTCGTTTACCAACCTCCCTTATTCCTGAATTAGTGTACTTACAACAATTATAGTTGTACTTTTCTCCGGCTTCATCTCTTCTATTATATCCAAATCCAAGTAGCCTGGTCGGTGGATCTGAGGATTGTAACATTCAAACAGTAGGCACTTATATTTGTTCAGTATTTTGACATCTTCACCAGGAGCATGTTGTGACCATCGTTTCTTAATGGCAGTGTTCCGTCAAAATGTATTCATTTTTTTTGTTGAAGCTATTTGCAAGCCTTACCGAAACTAAACAAATAACGAAATTGTTCGTGTTATTGAATTTTTTATATCTATTAGTGTTCAACAAAAATTTTATTGTGAATAAGTGATATTTATGGACGTATGAAAATTCTGACCATGTTAGTCCAACACGCTATCGACAATGCTGTTCTTTGTACCGGAGTAGTTTCAGTAACCAAGCACATGTAACGTGTTATGCAAAACCAATAATTGAGAGAGAAAGAAACATGGTGACAGATTCTATTATTGACACACTAAGCACGAAGAAAATATAAAAAAAACATGAGAAATCTATAAGACGCTGTGCGGATCGTTAAACACCCTATCCCATCCCATCCTTCAAACTTTTTTTGAAAGAGCTTTTGATGTCATGTTGAACGGCGTATATGATATTCTCGTTGGTAATTTTTACAAATAAGTCCTCAGTATAAAAGTGCATGAAACATTGTGTTTTCAATCCATTGAAGCGCACAGGTAAGATTCTTTCATAATGGAAAACAATTTCATTGCGGTGTAGCTCCAGTGTTTCCTTCTCCACATAATGTTTTTTAACTCAGAAGATTGTGGATCGATGTCTGTTGTGGTTCCAGTGAACCCACCAGCGCTAGGTACTTGATATGCGAAACTTTCAACAAACTCTGGTAAAGGAGAATGATTTCGTTTTGGTTGTCTTGGTTTTGTTTTTGGTGTGCTAGTCGACGGTTCTACATTGCTGATAGGATAAGCTAGTGTAAGGCGCTGCTAAATACTTAGAATGCGTTTTCGAATGTCTCTTGCGATCATAGAATATCCCTTTTTCAGACATCCTGTTCAATGAGTGATCAGATTGTATTATTTTCACATTAATGAATTCAATATTTAAAAACATATTTTATTTCTAAAAAAAACATGTTCTGCGAACAATAGGAAAAATTCACTTAAAATTTTACGCTTCAACAGGCAAGTCCGCCCTTAGGCAGGGTGCGGTCTGCGGCTGCTAAGAGTTTGGATTAAATCGGAATTCTAAATTTATTTGATAGATTTTTTCTACAATAAAAAATCTACTCTTCAATCGGAACACTGGAAATTCCTTTTTTTTTGTATACTTAGAAAAATCACTTGTTGCAAAAATAATTGTTGCGTCCAATGCCCGGTAATTTTTTCACAGAGAATACCAATAACGACACACTGCTATCAGTGACAGCTGTAAATGAATCATAGTCGCATAGAGCAAATATTTTACAATATAATAAAATTAATATTTAAAAAAAGGACACTATAGATTTTTGAAATATATCGCTAAACCCCGCCTAAAGGTGGTTCTGCCGGTTAGAGGGTTGAGATATATGTATCAAAATTATTCCTCTATGTAACAAACTATAGGGTATAATCATAATGGTCTTGCCACGACTGTGAATCGAACCCAGATCATTGTGGTAGCTCATCACATTAAAAACTAAACGTTCACAAACGCTATAAGCCTTAAGTCAGAAACTCTAAATATATTATGAATCTACAGTACTTCGGCGGAAGCTCCAACAAATGTCACATGTACACACATTCTCGGAAACTTTATAGAAAACTTAAAGATGATATACCATCACATCATCTTTAGCTGCGGATTTTGCTGCAAGAGTTATTAAACGTGCTCAAGTTTTGCGCACAAGTATTAAAAAGCTCAATGGAAGTAATTGCTTCTGGAAATTGAACATTTTATGAATTTAATAAACGATCCCTGAAGAAGGTGGAAAATAATCACCGAAAAGTAGGAGGAAATAATGAAATAAACGATGCCGTGAAATAAGGCCAAATCTAAAAAATTTTGCCTTATGTCGCTTTACAAAGGTGACATAAGACCAAATGAGGAAAGTGACATAAATCCAAATGGAGCTCAAATTAAATTGTAAGGATTGTTTTTTTAGAGGTTGGTTTTTCGAATAAAGATAAAACTGCCTTTTTGTGGTCAAATCGGGAAACTCTAATGTCATTTATGTTCAGTTTGGTTTGCCATTTCATCATAAACATGCTGAAAAATGAACAACGCTTGCAAATCGTGAAAATTTATTGGTTTACTTCGCGAAGTTTACAGCAAGCTCCGTCCATTTTATGATCGACATAATCGTCCATCAGAGCAATTAATTCGGTTAACCATGGATCGTTTTTGCACTACGTTACCTCTATGTAAATAATACGCATCCGCAGAGACGTCAAACAGTGCGCACCGAAGAAACAATTGCCGCTGTAGAGCAAGTGTTGAAGAGGACCCGAATGAATCGATTCGCCATCATGCACATCAATTAAAGCATTATCAATCAACTTTATGGAAGATTTCTCGCAAAGATCTTGGCTTACGACCTTAAAATATCCAGCTTGTGCAAGAGTTAAAGCCGCGAGACCATGCAATGCGTCGTGATTTTGGTGTATGGGCCGAAAATGCGATTGATCTCGATGCTGATTTTCATCGCAAAATTTTGTTCAGTTTTGAGGTTCATTTTTGGTTGAATGGCTACGTCAACAGGCTAAATTGCCTCATTTGGAATGAAGAGAATCCACATGAGACCCTTCAGACGCCATTACATCCACAAAAACTGACTGTTTAGTGTGCTCTATGAGCTGGTGGAGTCATTTGGCCATACTTCTTTCGAAATGATGCTGGAGAGTCAGTTACCGTTAATGGAGACCGGTATATAGCCATGATAACCGACTATTTTGTTCCCGAATTGGATGGCATGAATATGGATGAGATGTGGTTCCAACAAGACGGCGCTACATGCCACACAGCGCACGTCACAATCGATTTATTGAAGGAAACATACGATGAGCGCATAATTTCTCGGAATGGATCTGTCAATTGGCCACCAAGATCGTGTGATTTGACACCATTGGATTATTTTCTTTGTGGATATGGGAAGTCGCTCGTCTACGCCAACATACCGAAAACGCTAGGGGACTTGGAAGCCAACATTCGTGGCGGTATTGCCGACATACGGCCCCAAATGCTCAAAAAAGTGGTTGAAAATTGGACCTCTAGACTTGGCTTTATTCGAACCAGCCGCTGCGGCTTCATTTAAACATTAATGGCTCGAAATCATGTTTAAACCTTAATGGCATAAAATTATTTTTTTAAATAAAGCCAAATTGATGGACATTAAAACGATTTTTATTTCAAGTTCTATACCTCTACGTATAAGGCAAGGGAAGCAAATATATTCTGCAATCGAAAGTGACTTAAAGCCAAATTGGCCTTCTTCATTGGCCGCTTCATCAAATTGTCATAATACCAAATGCTAGAATTTGGCCTTATGTCACTTTCACAAAGCGTCATAAGATAAAATTATTAGATTTGGCCTTATGACGCTTGTCCTTATGTCACGACACCAAATAAACTTGTTTTATTGGCATAAAAAATCATCGACCAAAAAGCCAACAACACAATAACCAAAGAAAATTTAAAAAAAAAATGTTGAAGAAAAATTTATTGTTGCGTAAGGCAAAGCGTTTTAATAGTTTAAATACGCTTTATATCAGACCTTTCAATACAATAGAGGATTAATTTCTATAAAAGTCTCCAATATTCTGCTTCTTATTATTGTTAGGGGCTATTGTCGGCTGCCTTGGTTAGGATTTATGGACGAAAAAAAAACCATACCCCAACTGGGGTCAATGAATTTCATTGTCATTGAACCTGTTGCATTCGTATCTATTTCGAAACTTTGCGACCTAGCCTCCCATCATTTAGCACCCAAACCGTCTTGAAATATAATCGATATTTGCAGCGTAATATGTGTGTGTGTGTAAAAATATCGGATAATCTCAAGAAAATCTAAAAACGTCACACTGGTCTTTATAACCACCAACCAAACCATAAAATCTTTCTCAAGTAAATCTGCAAATACCTGATAATTTTAATATTAAAAAGTGTCAATGAACTTGAACTTGCACCATCGTCAAAGCCAGCGCCAACGTTTAAAACAAAGTGCACTTTATTGCCCCCTCAAAAAAACAGGTTTTTATTCATAAAAAAGTTAAATATAAACGCAACTTTAATGAACATGTTAATCGAAAAAGTTTTACAACACTTTTGTCGTGCTCAGTCGTCACACAGGCCTGGGAGATCTTTTGTTTACCATCCAACTTTTGATGTAACACCAAAATGTGCTAATATTAGAGAATGTTTTAGAGAAATTGTTTAAAAAGTCATTAAAATCATCACCGTGGGATAAATTTCGTGCTAATTGTTGGGTAGGCGGCCTTACCTAATTCATGATTCACATGTGCTTGCCAATGTTATTTTCCCTAAGTACGTCGTTGCATAAGGTGGGTATCCATCCACCTTATGCAACGATGGACTTCCAAAACGAATATTCGTTTTAAAAACCTCAAAATACCTTAATTTTATATTTTCACTACTTAAGTCTGTTAATTATTTGAAAATGATGCCTCCAGGAGATATCTTTCAATAAGTAGGTTTGACGACCAAATGATACCCATACCCAAATCAAATGGGTAAGACATTCCACGGCGTACGCCTCGACACCTGTTATAATGGCCCGATGCCTGCCCCCCCGGGGATAAATATCGACAATTATAACTGATTTTCTACAATTTCATATACACAGACCTCACTCGCTAACGACTGTAAACACGTGTAAACGTAAATCTAAATTCACATCAATCACAATTAAACGACCCAAACGAGCTGAAACCCCAACAAGTTCTTGTAAGTCATCACGCGCCAAGCGGCACGGGAACCCTCAGCTTAAAGTTTCTCACTCAATGCAACCGTTCTTGCCGTCCTTGACTAGACAAAAACCCATGTGGAGCTGAAAACTTTAAACATCTGAAAAAAAAATAATCCAAACCCCACCAAATTAAAAATTCAAATTTTTCTCTTCACATGCAGATAAAAGTGATTCATTAATATTCTCTGGCCACTTATAGATTCCGACACGCGTCTCTATGTGTATGCCTCACTCTAGATGAATCATCATAATCTGCATATATAGCTAAGCCTGAAGCTTAAAATGGTAAGTGTACCACCCTGGTGTGGGTATCACATTTGGTAGTCAAGTAGTCGAAAGGTGTGCTTAAGTAATTAGCCAGAGTGTCCATGCCCACTGATTGCATTTAATTTACATCTAGTATGGTGGATTGACGTTTTCTAATATCACACTTGACAGATTCTGTCAAAACTACTTGTTTTCAACTGGCACAACACTTTCCTGCACTCTTATTGCGTCGCGTCGATGCGATTGAGGTTTTTTTTTCCCACTCTTTCTTTGTTCCAATTTTTCATTGAATTTTCCCTTTTTATTTTGTATCTATGGTGGCTGCGAAAATAAGCGATTTGAAATTGAAATTCGATTTAGGACACACCACCATACACACAGAAACTGCATTTACGAGTGTGTGGAAGAACGACGACGATGAACGGATTCTATGCTTTATGCAGTGGCGATGGCGATGGCGACTCCGACTACAATATGAGAGGAAATTGACAGTGGCTCCGTGAAAACTAGATCGCCGGCTTGTGAAGATTGTTCACAAAAAAAAAAAAAAAAATTAATTAATTAAGTAATCTTATTTTTTTGTTATTTTTTTCTATAGTGCTGTAATTATGGGTTATCGGCGACGCGAGAAAGTTGTGAGGTTGGATGGTTGGCGCCGCGTTGCGTTGCGTTGCAATGCATTTGGCTTGCAATCTAATTGTAATGATTGAATTGAATTTTTGTTTGCTGATGAAGTGGGTTTTTTCTTAAAAAAACAAAAAACAAAAGCCAATGTGCATCGCTAAAAGAGATAACACCAGGCTTGGATTAACAAATTAAAGAGCTGGTATTGGGGTCTGAGTCTGGAAACTGATACTGTTTTGATCGTTAAATTGATGTGGTGGTATATCATGGTGTACACAAATAAGAAGTGAAAATAAAATTAGATCTACGATCTTGATGAGGTGCAGATTGGGGACATAATTTATGTTTTTTTATTTGTTGGTGCACTCAAGTTGGATTAAATTGTTTTTGTAATTGGCAGATCGCGAAAAATCTGTTGAAACGTCTCGAATTTATATTGAATGCAAATTTATTCATCTCTGATAAACATGCGAAGCCTTATGGCTTGTCTGTAGCATGTTTTATGAATTAATTTAAGTGTTTCAATATTCATATTGAATTATTGCTTAAAATATGTATATGGTGCGTTTATGTACAAGGTCGATGTTTTTTTTAAATAATTTTTAATGAAATGCAGTTTTATAATTTTTATTTGTTTGGTTATTGAATATGATATCGGTCAAGTGGGCCCCTCTGGGCGCGGTGCTAAGCCGAGTTTTTTTTAAGTACATTTTGCATAACAATTTTGCAGATTTCTGGTGCAATTTCAGCACCTGCGAATGTTGTCCTTAAGCTTCGAGGTTGTGATTGGTTTGTGGATGTTCAGATTCTCTTTCAACTACACCCAAGGGACAGTCGATATTACTCCTTTTGACATTATTCGTGGCGAAATTTCTTCTTAAACTCGCGTCGTAGCATAAGTTGATTGTGTTGTGGCACCGTCTTTTTGGAACCGCATGTTCTGTAGGCCTAATTGATCTTATTCGGGCGCAAGAAAGTATAAAACGTCTCGATAGCGATTGCGAACTGTTACAGCATTGCTTATGGCTTCATATACGATGGTATAGTGTTCTTTGGTGTATCAATCGAGGGTTTATCGTGCTCCAATAGCGTCTGTTCTATTTATTGAGAAATCCAGCAAAGTCGAAATGTGCTTCGTCACACAATGTTACTTTCTTACTTACTTATGGGGCGCTACAGTCCGGAATGAACCTGGGCCTCAACCAATATGCCTCTCCAATTAGCCCGGTCCTTAGGTAATTGCCTCCAGTCGCGCACTCTAAGTTGGTTGACGTCGCGTCGGTTTCTACTTGTGCGCGCCACTTCAGGCGAGGTCTTCCTCTACTGCGCCCGACATCTGGGTCGGAATAGAAGATTCTGCGAGGCATTCGTCCTACATGTCTTAGCCATCTTAAACGCCAAGGATTTCTTCATCCGCTTTTTAGACGATGCTTCACTTCACCGTGGTTGAGCGGGACTGGGATGATCAGGGTCTTATATAGGATCTCCTTAGTAGTTCGAGTGAGGGCTTTACTACTGAATTCCCTTCTTAACCCGAAGAAACAGCGCTGGGGAAGAGTAATTCTTCGTTTAATTTCTGACGAGATGTTGTTGTCAGAGTTAACGGGTAAACGAATTCCCGTACTACCTCACAATGGTCACATTCTGTCCGATTCGTCGATGTTGTGTGTCCTTTCGTGTTGACAGCATTTACTTAGTCTTATCCCACCATCTACTGCTAAACTCATTTGTGCCGCTTCATTCTCTATACTAGCAAACATGGCAATGACATCACGTTGAGTCCTACCAATGATGTCAATATCGTCGGCGTATAAGATTTGTTGCACCGATTTTTGGAAAATTGTGCCTCAGGTGTTGGCTCGGAAGTTTTTTTTACAATCCTCTCAAGAATCAAGTTGAAGGAGTCACATGGTATCGAATGTGTCGGTGAGGTCGTATCCGATCCTGATAGAGCTGCGAGAACTCTTCAACGTTGAACTCTCCATCCAAACGAACGAGTTTGGACGGTACACCAAAACTAGACATGGCTCTGTATAGTTCGTCCCTATAAATGCTGTCGTATGCGACTTTGAAATCGATGAATAGATTTTGGGTATCGATTTGGACTTCTTGGGTTATTCGAGGATCTGCTGGAGTTAGAAAATTTGATCGGTTGTGGACTTTCCTGTCCTAAAACCACACTGATAAGGGCCGATCAGGTTGTTGGTAAATGGTTTCAGGCGTTCATATATTACGGCAGATAGGATCGTGTAGGTGATGTTGAGGAGACTTATGACTTATTCTCCTGTCTTGTGGAACCTCGAAAATCGAATACTGACGGCGTCTCTTTCTATGTGTTACGTAAGACTAAGCACACAGAGGCATTAAGAAGTAATACAATTTGTTTTAAACATGCTGGTATCCTGGACGTGTTGATCTGACAAATCATCCGAAGAGTCGGCATAAAAAAGGTGGTCCCGACATCGTGCGAGAAGTACGCACGCACACATCCTTTTGTGAGAAAGCTCGGCCCTATGTCAAACATTTATATTTGTTTTTGGTATCTTGCACAAAAGGCTGTAGCCTGCGTGTTAACCCAATAGAGCTGATCTTTTTCACCGAAAACATAAAATCGCCCCCATCGGCGGGCCAACGACAATCAACTAAAAAAAAAACAAGAAAATAAAAATGTTGGACTAGTTCTAGATTTCGTGAAATGATAACTGAGAAACACCCAAAGCGGTCTTTACTCTATACAGCTCATAGGTACATCTACCAACGACACGAAAAACGCAATACAATTGTTTTTTTTTGTAACAGAACAACGAAACAATTGAACGAACTTTCGTGGGATGTTTTTTTTTTTTCGCATATATACAATCTTCAGCGATTCAAGAGCATTGCCAATAAAAAACTACAAGCATCACCTCTGATCGCTTTTCGAGCTTTTATCACTCGTACAATACCGACCAATTTTCTGCCCTGTTTTTTGTTCGTACAAAGCTGTTTCCGTCCAACGACTCTTCTACGAATCCACCATGAAATTGATAAGATCGGGGATTTCCAAGACTTGTTCGGTCCCGGGTTGTTCTAATTTATAGTCAATCGGGTAAAAGCAGCGCGGCCAGGAAAACGGGTAAACAGCTTTTGCTAATTGTTCTTAAAAATGATGACATTGAAACCCATACCAGTACAATGTCGAAATATCTTAGCTCTGGCAAATAGTTAAAGTCCTGAACCAACAAGTTTGAACGCATACAGGTCCGATGTGGGCCCAGTCCACTACAAAGCATACAAAAGTATAAAACTGTATTAAAAAAAGCCTTTGACATGTCATTGTAGAATGCTGAGACTAAAATTTGTTTGATTTTTCTCTTTAGCCTCTCTGCTTAAAGAGTACAGTTGCTCATTTTGTTTCTATGTATATATTCAGCCCTAGCGAGGTATCCTTCAGAGCGGAAAATTCTCCGAGTCGGAGGATTGTAGCTTTGAGGTATTCTTCCGAAAAACTTTTCGGAATATTTTTCCGACATTTTGCAACGCATCCCTGCGCATCGCGTTGAAGTGCGTTCAGGTGCATTTTTCGTTCAATTTTTGACAGATAAGTGCATTTCCGATTTCCGCTGACACTAATTCTTCGCGGAAATTATTTACGAATTGAAGTGAATTGATTTTTGTTCCGATGTATGTGTCATCGAATGGAATTTTAACCTCCGACGAAGTATGAGTTGCGGAAAATTGTCCGCTCCGATGGATACCTCACTAGGGCAGATTAAGGGGAATTTATCAATATTATAATCTGGAAAGTAAGAAAACTGTTCTTTGGTCGCTAAGAATTCGATTATGCTGAAAATGTAGAAATAAACCATCTCGGGTATAAACCATCTCGGGTAAGGCAGCGAAGAGAAATCTCTAAGGGATCCGTAAGCGGAACGCGCCTTATGACAGCAAAATATTTCAAATATGACCGCTAATATTTCAAATATGTTCCCATACACATAAAATTGGCATTAATTTGGAAATTTTGAAACTGTGATACTGTTCTAGGGGCTATTTGTCTTATTTTGTTTCAAACCATCATACAAACTTTTTATATACCAAAATTGCAAACATCCAGTTCAATAAGCTAGTACGCTCATTTGTGTCTTCAAGTTCATTAATATTCATTATACCATCTAGTGCATGCATGTTTATTCGTTTAATGTTTGCATCTTCTGTATAGGTATTCATACTAAGTATTTACGTCTGGCACATAAATTTTCGAAAAAAAAAAATGTTATGCCTGATTGGTGCACTGCAAATCTCAATATAAAATCACCATTTGGGGGAGAAATGGTGAGAAATAATGTCACGAACCGCACTCAACTGACGTTACGAATTTCCGTCGTCACGCTGACCCTGACCCTCCGGAAATGATCTCCGAATCCAAAATTTTCCCAAAAAAACTTAAAGGCTCAACAGAGGTTATGTAAAATTACGCATTCATATATCCAACGTATTGTACTCAAACAGATGATCTTAACAAAAATACAATTTCACAACACATGTGCAGCATATTTTTAAAAATACTTCGACCCCATGCGGTGACATATTTTGCAATACAAAACCCATCCAGAGATACTTAGTAGGTACCTACTTTTGCTAAAAAAAAAAACTGTGTTCCTCGACTGGAACTTATACGTTACAAAAAAAACAAAATTTATAAAAAAATCGTTTCCACAGAAAACGTTTTTTTTGTTTATAATGTTTATTCAGGAATCCACATGAAAATATTAATAAAAACAAAAATTCCCACAAAAAAAAAGAAAATTAGCACAGACCAAGATGTGAAAATAATGTTCCGTCTTTCTAAGACTATTTATAAGCCCCCAAGTATTGCTCTTCTAAATGCTTGAGAGTGTTCTTATTTTTTTTTTTTTTTTTTTTACTTTGCAAACGAGAACAAGTAAAATTCCGAAGTGACACACCGTTCGTCGGTGTGAGTCACATTTTATACGAAATTCTCTAGCCTTTTGGTAGACGTTAGCATTCGCTTTATGTGATGCGTACCACTTCCATCGTCGACTTGAAACCATAAATTAATGCAAAACGTGTTAAATGTAGTGGGGACTGGGGACACATACTCCAACAAAAGACATAAAACAATCTTCAAACAAAGAAGCAAATAAAAGAAAATATTTTCGTTTAAAAATTTGAAGCTTGCGGATAATAGAAATGCTGTAGGTACGCCACGCAAGTGGCCTGTCAATTGAAGTGCCATACCATGTGTGTGCGGGTATTTACGAAGCTATTTACAATTAGCTAATAAAATCTAAATAAAAATAAAAATGAAGCCAACTCCTGCAAAGAGGTCAATGCTCTCAATTCGATGTTTGTTTATTTTTGGCTCGATGGTGTGAGGTTTTTTTTTTCTTTTTTTTAAGTGATGGGAAATACGATAAAAGGATTCACTTTGAAAGAGTTGATTGGCTTTTACGAATGTACAGGTAGGTAGTACGGTTTTTAAACATTAGCTTAAAAAAAACCGAAACCTTTATCGAAATATGAAGTTTTCGAATACATTTTTGAGTTTTCGAAAACTTCTTACAACGTAACTGTATTGAAACCACTTTTCAGGCGCCATTTTATTGAAGAATGTTGGAGCGAAGACACCTTTTGATACATTGGCCGTGTTCCGGATTTTAGATTTTCCAAGTTAACTTTACCAATGCACTGTTCTCATTGGTCAATCGATCATGTCACGTGACTAAAAAAGCTCGATTGACCAATGAGAATAGTGCATCGGCAATGTTAACTTCGTAAAACTAAAATCCGGAACACGGCCATTCCATACGTCTCACAGAACAGCTGACATACTAACTGTCAAACAAAATTACTTTTTTCTTTGGAATATTTCATTTTGTTTTTATATTTTCAATAACATTAGTCATTGAATTGTTAATTAATGTTAAAAAATTATTTCTGGCATGTGGCCCCTGTGGCTGCCCATTACGCCATCCTCTCGGTCCAATTTCACACTACTTTTTTGAACATAACCGACCTTATTTCGTCAATAGTGCATCGAATGTTGGATTCTAAGTGATCAATCGTTGCTGGTTTATCAACATAGGCTAGAGATTTGACGTATCTTCACAAAAAGTAGCCCAAAGGTGTCAAATCACACGCACGAAGTAGCCAATTCATATGTCCTTATCCTGTCTCCATTGAACAAAGCAAAATGTGTAGGAATCGTGTGTTTTGGACAGAGGAGATTCGGTGATCGCCGACTAGTGAGGAAGAACGTTTCGCAAACAAATCCGTACTTAGGTCTAAATGAAAATTGTGAGAAATATTTCAGTCCTAGTTAGTATTGGAATACAAACTCAATCAAGTAGTGGCCTCTATTGACCAATGCAAAAAGTGTCAGTTTTCGCTGTCGTTGCCAATATTGAATGATTCGTTCTGCCTGACAGCGGAATATTGTTCGTCATCGCCGTTAGACAGTCTGCAGAAGTTGTTCTTCCATATCCTCAGCATCGACTGTGTCTCAACTACGATATTTCCTTGTTCATCTCGACAATCGAAAGCCGGTGTTGCTCTCTGATGCAGTGTCTATCACATGAAACTAAAGACTGCGATATTTTGTTGCCAACGCTCATATATTACGGTTTGTTGCGCAACCAATAATTTTGGGCCGTTTTTTTACCCAATATAATCGTGACATTATAAATAAAGCAGCGTTTGAAAGTCTGTTACGTTTTTTCGTCCGTTTGTCCCGTCATTATCGAAGCCGCATCTGTCCTATAAAGACTTGTTTTTCATTCTCCTCGTCACAGGCCTGGTAAAAGCGACCTCTTTTAAAAAGTTTTACAAAATGTAAGCGAAATACCCCATTTTCTCTGTGGATGTCTTTAAAAATGACATCCCTGTCAATGAAAGCTTCGTCAAAGCCAAACAAACATAAATGTCAACATAAAACGAACATAAACAGACCTCAACTTGGCAATGACAAAGTTCGCTTTTAATCACACACGCCACTGTTAGGCTTCAAAGACTCTCCTTGTCAACTTTCTTGTTAGCTGCGTGCAACTGCCACTAGACCGTCACGACTTCACCATCATTCCTCATAAAAGTCGCACCAATGTTAGTCATGATTACTTACAGCTTTTTGCATGCTGATTGCATCGATACACAATGCGTACGGTATATGGTCTGCGGTTGGCATTTCTCCACACACAATCCTCTGTCGAAAATCTACAACAGAAGCATCCAATCTTCGCTCATCTCAGCACAGTGTATCTGTCTACATGGCCATTTGCAAAGAATTCGTCATAAATATTTGCTCAAACTTGACATACTTCATAGTAATGCTGCATGCAGCAGCAACACTCTGTTCTGCATATAGGCTCCGCCATGGGACGGCTTGGCGTGACTCACTTCGTGTGCACAGGAGAGATGTTATTTTTGCGATAGCATGCGAAAACTAACAAGCAATCTCGAGCAGTATTTTCCACACGCTGTTCAAAATGCATCTGCATCTACGAGATGCATACATAGCTTTACTATTAACGGTGGGTCTACAATTTCCATTTTCTTTCTTTTTTTGTTGTTGTTGTTTAATTATTTACTCGTAGCTAATTGCCTGGCATATAGTTTATTTTCCCACTATCTACCGGTGGCAGTTTACCGTTGCACTATGCCAATATTATATCTAACTATATGCCTGGAGGAATGCAAACAAAATAAAGAACAACAACAAATTGTAGCGCATGAAAAAATTCTTTAGTCACATTTTTAAAAGACGACCGACGACGACGTCAAGCAAAAATTTTTCATGCATCTTTAAGATACCTTTCTGTCATTGTAGCGCATCTTCTGAATGTCATGTCCTCATCATCATCATCATAGTACGAGAGCTTGTCACGATACTGCAAAAGGGGAAGAAAGAGTGAATTTTTTTTCTGAAGTGAACTTGCGACAAAGATGGCGAGAGGTTACCACGAGTACAAATGTATGTGACCGTGTTGTTTGCATCTATTATTAAATGACATTAGGAATTCGTAAGAGTGTATGAAGGGCAGGTCCTGTGTGTCATTTTTGACATGCGAAAGGGAAGACTTTTCTCGAATGTGTATCACTGCTGGGGCTTATTTTAGCACACTTTTTGGACGTGGGCGAGCGGTTGTCTTATGTGATTTTGAGGTCAACGCTAAGGTGATGATGTCAGTAATAGCTGGCCTTTCACGACCATGTCTTGAGCCAAGATTTGTGCTTTTATTTGCATGACAAAAAGGATGATCTAACAAAAAGTGTGTGATTTACATAATGTTGAAGTTTTTTTGGGGGGAAATAACTTGCGTCGACTAAATTGAAAAACAACAACAAACAAGGGCTTACAATATTTGCATGTAAGGTGATTAATATCTATGCCATGCAGATTTATAAAGCAGTCTCATGTATTGCAAGTCAAATTGATATTCGTAACTATTATGTTAGGTGTGTCTGTTGAAATGAAAAATCCGGCATTAACGGCTCATACAGGGCTTCAAACCTTGCTTATATTTTTGTCGCAAATACTAACGCCGACCCCAAAAAAATTCTCATGACAGTTTTATACTTTTCTTACTTTCGCAAGAGTTGTTTATGTTAAGATACCCGAAATCTACGATGTAGAGATCTGCAAATCTAGCGAACTTTTGGTGCGGCATAGACATTCGCATGCTACTCCAACCAAATCATATATGGGGGTGCAGTGGCTCAGTTGTAAGTGGTTTGAGAGGTTCCTGATTGAAATCTTTAAAATAATACAAAACCTTGATCTTAACCTGTTGTGAATGTATGGCAAAATATACGGAGTAGGTTCCCATAAGTATGTAGTTTGGAAGCGGTATTAAATTGATGGTCACATTTACTCAAAAATTAATGTAGAAGCGATTTTACAAGATCTTCCTAAAATAAATTTATCTATTGTAACCTTATGACAGATACCCTTACAATTGTTTTGTAGTCCTATTACTCCCATGATTGGAACTCACTTCATGCAAAATATTTGTATTCGTTGACTATTGGTACTACTTCACCAAATAGAGAAAATCAGGGTTTGTATGATGGTTCTCCTACTTACTTACCAAGCTAAACGTAAATAGCATTTCACACCTAATAAATACTAAAAGGAAAACATACACTTGTAAGACAAATTATATTGGTATGGGTGCCCTTCATCGGAAAGATCATTAAAGATATTGTCTGTCCATTTTGACCGAGCTGGGATTCGCAGCCTTCTTTTATAAATGGAGACGCGGATATTGTCACCCGATGTTGTATATTTGATGTCTTCAATTGCTTTCCATTCAGTCTAGAAAATTATATCGTCTAATAGCGCCAATACACCACACAAGCATGCATGCGCCATTCCGCTTGGTCCACACACTATTCATACAAACTGTGCATTAATCATTCGTGTGTTTATCTCTGATTAAAACGCATCGTCATGATAAATGTGAAAATTTACTCTCTGCTGGATTTTTGGAAAGTAACTGTGCAATTTCAAACACACACTACACATGCATGCATGCGCAAGTAGTGGCGTTACCTAGCTGAATGAATGGAGGATGACCAGCTCGGGCGCATTTTTGCGAAATTTCAAATCACCAACGGCTTCATCACATCATATCGACCCAATTGGCACCAATTTTAAAGGTACACAGACGATTTTCGGCATCCGCGTGGGACAAAGGTCCGCAACAAGCCGAACAGCTGATTCGGATAAAGCCGGCCCATAGGGTATGTTAGAGCGCACAAGAAAATATCAAAATTTTCTGAAGTCACTCATGCCGCATGCACAATCGTACAGTCAATACCATATACTCTCAGTTTGCATGCGCAATCACTATATTGTGCATGCATGCATGTGTAATGTGTGGACGCTATAAGTACCAGAATTGATGGCCATTTGGACCCTATTTATGGCATTTCCAATCACATTTGGCAGAACTTTTGACAGAACTTTTGACAATATGCCCTCGCTTTCTTGATGGATATTTTATTTTTTGGCTCTAAGACTCTGCGCCTTGTTGACATAGACTCAACATCCAAAAAACACACAAAAGAAGTCAGGAACGGTTGAATAAATCAGGTGATATTGCCGGCCAGTGCAAATCGCCAAAATGAGAGATTAGGCAATCAGAACTTCGGTTGTGGTTCGTGCAGCATGCGCCGTTCTCCATCCTATTGAAATAAATCCTTGGTCCGAAGCTTTTTGGTAAAAATAAAACGCTTTCAGGGTTAACAGCACACCATGCAGTAATTTTGTGTGGTTGTAATGGATTTTGTTGTGTTATACGCGGGTTTTCGGTGAACCAGAAGCGATTATTAATTCACATATCCAATGTGGGCCTCTTCGCTCATAATGGCTTAAGCACTGCCTGCACTTTGCAATGTTGTCATCTTACACTCATTCACCAAATTCTCTGTAAAAAATCATCCATTGCTGCTAAATTGCCTGCACGTTGTCTGTACATATAACGCTCTGGGATCCTTTGAATCATCATAAACCTCGGCTGTGATATTCTCAGCAGAAAGGCTGCATGGAGACCGTTCAGACCTAGAAGCAACTTGCCTTGACCCATACTCTTCTAAGAGTGCTGCTAAATTCCGTAGTTGGTATCGAACAACGGGAAAATCTGCGCTGAAATTCACGCTGTGCCTACACCACCGACGAATTAATCCGTGAAAATTGTTTAAACAATTATTCCACGTATTTTAGAAGTGCAATCTGCCTTATAGACTTCTTCTTCCCTTACTTTGGCATATCGAAGACTTGTTGGCGATCTGTCTCTTTATTACAAATATTAAAACAGCCTTTGTTCGGAGAAGCTTAGAGAAATCAAACCTAGACTCGAAGACCGACAACACACACAGTTTTATCTCAAAGACATACAGTCTGTCTAATAACGACACGAACAACGCAATACCAATATATTTTTGTTACAGAACAAGCAAACAATCAGGCCTATCGCGAATAAATTTTGCCGGGAAACTGTTCCTATTCAGCAAACTGATTTACATTGTTGACAGTGGAAAATTCCCGGGAGAATTTATTCGCGATAGGCCTGAATAAAACTAACTTTTATAAGACGTATTGCCACCAATATACAAATTACAACAGTTTAAGAGCAGAGTGATTAAGCCTCTGCAGCTATAATCTCAGGGTGCTTCTATAGCGTTATAAGTTCGCATCACCTGGGAAAAGTTAAAACCTTTTTTTTTTGTTAAGTCCTGTCTTGTTGACGTCATTTTGTATCTGTCTACTTCGCAAGTGTCAAAGTAGAATTGACATATGCCGCCATCTGCAAAAATTATACCATCTTTCGATAGGTGATGATTGACTTTTGCGGCACCTTGTACTTCATGTTCGGTACTCTCCTGCATGTGTGATACATGCTGCCAAAGATTATAAAGCCATACAGATGACGCACTGCATACAAGAAAATTTTTTCTAAGGCGGGTTGGACTGGCACAGCCCGCCGTCTTTGGATCTCCTTCCTCATCTCGAACACGTACTAGCATGGGTCTTGCTTCTTTATGTGAGTGTTTCGTTTTAATCTGTTGCAGCCAACGGGGGCTTAAACCATCTATAAAGAATAGCAGCGTTTAGATCCTAGTCTAGTTAACCAGACTGCCTTTACCATGATGTCCTGGCACGCAGATTATTTGGACCTTATTCTGATTGAAGAGATTGTAGCTCTGCGCGGAAGCGCCCAGTAAAACGGGATTTGACTACATTTGATGGCAGATCGTTTATGATCGCTTGATGACTATGTACGTAGGAGGTACCTTGTGATATGGCAAATTCCCTAGCCCTTTCGGTAAATTTGAGTATTGTTAGGATCTCTGCTTGGAATACATTACATAAGTCTTCTAGGACGTGCTCCTTTTTAGAGTAAACACCAGACCTTACACCGATTTCCATTTTTGTTCCATCAGTGTTAATCGCTGTTTGCAAGCTGGATACCACTGTTAAATAAAATTGCAATAATTTTCAGCGAGCTGCTCTTAAACCGCTTTAATGAGCGTGCTATGCTTTATAAAATTTTGGAGTAGGCTTCGAATACAACCTCGTCTATCTTGGTTTGAACACATTTTCCTTCCTTCATACAATTTTGCTTTAATTTTCAATTTGCCACGCCTACTTTGCGATAGTATCGTTAATATATTATATCTCGCTCTATAAATGGTCTTGTTTTATGACGTAATATTCACAAAGTGTGTCTTCAAGTGTTACCCAATTGAACAGACCAAAAGCTAGACTCTTAAAAACTTAAAAAAAAACGTTCACATTTTGATGGGAAAAACATTTTCCAAAAATTGTCACATCGTAAAATCGTATCCCATTGACTTTCATTGATGACCCTGAAACAATACCCTCCATCAGACGACTTATTTTTATGTTTTATGTGACCCGTCACCCTACAACTTAATATTATATCGCCCCCAATTTAGAACGAAATAATTACCTTTCCTCAGTGACGAAAGTCCTTAATGTCACTCTATGTAAATACTCACACGAGTATTTAAGTGCAACGGCCTATTAATAATTTCAACATCAAACACAATGATAGCTCTTCTCATGATGTAATGAATCCCCTCTACCCTTAAGGGCTAAGAAAGGGAATGTTGCAGAGAATGAAGAAACCCCCCATTAAAAGGCTAAACCGCCGACAGCCATACTACAAAAAAGGGGTAAACTCAATTAAGAAGTCATTAAACACAGGAACAAGATCATAATAAAATGTCATCTATCTTCATAGATACAAGTTGGTTGATATGTATCTATGTATCTATAACTGAAACTAGCATATTCCCTTACATTCTCTACACATTGACTATATAAACTGAGTGAGGCCATAAAAAAAATATCTGCCAACAAAAGGGGGGTTGGGGGTGGATGACATCGTTTCCATTCCGAAATTATGAACATTTCGGAATTCCGAGTTTTGTATAGAATGTGAAAATTTTTGTTGAGAAATTTATGAGATATTTTTGCAGTCAAATGCCATTGACATGAATATGGAAAAATCTTTTTTGGCTGGTGTACAAATTATTTGATTTGTTTTTTTTTTTTATTATTTAATGTCGAATGTGGGTAAATATAATTTTAATGTAGTTTTGCAGTTTGTAGGCGATATTTTCTTAATTTATTTATGAGTCTATGGTGATGTTATATTTTTTTATGTTTAAATTAAAATTATGTCGAATTTCATGTACTAATGTTTTATTTTCTTTATTTTTGCAGGTACGTATTGATGAATAATAATATACTATGGTAAGATATGGAACGACAGTGCTGCCAAATGTTTGCAGATTATTGACACCCGGGTTTAAACCGAATAGGCTTTCATATTTCGCATTTGGTGCTATAACTTTATCGTTAAGTAAGTTTTTGATGAACTGATGATAAATTGTAAAGATGTAAAGGGCGCGCCATTTTTTTTATGACGGTACGTAAATATTGAAAAACTTTTTGAAAAAAATACCCGATTTCCGTATGTGGGGTATTTTTATTTAATATGGTAATTTACAATTTTTTGGAATAGTTTTTGTATACAATATCGATCAAACACAGGAGGAGGATCGTGAAAAGCGTTTTGAACGGAGAAGGTTGGGTAAGGTGACAAATTTCGAGAGTTAATACATGTGTGCGTAGACCTTAAAGGAAACTAGGCAAAATAATTCGGTACGGATTAGTCTTTGAATGCAACAACAATCAAGAGGCCGACTCTATTGACCAAAATGTGTTTTTTGCATCTCATTTTTCAAGCATCGCAGGAGTTATAGCGATAATTTCGGCACAAATATTTGCCTTGAGATCGTCAATGGTCTAAGGTTTTGCTGGCATAAATTTGTATTTTTTAATTACCACCACAAAAAGAAGCCCTGAGTGGGTAAAACTGAAGATCTGTCAATATCGGCATTTTTTGACATCACACGTCCTGGGAATTTTCATAGCAGTGTTTAATATGCAACTTTGCAGTGTACATAAAGTTTTAAGGCGTCGATTAGCGCCTTGTCTGTCCATACAATAAAATTTGTATGAAGAAGAGTCACTGATGGCAGCTGAGTAAGGCACCAAATCTCGCGTCCAAAAACTTCCGTATGTCCGAAAGGAAAGAAAAAAAAAAAATCATTTTGATCCGGTATTACGGTCATCAAAGTCGTCAATTTTTTTTTAAGTTTTAGTGACAAAAAAATAGTTGCGTTTGAAGAGTGGGTTTGGTGGAAGGTTGGGTATCATCTTTTAGTGCCAAAAAAAAAGTGGCGTTTGAAGAGTGGGTTTGGTGGAAGGTTGGGTATCATCTACGGGGAGGGATTTGAACGGGCTTTGCTCAATTGTTGAGCTATTTTTTTTTTCATTTTCTGAAGCTTACTGGCATTTTGACTACTACGGCACCTATATTGTGTATCTTCCAAGCTGATTTATCGCTATTCGGTTGGCTCCTGCTGGTTTATGAATTTTTGATAACATTGGCATTGTGACTTATATCGACTGCCAAGCTGCGATCAGAGGATACCTCACCATCAAACGCCTTTAAATCCATGGTAGTACAAAAATACCAAAAGAAGATTGGCCAGCAGCAAAATTAGTATCGATTATCATTTCAAACAACCAATCGCGGAGCGGCATTATTCATTAAGTCAACAAGTTTTGACAGTTGCGCTCTGAATTACATCAAAAAATTCACGATTAAGAATAGCTGTGTAATCCATCGAACGCGAACCTTCTTTTATTCAGGCCTATCAGCAATCTGACAAAGGAAAAATTCCCAGAAAAATTTATTCGCGACAGGCCTGATTATGTTCCGCAATGGATACCTTGATAGGGCTGAATATTTCTACTCCTGTAACGCGTCTTGGTTTATTTTGCCAGCACCAGACGCTTGGACGCTGAATAAATTAGGGCGGTATCAGTCTAACCAATGTCACTACTGAGAACTACATCCTAACAAGACATCAAGGACTGAATAGTTCCTGCTACGTTTTCTCCAGCAGGATGACAGACGAGAAACTGTTAGAAAGAATAGGACATTTTGCATGTGTCCCGCTCTCTAAAAAAAAAACAACTTTGGTTGTCTATTTGAAATTTGCTTGCACTGGGTTTAGGTAAACACTTGCTTTTTCCTTTATTTTGTGTGCCTTGAAGGGCTATGAATACATACCTTTATGGTTGTTTCCGATATTTCTACACCGGTTTTGACATTGTCTTTTTCAACCACATACATCCAAATCTTAAAATTTAAGCGCAACAACGGATTACCATCTTTGTGAATCACATACATACATCCTAAAATCTAACAACAACATCTTACTTAAGTGGCGCTACAGTCCGGGCCTCAACCAACAACATCGCATTACCATAAAGCGAGTTCCATACCATTACCTTATCAAAAAAACAACTGATAGCTCCAACCAAAAAGCAGCATCAAACAGTGAATATATTTGTGACTCGATAATCGCTCATGGATTTTCTGAACAGCAAATTAAAAAAATTTAAGGAAATATTAAGCCACCAATCTTAAAGTGAGTATAAATCCCTTCCAATTATCTCTGTTGGCTGTGCATTGCAGGTAGAGTGTATGCCTCCAACCCAAAAGCACCATCAAACCGCGAAATCTCGCGGATGTATTTTAGACTTGAAAATCGCTCGTGGGTTTTTTGTAATGGAATCCAAAAATTTTAAGAAATAGTTAACCTCAACAAAAAATTCAGCATCCACTGAAGTTAATAGCTTTCTGAACTCTCAGCATCACAATAATGAACTAATGCCTTGAAATTTTGATATTTGATCACTTATTAGGCCTATTAGACCTACGGATACCTCAGAGATCCCAGAATTTTTTAATTATTCTCTACACAATTGATGACCATTCATTGTTCGAAGAAATATTGCTGCCAAGTTTTTTTTCTTTTGTCTAGGGCTCCATTTTGAATAATACTGAACTGTCAGCTGTCACGTAGTTTTTTTTTTGGCATTATTTTATTGCACAACTGGCGAGAAATAAAAATCTTGCCCTTCAGATTGTCAAATGTCAATATTGCCAAAGCGTAAAATGATCAGACGTAATTTTTTCGAATCAAAATGCTCTCGCACAAGCTCGAAAAACTACATTACCCGCCTATGAATATAAAGGACTGGAGACAGAACCTGTGGCGGTCAAAATAAAAATAAGTTTATGGCGCAACAGGCTCGTTAGTACCCAGGGTCTAGCTTTCTTCTCACAACCATTCATATGTGCGTTTTGTTTCACTCTTAGTGTTCATGGTTGATGATGCTCATCATGCTTTGTTCAAGTTAAACCAAATTGTTATGCCAACCATTGCATTGAAAATATATAACCGTCATTTTTCAAAAACTCAATTTTGGTTTATTTTACAATTCGCATTACATTTTCTGATATAAAGTTCATGTTTCTTGCTCTTGTTTTAATAATCTGAACGATGTGGTGTTTTCTCACCACATGTGAACACTGGTGCAATGCAGAATATATCACGAATGTGCTTTCCATCCCTCTCAATCATTAGTAGGTAAACCGAACGTCAAAATTTAGCCGCTGGGTAATTTTTAAGAAGGTTAAAGATTTGAAGTCTATATTCATCATACTAATGTAAAAAATTATCCACTGACTAAAATGTAAACGCAATTGGCACACGGCCTAAATCAATTTTCAATTTTAATTTGAATTTGAATTCATCTGATTGGTGCATTTGACAGACGGTAATAGCGCTCCATAGTGATGATGGTCACTATGGACCTAAATGAGCTTTCTAATGAAAATGTATGCCATGTTATTGTATAGCTGCCAGCTGATCAACTGTAGCGCTGTTGGTTGACATATTGTACATTAAAGAGATAAGCTATCTGACAGATGATCGTACTAAATGAGCTTTCTGGTTGCTTGATGTATAGACGTCTCCCTACAATATTAACTTAAATTTCAATTATTCACCACCGTAGCGCTAAAGTCGAACAGTTTCCCAATATATAATTTCCAGAAATAATCATTATGAAATTGAAATGCCCATAAAAAATGCCTACAAACCTCAACGGGATACTCTCACTCTGGATTCGTTCAACACCTTACATTCTCAATTGTTTGTTTGCTGACATCATTTCGAGCTACTAAACATTTGACATAATTTTGTTTTTTTGTTTTAAAAAAAAAAGACAATGTTTGTATGCCACACAAGCAATAAAAAAACGAAGACATTTCCACAATGTCAATTCCAAACCTCGCCCACATTGAATCCCCACTGTGTGCCCTGAACTCCACCCTTCAAAGTATTCATATTTGGATTAGCATTTGAATGTCAATCCCATTACGACATGTTACACACAAAGAATTTCACAGAGGGGATAAAACATATATTTGTGTTAGCAAGTATATGTTTAGTACTAAAAATAATATAAACGAAATATGGTAGTCTTAAACGAACCGTTAATCTGGTTAAGGCTCACAATTTTTCTCGTCTTATCACACTTTTCCGCAGCACCATTAGACGTAGCGCTCACATTGTTGTATTCAGCAACTAATGCGAACTCATTTATTTTTATTTCATTTTTTCCCAGATTCCCTTCCCGAAAAGGGACACATTTCTGTTTCTTTCTTTGACAACTAATGTGAGCATAATTCTCCATTACTCATGAATGCGTTTGACATTTTGTAATATCCCCCATAAATGCTTGTCAATTTTGGTTAGTTCGCCTTCTGTCATTGTGCACTGAACGCGCCAATATGAGCAATACGTCAAAACCTTCAAAATTCCAAAGCCCCCCTCTCAACCAATTGAAATCTATTAAGACACAGCGCAGCAGGTGCACCACACCAAGTACGGGTCATTGTCTCACAGCTGTCATAACATGTACGCACTTTTCAATTTGCCCCCATTAAATTCCATTTGCTTTCATTAAAAAAAAAAAGATACCTCGCGGGAGCGCTTTTAAAGCGCGCCGGTGAAGGTCAAACGTCGATGACTTATCGCGGCCGGCATATAGTTGCTACATCGGTCACAGCGTGGTGTCAACATTCTTCAATCTCGCCTCCAAAAATGGGCGACAAGTATGGCGATAATTTGACGTTTAATTGGATAGTATGCATCGTGAAACACGACCCACAATAGGGCGGCTGAGAGTATGACGTTAAATCGAGTTCATGCGATTAATGTGTCATCTTTGTCCAAATCAGTTCAACAGTTTGGCATTTTCGCCTTACCCATGTGACAGTTCTTGTCAACTTTTGACATTTAAATTTGAACACTAAAAAACAACGCAATTTAAACTTTCGCATAATGTCTGGCATTAAGATTTTGAAGGTTGAGGCGCTGAGGTATGGAATATGAAAGACGCTTTTCGTTTACTCTTTTGTTACGAATATTCCATCGAAGACGATATGGATGCGATGTTATTGTGTCATTGTGTGTTGAAATCGTTTTCAACTCAATTGGTAAATATTTAGTTTACGGGATTAAGTCATTTTTTTATTCGGCTGCTGTCAGTTGGATTTACTTTGGTTGTCTGCGTTTGTATGTGGATGTGTATATTGACATTTTACACAATAAAGATGTTTTTTTTTTGGCGATAATAGAGTCAACCTTGACAGAGTGTCGAAAATGATTTAATTTGTATTACTCGAACCGGAAACTTGTACGCTGGCCCTGAGTGCGAAATTTGAGTGTGACGATTGACATTTCGAAGATGAGAGATAGTCCAAGATGGCTGCCGCCATAATATGACCTCTTAGGTAATCATTCGCTGTGTAGGTGTCTTAAACTTGATTTTGTTTTGCCTGTGAACGCATTAAAGACGTCAACTCTTCGATGGGGCGCATTGGAATGCCTGAGAACTCAAGGCCAAGCGGTATTGCAATTAACGTCGATTTGTTTTATCCCTTTGTGGGTTCTTAAGTTGTGCACTTTATGACGATCGACGAACTTGAAAGTTGACTTTAATTCGGTTTTTGCATTTAACTGCGCATTGTGTCCATTCATTATCTGTATCTCTGCGTGGCTTTATTTTTTTTATAGTCCGACGACTATTAAATAGTTTTGAACTCGAGTGATGAGATTGGCTTTGAAATAACTACGGCTGTCAGTATAGTCGAGAGGGAGGAAACGGACTTGGTGAGCTGTTAATGAAGTGATAACCTCTTCAATGGTGGGCCGTATAGATGTTGATTGTGGGTTAGACTCTTGAAGGCATGTGCTCATATAGTCGTTCATCTGCGGGAGATTTGTTATTGATTTAGTTGGAAGTGAATGAATTTTGTTTTAATTTAACCATGGAATTGTTTTTCATTTGAGTAGGGTCTTAGCTTGCACAAGCTGATTTATTCAGCTATTCAATGATTTTTTTTTATATAAATCTCTGATGTGAGGCGAATCTATTAAGCTTATAGTGCGCTCCGAGATGCATTCTTGCCGATACCTAGTTGTTGATTCTGCTCTTGAATTGCTGTTGATTGTATATTCGTGGAAATACATTTCTTAGAAGTTCGTTTCATTGTTTGCTTGTTCTGGAACAAAAATAGTTTTTCGTATTGTGTTGTTGTTAGTTGTAATGTGCGATTAGGAGCTGCTAGTTGTGGGTCGATTAGTGTCACAATCCGAGGATGAGTCTGTTAGGTTTTTCTAAGATTATCCTGGACATTGCTGAAATTATTTGTTTTATTAGCTTTTTAGAAGATAGCGCTTGAAAGTCTAGAATGATTTTTTGTTGATTCGGAAGTTGACAAATAAGATAGTGTATGCGACCATTAAAGGTATTTGGCAATACGGAGAACACGTAGATATTTTAAAATTTGCGATTGTGAGCATGTGGCTTGATTGACGGGGTAAAAACAAAGCTAATGGTTCTGAAAAGTTATTTTGATGTTCCTGAAGAATTCATTGACATTGACATTGACATCACAGTACTTCGCACATGATTGCAACGAACTACAGACATATAACAGCACTGGCGACTGAGGCCATCGGCTGGGACAGATCAAGACATTTATACAACAGAGAGAGACGGATAGATACATAGAAGGAAAGACATATAACATAAACCTACGTGGCACAGAGGAGGAGACATAGATTTATATTGTCTCATATTATCGCACAGGTGGCCTCAGATAAGCTGGCAATTTTAGTAGAAAACAAATGCTGCCGACGCTGGGGCTTGAACCCGCAGCGCTTGTCTCAGCAGTCAACTACGCATTCCTCTGAGCCATGGCCACCTGCAGAAGAATTCATAGAAAAGATTCTCTCATAATGCCCAGTTTCGCTAGGGGTTTTGTATAAAAACCCAGGGGCTTTTGCTTTGCTATGTTTTTTGAGAGACTTTTCAATGCTCGTGCAAAATTTAAGCTAAGATGCCATAAGATTTTTCTAATTCATCATCCGGGGAAATCCTGAAGTTTTTTTTTTAAGGAATGCACGGATTTGGAACTCGTTAATGGCTTTAACTTAATAATATGAATGCATGATTCCACGTTGGGAAATGTTTTCTAGTTCACATTTTGCCGTCCGTGCACCTGCCATCTACGAAAAACTTGGGTCGTTTCAAACCAATTTCGATTGCAATCATATTTTGAGTGCATCATATGAACGTTTGCAAAATACGTTCATATGATGCACTGAGAGCAGTAGTAGCGTAACCCCAAAATGCAAAAGTTGAGATATTCGTATATAAAAATTTTACAAAAAAATAAATCCGCATTATTTTAGTTATTTTTTAAATAATAAATGAACAACGAAAATTATAACACAATTAGTGACATTTATGATTCGAATAAAATATTTTATTCGTCATATTTGTGAAACAAACTCAAAATTGAGAAAATGAGAAAATGCTCTAAATGCCTCATATATGGTAGGTATTGAAAAACTCCACCTCAGTTATCCACAATCAAACATTTGTAACAGGGCCTTGAAAAACTATTTTTTTCAGAATAGGGTAGAGAACAGATAGAGTTCGAAGATTTGGAAGATTTGGATAGATTGATAGAGCGATTAGCTTTTTTTGAATGTACTGAGAGAAAATTTTCGAAACAGCCAAGTACGTTAAAATGAAAACAAAAATGTACCTACCTACGTCAGATCAAAAACCCGGCTTTGTGTGAAGCAAACTTCGCTCTGCCTTTATTAATTCAGATAATAGCTGGGGAAAATGTTCGGTGGCTTACTGCCTCCAGTTGCGCAGATCATTAATTCATGAAAAAACTTCCAAATTTAAATTTGCAATCGTACTGAGATTTAGATAATTTATCGTAAACTTCTTCAAAATCTTAGCCAACCTAATGATTCATTCATCAAACGGCTTACAGTTTGTGAATTCTGGAGATCCTTTCAAATCGTCTCTGTTTCAGCGTTTTAAAATCACAAAACGCTTCTCAACGTGGTCCCAAAAAATAACTCACTCCATTTTATGACAATTCGTCGACTGCAGGTGATTTAATCATGCGAGAATACCAGATGAACATTCAATTACAAACGTGCAAGCCTGTTAGGTTAACCTTGACGATTGGTTAGTAAGGTTTCTGGCTTTTGAAATTTTTTAAAATTCTTTCATCATCAAGGGAAACTTTATGGTTTGGTCCTAGTCTTGGAATTTTCCGCAGTTATTTCTGCATATGCCATAACGACGAGACGGGGAAGAAACAATAAATATGTCCCGCTCCATCTCATGTCATAAAAGTTAGGTTAGCTTTTCTGATATGTGGTCATGATGGTATGTAATGTGAGCACTTCTATAACAATCAACGCAAGGATTTTCGAAAAAGTTTTATATCAATCGATAAAATGCCAGAAAAAAATATTTAATCAAAATGTTGTCTTTAGAAAACTGTTAGCTAACTAACTTCTTAGAAAATCCCTGTTATTTTTGTGTTCACAGAATATTTTTCAAGAGCTGGTAAAAATATTTTGGATAAAATTTACTCCCTTGTTATATACTAAATTCGCAAAGTGATCCTGGTGATCAAAATAGTTAGATCCTCATGCATGGATTCGTCATCGTAACTTGCTTTTGTTCATCGGTTTTGTACAAGATTTTACACCCTGATCTTGGTTTACACGTTTACAAGATTCGATTGCTAAATGCAATAAAGCCAGGCAATCATTGCTTGTGTCGGGTCTTACCGGATTCGAGGGGTTGAAAAGTTTGAAATCGATCTCTTTTATAGTCAAATTTGATTTAGTTATGAGGCTAATATACATCTTTGCCAATATGAATAATTCCCGACCTTGGAGCATGGTTATTCAAAGGTTTTCCGTGAGCTGCACTTCGAAATATGGTACATTTAGCGCGGTTATGTCCATAGACTCGATTTTGACATCCTCAAAACCGTTATTCTTCCAGAATCCTGAACATTGATCAACGACATTTTATTTTCAAAAGTTCGTAAACATGATTTTGCAGGAGACTTGGTTTCTATAGAATTGATGCCACATGCTCTAATTTCAGACAAGAAATCCAAGTATTTAAGAAAGTGTCCATCTTATGGATGTGATGGACAGTACCAAAAACCTCCATCCATAAACTCTCGGTAAAATGCTCAGTCAGAGGATAACAATCATTTTTCTCGACGAATTATCAGAGAACTTTCAACTGTCTTAATAAAGCTTATCTCAACCTGGCATTTCCGATTAGAAGTCGGTCTATAGCTCCGGCCATCATGCCGCACTCACGAATGCTTAATTTTTATATATAAATGGCCCCCGATCCGTTCAGGGTCTCTACCTGAGACATGTTTTGCTAAACGCACACATGCATTTTTGTGAGAAAAAGCTTGAAACTGGGTTCTTAACTTTCGTGCCTATTACACTGAAAAAAATTATTTGAACTGTTCGATTACAAAGTCGCTATCTCAATGATCTGAACAATGTCAGTAGGCCTGCTCTATAAAACCAATTTGGTTTCTACATTTCACATTTTTTCCTCAATGGCCTTGTAATTAAGAAAATTGTGGAATGTAGAGCAAGAAGCTACCGATACAGGCCTGAATTGCACTCTTTAATACGGTTTTCATGCTGAAAAATTATAAAAATGATCGTCGTCGAAATAATTTTATAGCTTAATGTTATCAATGGCCGCATCTTTGCCTCTATTGGACAGTCATTTCACTCATATGAACATTGCGTTAGATCATCAAGACAGTCTCCTATAGACAACTGAACAATTTGAGTCATCAAAACGAGGGCGTCTTTCAATCGTCATCTTCTTACGTGACGGCGATCAGATGATCTGGTCACGTGTGATGTGACAATGCTGTGCTATGTATTACAAGAGTCATCATCGCACGTACTTTCTTGCAGAGCCTTTTTTCATACAAGCTTTCTTAGGTGGGGCCTACTTATAACCCTCGAAGATCTTCCCTTGGTGATGCCTATTGATGTTTATTAACTCTGATCTTGGCTTGTTATAAACTGTTTATTGGCGGATATGCATCTTGTCCAAGTTTGTTCCATTTTTTGCTTGTTCTATTACAAAAAGCGTTTTGATATTGCGTTGTTTGTGTCGCTGTTAGATGGAGCTGAAACTTCTTGTCACGTTGGTCAGTGATAGGTAAAAAGTCTGAGAATGAATTCTGTAGGATCTGCTTAACATCTGCCTAATAATTGCGTTGTTCATGTCGGTGTTAGGTGGAACTGAAAATTCTTGTAATGTTGGTCAGTGATAGGTTACAAGTCTGAGAATGAATTCTGTAAGATCTGCTTAACATCTGCCTAATAATTGCGTTGCTCATGTCAGTGTTAGATGGAACTGAAACTTCTTGTCATGTTGGTCAGTGATAGGTAAAAAGTCTGAGAATGAATTCTGTAAGATCTTTTTAAAATGTTCCTAATAAAGACAGATCTCCTACAAGTTTTCGCTCGGCTAAAGATTGTAGATGGGTCTAAAGGGTGCAGTTGTGAAGATGTTCTCGTGGTGGCCGAAATCATATTTTTTTTGGTCATTAATCTCATGAATCAGTCTATCGCAGTAAAGAAGTCCTTTTCTGTATTTTGTTCCGATAGTGAACATATCCGAAATCGAAAATTTTGTACTCTATCTGAAAACCAGAAAATTGAATTTTATTGCCTGGTAACACGTAGTAATAACGGGTGACTTTTTAGGCGTAGTCTTAATAAAAATCGAATAAAACACTCAAATTTGCATCAAATATTAATTTTTTTATTGTAATCGATAAATAGGCCTTTGCCACTTACGTTTTAAAGACAAATTTATGAAAATCTTTTCCGCATCTCCTTTTCAAATAGTCCATTCGTAAGGTCTAATTTTGTATCAATTTTTCGAGCAATTCGACCTGTATTCCACGAATTACGCGTGTTGTGTTATCCTGTAAGGCTTCCATCGTGCTTGGTTTTTCCACATAGGCTAACGACTTTCCACAACCCCACAAGAAATAATCAAGAGGCGTTCAATCGCATGATCTATCCGTTGAGCTAGAAATGAGTCTCATCGCTGAACACAATTTTTCAATAAAATAGCGGATTAGCACATTTTTTACAGAGCACGAATTTTGATAATAAATTTCGATAATCTGCAATCGTTGCTCTTTTGTAAGTCTTTTCATGATTAAATGGCAGAGTATACTGAAAACTTTTCACTTTGACAGATGACGTTTGGACACCATTACTAACCAGCGCTGCCAACCTGAAAAACTTAACTCTTAAAAAAATCAGCCGTCAGCTGTTTACATTTCAGAGTGCCAAGTACAAAAAAGGAAAAGCCTTTTCGAATCGGAATGATTTTTGGAACTTTTGGAACGATATAAAGAGAAGATACAACCCCTGGGCTCAGTTTTAAATCTCAAAACCTATACAATCCTTATAAACATATCGTGTAAAACTATTGCATTAGAAAACAACGTGTCCGATTATTTCATAAAGTAGTAGCTCTGGGGCTAGTCATACATTCTACTGGGATGACTTGTATTATGCCATATGACAGTGAATGACTCTGAAGAGTCCCCTGGGCCACATCAAACATGTCATAAGCACTTCCTCCGCGCTGATATATGAACTAACTCCTCCGTCACTCTTTTGTTGACATCGACAATGTTAATCTACGTTGACATCCGGGTGTGCTACCTAACCCATAAAACTTTTTGGCTTGTCCACGATGACGACGGACACATACAAGTATAAAACTAAGAATAAACCTCACCAATCATAAAACTTCACACGAAAAGTATTTTTTTGAAGAAAGTTTTCAGGGAGTCACTTTTACTGTAGCAAGTCAGTTTTTCGAAAAAAAAAAAATGTTTCCTAGAAAAACGTCATAAAAACTATATCACGTACACATACATATACAAAAAGCAAAGAAACCTCACCACCGAAATGTCGCGAATAAAACTCGGCGACATCAAATGCGTTTTGCGAATTGCTCTGTGTATGCGAGATCGGAATAGAAATTACAGTGCAGTCTCGACGTGAAATATGACTCAAAACTGACAAGACCGAGCATTGTGAATTGTACATGGTTCTGTTGTTGTTGTATCAAGCGATCTAAAGAGAATACAAGCAACACACCGTCGCGTCCCGTCTCGTCGGTCGTCGTCAATATGTCGTGCACTATACTCATGACACATAATGGTGCATGCAATTTTAGCAATTGGGTCAATATAAAATATTGAACAGGCTAATGAAGTTGGACGTTGGAGCATATGGCTCTATCTATGTAGTTGTACAGCAATTGTTAAATGCGAACGGAAATCGGATCAATAACTCGTCATAGTCCAAATGTGCAGGTCCAAACGATAAATGGATAACGATAAGACTTCCCTAGGGCAGAGGTAACCACCTCACAATTGGCCTAGTTACAACACACACACTCACAGGCAGAATAGGCCTTGACCCAAATGTGTTTTGCCCAAAAATAGGATGTTCCAAAGGTGGCAACAAAAAAAAGTTGAGCTATTATGAAACCAACACGGGCAAAATAGATACGGGTAATTGTCCCTCCCCCCTGCTAGACCAAGTCCAGTGAAGCGTGCAAGCTCACCTACACAAAGCCACATAAAAGCCAAGTATTTATGGGACGAGGAAAAGACATTTTCACGTCCACAATTCGGCGGGGTTTTCATCACTGGCTTTTGGTTTGTGGAGGCGCGGGTATATATACCCTCATATATAATTACCCTATAAATTGTATTTTTGTTTTGTTACTGCCGCTCCTATATCTATGTACGAGTGGTGGGCATAGGATGTATGTCTAGAGTAGATGGTAGGAACTGGAGTAATTCAGTGAGGCAGTACGCGTAGTCAAGCATATCGCGTAGAATTTAAGTGGCCATACTACGGGCATTGCCCTTCGATGGATTGTCGTCGAGTTGGGTTGACGCGATAAGTCGTCTCACAGACACACACACACATACAGTTATTTATTTTTATTCTTCGCCAAAATAATTACAGGAGTAATGCCAATGAATGGGAATTATTGGCGCAGTTTTATCATAAATATTACACGAAAGTGGTGTTTGGACTTAATTTTATCGATTCGGAAGAATTGCGTGCAATTTAACTTGAACAGCTATCACTGGGTAAAGGGGACTTACAGTAGCAAAGCAGGATGTTAGCAAGATAAGAATTCAGTAGTGATAGCGACCAAAAAAAAGGGCGGCCATGATGACATTGAAAGTGTTTGTGTTTGATAACGACCTTTAGTTGAGGACTTGAAATATGAGGCGGGACCTTATGTTTTCACTTTCTTTGCTTACTTACTTAGGTAGCCAATATTCAAGAACGGGTAAAAAAAAGCACCGACCGTAGGCTTCTAAACGTGAAAACCACGACCGGAAATAAATAGGGTATGCAATCCCATATAACTTTCTGGTTTTACGTGTCCACCATTAGACCCATACTCTTGTATGTTGAGTTATTCTGGTGGGCGGCTCTAGAAACAGCCCACGGAACCGCAATCTTCTAAGGAATGTTTAAAGGTTATTTTGCATATACATTAGCAAAGCTTTTAAGAACCACTAAAGCGCATGGAGTTGTTCTCTCAGAGATGCTGAACAAGCAAATCACTTCATCTTTCCAATTATTTTAGCGGTTTCCAGGCGAAAATCATAGCAATTTTGCAAGCCTTGTCCTGAGGAGGTGTAATGTAGTATCTTCGAAGAATATTAGCGTCTTCAGCGACAGCCAAGCGACAATCCCTGGGATTCATCTGATTTACATAAAAATCAGCCGACGAATGTCAAGTCTCTTAAGGAAAATAGGATGTTTCACCTCTTCTGGGTACCGGGTCGCAGAGATGTATCAGAGAACTTTAAGACGAATGACTTTGCAAGACAGGACACTACTCTAATATTT